>CM031374.1:86597573-87270185 GCA_018208015.1 Medicago ruthenica | reverse complement strand
TGACAACAAGAAGTGGTAAGGTGATTGGTAAGGGAGTAGATGTTAATCTTGAAGTTGAGAGGAAGGTTGTTGAAGAGCATGCGGGAGAGATTGAAGAAGGAAATGAGAAAGAAATAGAGGAAGAAAATAAAGAGGAATTAGTTGAAAAAAATAAGGAGTTAGTTGAAAATGATAACTTAGAGAAGAAGATTAAAGATATGGTGAAGGAGAAGGGCAAGAAACAAGAATTTGTGAAAAATACACCAGCTCAACATTTGCCATACCCAACTACTCCAGCAAAGAAGGATAAAGAAAGGCAATATGCAAGGTTCCTAGATATCTTCAAAAGATTGCAAATTAATATACCATTCTCGGAAGCCTTGGAACAAATGCCTACTTATGCAAAATTTATGAAAGAAATTTTGTCCAAGAAAAGAAGGTACAATGATGAGGAGACAATTCAACTTGATGCGAATTGTAGTGCCATCATCCAAAGAACATTGCCAAGGAAGGAGAAAGATCCGGGAAAAGTTACATTACCGGTATCAATAGGCAATATGAATGTCGGTAAAGCACTTATTGATCTAGGTTCAAGAATCAACCTAATCCCGCTTTCTGTTGTCAAAAGAATTGGTGATTTGGTTGTGAAACATACAAATCTGACGTTGCAACTAGCCGACAAATTTGTCACACGTCCTTTGGGAATAGCTGAAGATGTCTTGGTAAAAGTAGATAAATTCCTGTTTCCCATTGACTTTGTGGTGATGGATATTCCGGAGGATGATGATGTGCCACTTATTCTTGGAAGGACCTTTATGCAAACAGCAAGAATGATGATTGATCTTGACGGTGGTTTAATGAAAGTCCGAGTGGATGATGAAGAAGTCAATTTCAACATTAATGAAGCTATGAAGCACCCTCGTGATAAAGGTGCATGTTTCAAGATGGATGCAACTGATGAAATAATTGTGGATACAAGAAAGCAGCTGCATAAACTGACACCTCTTGAAAGAACTTTGAAGGATGCGCTCAATGTCATAGGCGCGGAAGAGGAGAAAGAAATTGAAGGGTGTTTGAAGGAGCTAGATTCATTGACGGAAATTCCTCCTCACAAAGCAAAAATTGAGGAATTGAAGAATGAATCCAATGTTCAAGAGACAAAGTCGGAGATGAAAATTTTACCATCGCACTTAAAGTATGTTTTCCTTGAAGAAGAGGGTAACAAACCGGTTATCATTAGTAGCTCCTTATCAAGCAAAGAAGAAGACAAATTGGTGGAAATTCTCGAGTCCAACAAAGAAGCGATAGGGTGGACAATATCCGACTTGAAAGGGATAAGTCCATCTTATTGTATGCACAAGATCATGATGGAGGAAGATTACAAGCCGGTAGCACAACCTCAACGCCGGTTAAATCCAAACATGAAGGAGGTAGTCCGGAAGGAAGTTGTCAAACTACTTGAAGCCGGCATGATTTATCCGATCTCGGATAGTACTTGGGTTAGCCCGGTTCAAGTTGTTCCTAAGAAGGGAGGTATGACAGTGATCAAGAATGAGAAAAATGAGCTCATTCCAACAAGAACCGTCACCGGTTGGAGGATATGCATTGATTACCGGAGACTTAATAAAGCTACAAGAAAAGACAATTTTCCATTACCATTCATGGATCAAATGCTTGAAAGACTATCCGGTCAAGCTTACTATTGTTTCCTTGGTGGTTATTCTGGTTATAATCAAATTTCGGTGAATCCAGAAGACCATGAGAAGACAGCTTTCACATGTCCATTTGGAGTTTTTGCATATCGACGGATGCCTTTTGGGTTATGTAATGCTCCAGCAACATTTCAGAGATGCATGCAAGCGATTTTCGCTGATTTGATTGAGAAGAGCATAGAAGTGTTTATGGACGATTTTTCCGTCTTCGGTTCATCCTTTGATTTGTGTTTGAAGAATCTTGACACTGTGCTGAAGCGGTGCAAGGAAACTAACTTGGTACTCAACTGGGAGAAATGTCATTTTATGGTTACCGAGGGTATTGTCCTTGGTCACAAGATTTCTTCAAAGGGTGTTGAAGTTGACAAGGCAAAAGTTGAAGTGATTGGTAAACTTCCACCTCCAATCAATGTCAAAGGCATCCGAAGTTTTCTTGGCCACGCCGGATTCTATCGGTGGTTTATCAAGGACTTTTCAAAAATCGCAAAGTAATTGAGCAATTTGCTCAACAAAGATAAGTCCTTTGAATTTGACAATGATTGTTTGAATGTTTTCGAATGCTTGAAAGAAAATTTGACCTCCACACTCATAATCACCGCACCGAATTGGAATTTTGATTTTGAACTTATGTACGACGCGAGTGATTATGCGGTGGGCGCAGTGTTAGGTCAACGTAAAAACAAAATTTTTCATGCTATACATTACGCAAGTAAAGTTTTAAATGATGCTCAAATCAATTATGCAACCACAGAAAAAGAATTACTTGCCATTGTGTTCGCATTAGAAAAATTTCGTTCTTATCTCATCGGTTCGAAAATTATTATATTTACTGACCATGCAGCCATAAAGTATTTGATCACCAAACCCAACTACAAACCGAGACTCATCCGATGGATGCTGTTGCTTCAAGAGTTTGATTTGGAGATTAAAGACAAGAAGGGGACTGAGAACCTTGTGGCTGATCATCTTTCAAGGTTGGTGAACAATGAGGTGACTAAGAATAAGAAAGAAATTCTTGAAGAGTTTCCGGATGAAAAGTTGCTAATGGTGCAAGAAAGACCATGGTTTGCCGACATGACAAATTATAAAGCGACGGGGTTCATACCGGAGGATTTCACTTGGCAAATGAAGAAGAAGTTGTTCAGAGACTCTACTCATTATGTATGGGATGACCCATATCTCTTCAAGATAGGAGCTGACCACCTTTTACGGAGATATGTTGCTAAAGAAAAAGCCAAAGACATCATGTGGCATTGTCACAATTCGCCATATGGTGGGCATTTCAATGGTGAAAGAACTGCAGCAAAGGTTCTTCAGGCATGCTTTTATTGGCCCACTCTATTCAAAGATGCATATGAGCATGTTCAAAGTTGTGAGAGTTGCCAGAAAACAGGAGGAATTTCAAAAAGAAATGAAATGCCTCTGCAAAGTATCCTTGAAGTCGAAGTTTTTGATTGTTGGGGTATTGACTTTGTGGGGCCATTTCCATCCTCCTTTTCCAATGAATATATTTTGGTAGCTGTCGATTATGTGTCCAAATGGGTAGAGGCAATCGCATCCCCAAAAGCCGATAGCAAAACAGTGGTTAAATTTCTCAAGATAAATATCTTTTCCCGATTTGGAACTCCTAGAGTGCTCATTAGTGATGGTGGTTCTCACTTTTGCAATTCACAATTGGCAAAAGCACTTGAGCACTATGGAGTTAAACATAAGGTCGCTTCACCATACCATCCACAAACCAACGGTCAAGCCGAGGTGTCCAACCGTGAAATTAAAAGAATCCTTGAGAAGACCGTGTCATCATCAAGGAAGGATTGGTCATTGAAACTTGACGAAGCATTGTGGGCCTATAGGACAACATACAAAGCTCCTACGGGTTTCACACCATTTCCGTTGGTATATGGGAAAGTGTGCCACTTGCCGGTAGAGTTGGAGCATAAAGCATTTTGGGCGCTAAAATTTCTAAATTTTGACCAAGAGCAAGCGGGGGAGAAGAGAAAGCTCCAAATGAATGAATTAGAAGAAATGAGAGATCAAGCATATGAATCATCCAAACTATACAAAGAAAAGGTCAATATGTATCATGACAAAAGGATCATGAAAAGGCATTCCAGGCCTGGTCAAATGGTTTTGCTATTCAACGCAAGATTGAAATTATTTCCGGGTAAATTAAAATCAAAGTGGTCTGGTCCTTTCATGATTAAGGAAGTCAAGCCTTATGGAGAGGTGGAGTTGGAAGATCCTATCACCAAAGCAAGCTGGACGGTGAATGGACAGAGATTGAAACCATACTTTGGTGGTGAAGTTGTTCGGCAAACGACGACAATTTCACTCATTGATCCGGTATCAAATTGAAAACAGGCGTCGATCTAATGATGTTAAACAAGAGCTTGTTGGGAGGCACCCCAATTTTGTAAGTATTTTATTGCTTTGCATTTTAGGTTAGGTCACATTGCACCCAAAAACAGAAACCAACACAGAAGCCAGAAACAAAAAATTTTGTACCTGTCATAACTCGCCCAGCGATGTCAAATCTCGCTGAGCGAACATTACAGGTCATTTTGACCAGGTTTGACTTATGTTATCTCGCTAGGCGAGAAAAATCTCGCTCAGCGAGATTGTATAGTCTGACAGTTACGATTTCCCAAGCCAATAACCCCTCTTAACTCCTCATTAACTCCTTCCAACCACTCATTATCTCATTATCTCTTCCAAAACCGGTTTCAAACACCTTTTCACCTTATCACACCAAAACTCTCCCAATTTTCTCTCAAACCCTACAACCAAAACTCACCAAAGTCAAGATCAAGCACTCATTTCTTTTCATTTCTACATCTTGCACTTAATCAACAGGTTTGAGTTTTTCTGGCTTGTTTTATTTAAAATTCGAAAATGGGTTGAGATTTTGGATTTAATAACATAGCTTTTAACTTTGTGTGATAATAAGGATTAGGTTGCTGTTAGTTTGGAATTTTTATTTGATAGAAATGAACTAGAATAACAACACACATTGCCATGAAAAAAATCAGATTTGATCACTTTTTGAAAATGACCCATTTTTGTAAATTTGAAATAAACATGGGTATGTGATGTTTTTATGCAATGGTTGTCATTTTAATTCATTTCTATGTTACTGGGTGTGTTTTATAAAGATTAGGGGTGTCATACCCCATTTTTGACCCTTTTTCAATTCGCTTTTCTCGTCTTTTAAGCTAGGAATTTTCGTCGTTTCAGACAAAATTTCGGCAGAGAGGTATTTTAAAATACCTCATTTTTTGTTCCGAAGGCGACCGTTTTTTATTTTATCTTTTTTTATTATTTTTATTATTTATTATTTTCTTTATTTCTTTTTTTTAGATTCTTTTTATTAAGTGTTTTTTATTATTATTATTATTTTTTATTATTTTACTGTTTTTTATTTTATTATTTTTTAGTCATTTCTGTCCAGCCCCAAAGGGGTATTTTTGTCATTGCTCAAACCCTAGTTACTGTGCTCTTTAAATAGTGCATTTAATGCACAGTACGAGGCAGTCAGAAATCAGTCAGGCAAGTACACAGTACCCAAGAGTCAGCTTTTAGTCAGAATCATAAACCACACAACCACCACCAACCACCAACAGTCTAAATCCGGCCACCATCAAAACCACCCAAAACTCAAAAAACTCGTCACTAATCCGAGTTTAACTCGGCCAAAACCAAAAACATCCACCAATTCAACACTATCAACGTCACAAATCACAAGTCAGAATCCATAACCACATTTCACAAACCCAAAATCGTACCAAAACAGAACAGCCGAACCACAAACCCAAAAGATCAAAACCGAATCTGAAACAAGCCTAAACAGACACCCATAATCCAAAACAATAACGCTATAGCCGTATACGAAAGAGATAACAAGGTAGTTTTTAGTTTTTATTGTGCCTAGATCTAGAGTTTTGAGGGGAGATTTGAGAAAACCGAGCTTCGATCCATAGAGAGTATAAGAAGGGTTTTCTAAACATCAACAGTTTTTTTTTAAAAAAAGGGGTTTCTCAGCTCCGGCGCGGTGGCGCCGCCGGCGGCCGCCGCGCCGGAAAGGTTTTCCGGGGAGGTATCCTAGAGAGAAGACAGAGAGATCAAGGAGGAAGAGAGAGAAAGGGTTGAACAAAATGAAAATTAAACCGGCGCCTGGCTTTATATAGACCACCGGACCAGTTCGGTCCACTCAAACCGAACCGGTCCGGTTCGTTCCTCCAGGCCCAGCAGCAACCCAGGCGCGGCCCAATCCTCTTCTCCTTCCTTCCTTCTTTTTCTGTTACCGTCCACACCCCCTTCTCCTTCCCTGCACCCCCCTTCTTTCTTTCCCATTCTTTTTTTCTTTTATTTCTTTTTAGCCATTTATTTTTTTTGTTATTCTTATTATTTTCTTTATTTTTCATGTATTTTACTTTACTGCCTTTAAATTTTCAGTACATCATGCATTTTTATTTTTTTATTTATTTTCAGCACCATATTTATTTTATGTCTCGCATTTTTTTATTTTTTATTTTATGCACCATATTTATTTTATGTCTTGCATTTTTTATTTTATGCACCATATTTATTTTATGCCTTGCATTTTTATTTTCTTTTTTATTTTATGCACCATATTTATTTTATGTCTTGCATTTTTATTTTCTTTTTTTATTTTATGCACCAAAGTAAATATTCAGAATCTGAATGTTCATCAGAAGCACTGTAGCACTTCAGAAGCTGATTCAGGTTCTGAACTCCAGCGTTGACTTATGTTGACTTCATCAGAAGCTGGTTATTTTCATGTTATTTTTATGCGAATCTTTGCAAGATTTAACAAGGAATTATCCACGCATATTGTTCTAGAATGCTGGATTGTTTTGGAGAAGATTTTTTTAAGATTTGGTTTATTGTTATGGAAACACGTATTTTCCTGATACAATCTTTTAAAGATACAAAGTGGTTTTATTTGTTTCCTTATTGGACCAATCTTATTTCAGAAACAAATCATGTGCAGAAGATTAGTTTGTTATTTATGCTGCAAGACTGAAGGCTATATAAGGAGGAGGGCTGCTGCTATTCAAGACTTACGATTTTAGAGAGTTTTAATTCAGAAAAAGAGTCTGTGTTAGTTTTAAGCTTGTTAGCTTTGTTTTGTGCACCACTCATATGTTTTGAGTTGGTTTAGAGTTTTATAGAGTTGTAATTCATTCTAAGCCTTTAGGTACGAATGAAGTCTTTGTGTTTTTGAAGTTTTCTGAAAAACAGAGTGTTTTTTATTAAGGGTTTCAGTAACTGGGTTTAGTTACTTGAATAGGAAGATAGTGGATTCTATTACTCAGAGTTGGGTAGAAGTCTTACTAGGTGGAGGTTAATTGCTTGGGATAAGAACTGGGAGTCAGTGTCTGAGTCTTAAGGATTAAATCCAATAGTGGATTTCCTTCCTGGATTGGTATCCCCCAGAGTAGGAGGTGTTTAATCCGAACTGGGTTAACAAACTTCTATGCCTTTTTACTTTCCTGCACTTTAATTTGCTGTCTGTGTGTGTTTTTGTTTGTGCTCTGTTTTGCAAACTATCGTGCTAAGTTCTGTTCAGAACCTGTTGGTTCAGAGCCTGCATTTATCTCTTAAGTATTGCCTGGCCAGAATTTCAATTGGCATCAGAGCAGGCACCCTGCCTGTATTTTGGGTGAGATCCAGAGGACTTAATATCTGGCAAGCATGGATAGAGAAGGAGGCTATGTCAATAGACCACCCCTATTAGATGGCACAAACTATGAGTATTGGAAGTCTAGGATGTGTGCCTTCTTAAAATCTATTGACAGCAGGACTTGGAAAGCTGTGATTAAAGGCTGGGATCATCCTGTGTATACAGACAAAGATGGTAACAAGACTGAGGTTCTGAAGCCTGAGGAGGAATGGACCAAAGCTGAAGATGATCTGTCACTGGGAAATTCAAAAGCTTTGAATGCTATCTTTAATGCTGTTGATCAGAACATGTTCAGACTTATCAAACAATGCACTGTTGCAAAGGAGGCCTGGGAAATCTTAAAGACAACTCATGAAGGAACTTCTAAGGTGAAGATGTCCAGATTACAGTTGCTGACCACCAAGTTTGAGAACCTGAAGATGAAGGAGGATGAATCCATTCAGGATTTTTACATGAATGTGCTGGATATGGCCAATTCCTTTGACTCTCTTGGTGAAAAGATGTCTGATGAGAAGTTAGTCAGAAAAATCCTCAGGTCCCTGCCCAGAAGGTTTGATATGAAGGTCACTGCAATTGAGGAGGCTCATGATATTTCTGCTATGAAGGTTGAGGAGCTGATTGGGTCACTACTCAATTTTGAAACTGCCTTTTGTAAACAGACTGAGAAGAAAGGAAAAGGTGTAGCTTTTAGTGTAAATTATGAAGCTGATGATCAACAAGAGTCTGAAGAGGATGACTTATCAGAAGCTCTTGTGTTGCTGGGAAAACAATTCAACAAGATTCTGAAGAATGTTAACAGAAAAGCCAAAGCCAAAGGTCAGAACTTCAGATTCAATAACAAGAAGCAACAAACTGATGAGAAGAAGACCAAGTCTGAGGAGAAAAGCAACCAAGCCAAAGGTGTGCAGTGCTATGAGTGTGAGGGCTATGGGCATATCAAATCTGAATGTCCTACTTTTCTTAAGAAGCAGAAGAAGAGCCTAGTTGTTGCATGGTCTGATGATGGTTCTGAAGATGATGATGTTAGTGAATCTGATATGTGTGATACTGGTCTAGTTGTGAGGTCAGGAGCTATCTTGAAGAAGGAAGCTGTTTTAGAGTCTGAGACCTTTTCAGAGTCTGAAGCCTCATATGTGTCTGAAGCTGCTAAAACCTCATATGATGAACTAGCTGATAACTACAAGAAGCTGTATACCAGAAGTGCTGAGGTTTGCAAACAAGTTTTGGATCAGAAGGAGACTATTCTTCAACTGGAGGCTGAAAAAGGTGAACTGTTAGTGCAGAATTCAGATTTAAAAGAAGAAGTGAATCAACTGAACTCCCAACTTGATCAAATGAAGAAGCAAGTGAAGATGTTAAACTCTGCTACTGATAAGTTGGAGGATATTTTGGGGAATCAGCAACAAGGAAAAACTGGGTTAGGTTTTGTTCATCAGACTCAGATTCCTAAACAGATGAGTTTTGTTCCTGCTACTAAAACTCATGATTCTATGGCTGGAACATCAAAGAAGAGACCTCAGAAGCAAGCCCAGATGCAAGGTCAGAAGCATATCCAGATGAGACCTCAAAAGCAAGCTCAGAAGAGACCTCAGATGCAAGGTCAGAAGCATGTTCAGATGCTACCTCAGAAGCAACCCCAGAAATTTTTCAGAAACAGAAGGAGGAGAAATCATCCATGGATCTGTCATCATTGTGGAAAGAAAGGGCATATCAAACCATTTTGCTTTAAACTTTATGGCTATCCTGAACATTTTCAGTATAGAAGAGTGCACCCAGCTGCCCCCAGACATAGTGTTCAGAAGGTGTGGAAGCCCAAAGTTCAGAATGTTGGCCTGATTGCTCATACATCATTGAGAGCCACCTCAAAAGAAGACTGGTACTTTGATAGTGGATGTTCAAGGCACATGACTGGTGTGAAGAAGCTGCTGAGCAATATCAGATCATACTCCAGAAGTTATGTGACATTTGGAGATGGTGTAAAAGGTCAGATTCTGGGTATTGGTGATTTGATCAGAGAAGGTTTGCCCAGACTTAATGATGTGCTACTGGTGGAAGGATTAACCTCTAATCTGATCAGTATTAGCCAGCTGTGTGATCAGGATTTGAAAGTTAATTTCAACAAGCAGGAGTGTATTGTTACTGATCAGGATGGAAAAACTCAGAT
Organism: Medicago ruthenica; assembly: GCA_018208015.1. Classification (NCBI taxonomy): domain Eukaryota; kingdom Viridiplantae; phylum Streptophyta; class Magnoliopsida; order Fabales; family Fabaceae; genus Medicago; species Medicago ruthenica. The sequence goes on along the minus strand of CM031374.1, from coordinate 87,260,626 downwards.
GAGGGGCTGCAGATCCAAAGATAATTGTTATTTGTGGGTTTCTGAAGAAGAAAGAAGTCTGACTTCTTGTCTTATGAGCTCAGAAGAGGAAGTCAAACTCTGGCACCAGAAGCTGGGACATCTGCATCTGAAAGGCATGAAAAAAATCCTAAGTACTGAAGCTATCAGAGGTGTACCTAATCTGAAGATCAATGAGGACAATGTTTGTGGTGATTGTCAAATTGGAAAACAAACAAGAAAGTCTCATCCCAGATTAGTTCACCAGGTAACTACTAAAGTACTAGAACTTGTTCATATGGATTTGATGGGGCCTATGCAAGTAGAGAGTATTGGAGGCAAGAGGTATGCTTTTGTAATGGTAGATGACTACTCAAGATACACATGGATCAACTTTGTTAGAGAGAAGTCTGATACTTTTGAAGTGTTTAAAGACTTATGTACTCTATTACAAAGAGAGAAGGACTGTGGTATTGTCAGAATCAGAAGTGATCATGGCAAGGAATTTGAAAACAAGAGTTTTTCAGAATTCTGTGCTTCTGAAGGAATAAAACATGAATTCTCTGCACCTATCACACCTCAGCAAAATGGTGTAGTGGAGAGGAAGAATAGGACATTAGCAGAATGTGCAAGAGTTATGCTGCATGCTAAGAAGTTGCCATATATGTTTTGGGCTGAAGCCATGAACACTGCATGTTATATCCATAATAGAGTCACTCTGAAGAAGGGAACAACTTGTACCTTATATGAACTATGGAAAGGAAGGAAGCCTACTGTCAAATACTTCCATGTTTTTGGAAGCAGATGCTATATTTTGGCTGATAGAGAAAATAGAAGAAAACTGGATCCTAAGTCTGATGAGGGCATATTCCTGGGTTATTCAGTAAACAGCAGAGCTTACAGGGTGTTTAATTCCAGAACCAAGGTTGTGATGGAGTCCATAAATGTGGTTATTGATGATTTGTCTGCTGAGAATGAAAAGAATGAGCCTGAAGTTGTTCCAAAGTCTGAAGCCTCAGAAGAACAAACTTCAGAAGCAGAAAAGCATTCAGAGTCTGAAGAAGCAGAAGATGAACCAGATCAAGTTCCAAATGGTAAAGAGCCATCAATTAGAGTTCAGAAGGATCATCCTAAAGACTTAATCATTGGAAGCTTAGATCAAGGTGTCAGAACCAGGAGATCAGATGCTGCTGCTACTGATTCATGCTTTGTGTCAAAGGTTGAGCCTAAAAATGTGAAAGAAGCCCTAACTGATGAATTTTGGATTGAAGCAATGCAAGATGAGTTGAATCAATTCAAAAGGAGTGAAGTGTGGGATCTAGTTCCAAGACCTGAAGGGCTGAATGTGATTGGGACTAAGTGGATATTCAAGAATAAAACAGATGAAAATGGTATTGTAGTCAGAAACAAGGCAAGGTTGGTTGCTCAAGGTTATACACAAGTTGAGGGACTTGATTTTGATGAGACCTTTGCACCTGTGGCCAGACTAGAGTCCATAAGACTACTGTTGGGTGTATCCTGCATTCTCAAGTTCAAATTATTCCAGATGGATGTGAAGAGTGCATTTCTGAATGGATATTTGCAAGAAGAGGTATATGTTGAACAGCCTAAGGGTTTTGTGGATCCTAAGTTTCCAGAACATGTGTACAAGTTAAAGAAGGCTTTATATGGATTGAAGCAAGCACCAAGGGCATGGTATGACAGGCTGACTCAGTTTCTTGTGACTCAAGGTTACAGAAAAGGAGGTTCTGATAAGACCTTGTTTGTGAAAGATGAAAATGGGAGTCTGATGATTGCTCAGATTTATGTGGATGATATAGTGTTTGGAGGGATGTCTCAGAAGATGGTCAATCTGTTTGTTCAGCAAATGCAATCAGAGTTTGAAATGAGTTTAGTTGGTGAGCTGACGTATTTTCTTGGATTACAAGTCAAGCAAATGGAAGATACAATCTTCATTTCTCAGAGTAAATATGCCAAGAACATTGTGAAAAAGTTTGGTATGGAATCAGCTGCTCATAAGAAGACACCAGCTGCTACTCATCTGAAGTTGACCAAAGATGAACATGGAGTTTCTGATCAAAGTCAGTACAGAAGCATGATAGGGAGCTTATTGTATTTAACTGCAAGCAGACCTGATATCACTTATGCTGTTGGAGTATGTGCAAGATATCAAGCTGATCCTAAGATGAGTCATCTGACACAAGTTAAAAGGATCCTGAAGTATGTGAATAACACAAGTGACTATGGAATCATGTATTCACACAGTTCAAGTTCTGAACTGATGGGATATTGTGATGCTGACTGGGCTGGAAGTGCTGATGACAGGAAGAGCACTTCAGGAGGTTTTTTCTTCTTAGGAAATAACTTGATTTCATGGTTCAGCAAGAAACAAAACTGTGTGTCATTGTCAACTGCTGAGGCTGAGTATATTGCTGCTGGAAGTAGTTGCTCACAATTGGTGTGGATGAAGCAGATGCTGGAGGAGTACAACATTGAACAAGGAACTATGACATTGTTTTGTGACAATTTGAGTGCCATCAACATCTCTAAGAATCCAATTCAGCACAGCAGAACCAAACACATAGACATCAGACATCATTTTATCAGAAACCTTGTGGAGGATAAAGTCATTCAGCTGGAACATGTAGCTACTGAAGAACAAGTTGCTGACATATTCACAAAGGCCTTGGATGCTAAACAGTTTGAGAATCTGAGAAGCAAGTTAGGTGTATGCTTATATGAAGAATTCTAGCAATTAAAGCAAACTGGATGTGAGGAAGATAGAGTACCTGCCAGCTTTGTTAGTGCTAAGTGTGATGCTGTCTCTGATACTAAGTCTGAAGTTCAAACTGGGACAGTAGTTGAAGATGTTTGTGCAGTTTTCCTTCCCTATTTGAAGTCTGAGATTTGTCAGAATTTTGTGGCTAAAAAGGGGGAGAAAATCTTATGCACTGTGTTGGCTCTGATACCAAGAATTAGAAGATGTATTGCTCCATTTCAGATGTTAAGCTGTCAGTATGGTTCAGAAAGTGTGTCATTAATTCAGAAGGTGACTAGTTTTGCTCTTATACCAAGCAATATATGTCCAGATATGATCAAGGGGGAATATGTGTCTCAGGGGGAGTACAAGAGTGTTATGATACTGAGTGTTTTTATGATCCTGAAGTATACTCTGATACCATAAAGTGTGCTTCTGATATGCTCTGATACCATTTCTCTGTAGTTCAGTAGTAAGGGGGAGTTTGTATGAGAAGCTGAGTTGCAGGGGGAGTGTTGTGAAGCTGGAGTGTTTGATTATGTGTGTGAAGCTTCAGGGGGAGAGTTTTATGTGGTTTCAGTTGTCCTGAAGTGTTGCTGAGAGTGCTCAGAAGCTGTTATGTGTGCTTCAAGGAGTTCAGAAGCTGAAGCTGAAGTTTAACATAGCTAAGAGAGTGTTTTGTCCGCTGCCTATCTCTTTGATATGTTTGGTTTGATTGATATTGTGGAGTTCTTCATTGCTGAGCTGATTATAATGAAGATTGAAGGACTTGGATGGTTTTAGCCAAAAATTTGCCAAAGGGGGAGATTGTTGAGTCTTTTGGTGTTGGCTGCATATTTTGGCAAAACCAAAGTGTTGTTTAGAAGCATTTCCTTATTTAGAACATTTCTTCAGTTACAAGTTTTCTCATTTGAAGCTGTTAAGAAGCTGTATCTTACATCAGAAGCTGAATGTTCATCAGAAGCACTGTAGCACTTCAGAAGCTGATTCAGGTTCTGAAGTCCAGCGTTGACTTATGTTGACTTCATCAGAAGCTGGTTATTTTCATGTTATTTTTATGCGAATCTTTGCAAGATTTAACAAGGAATTATCCACGCATATTGTTCTAGAATGCTGGATTGTTTTGGAGAAGATTTTTTTAAGATTTGGTTTATTGTTATGGAAACACGTATTTTCCTGATACAATCTTTTAAAGATACAAAGTGGTTTTATTTGTTTCCTTATTGGACCAATCTTATTTCAGAAACAAATCATGTGCAGAAGATTAGTTTGTTATTTATGCTGCAAGACTGAAGGCTATATAAGGAGGAGGGCTGCTGCTATTCAAGACTTACGATTTTAGAGAGTTTTAATTCAGAAAAAGAGTCTGTGTTAGTTTTAAGCTTGTTAGCTTTGTTTTGTGCACCACTCATATGTTTTGAGTTGGTTTAGAGTTTTATAGAGTTGTAATTCATTCTAAGCCTTTAGGTACGAATGAAGTCTTTGTGTTTTTGAAGTTTTCTGAAAAACAGAGTGTTTTTGATTAAGGGTTTCAGTAACTGGGTTTAGTTACTTGAATAGGAAGATAGTGGATTCTATTACTCAGAGTTGGGTAGAAGTCTTACTAGGTGGAGGTTAATTGCTTGGGATAAGAACTGGGAGTCAGTGTCTGAGTCTTAAGGATTAAATCCAATAGTGGATTTCCTTCCTGGATTGGTATCCCCCAGAGTAGGAGGTGTTTACTCCGAACTGGGTTAACAAACTTCTGTGCCTTTTTACTTTCCTGCACTTTAATTTGCTGCCTGTGTGTGTTTTTGTTTGTGCTCTGTTTTGCAAGCATGAGATGTTACCGTATGCTTTACATGGATATCGTACTTCAGTGCGAACCTCAACAGGGGCAACCCCCTTCTCCTTGGTATATGGTATGGAAGCTGTTCTCCCCGAAGAAGTTGAGATTCCGTCAATGAGAGTTCTAATGGAAGCCAATTTGTCTGAGGCTGAATGGTGCCAAAACAGATACGATCAGTTGAACTTAATTGAAGAGAAACGCATGACTGCCTTGTGTCATGGACAACTATATCAAAAAGGATGAAACAAGCTTTTGACAAGAAGGTTCGTCCCCGTGTATTCCAAGAAGGAGATCTTGTGCTCAAGAAGGATTTATCTTTCCAACCCGATTCCAGGGGCAAGTGGACGCCTAACTATGAAGGTCCATACGTCGTCAAGAGAGCTTTCTCCGGTGGCGCATTAACTCTTACGACTATGGATGGTGACGAGCTTCCCCGTCCTGTGCATGCGATGCAGTCAAGAAATACTTTGTCTAAATAAATAAAAGAACAGCTCGGTAAGTCGAAAACCCGAAAGGGCGGCTTAGGCAAAAATGAGCGTCTCGGTGGATCGAAAACCCGAAAGGGCGGTCCAGGCAAAAATTAGAGACATAAAACAGAAAAATAATCATCCTGATAGGTCGAAAACCCGAAAGGGCGATCTATGCAAAAGTTAAGGATCAAAAGACAAAGTAACTGCATTGAGCTAGCCTTTACTCACTTGGGGCACTTTAGCGGTCAAAGAGGCTCTGAATCTGAAGCATCCAAACAGTGGAATTCAAAGTTGTCAGGGAGAACAGCGGTTATTGTGTTCAATGTACCTTCAATTTATATTTACCATTTTCCAAACTTTGTAAGGTCCGTGGAGCCGTGCCATTGGCGGGTCACCACTCTTTTAAATAAATTTGAGCCTATTGCCTTTCATTTGGAATTCCCATTTATTCAGTTTATAAAAACTTCTTCTATTTTTGATGGTAGTGCTTGAAACAAAATGTTTTTCAAAATCATAAATATTTTCCATGTCTTTTTGAAAAGCACAAACAACAAACACATTTTCTTTGAACTCATGAATAAGTGAAGGGGGCGTCAACAACTATCCTGAGAACGGATAAACTTTGCAGGTTGAACATGGTCAATTGCTTAGAAAAAATACAAAAAAGAGAAAAAAAGAGATAAAAGAAAAGAGCTCGGTAAGTCGAAAACCCGAAAGGGCGGATTACGCAAAAATGAGCGTCCCGGTGGATTGAAAACCCGAAAGGGCGGTCCAGGCAAAAATTAGGGGCATATAAAATAATATATTCCCGGTGGGCTGAAAACCTGAAAAGGCCGTCCAGGCAAAAATTAGGGACTAAAAAAAAAACAACAAACAAAACAAAAATAAGCATGACCACATAAGCACCAGCTCTTCTACTATTGTTTTTGGATTGGCACGTTCTCCCCAGGAAGTGTTTACTCCCCATCAATCGTTGCATATGTCGGGCTTTACCCTGTCAATGTTTTGATATGTCCTCAGTGACATCACCCCCATTGAAGATTGTCGAGTGTTTGTGATGCGACGTCGGGTCACTTTCCATCTTACCTGTCCAATCTTGTCTCATCAAGTTTATCAGTTATACAATCATACAAGTCAATCCTCCATACAGTCATACAAGTCGTGTCGTCATTCATACATTCATACATTCATGCATATACACGTTCATGCATATACAATAAAGACAATATCATTCATACATGGCTGCATTAGCCACCATGAGTCTTGCTTCAATTATCTTTTCATATCAATAAATCATGAATAATTTGTAACCGTCTTTCCCCAAGTGTCATCCCCAGTGTGTCTGGTCCAGAGATGTCACCCTCTTTTCGCCAAGTGGCAGTTCTTTAACGAACAGCTTGTGCATTTTTTATCCAGTCTTTTGTCGTCAGTGGCAGTTCGGCGTTAACCCGAACAGCTGACATTTATCTTTGTTTTCTTGTCGTCAGTGGCAGTTCGGCATTAACCCGAACAGCTAACATTTACCTTTGTTTCTTGTCGTCAGTGGCAGTTCGGCATTAACCCGAACAGCTGACATTTATCTTTATTTCTTGTCGTCAGTGGCAGTTCAGCATTAACCCGAACAACTGACATTTACCTTTGTTTCTTGTCGTCAGTGGCAGTTCGGCATTAACCCGAACAGCTGACATTTACCCTTTCTTTCTTGTCGTCAGTAGTAGTTCAGCATTAACCCGAACAGCTGACATTCACCTTTTGTTTCTTGTCGTCAGTGGCAGTTCGGCATTAACCCGAACAACTGACATTTACCTTTGTTTCTCGTCGTCAGTGGCAGTTCGGCATTAACCCGAACAGCTGACATTTACCTTTATTTCTTGTCGTCAGTGGCAGTTCGGCATTAACCCGAACAGCTGACATTTACCTTTGTTTCTTGTTGTCAGTGGCAGTTCGGCATTAACCCGAACAGCTGGCATTTATCTTTGTTTCTTGTCGTCAGTGGCAATTCGGCATTAACCCGAACAACTGACATTTATCCCCAGTTAGGCATTTATTTTACAAACAAATAATCAATTTAGCATAAAGATAATTAAAAACAAGAGGTTCCTATAGAGTACTATAGACGTTTAGGGTGCTAATTCCTTCCCTTTACGTAACCAACCCCCGGACCTTGATCTCTCAAAAAATAAGGTTTTTTCGAACTTTCTCCCTTTTCCTCGGAAAAATAAAAGATCGGTGGTGAATCTTAAAATTGCGAGTCAACGCTAATTAATAGCTTGATATCCAAAAATCACCGCGACAAGGGGTATTACAGAGTGTTTTTCGAGCCAAAATTCAAATTTGGAAACTTACTCGCCCAGCGAAGTTCATGCTCGCCTAGGTGAGTATTCATCTGGAAAACCCAGAATTTGAATGTTTACTCGCCTAGCAAAGCCTATTTCTCGCCGAGCGAGTAACATCAGAACATGAAATTTTTATTTTGCTCTGAGTTTTCCTATTCCATTCCATGTTAATCTCTATATACCTTTTACTGTATGCATTTCCTGGTTGTTTTGCAGGAATGGCACCCAAACAAAAAGCAACCGGTAGCAAGCAGAAACAAGCCGAGACATCTCAAGCACCCATCCCGTTTGATGCTAGCCGGTTTCGAAGTGCACACCATGCTGCATGGTATCAAGAGCTGCTGAAGAGGAAGTTCTGACATGAGAAGGAATTCATCATCAACCCAGAAGGAAAGTATAATGGAATACTTGGGATTTTTGAGTCAAGAAAGTGGGAAAGATTAATCAGTCCCCCAACCAAAATCAATGCAGACATAGTTCGAGAGTTCTATGCCAATGCAATTCCCAACGACCCAGAGGACCCCTTCCAGTTTGAGACTTCAGTCCGAGGTCGCGTTATTCGGTTTCATCGTCCTGCGATCAATGAATATTTAGGAAACCCAATAGCACCTCGAGACTCAGAATACTTATGTGAATTCCACACTCAGTAGGCCAAAGGAAACTGGGACCATGAGGAGATAAAGAAAAAAATCTTCAAAGAAGGAAAGGATTATGACATTATCCTAGCCGGGAGACCATTTAGAGCCTTGAAACAAAACATGACTCTCCCCGCTCAAGTAATCCTCAACCTTATCCTCCACAATATCCGACCAAAAAGCCACACCTCCTCTACCACCCTTGAAGTGACCCCCCTCATTTACTACATCCTAGCCGGAAAACAAGTGGATGTGGCCCGCATCATTGCCAATGAGCTCAAAACCATTGCTCTTAGTGGCATCACCACACCAAAATGCCCACTTGCTTTTCCTGGCCTTATCATGGGTCTTTGCCAAGCAGCCCGCATTGTTCTACCACCTCAAATTCATGAGCAGATTGTTAATCCGGTGGATGATGCATACATTGCTCGTCATAATGAAGACAAGCAATCAAGGCATGCTACCAGCCAACCTGAATCCTCTCAAGCCCAACAACAACAACAGCCTCCTCAGCAACTCCAATTCTCTGATTGGGACCCCAGGTATTTAGCTTCTTATAACTACACTTGGGATGCATTGAAGGCTAACAATAGAGGACAGCTGGGAATTCAGGAGTCCTTATACAGATTGCAGCTGCAGTGGGGAATTCCATCAGACCCGGCTCAGCAAGTAATGACTCCAGATCATTTCCGGTCTTATGTGGCTTATCCTGAGGACAGGCCATTCTTTCATGGAGGGGGCAGTTCGCGTGCAGCTGCTGGTGATGGTGTAACTGCTGGTGGTGGATCAGAGGAAGAGACTCAAAGTGATGAGGATATGGAGGAATGAAGAAGGAAGAAGGACTTTGACTTGAAAGCTCACCACTAATAGTGAATTTTTTTTAAGCTTTCAGTCAAAAATTTTTGGATTTTATCTGAACAATATGGCTTCTGTACTTTGAATTCTGTACTTTGAATTTTGTACTTTTGTTTCTGTACTTCTAATTCTATACTTGTGATACTTTATGTTTTATGTTTTAGAATTTTTGTGTTATATTTATTTCTTACAATATTATATTTTATTTATATTTTAATTTACCAAATGAATGAACTCTGCTCAAAAATTCAAAGAATAGTGCTTGAACAAAAGCCAAAGCATTGAGCAAAGAATCAGGTGAGTGATAATGATAGAAAGTTTGTGACAAAGCGCAAAGCTAAGGTACTCGTTTCTTGTTTTTCTAGGTGTATATTTGAATTTGAAATAAGTACTTTGCACACAAATTTATCTTATTCAGTTTTACGCAAGAACATATTTATGTTTGAACCAATTAGAACTAGCCTAAACGTGAGGAATCCTCAAAGTCTATGTATATATGCAGGAGACCGGCATTTTTGTTTAACTCGATTCTTTTATGTTAAATCTAAAAATTGTTTTAAATTGTATGAAAGCACAGAAATGATCAAAGCATTTCTTTTGAATTTGAGAATAACCACTTGACCACAAAAAGCCTTCCCTGTGAGAAAGTGAGTATTTGATAACCCCATTGAGCCTAATGAATCAAAATCCTTAACTATGAACTGTCAATATTCATAAGCACTATGCTTAGTGAATTTGCCCAAGTTTTTCAAAATCTAGTTCATAGTTAAATCATTATTGGATTCTGATATTTTACATTCATTTTGAACCCTTAACCATCATGTTTATTTGTCCTTTGCCTAATGATAAAGGAACATTCAATTAGGGTATCTTTTTGAATAAGTTGGGGAGAAAAGGGAGGTTGTGTATGTCAAGTAATGGTGAATTGTGAAAATTGATCTTGTCAAAAAAAAAAGAGAGAAAAGAAATAGAAAAAGAAAAGAGAAAAAGAGAAAAATTCAATAAATAAAAAAAAAGTTGTCAAGATCAAAGTAATACTTGTAAATCACCAAGGGTTGTTTATGAAAAAGGCGGAAGTTGTGTAAATAGAAAGAATGTTCCTCTATACTTGGCCATTTGAATTCAATTTTTCCCACATATGACATTTCTTTTGAAACCAAGCCAAATTACAACCCTTAAAGACTTTGTGATCTATGTTTTTGTGCTTTTAGAAATGATAATTGGATGGACGCATAACTTGATCGGAATGTTAGCAAGTTTGCCGGATGAGTGTTCAAAACCCGCACAACTCGATTTCAATTTGCTCATTTACTTTCAAAGAAATGTGTTAGGTGTGGTTCAAATTTAAATATGTTATTTGCTGAAATCCAGTGATAAGAACTTTGTGTTCAGGACTTATGTCACATTCGTTGTATATATCGAGATTTATGAGAAACTTCACTCTTGCTCGCGCAGTCACCATTGAATCATTCATCTGAGAAACTTTTCTTCAAATTTATGATTTTTGCTTCATGCTCAAAACTTTGTCCAAAGCCTTGATTTTTCCAATTTTTGAATCTTTTGTTTGAGGACAAACAAAGAACTAAGTTGGGGAGTATTTGATAAGTGGCAGGAATTGAGTAAATTCATATCTTTTTACAATGCTTTTTAGTTACTTGTTTTACAAGTTACTTTAGGAAAAGCATAGAATTTATGAATAAATGTCAATTATGCTTTGTATGCCTTATTCTTCCCAATTTGTGTAGGAAAAAGCAAGCCAGGACTTGAATTTAGCAAGAATTCAAGAATAAAAGAATGTGGAATCTCGCCCAGCGAGCTAATGGCGAGGCAATGGCGAGTTGAGGCATGAATTTTCAGGATATTTCAAAGTATAACTCGCCTGGCGAGTTCAGGGCGAGTCCTTGGCGAGCTCAGGCAGGGATTTTCAGGAGCAGGGGGAACTTGATTTCGCTCAGAGAAATATTCATCACTCAGCGAGATCCCAAGGCGGTTTAATGCTATGGAAGACGTGGCAGAAAACCACTGGCCATAAATCTTAATTCGCTGAGCGAAGTAAATCTCGCTGAGCGAGATGTCACTTATAAGTTTTAGTATTTAAGTTTTGTTTCAACTTTTAGGTTAAAATTATTAAGCTTTTATTAAGAACATATTTTAGAGTTTTTAACCAGAGAATAAGGCAAAAAGAGGTGCACTTCAAAGGACAAAAGGGATCAAGTTTAGATCAACTAAGGGTTTTTGAGAAATCAAAGCTTAGCCATGATCTTCATCTTTTCTCCAACTTTTGTATTGTTGACATGAAAATGATCAACTAAATCTACTTTGTTGGGATTAGAGGTAATGAATCAAGCTAGATGTACTCTTTTGATCATGTAAATATATGATTCTAGTGTTTTATATCATATTGAAATTTATTCTTGTTATTCAATCTTATGTATGATTTAGTGTTATTGAAAAATACCTTTAAATCTAGGGTTAGAATAATCTTCTATTAAAACAAGAGTTCTAGACATAGAATTATGTTTTGATAATCACTTAAAGCATCAAGACTTAATGCTATTGGATCGTTTAATAGATTGAGAAATCGTCGATTAAACGATACGATCGATCTCACAACATTATTTAGACATAAATGACGTTGTCAATGATGTGTGATAATATCGTTAAAAAGGAATTAAAACTAGAATCCGTATATATATGATCATTAGAATATTGTCGATGTTTGATTTATGAACTTTGATTCCGACGCTTTTATGCCCTATTACTCGTCGTATTTATTTACATTTTAAAGTCGAATAGTTTTTAGTGAACAAAAGATAAAACCCTAACTTAAATGATAATCAATGTTGAATGGTTTAAGATATCGCGCCAATCCCTGTGGAGACGATCCTAATATACTCACATGTAGATAGGAAAATGAAATGTGAGAAAGAACTTACATCAGTGCTCATCTCAATTGATACTTTATCGTGCTACTTGAATATCAACTAAACCTAAATTTGGGAGGGATTGAACTTGCCCACAAAAATTTAAACGACTTTTGGTCTGCATTAGAGAGTGTCTTTTGCATACAATTCTATTGTAACCACATATAACTATTGCGAGCAGAAAATCCACCATTTCTGTCGGGAAGCCAACGTCAAGAATCAGCAGACATGCTCCTCCCAGCAACAATTCCAATGAATTTAAAAGTTCAAGCTTCCAATGAAACAGTGATAAAGCACCCGTAGATGAATTTCCACTAGCAAGAGAACTTAAATCCCTCCATGAATCATGATTTGCACTTGATATTTGTTCTTGATAAACTATCCCATTAGTTAGGTTCCCATACTTATGTACCAACAACTCATGCCACATCAGATTCTTATGGACGAGGCATCTCTTGCACCATTTTAAGCATTAGGGAGGGACTTGTTAAACAAATTAAACCAATATTTTTTACCTCTAAACCTTATTTATATTTTGGCCAACAAACCCTCTCCCAACTAATTCAGCAAGTCATTCTCCTCGCATTATCTTCGCCCCACAGAAACTCTCTTTGGATACTCACAATTTCAGCTGGCACCTTTTCGGCGTCTTAAAAAATGACAATGTACAATAGGAGGGTTGATTAGAATTACTCTTCCATGTCAAAATTTCCTTCTTCATAGATTCGATTACTAGATTCCATTTTGTTTATATTTTAATCATGATAGATTCTTCTTTGAATGCTTGGTCATGCATGGCCATGCTATCTATTGCGTGTGAAATCTTTGCCGCCGAATCTTCTAGTGCACAACAAATGTATTATTCTGGTGGTGAAGCCAAGAATCCATCTTATCATATGATTCATCGACCAAGCATTTGGTTTCTCATGGTCCATTGTTTCATAATACTGTCGTCTCTCATACTGATGGAAAGTGTGGTGATGCAATAGAAAATGGAATGGTGAACTCGAGAAAAATTCATAAAATAAAAAACTTTTGTCCAATTCTTGAATAATACTTGTAACTTAACCTCTTTTAGCCGAATTTCCAAAGCATAACTTAGAAGAAGATGATATTTCTATTAAAATAAAATAAAAACTCAAGAGGAGTATAATAAAATGAGTTTGGAGGATTCAAAATCATCTTCACTGTAGATTGTGGTTATGAGAGAGGGATCCATCAAACTTCATGACTTGCGTACCAAATTAGTCACCTTTGGGAAAATGGAGCATTGTTTCTTTAGGTAACGGAATCTAGGAATTTAAATATTCTTCAATTGAAGATATTTGAAGCGTTTGTGTGGTGGTTTCTTGAGCCTTTATCTGGCTTTCTCAAATTACTTGTTTGGTCTATGAATTTCAATTCAAATAATTATTAGCAAACTATGACTCAATGTTGTCCTTCAAGAGAAGCCTAAATGTATCCCGTTGAAAAAGATGATTTGGCGAAAAGAAAATAGATTCAAGTGGGTAGCACCAAATTTATTATTATTCAGGATCGTATCGATATATTAACTTTGCATGGAAAAAACAAAATACTTGCTCAAAAGTGTGTTGATAATATATGATCCTCTTTTGGGATTTGTGGACTCCGCTAAACCAAAACCCGTTGTTGATAGGGGAAGTTGTTAGTGTTGATGCCTTGTATCATGAAACATGGATGCTCAAATTGTTGAAGAGAGGTTGGATTTGGAAAAAAAAAAAAGGAAGAAAATTTTATTGAGAATTTTAGTTTCTCTAATGAAGAGCGTTCCAAAACTAATATTCATGAGGTCTTTGGATCCACTTCATCTGATTCAGCTATTAGTGAACAACAGAGAAAAGATTATCTAAATATGTGTATTGTAGGTTCTTGGAGCGATGCAGTGTCAAAGGAAAACATCGTTCAAAATCATCAAACCCCTTCTTATTTTGAAGCAAATTTATGTTCAATGGTTACTGCCGTTGGTATGACATATCCAAATGTTAATGTTACTATTGTTTTTTTTGAAAGACTAAATTTATCAAACAAACTCCATTCCAATTATAAGAAGTACCGAAAAGAAACCAAACATGTTCACAATGCGGGAAAACCACCTAAAATGGACCAAAACACACTTCACAGCACTCCCTAAATTGAAGACACACCACCTAAATTAGACCAAAAATTGTATTAGTATTTCTAATACTTTTCATTATATAATTGACAATGTTGCATAATGATTCTCCTGCAAGTGAAGAGCTTTTTATTAAGGTGATTTCTAAGTCAAGAAAAAAAGAATATAAAAAAGAAAGCTCAATTACGTAATACCCGACGGAACCAAAAAGATTGAATTAGCGGGTTTAAAAAAAAAGGTTAATGGTGTTTTACCTCCATTAATATAGGTCATTTTCGGTTTATCCCATGTAATTTTTTTTAGATTCCATCATTGTAATTTGAAGATTATTTGGTTTTGGACCTTCATGACCTCAAATTACAAAATTAATGGTACTTTCCCCCTTGTAATTTGTGAGTAAATTTCGGTTTACCCCCTGTCATATCATCGCTTTTGTATTGTCAAAATTCATGAAGGAGAGTAAACCGGAAATCTTCAAATTACAATGATGGAATCTAAACAAAAAATTTATAGGGGTAAACCGGAAATTGACTATATTACAGGAGGGTAAAGTACTATTAACCTAAAAAAATTATACGATCTATAATAGCTATTTTTGAAAAAGCGATAACATATATCATAGTCTATAATGGCGCTTAAACCAAAAGTGTATCATAACATTCCATAATTCTTTTTAATTTGTTAATAGCATTTTTAGAAAAAGCGTTATTATAGCCTCTGCGAAATATCTAATAACAATTATCCAAGAACTGTTATTCCCTCCGTTTTAAATCAGGAGTCCTCTTTTTTAATTTTCTTTGTCTCAAATTACTGTTCTTTTTACAATACTAAAACAACATTTATTATTATTTTCCACTAAAATATCCTTATTTATTGCACTTCAATCATCTATAATTATTCCACTAACTATAATTAATAAGAATGATTTAGTAAATGATACATATTTTACCATTGAAATCAACACTATTAATCATTTTCATAATACCGTGTAAAACTCAAATGGGATACCTAATATGAGACGGAGAGAGTATTAAATTGACACTGTTAAAATTCAAAATTTGCATAGTGCTAGCATTGGAGGCTCGTTTTGTTCCTTCAGAATACATGATCCCAAAGGGGATTTCAAATTAACTCAACTAGGTTTGAAGAACGATTACTTGGCCGAATTTGAAACCCTCACCCATAAAATTGTCGGTTTGGCTCACCATTTCATGTTTTCTTTAGCTTCTTTATTTTTATGGTTATATCTTTTTGTTTAATTGATTATTGTTTGTTGGTTTGACGTATGAGTTGTGTTTGTCTTGTGTTTATTTATGTTTCGTTAACTTGCATTGAGCTGCTTTGAACCCTATATTTATGACAATCGTAATAGTAAATTTAGGATATTAAATTGATTGGTATGGAAATTTCTAATGGACAATAAAGGAAACAAAAGGGAAATTTATCCTTCAAAAAAAAAAAGGGAAATTTATCATTTCATGGTTTTATTATACCATAATAGATAAAAGCCTACAATATCAAACACATTAGATTCTCCACAATTAATGTACCTTATATTGAACAAGTACAGGGAACTAAAACTACTGAAAGAACAATATGTACCAAATAACCAATGTGCATGCTTGCGGGAACCACTAGTTTAGGTTAGATCGCCAACAGAAAAATAGACCAAAAGCGGAAGGAAAGTGTTAATTGTGCTCTAAGGACCGATGGGGAACAACATCAAAGAGAAACGCGGATCCGTTTGGATTGACTGATTTTTATTTATTATTTTGTGATAATCTTTTGATTCTGAAAGGAATGAGTTATGATAATCTAGACTTTGACGAGGAAATAAGTAAAGTCTAGTTAAGAGTTTTTTTTACAAGAAGTCTAGTTAAGAGTTGTTCAACCCAGAAATCAAACTCAAGTTTTTCTAAATAATTTGTAGTTTATTAACCACTTGAACCTAATTACTTGGTTTGATTGACTTATTTCTTAGCTTAAGTTTATACAAATAAATAAATTTTTATGTATTATTCATAATTTCCTTTCAAAAAAAATATCATTCATAAGTTCTCACTTCTCATCACTAACGAAAGTTGTATCTTCATATATTGTTTTTTTCATAAACTACCTTGACAAATTTATGAATAGTTCATTCCTTTTTTTTGGAAGAATAAGTTCTTTGTTTTACCACTAAGTGCATTTGATGTTTTTTTTTAGTTGGAACTCCCTTTAGTCTCATATATTAATAATTTTTCCCGATCATTTTTAAATTGGATAATAAAGAAATTATTGTTGTTGACCGGATAAAGAAATTATTATTAATTAATGTGACACAATGTTCATTTATTACTATATTTATTATTAATTAAAAATATTATCCTAGTTGTTTTATTTTAAAAAATTGAGCAAAATTTCACACCCCTCCCTTAAAAGATAATTAGATTACAGTTTCATCATCTCTTATCTTAAAATCTACAATTTTCTCGTTAAATAATTTTTTTCCTAATAATCTAGCAACAAAAATATAACACACAAAGTACAAAGAAAAATGGTATTGCATGTACATTTTAATATAATAAAAATTTGAATGCATATTTTTCTGTATTTTTTATTCACAATATCAATAAAATACAGTATTAAACATGTTACTATAAAATATGAAACAACACAAATTAATAATAAAATATGACTATTTAAAAATGAGTTTTATATTCTAAATTATCAAATTAATAATAAAATATTCAAATTTGATTATCATATTTCTTGAATGGTGGCTTATATATTCAATATTTTCATAAATGTTTAATTATCATTTTTCTTAAGAGAAATGAATTTATTTTTCTTAATATTCAAATTTATTTTTCTTAAACGGATATTAATTTGATAAAAATCTAAAACTAATGGCAAATAAAATATAAATTTAACGACAAATAAAATATTGGCTTACTTGATGATTTGGTCCCCTAAGTTATTTCTTGTTTTCATTTTGGTCGCATAACTCTAAAAAATTTCTTTTCCGTCTCTCAAGTATACCTCCATTAGCCAAATTGATACCCTCCGTTAGTTTTTTAATGTCTAAATTTTTTGATATGATTTTAACTATTTGATTGTATGTTCATTGTATTTAACAGTGAACCATTAACACCTAATATTATTCACTTTTCATCTTCTTCCTCAGATCTTCATCATCTTCAACATTAACTTCATCAATCTTTATACAAAACCCATAAAAATTCCAGAAATTCATCAACAACAATCAATAACAAAACTATCATCATCATCTCAACAGAAACGAAAGCGGATCTTGTGATTTTCTACATCAAAATCAGACATGAGAACAATTTAAACAGTCCTCACAACCAAAAATTTAAAAAAACATGGTTTAAATTCGGATTTGAGTAAAAAGGGGAATGATTACGAATCATCTTTTTTTTAGATCTGTTTCATCCTTCCACCTCTCCTCCACCGCAAACCACCCTCGCCGTCATCCACCACCTCTCCTCCACTGTAAACCACCCTCACCGTCGCTAACCCATAATCATCATATGACCAGTACCCAAATCTAAAATTCCAGAAAAACAAAAACCCATAACCTAAATCTATTTCGAAAAACAGCTCCTTAACCCCGCTACTTCACGTACAGGAAACATAGTATTGTATCTTCACGTATAGCTTAGGAAGAGTATATTATACAATTTTGAAATTCCTGGGAGGACTGGTTCTGAACCGTAAAACAGAGTATGAAAATAGCAGTTCAGAAGCAGTAATATAAAGGACAAAAAGTAATGAACACAGATGATTTGTTAACCCAGTTCCGTGCAAACTTCACCTACATCTGGAGGCTACCAAGCCAGGAAGAAAATCCACTAAAATAGTATCAATTCGAAGTCCTATGACACAGCCCCTGTTTCACAGCCCCTTCTCACTTAATCACTACCCGTGGTATTTCTACCTAGAAACTCCTAGATATAAGAACCCCTCTTACTTCCCACTCAAGCAATCACTGCCCCAGTGATTGTAAACTCTAAACAAATCAACTAAGATGAAGACACACTTCAAAACATCAAAGTCACTTTTGCTTAAAAGCTTTAAGTGAATTACAACTCAATAAACCTAAACCAACTCTAACAGATGAGTGGCGTACAGAAACAAAGCACAAAGCTTACAGACTCAACAACCTAAGACTCTTTCAATTCTAGCTTTTGTTGAGATGATCTCTTCTTCAATAGCAGCGTCCTCCTTATATAGACTTTAACAACACATAATTCTGAACAAAATAATCTTCAACAGATATTGTTCTAAAATTCTTTAGAAGCTCATAGAAGCAAATATATTTCTGAAATATATTTTCCAAAGATTGCTTTGAAAATATATTCTTAAATAACAGGAACAAATCTTCAACAAAGATCTTCACGCGAATTAATCTGCCTTATAGAAACATCAGCTTGGATAAATCTTCAACCAAATCTTCGAAAGATTATGTGAGAGAATTAACAGCTTGAAGACACAAATTCTGAACGCAGAAACCAGCTTCTGAACATGCTTCTGAAATGCAGCTTCTGAAGGTCAACGAAAGTTAGCGTCTGAACAGTGCGTCTGAAGGTCAACGAAAGTCAGCGTCTAAACAGTGTGTCTGAAGGTCAACAAAAGTCAGCGTCTGAAGATCAGCTTCTGAACAGTGCGTCTGAAGTACTGTTCCAGCTTCTGAAGACCCGGTTCAGCTTCTGATGAATCAATTCAGCTTCTGATGAACATTTCCAGCTTCTGAAGCACAAATTGCTTGTCTATTTGATTTTAGCAAACATGAAGCCAACAACCAAATATCCAACAATCTCCCCCTTTGGCAAATTTTTGGCTAAAAACAATTTGAGCACAACAACAAGCAAATTCTTCAAACAACAAAGAACGCAACCATGAAGAACATAACACAAATGTAGTAACATAGTCAGCAGCGGATGATTCACTACATTTCACACATATACTCCCCCTGAACTACCTCTGAACAGATACTCAGGAACAACACAACTCAGGAACTCCCCCCGAAACAGACATTCAGGAACTCCCCCTGAAACACATCAATCAGAAACTCCAACTCCCCCTGAACTGTTGAACAACTTCTGAAACAGACACATACTTATTTCTCCCCCTTTTTAGCCAAACAATGTTGACAAAATAACCAGCAATCACCAGGAGCAGAGAAACACAAGAAACAGAGCATAAGCACATCACAGAACAGCATACCACAGAACCACACACAGACACCACATCAGAATCAACATCAAAACCAACATACAGAACCCATCACAACACCAACATCAGGATCAGAACCACATAGAATCCACACACAGAAGAACAAAACAAAAAGCAACAACTGCAGACCAGAAGCACAAACAGAAATCCAAGACATCAGTCACAAAATTGACAGTCTTTAGACTCAGCAACATATGTTGTTTCATCATCAGACACAGCATCAGAAGCTGTTTAGTTAGTGTGTGCTTCAGGCACCTTCAGAACCTTCTTCCCATAAATCTGCTTCTGAAGAACAACAATCCTCTTCTGAACATAGGACATGGTATCATGCTTAACAACATCTTCAGACTTACTAGGATTCACTTCCTTTCCTTTTAGAGCCTTCTGAACAGGGACTACCACCTTGCTCCAGACTTTAGATGGTCCAGCAACAGAAATCTTCTTTGCTACAGGAGTAGACCTGCTGGCAGCAGCAACAACCTTTCCTTTCCTTTTGTTCAGCCTCTGAGCAACACTTGCACATTTTGGTCACCATTCCTTCTTGACCTTGGTTTTGTTCACAACTGGTACCACTTTTCTTTGTTGAAAAGCTTGGGGTATCCATGCAGCTTGTAACAAAATGGCTTAATGTGTCCCTTTTTACCACAGTGATGACATACCCAAAGATGAGATGCCCTCTTGCTCTTAAATCCCTGAGTTTGGTTCTGGTGTTCCAACTTAGGTTTATCACAAGTTTTAACAGCAGCATTGAACCTTGTAGCTGGATTTTACTGTTTCTTGTTCAGAGTCCTATCATCATACCCAATTCCATTTGGTTTCCCTTGGTTCTGACTCTCCAAAATCTCTTCTAACACATCAGTACTAGTATTTAACATTCTGACTTGTTTCTTCATATTTTCAAGTTGAGAGTTCAGCTGGGTTACCTCATCTTTGAGATCATAGATTTGTACTAGATGTTCTCTTCTTTTAGACTGAAGTTGACTGATAGTTCTCTTTTGTTCTTCCATCTGCTTGCACACTTCTTCAAATTTATCATGCAACTTCTTGCAAAAAACAGCAGGTTCTCTGTAATAGGTAGCCAGTTCCTCACAAGATGATTCTCCATCACTTGACTCAGTATCAGATGATGTCTCAGAACCTGATAATGCTTCTTAAATTGTTTACTCAGCATCACAAGATCCTATGATAAGCTTTCATCATTTGCTACAAAAGCAACACCTTTCCCCTTCTTATCAGTTCTGGCTATTTCAAAGTTCTAAAGAGACCCTATCAATTCCTCAACCTTCACGCTGGAGATGTCATGTGCTTCTTCAATGAAAGTTACCTTCATATCAAATCTCTTAGGTAGGGATCTGAGGATCTTTCTCACAAGTTTCTCATCAGATATTCTTTCTCCAAGAGACTCAAATGAGTTGGTCATGTCCATAACATTCATATAAAAATCTTGTATGTTTTCATCCTCCAACATTCTGAGATTTTCAAACTTGGTGGTGAGAAGCTGAAGTCTGGACAACTTTACCTTTGATGTGCCTTCATGAGTAGTCTTGAGAATCTCCCAGGCATCCTTGGCTATAGTGCACTGCTTGATCAGTCTGAACATGTTCTTGTCCACTCCATTGAATAGAGCATTCAAAGCTTTGGAGTTTCCAAGAGCTAAATCATCCTAATCCTTGGACCATTCTTCCGCTGGTTTCAACACATTAGTCTTCTTACCCTCTTTGTCAGTCACAATAGGATGTTCCCAAAATTTCAGAACTGCTTTTCAGGTTTTACTATCCATAGATTTAAGGAAAGCACTCATGCGTGATTTCCAATATTCATAGTTGGAACCATCCAACAGAGGTGGTCTGTTCACAAATCCTCCTTCCTTGTCCATAATGTCAGAAAAACCTTCCCTGGAGCTCACCCAATAACAGGCAGGGTGCCTGCTCTGATGCCAATTGAAATTTCTGGCAGGACTGGTTCTGAACCGTAAAACAGAGTATGAAAATAGCAGTTCAGAAGCAGTAATATAAAGGACAGAAAGTAAAGAACACAGATGATTTGTTAACCCAGTTCGGTGCAAACTTCACCTACATCTGGAGGCTACCAAGCCAGGAAGGAAATCCACTAAAATAGTATCAATTCGAAGTCCTATGACACAGCCCCTGTTTCACAGCCCCTATGACAACAACCCCTGTTTCACATCCCCTTCTCACTTAATCACTACCCGTGGTATTTCTACCTAGGAACTCCTAGATATAAGAACCCCTCTTACTTCCCACTCAAGCAATCACTGCCCCAGTGATTGTAAACTCTAAACAAATCAACTAAGATGAAGACACACTTCAAAACATCAAAGTCACTTTTGCTTAAAAGCTTTAAGTGAATTACAACTCAATAAACCTAAAACAACTCTAACAGATGAGTGGCGTACAGAAACAAAGCACAAAGCTTACAGACTCAACAACCTAAGACTCTTTCAATTCTAGCTTTTGTTGAGATGATCTCTTCTTTAATAGCAGCGTCCTCCTTATATAGACTTCAGCAACACATAATTCTGAACAAAATAATCTTCAACAGATATTGTTCTAAAATTCTTTAGAAGCTCATAGAAGCAAATATATTTCTGAAATATATTTTCCAAAGATTGCTTTGAAAATATATTCTTAAATAACATGAACAAATCTTCAACAAAGATCTTCACGTGAATTAATCTGCCTTCTAGAAACATCAGCTTGGATAAATCTTCAATCAAATCTTCGAAAGATTATGTGAGAGAATTAACAGCTTGAAGACACAAATTCTGAACGCAGAAACCAGCTTCTGAACATGCTTCTTGTCATACCCCAATTTTTGACCTAAATTTCTTTTTCACTCGTCTTTTGGTTCGAAATTTTTGTTGTCGTTTCAGACGAAATTTCGACAGAGAGGTATTTTAAAATACCTCATTTTTGGTTCCGAAGGCGACAATTTTTTATTTTTATTTTTATTTGTTACTTATTATTCCTTTTATTATTATCTTTATTATTTACCTTTTTATTTTTACTTTTTTTTTTCGGATTTTTTTTATTTCATTATTTTATTTTTAAAGGGTTGACTGATTTTGTTTTGATGATTTTTAATAACCATTTTAATGGTTGCTTTTTTTAGTCTTTTGCTGATTAATTGTGTTTATTGTCCATCATTGGCCTTTAAGTCACATTAATTGGCATTGCTTAATAAAAGAGAACACAGAATCAGTAGCAAAGGGGGAGCCAATTTTACCAACAGAAAAAACTCAAACACTACACAAAAATCATCAGCACACAAGCAGCTCCCTCCACCACATAACATCACAACCTACCATCAAAACCACTCAACCAAAACCGTACGGCCACCATCGTCTCACTCATCACCACTCACAAACTCACGCAAACCTCCCTCATCACAACAACCACCCAAACTCACGGTTTCCACCACCATAACCACACTCACCCACTCCCTTACCAACAACCGCCACCAACACAACAACAACACTACACTAACCTAACCAAAACCATTCACGCCCTCTCCCCAAATATCCCAACACCCGGTATCCTCCATCACCCACAAACTAAACAAAACCGCCCCCATTTTGCTTGTTGCACTCCCCTCTTCCCTTTTATTTTTGTTTATTATCATTTCTAGCATTTTATCTTGTTAATTTCTTATTTATTTTCATGCATTTTGTTTCATTGCATTTACCTTATAGGATTTCATGCATTTTTTTCTTATTATTTTCCTTTTACTTTCATGCATTTTTATTTTTATTTTATTTCATGCATTTAGTTTTATTCTAGCATACTTATTTTCATACCTTTGCAATTTTGTTTTTTTCTTTCCTTGTTTATCATTTTGTCATTTTTATTTTCATTTTATTAGAATGTACTTAGGATCAATGTAACAAAAATAAATGAGAATATGCACTGACACTCACACTTTATTTATTCTGCTTTACGTCTTTTATTTATTTTTATTTATTTCGCTATTCAAAAAAAATGCAAAAAAATATTAGGTCAGTTTAATTTCAAAAGGGTTTCGTGGTGATCCAACGTCACCACGGAATTTCCTCGCGTATTAGCTTTTAGTTACTTTTAGTCTTAGTCAATTAAAAACAAAAAACATGCAAATAATAATGAAAAAACACAAAAAAATCTTTTCTTAATAAACCTTGATTTTCAATCAAGTGTCCCCTTTTTTTCTTTTATTTTCTTTAAACAACCATTAATCCACTTTAATAATACTTGAATCATTTTCAAAAATTAAAAAACACAAACCAATCTCCTTTTGCCACTTGGCTTTTTATCTTTAAAACCCTTTTTTTTTTAAAACCAACAAAAAACACAAAACAAATCAACCGTCATTTTTACCCCGAACTACGAGGTTTTGATCCCTCACGGGTACGTAGGCAGAGGACCCTGTCCTTCCAAATCATAAAAAATAAAAAAAAAACATTTTCTTTTATCACTATTCTAATTCATTCTTTTCTTTCTAAAAAAAAAATAAGCAAGTTATAGCCAAAATAAATAAATAAAATCAAGAGGTTCTCGTAGAGTACTACGAACGTTTAGGGTGCTAACACCTTCCCTAAACGTAACTAACCCCCGAACCCAAAATCTTTAAAAATGTGGTAATTTAGAACTTTTTCCCAGTTTCTTTTGAAAAATTAAAAGTTCAGTCGTGAAATAAAATTAGTGAGTCAACGCTAATCAATAGCTTGATCTCCGAAAATCACCGCGACACTTCTCAAATGCAGCTTCTGAAGGTCAAAGAAAGTCAGCGCCTGAACAGTGCGTCTAAAGGTCAACGAAAGTCAGCGTCTGAACACTGTGTCTGAAGGTCAACAAAAGTCAGCGTCTGAACAGTGCGTCTGAAGATCAGCTTCTGAACAGTGCGTCTGAAGTACTGTTCCAGCTTCTGAAGACCCAGTTCAGCTTCTGATGAACCAATTCAGCTTGTGATGAACATTTCCAGCTTCTGAAGCACAAATTGCTTGTCTATTTGATTTTAGCAAACATGAAGCCAACAACCAAATATCCAACAAATTTACAGTAACAAAATCAAAAACACAAATATGAAACTTTGTTCTATAAATTAAGAAAATAAAAGAACTTTGGAAAAATGGAAATGATAATTAATACGAAACTTTGTTCTATATATAATGCTTGTCATCACTATTTTTCCATTTCCAGTAATGGGATTGATGGGAATTGGAAAAATGGAACACGTTCAGCAAAAGGATTTGAGGGTTAGAGTCATTTGCCTCAAACAGCGACAAAATGAAAGATCTTTATTTTCCTTTCTACTTGTTGTGGTTTAATTCACTAGGATTTGAAGTTGTGATGTATAATTCGGTAATGCTTGATCTGAAATTTTCGAATCTAACTTTGAGGGAAAATTCATTGCTCTGTTACAGGGATAATAGATAGATTAATGGGTTTGTTTATAAATTGAATGTTGCTGAATTGTTTATGGGTTTGTTTATGAATATGAATTTTGATGTTGTTGTTGATTGAATGTTGTTAATTCCAAATCCTCTTTTTCATTTGAATGAAGAATTTAGGGTTTTTATTTTATCTCTTTTTCTGGAAAAAAAATCTGGGTTTATTTGAAGTTTTTTATGAATGTATGAAGATGATGATGAAGATGAGGAGGGAAGAAGATGGAGAAATGTTAAGCAAATCAGATGTTGGTGATGTACTGTTAGATATAATAGACCTCCATAATCTAGCCGTCTCCTTTTAAAAAAAATAAAAGGACTGAAATTAAAAAATTAATAAGGTCTACAGTGGACCACCTACAATGTTGGTCAACCAAATATATTTGGGGTTAAAGTTAACTGACATGGATCAAACTGACTGATGGAAACATATTTAAGGGGCCGAAAAGAATTTTTTTAGAGTTATGAGACCAAAATGAAAACAACAAATAAGTTAGGGGACCAAAGAATCAATTAAGTCTAAAATATTCTAAATTATCATATATTTTTTATGTTTGGAGGACTAGCACTTAACATTTTACCGTTTAGAGTACTTACGACATGCAACATGATACTTTTCATGTTGTCGAGGGTGTGATTGGAAGACTTTTTGGTGTTGGAGAAAACCAATCACATCCAGACTTTTATGTGGTTGGAAAAGACCCATCACATTCGTCTACTTGTAATTGATGTGGGAGGGCTTATGAGACTACACTCCATATGCTACTTGATTGTGTGCATGCAACTTAGTTTTGACTTCAACTAGTTCTGTTAATTTTATTACTAATTTTTTTCCCTTTCCCTATATGGATTGGATCTTCAATAACCTCAACAGGCGTGGGATTAAAGCTTCTAAAGATTTATGACAACCAACTTTCATGACTACATGCTGGTTACTCTAGACGTGGATAAATAAATAAATTATATAGGAAGATTTCCAACGACCTCATGAGCTGGCTCGAGTGATTCAGATATACTCTAAGAGCTTAAAAGATAGTACCTACCCACATCTTCATTTAAATCCTTAGCATAAGGAGACGGTCTAAATTGACTATAAAAGACCCCCTACAAGGTGTGATCAAGCTCAATATTGATGTTGCTTTCAAGGGGAATACTGTAATATCCCGCTTAGAGGTAGCGTTTATCTGTGTTAGAAACTTGAGACGCAAGCATGACAAATAAGAATTAAGAGGAAGTGGCAATTTTGTAAATAATGCTAAGGGGGAGATTAATTAGAAAAGGAACAAGATATTTGTTCCATTCATTTTTCATTTCCTTCCTTATTACTCCCAAAAATCAGATTTTCTTCCTCCCCATCTCCATCCCACACGCCCTCTCTCTCACCTTGCTTATCATCCCTCCAAACTTCATACAAATCTAGCAAGAAATCTTGCAAAGCAAGCTTGAGTTTGAAGCTAGAACAAGAGAAAGGAAAGAAGAACAAGGAAGAACCAAGGGAAGAATTATGTTGAGTATTTTGGTGTTGGCTGCATGTTTTTGGCAAATCCAATGTGTTGAATAGTAGCATCTCCATGTCTAGAACAAATCTTTAGTTGCAAGTTTTTCATTTTGAAGTTATTCAGAAGCTGAAATCACCATCAGAAGCTGAAATGTGAGTTTGATGTCCGCGTTGACTTTTGTTGACTTCTTCAGAAGCTGCATTTTTACAAGTTATTTTGGCGCGAATCTTGGCGAGATTTATCAAGGATTTATCTTCGCATATTGCTTCTAGATTGCTGGTTGATTTGGTGAAGATTTTATGAAGTTCGTATTTTTCTGCAGAATCTTTATAAAGATACATTGCAGGTTTATTTGTTTTCTTATTGGATCATTCATAATTCATAAACAAATCTAATTCAGAAGATTGGCTCATATTTTATGAAGATCGTATTTCCTGAAGGAATCTTTTGCAGATACATTGAAGATTTATATGTTTCCTTTTTAAGCCTTGCATAATTCAGAAACATATCTATTTGAGAAGATTTAATTCAGATTAATGTTGCTTGCTGAAGACTATATAAGGAGTGTTTTGCTGCTATTCAAGAGATATATTTTTAGAGAGAAAAAATCAGAGAATTGAGTCTTAGTGTGTGTAAGCTTTTTAATCTTTGTTTTGTGCACCACTCATATGTTTTGAGTTGGTTTAGGTTTTATTGAGTTGTAATTCATTCAAAGCTTTTAAGCAAGAATGAAGTTTTTGTATTGAAGTGTGTTCTTCAAATTCTGGTTTGTTTGTTTCAGAACTGGTCTAAGTTCAAAGGGTAGTTCAAGTAACTGGGTTGTTGCTTGAATAGGAAGTTAGTGGATTCTAATACTCATGCGTGGGTAGAAGTCTGACTAGGTGAAGTTAATTGCTTAGGATAGGAACTGGGAGTCAGTGTCTGAGTCTTAAGGATTAATTTCAATAGTGGATTTCCTTCCTGGATTGGTATCCCCCAGAGTAGGAGGTGTTTACTCCGAACTGGGTTAACAAACCTTGTGTTCTGTTTATTTCTGCACTTTTAATTTCTGCTGCATAACTGATTTAATTGTGCTAAGTATTGGTTCAGAACCAGTGTAATCAGAACCAGTTAACTCTCATTATTGCTAAGCCAGAAATTTCAATTGGCATCAGAGCAGGCACCCTGCCTGTGTTTTGGGTGAGATCCAGAGGAGTTAATTTCTGGCAAGCATGGATAGAGAAGGAGGCTATGTCAACAGACCACCCCTACTTGATGGCACCAATTATGAGTTCTGGAAATCAAGGATGTGTGCATTCCTAAAATCCATTGACAGCAGAACTTGGAAGGCTGTGATCAAAGGCTGGGATCATCCTGTGGTTATAGACAAAGATGGAAATAAAACTGCAGTTTTGAAACCTGAAGAAGAATGGACCAAAGCTGAGGATGATCTGTCACATGGAAACTCAAAGGCTTTGAATGCTATTTTCAATGGTGTTGATAGAAACATGTTCAGACTCATCACGCAATGTACTGTGGCAAAGGATGCTTGGGAAATTCTGAAAACCACTCATGAAGGAACCTCTAAGGTTAAGCTATCCAGACTTCAACTACTCACAACAAAGTTTGAGAACCTGAAGATGATGGAAGATGAATCCATTCAGGATTTCTACATGAATGTGCTGGATATGGCCAATTCCTTTGATTCTCTTGGGGAGAAGATGTCTGATGAGAAGCTAGTGAGAAAAATCCTCAGGTCCCTGCCTAGAAGGTTTGATATGAAGGTTACAGCCATAGAGGAGGCTCATGATATTACCACTATGAAGCTTGAGGAGCTGATTGGGTCATTGCTCAATTTTGAAACTGCCTTTTGTAAACAGCCAGATAAGAAAGGGAAAGGAATAGCTTTTGCTGATAAGTCTGAAGCTGATGATCAACAAGAGCTTGATGAAGATGAAGATGAGTTATCAGAGGTTGTAGTGTTAATGGGAAAACAGTTCAATAAGATTCTGAAGAATATTGACAGAAAGTCCAGAACCAAAGGTCAGAATCTCAGACTCAACAATAACAAGCAACAATCTGAAGAAAATAGCAAACAATCAAAGGCTGTGCAGTGCCTTGAGTGTGAAGGCTTTGGACATATCAAGGCTGAATGTCCTAATTTTCTCAAGAAGCAGAAGAAAAGCCTTGCTGTATCTTGGTCTGATGAGGATAGCTCAGAAGGAGAGATTGAAAGTAAGTCAGCTAAACATGTTGCTGCTCTTACAGTTTCAGAAGCTTGTTCAAAATCTGTGGTCTATTCAGAGTCTGAAACTTCATCAGAAATTGAAACTTCATCAGAATCTGAAGCCTGTGATGAAGAATTGATTTTTGAGGAACCAGCTATTTCTTATGAAGAATTGTATCTCAGAAATCAAGATTTGATCAAGTTATTAGAGACTGAGAAGGAAACTGTATGTCAGCTACAGTCTGAAAGATGTGCTCATATAGGACAGATTGCTGATCTTAATGATGAAGTAACACACTTGAATTCCCAACTTGATCAGATGAAGAAGCAAGTTAGGATGATGAACTCTGCTACTGATAAGTTGGAGGAGATTCTGGATGTTCAGAAACAAGGGAAACATAAGGGTTTAGGATTTGTGGATGAAAGTCTGAACCTCAAGAAGAAAAATCCTGTTAAACAGTTTGTTCCTGCTACTCAAACTCATGATTCTATGGTTGGAACACCAAAGAGGAGACCTCGGAAACAAACACAGATGCAAGGTCAGAAGCCAGCTCAAATGATACCTCATAAGCAAGTTCAGATGCTGCCTCAGAAGCATGCTCAGATGCATTCCCAGAAGTTTAACATAAACAAAAGAAGGAATCAACCTTGGGTCTGTCATCATTGTGGTAAAAAGGGTCACATTAAACCTTTTTGTTATAAATTGCATGGTTATCCCAAACATTTGCAACACAGAAAAGTTGAACCAGCTGTGAACAAGAGCAAAATCAAGAAAGTTTGGAGACCTAAGAGTGAAGGTATTGCTCAGAATCTGAACAAAGGAAAGGGAAAGGCTGTTGCTGATGACAGCAAGCCAATTCCTATAGCACAGAAGAATTCTGGTGCTGGACCATCCAAAGTCTGGAGCAAAGTTCATGTTCCTGCTCAGAAGGTACTATTTTCTTGTAAGTTTGAAGTTGCTAGGACTTGTGATCAGAAAAGAGTGGCTGATTTTGAGAAACAAATTGCTGGGAGGAATGGTTTTGGTTGTGGTTTTTCAAATGTTAGTCAGCATAAGGATTTATAGCAATTATTGCAAACTGGATGTGAGGAAGATAGAGTACCTGCCAGTTTTGCTAATGCTGAATGTGTGTCTGATCCTGGGTCTGAAGTTAATGCTGGGACTGATTCAGATGATGTATGTGCAGTTTTTAAACCCTATGTTAAACCTGTGGTTTGTCATAATTTTGTGGCTAAAAAGGGGGAGAAAAACTTATGTTTAAGATCAGACATGAGCTGTTTAGAGTGTGTGCTGTCAGATTGTAGTGTGGTTCAGAAGTTGCATGTTTTGCTCAGAATTCATAACCAATGCAACATGAGATGTGTTGGTGATATTGAGGGGGAGTGTGTGTCTCAGGGGGAGTATATGGTTATTAAAATCCTGAGTGTTTGTGATCCTGAAGTGTTACTGCAGTTCAAAATTAAGGGGGAGTTTTTAATATTGGATGCTGAGTTGCAGGGGGAGTGTTGTGGAGCTTCAAGAGTGTTTGTGATGATCAGGAGTTGATCAGTAATTGTGTTATGTGTGTTCAGAAGCTGAAGCTGCTGTTTAACATAGCTCAGAGAGTGTTTTGTCCGCTGCTAATCTTTGCTAATCTGTTTGCTATGTTATTTATTTGTGGAGTTCTTCATTGCTGAGTTTGTCTTATGGGAGATTGAGGAGCTTGGTTGTGTGAACATTGGTTTTAGCCAAAAATTTGCCAAAGGGGGAGATTGTTGAGTATTTTGGTGTTGGCTGCATGTTTTTGGCAAATCCAATGTGTTGAATAGTAGCATCTCCATGTCTAGAACAAATCTTTAGTTGCAAGTTTTTCATTTTGAAGTTATTCAGAAGCTGAAATCACCATCAGAAGCTGAAAGTTACTTCAGAAGCACTGTAGCTCTTCAGAAGCTGAAATGTGAGTTTGATGCCCGCGTTGACTTTTGTTGACTTCTTCAGAAGCTGCATTTTTACAAGTTATTTTGGCGCGAATCTTGGCGAGATTTATCAAGGATTTATCGTCGCATATTGCTTCTAGATTGCTGGTTGATTTGGTGAAGATTTTATGAAGTTCGTATTTTTCTGCAGAATCTTTATAAAGATACATTGCAGGTTTATTTGTTTCCTTATTGGATCATTCATAATTCATAAACAAATCTAATTCAGAAGATTGGCTCATATTTTATGAAGATCGTATTTCCTGAAGGAATCTTTTGCAGATACATTGAAGATTTATATGTTTCCTTTTTAAGCCTTGCATAATTCAGAAACATATCTATTTGAGAAGATTTAATTCAGATTAATGTTGCTTGTTGAAGACTATATAAGGAGTGTTTTGCTGCTATTCAAGAGATATATTTTTAGAGAGAAAAAATCAGAGAATTGAGTCTTAGTGTGTGTAAGCTTTTTAAGCTTTGTTTTGTGCACCACTCATATGTTTTGAGTTGGTTTAGGTTTTATTGAGTTGTAATTCATTCAAAGCTTTTAAGCAAGAATGAAGTTTTTGTATTGAAGTGTGTTCTTCAAATTCTGGTTTGTTTGTTTCAGAACTGGTCTAAGTTCAAAGGGTAGTTCAAGTAACTGGGTTGTTGCTTGAATAGGAAGTTAGTGGATTCTAATACTCATGCGTGGGTAGAAGTCTGACTAGGTGAAGTTAATTGCTTAGGATAGGAACTGGGAGTCAGTGTCTGAGTCTTAAGGATTAATTCCAATAGTGGATTTCCTTCCTGGATTGGTATCCCCCAGAGTAGGAGGTGTTTACTCCGAACTGGGTTAACAAACCTTGTGTTCTGTTTATTTCTGCACTTTTAATTTATGCTGCATAACTGTTTTAATTGTGCTAAGTATTGGTTCAGAACCAGTGTAATCAGAACCAGTTAACTCTCATTATTGCTAAGCCAGAAATTTCAAATTAGATTGGAGCAAGTTAGGGCTTTGGTTTTCAGGACTTAATCAGCACCATTTAAGGTTAAGGTGAGCTCCACAGGGTTTTAGAACCCGTTTAAGTAAGTTTGGAAGTTTACAGCTTAATGACCTAGTTTAGGGTTTTAGTGTTTAATTTACCTTTCCATGTGAATCCTTGATTACTCATGATATAATCTAGCTATATGCTTTAGAAAATGATCCTTAAAGATGTTATGATGTCTGGGTATGTTGGATAAGCTGATATGGTGAAAAATCATGTTTTAAACTTGCCAAATGCTGTCTAACTGCAGGTAAAATCGTGTCACGATTTTCCAATCGTGTCACGATTTCACAGGCAGGAACAAACACATTTTCTGGGTAGAAAATCGTGTCACGATTCCCAAATCGTGACACGATGTGACAGTGGCAGAATATGTTGTGTTTTTCATCACTTCTCGCACCATTCCGGCTTTCCAATGCTACCTCGGACTCTATAACGATATGTAGTGACTAAGTGTCGCTAATAAGCATAGAAAGACCCAACCTTTAGGGAATGTATGGATGACTTATAGATGAGGAAAGGTACTATGATAAAAGAGGATTATCTTAATCCATAAGTAGTTATAGTGAAGTTAAGGAGCTAGATTAGGGTTTAACCCTTACGAAGCAATGTTATGAACTCGATTCGGTATTCACGAATCCAAGAATGACATAATGATGAAGCTTAGAACCTTTATAGGTTAAGCACTTAAGAATGATAATTAATTATAAGATGGGCTTGATGTGTCTCTCGTATGCTCGCTAGTTAGTATACGAGGGGTTCCTGTGAAGTTACAGCCTTTAATGGCAGCCGGAACGGTGAAGTTACCGCCCGTGAGGGCAGCTGCACATCCAAGTCTATAAAGTTATGTGTCTCCTGTCTGCTCGTCAGTTAGTATACAGGGGGTCCCCCGTGAAGTTACCGCCTTAAATGGCAGCTGGGACGGTGAAGTTACCGCTCGCGAGAGCAGCCACACAAAAGATAAGAGGAGTCCGGTGTTAGCCTGATATGATAGGAATTTTCACCGGTAAGAAGGGAGATGTACTTCGGGGTTACTCCACCCGGATGCACTCCGTAAAATGAACCAAGATAATGTTATGTTTGTTCAACCCTAACTTCTAACTTAAGATATGAAAGATGATCATGTATATTACATAAATTGAGGAATATGCCAGTTAGTTCCTAGTGAACAAGAAGTGATCATAAGCTTATACCCCTCGATCACTAAGTACAAGTTAAGTTAGTATATGATGAGATATGACAAAGACATGTAGCGACCTTAGGTTTCCCCTTGGTCGCAAAGTTAGCAAAGAATCACGGCGATCATAGGAATCCCCGAGATTGCCAAAAGTAGGCACGCGACCCTAGGCTACCCCCGTGGTTGCCAACAGTTGGTAGGGTAGGAGCTCACTGAGACGTTATGTCTCATCCCTTTCCTTCTGGTGCAGGTTCTTCGCAGGTAGCACGTCGTAAAGGTAAAGAGAAGGCTACAGATTGATCGTGCTGCTTACGTTTTATTATTTTGACATTTGTATAGGAATGATGTATCATGATGTATATTATGAAGAATATTCTGTATCGGATAATGAGTTGTATGATAAACTTATGCATTGTATAATCATTACCTATCTTTCTGTATTGTATTTAATGTATCCGGTACGAAATTTTAATACTCGTAAGAGATCCTAGGCAATCTCTATATGGGTGTTACAATTTGGTATCAGAGCAGGTCGATTCAGACCGTGCCTTGGGTCATTAAAGTACAATCCAAGTTCGTGGACCTCTTGGATCCAGGACATTATTCTAGATGTTATGTTCAGTTGAAACTGATCACTTTGACTTGTATATGACAGCTAGGATAAGATGTCTGGGAGAAGAAGAGGTAGACCTCGTGCTAATCAAGCTAGTGACGAAAGTGGAGGACCCAGTATGAACTCATGGGAACAGATGATACAGCAGCAGCAAGCCTGGCAGCAGCAGTATCAAGAGCAACAAGCTCAGAATGCATTACAGTATCAGCAAATGATGCTGATGATGCAACAACAATCTCAGCAACAGGCCCAAGCTCAACAACAATGGATGGAAATGATGCAACAGGGGCAGGGTTTCCATCCACAACCACCACCTCCTCCAGCAATTGGTAATCCCGTGTTCCGGGAATATAATAGGCATCACCCTCCGGAGTTCAATGGAGAAGGTGAACCTCAAGAAGCAAGAAAGTGGATTAAGCAGATGGAGAAGATCTTTAGAATGGCTGAGTGTTCAGAAGAAGATAAAGTGGTCTATGCCACAAACCAACTCAGAGGCGCAGCAGAAGATTGGTGGGAATCTGCTCAGCGCCGGATGGAAGCCAATGGTGTAGAAGTGAATTGGGTAAACTTTAAAGAAGTGATGTTGGAAAAGTATTTACCTTTGTCTTACAAGGTAAAGAAGGAGCAAGAGTTCTTAGAGTTGAAGCAGGGTGGTATGTCAGTTGCAGAATTTACTAAGAAGTTTGAGGAGCTGTCCTACTATTCTACACACAACGAATATGCTGAGAATGAAGTGTGGAAAATGAATCAGTATAAACGAGGCTTGAGAGGCGAGATCGACACTACAGTAAGTCTCCAAAGAACTGCAAGTTACGATGAATTAGTACATGATAGCTTGGTGGTCGAAGCAGGACTTGCTAAGGCCTCGAAAGAAAGAGCGGCAGCTTTTGAAAAGAAAAAGAGTAGAATGTCAGATAAGTACCATGACAAGCTTAAGCCAAAGGGATCTTCGCAAAGAGGAAAGCAATCTAGTCCGACCTCAGTATATTCTGCTTGCAGGAAGTGTGGGAAGTCCCACAAAGGTGAATGTATGATGGGTATGGGTGTCCGTTACGGGTGTAAGCAACCTGGGCACTTCATACATGAATGTCCAAATAGACGTGGTAAAGGACCAGCCGAAGGAACTACCACTAGCAAAGGCAGGGTGTACTCCCTCGAAGGCGCAAAGGCTTTGGCGAATGAAGATCTGATTGCCGGTATGTGTTATCTTGGCTCATACCCAGTAAAAGTTCTTTTTGATTGCGGCGCTACATGTTCTTTTATTTCATACAAATGTGTGGAGACGCTACAATTACCTTTGTCTCCGTTGAACCCTCCAATGTTAGTATCTACCGCTACTGAGGGCGGAATTGAGGCAAAGTATGTTTGTGAAAACTGTCCTATCACTATGTCTAGTAAGACTTATTATGTTGATTTAGTATGTCTCCCGATGGAGCAACTTGACGTGATTTTAGGCATGGATTGGCTCTCCGCTAACCATGTGTACATTGGATGTTCAGAGAAGAGTATTTATATGCCGACCAGTGATACGGCGGAAGGTGTGGCTCTGTCTGAATTGATTAACCGCACCCATCAGTTAATTCAATTCATTTGTGCGCAAGATAAGGGATTTTATGTTATGCTAACTGTGGCCTCAGAATCAGAGTTAAGTCCCAGTGATATTCCTGTTGTGAATGAATACTTAGATGTTTTTCCTTCGGAAGTAACTAGTTTGCCTCCAGAGCGTGAGGTGGAGTTTTCAATTGATTTAATTCCAGGAGCGGAGCCGGTATCTGTGGCACCGTATAGAATGTCGCCTACGGAACTTAAAGAGCTGAAATCTCAGCTAGAAGAATTGATCCAGAAGCATTTTATTAGACCTAGTGTGTCACCTTGGGGTGCTCCCGTTCTGTTGGTTAAGAAGAAAGATGGAAGCATGAGGCTGTGTATAGACTACTGCCAACTTAATAAAGTGACTATCAAGAACAAATATCCTCTTCCAAGGATTGATGATCTCTTAGATCAGCTCAAGGGAGCAACGATGTTTTCCAAAATTGACCTTCGGTCAGGTTACCATCAAATCCGTATTAAGTCTTCAGATGTGTCTAAGACGGCGTTTCGAACGCGTTATGAGCACTATGAATTTCTGGTTATGCCTTTCGGTGTAACTAATGCTCCAGCAGTATTTATGGATTATATGAACAGAATATTTCAGCCTTACCTTGATCAATTTGTGGTGATTTTCATAGATGACATCTTGGTTTATTCTAAGGATCCTCAGGAACATGCTCAACACTTGAGAATTGTTTTGGATGTCCTCAGAGACAAGCAGTTATATGCTAAATTTAGCAAGTGTGAGTTTTGGCTATCTGAGATTAAGTTTTGTTTTTGGGTCACGTTATTTCTCAAGGAGGAGTAGCCGTCGATCCATCCAAAGTTGAAGCTGTACTAAGTTGGGAAAGACCCAAGAATGTAGCAGAGGTTAGGAGCTTTTTGGGCTTGGCAGGTTATTATCGAAGGTTTATCATGAAGTTTTCTCAGATTGCCTTACCTTTGTCACGCCTTACCAGGAAGGATGTACCCTATTTGGGATGAAGAATGTGAAGAGAGCTTCAGAGTTCTGAAGAGAAAATTGACTAAAGCGCCAGTGTTGGCAATACCAGATCCTGAAAGGAGATACACCGTTTTCTGCGATGCATCTTCTAAGAGACTGGGAAGTGTTCTTATGCAAGGAGAGAATGTGATAGCATATGCATCTAGACAGCTCAAGACTCATGAAGAGAATTACCCCACCCATGATCTCGAGTTAGCAGCCATAGTTTTTGCATTGAAGATATGGAGACATCATTTGTATGGTGCACAGTTTGATTTATTCAGTGACCATAAAAGTTTGAAGTACTTGTTTGATCAACGAGACCTTAACATGAGGCAAAGACGATGGATGGAATACTTGAAGGACTTTGATTTTGATCTGAAATACCATCCAGGAAAAGCAAATGTGGTAGCTGATGCCCTGAGTCGAAAGGCTTTAGTTAAAGCTGAAGTAATGATGCATACATGTGGGTTATATGAGAAATTCAGAGACCTCAACCTCCATGTTACAGAGTTAGAAGGTGGCATCTTGCTGAACAAGATAGATATTTTGTGCGACCTACGGTTTAGGATTGCACAAGCTCAATCTGTGGATATGGACCTTCAGAGGAAAGTTGGCCAAGCAGAGTTTTCATGGGCACCAGATGGCGTGTTACTGTTTGAAGGAAGGATTTATGTACCGAACGATCAAGAATTAAAAAGGTTGATTTTAGAAGAGGCGCATAAGAGCAGTTTCAGCATTCATCCAGGTACCACCAAGATGTATCAAGATTTGAAAAGAGATTATTGGTGGCCTAGCATGAAAAGAGATATTGCGGAATTTGTGTCGCGATGCATGGTATGTCAGCAGGTGAAGATTGAACATCAAAGGCCTGCAGGAATGTTAGTACCTTTGGAGATTCCACTATGGAAATGGGAAGATATAACTATGGATTTTGTGAGTGGATTACCTCGAACACAGCGAGGACATGACTCTATTTGGGTAATAGTGGACCGGTTAACCAAATCAGCTCATTTCTTACCGGTTAAGACTACTTACCGAGCTTCTCAGTATGCCGAGTTATTTATTTCGGAGATTGTGAAACTCCATGGTGTGCCAGCTAGTATTGTGTGAAATTCTGGCCAGGCAATACTTAAGAGATTACAGGTTCTGAACCAAAACAGGTTCTGAACAATGACTTAGCACAATTTAAAGCAGATAAGTAGCAGAAATAAAAAGTGCAGGAAAGCTAAAGAACACACAAGGTTTGTTAACCCAGTTCGGAGTAAACACCTCCTACTCTGGGGGATACCAATCCAGGAAGGAATTCCACTATTGGAATTAATCCTTAAGACTTAGACACTGACTCCCAGTTCCTATCCTAAGCAATTAATCTCCACCTAGCCTTGAATTCTACCCAACACGTTGAGTATTAGAAAACCTCTAACTTCCTATTCAAGTAACTGCAACCCAGCCACTTGAACTACCCTTTGAACTTAACCAGTTCTGAAACACAAAAACTCTGTTTTTGAGAAAACCTTCAAAGACAAAACTTCATTCGTACCTAAAGGCTTAGAATGAATTACAACTCAATTAAACTCCTAAATCAACTCAAACATGAGTGATGCACAATAAAAACTCTAAGTTTAAAACACAGACTCTATTCTCTGAATTATGACTCTGTAAATTCGTTAGTCTTGAATAGCAGCAGCCCTCCTCTATTTATAGCCTTTAGTCTTGCAGAATAAATAACAACCTGATCTTCAGAATAGATTTGTTACTGAAAATAAGAATGATCCAATAGAGTAACAAATAAAATTGCATCCAATCTTTGAAAGATTTAAAACAGAAAATACGAAGATCATGAAACTGAACCAAATCTTCAATGATATCTTCTCCAATTTAATCAGCATTCTAGAAGCAATTATACAAAGATAATTCCTTGCTAAATCTCCCAAGATACGCGCAAAACAATCCAGTAAACCTAGCTTCTGATGTGGTCAACAAAAGTCAACGCTGGACTTCAGAACCTGAAACTGCTTCTGAAGTGCTACAGTGCTTCTGATGAGCATTTCAGCTTCTGATGTAGATTTCAGCTTCTGAATGGCTTCAAATGAGAAACCTTGTAACTGAAGAAATGTTCAACATAAGGAAAAGCTTCTATTCCATACTTTGGTTTTGCCAAACAATGCAGCCAACACCAACAGACTCAACAATCTCCCCCTTTGGCAAATTTTTGGCTAAAACCATCCAAGTCCTTCAATCTTCATTATAATCAGCTCAGCAATGAAGAACTCCACAACAACATATCATAGCATAAACATAAGCAGCGGACACGGCTATGAATAACCCAAACCAGCTTCAGTTCTACAAATCATAACAGCTACTGAAGCACACATCAACCAAGTACTGACCAACTTCTGATCTCAACCATGGTGTCAGAGCTACTGATCAACTCCTGATCATCACAACACTCCCCCTGCAACATAGCTTCTCATACAAACTCCCCCTTACTACTGAACTGCAGTGATAAAAGGTATCAGAGCATACACCAAAGTGCAATTGTTCTTCAGACCCACACTTCAGCACTTCAGGACCACATCAACACTCAGGTATATAGCAAGCTTGTACTCCCCCTGAGACACATACTCCCCCTCAATAACATCTTGACAGCTCTTGTTATATTTGTTCTGAACTCTGAGCTTCACAAATAACTTCTGAACAACACTGAAGGCTGAATTTGAACTAATTCTCTGAGCAGCAACACTTGGTATCAAAGCCAACACATTACATAAGATTTTCTCCCCCTTTTTAGCCACAAAATTCTGACAAATCTCAGACTTCAAATAGGGAATGAAATCAAAACAGATAACACAGATCCTTGAAACCATATCAGATTCAGACTCAGGTTCAGGATCACACTTAGCATAGGCACAATTGTCAGGTACTCTAGCTTCCTCACATCCAGTTTGCAGTAATTGCTATAACTCTTCATGCAAACACACACCTAACTTGCTCCTTAAGTTTTAAAACTGCTTAGCATCCAAGGCCTTTGTGAATATGTCAGCAACCTATTCTTCTGTAGCTACATGTTCCAGCTGAACAATCTTGTCCTCCACAAGGTTTCTGATAAAATGATGCCTGATGTCTATGTGTTTGGTTCTGCTGTGCTGAATTGGATTCTTAGAGATGTTGATGGCACTCAAATTGTCACAAAACAATGTCATGGTTCTTTGTTCAATGTTGTACTCCTCCAGCATCTA
This sequence comes from Medicago ruthenica, assembly GCA_018208015.1. Lineage (NCBI taxonomy): Eukaryota > Viridiplantae > Streptophyta > Magnoliopsida > Fabales > Fabaceae > Medicago > Medicago ruthenica. The sequence goes on along the minus strand of CM031374.1, from coordinate 87,221,718 downwards.
CTTCATCCACACCAATTGTGAGCAACTACTTCCAGCAGCAATATACTCAGCCTCAGCAGTTGACAATGACACACAATTTTGCTTCTTGCTAAACCATGAAATTAAGTTATTTCCCAAAAAGAAACAACCTCCTGAGGTGCTCTTCCTGTCATCAGCACTTCCAGCCCAGTCAGCATCACAATATCCCATCAATTCAGAAGTTGAACTATGTGAGTACATGATTCCATAGTCACTTGTGCTGTTCACATACTTCAGGATCCTTTTAACTTGTGTCAGATGACTCATCTTAGGATCAGCTTGATATCTTGCACAAACTCCTACAGCAAATGTGATATCAGGCCTGCTTGCAGTTAAGTACAATAGGCTCCCAATCATGCTTCTGTACTGACTTTGGTCTACTGAAACTCCATGTTCATCCTTAGTTAACTTCAGGTGGGTAGCAGCTGGTGTCCTCTTGTGAGCAGCAGATTCCAATCCAAATTTCTTCACTATGTTCTTGGCATACTTACTTTGAGAAATGAAGATTATATCTTCCATTTGCTTGACTTGTAATCCAAGAAAATAAGTCAGTTCACCAACTAAGCTCATTTCAAATTCTGACTGCATCTGCTGAACAAACAGTTTGACCATCTTCTGAGACATCCCTCCAAACACTATATCATCCACATAAATCTGAGCTATCATCAGACTCCCATTTTCATCTTTCACAAACAAAGTCTTATCAGAACCTCCTTTTCTGTAACCTTGAGCCACAAGAAACTGAGTCAGCCTGTCATACCATGCTCTTGGTGCTTGCTTCAATCCATATAAAGCCTTCTTTAACTTGTACACATGTTCTGGAAACTTTGGATCCACAAAACCCTTAGGTTGTTCAACATACACTTCTTCTTGCAGATATCCATTCAGAAATGCACTCTTTACATCCATCTGGAATAACTTGAACTTGAGAATGCAGGATACTCCCAACAGTAGTCTTATGGATTCTAGTCTAGCCACAGGTGCAAAGGTCTCATCAAAATCAAGTCCCTCAACTTGTGTATAACCTTGAGCAACCAACCTTGCTTTGTTTCTGACTACAGTACCATTTTCATCTGTTTTATTCTTGAATATCCACTTAGTGCCAATCACATTCAACCCTTCAGGTCTTGGAACCAGATCCCACACTTCACTCCTTTTGAATTGATTCAACTCATCTTGCATTGCTTCAATCCAAAATTCATCAGTCAGGGCTTCTTTCACGTTTTTAGGCTCAACCTTTGACACAAAGCATGAATCAGTAGCAGCAGCATCTGATCTCCTGGTTCTGACACCTTGATCTAAGCTTCCAATGATTAAGTCTTTAGGATGATCCTTCTGAACTCTAATTGATGGCCCTTTACCATTAGGAACTTGATCTGGTTGATCTTCTGCTTCTTTAGACTCTGAATGCTTTTCTGCTTCTGAAGTTTGTTCTTCTGAAGCTTCAGACTCTGGAACAACTTCAGGCTCACTTCTATCTTTCTCAGCAGTCAGATCATCAATTACCACATTAATGGACTCCATCACAACCTTGGTTCTGGAATTAAACACCCTGTAAGCTCTGCTGTTCACTGAATAACCCAGGAATATGCCCTCATCAGACTTAGGATCCAGTTTTCTCCTATTTTCTCTATCAGCCAAAATATAGCATCTGCTCCCAAAAACATGGAAATATTTGACTGTAGGCTTTCTCCCTTTCCACAATTCATACAGAGTTGATGTAGTACCCTTCTTCAAAGTGACTCTGTTGTGTATGTAACATGCAGTGTTCATTGCTTCAGCCCAGAACATATATGGCAACTTCTTAGCATGCAGCATAACCCTTGCACATTCTGCTAAAGTCCTATTCTTCCTCTCAACTACACCATTTTGCTGAGGTGTGATAGGTGCAGAAAACTCATGTTTTATACCTTCAGAAGCACAGAATTCTGAAAAGCTCTTGTTTTCAAATTCTTTGCCATGGTCACTTCTGATTCTGACTATGCCACAGTCTTTTTCTCTTTGTAGTTGAATGCATAAGTCTTTAAATACTTCAAAAGTATCAGACTTCTCTCTAACAAAGTTGATCCATGTGAATCTTGAGTAGTCATCTACCATTACAAAAGCATACCTCTTCCCTCCAATACTTTCTACTTGCATAGGCCCCATTAAATCCATATGAACAAGTTCTAGTACTTTAGTAGTTACCTGGTGAACTAATCTGGGATGAGACTTTCTTGTTTGTTTCCCAATTTGACAATCACCACAAACATTGTCCTCATTGATCTTCAGATTTGGTACACCTCTGATAGCTTCAGTACTTAGGATTTTCTTCATGCCTTTCAGATACAGATGACCTAACTTCTGGTGCCAGAGCTTGACTTCCTCTTCTGAGCTCATAAGACAAGAAGTCAAACTTCTTTCTTCTTCAAAAACCCACAAGTAACAATTGTCTTTGGATCTGCAGCCTCTCATCTGAATCTTATCTTCCTGATTAGTAACAATACATTCTAGTTTGTTGAAATTAACCTTCAATTCTTGATCACAAAGTTGGCTGATACTGATCAGATTAGAGGTTAATCCTTCCACCAGTAGCACATCATTAAGTCTGGGCAAACCTTCTCTGATCAAATCTCCAATACCCAGAATCTGACCCTTTACACCATCTCCAAATGTCACATAACTTCTGGAGTATGATCTGATATTGCTCAGTAGCTTCTTCACACCAGTCATGTGCCTTGAACAACCACTGTCAAAGTACCAGTCTTCTTTTGAAGTGGCTCTCAATGAGGTATGAGCAATCAGGCCAACATTCTGAACCTTTGGTTTCCACACCTTCTGAACACTGTGTCTGGGTGCAGCTGGTTGTACTCTTCTATATTGAAAGTGTTCAGGATAGCCATACAGTTTAAAGCAAAAAGGTTTGATATGTCCCTTCTTACCACAATGATGACAGGTCCATGTATGATTCCTCCTTCTTCTGTTGTACTTCTGGGGTTGCTTCTGAGGTAGCATCTGAACATGCTTCTGACCTTGCATCTGAGGTCTCTTCTGAGCTTGTTTTTGAGGTCTCATCTGAATATGCTTCTGACCTTGCATCTGGGCTTGCTTCTGAGGTCTCTTCTTTGATGTTCCAGCCATAGAATCATGAGTTTGAGTAGCAGGAACAAAACTCATCTGTTTAGGAATCTGAGTCTGATCAACAAAACCTAAACCAGTTTTTCCTTGTTGCTGATTCCCCAAAATGTCCTCCAACTTATCAGTAGCAGAGTTCAACATCTTCACTTGCTTCTTCATTTGATCAAGCTGGGAGTTCAGTTGATTCACTTCTTCTTTTAAAACTGAATTCTGCACTAACAGTTCACCTTTTTCAGCCTCCAGTTGAAAAATAGTCTCCTTCTGATCCAGCACTTGTTTGCAAACCTCAGCACTTCTGGTATACAACTTCCTGTAGTTGTTAGCTAGTTCATCATATGAAGTTTTAGCAGCTTCAGACACAGATGAGGCTTCAGACTCTGAGTCAGACTCTGAAAAAGTCTCAGACTCTAAAACAACTTCCTTCTTCAAGATAGCTCCTGACCTCACTACCAGACCAGTATCACACATATCAGATTCACTAACATCATCATCCTCAGAACCATCATCAGACCATGAAATAGCTAGGCTCTTTTTCTGCTTCTTGAGAAAAGTGGGACATTCAGACTTGATGTGTCCATACACCTTTAGCTTGGTTACTTTTCTCCTCAGACTTGATCTTCTTCTCATCAGTTTGTTGCTTTTTGTTATTGAATCTGAGATTCTGACCTTTGGCTTTGGCTTTTCTGTTAACATTCTTCAGAATCTTGTTAAATTGTTTTCCCAGCAACACTAGAGCTTCTGATAAGTCATCCTCCTCAGACTCTTGTTGATCATCAGCTTCAGAGTTCACAGTAACAGCTACACCTTTTCCTTTCTTATCAGCCTGTTTGCAGAATGCAGTTTCAAAATTGAGCAAAGACCCAATCAGCTCCTCAAGCTTCATAGTGGTAATATCATGAGCCTCTTCAATTGCTGTCACCTTCATATCAAATCTTCTGGGCAGGGACCTGAGGATTTTTCTCACTAGCTTCTAATCTGACATCTTCTCCCCAAGAGAATCAAGGGAATTAGCCATATCAAGTACATTCAAATAGAAATCCTGGATATTCTCATCTTCCTTCATCTTCAGATTCTCAAACTTAGTAGTCAGCAGCTGCAATCTGGACATCTTCACCTTAGAAGTTCCTTCATGAGTGGTTTTCAGAATTTCCCAAGCATCCTTAGCCACAATACATTGTTTGATAAGTCTGAACATATTCTGATCAACACCATTAAAGATAGCATTCAAAGCTTTTGAATTTCCCAGAGACAAGTCATCTTCAGCTTTGGTCCATTCCTCCTCAGGCTTCAGAACCTCAGTCTTGTTACCATCTTTGTCTGTATACACAGGATGATCCCAGCCTTTGATCACAGCCTTCCAAGTTCTGCTGTCAATGGATTTTAGGAATGCACACATCCTTGATTTCCAGTACTCATAATTTGTGCCATCAAGTAGGGGTGGTCTGTTGACATAGCCTCCTTCTCTATCCATGCTTGCCAGAAATTAATACCTCTGGATCTCACCCAAATTACAGGCAGGGTGCCTGCTCTGATACCAATTGAAATTCTGGCCAGGCAATACTTAAGAGATTACAGGTTCTGAACCAAAACAGGTTCTGAACAATGACTTAGCACAATTTAAAGCAGATAAGTAGCAGAAATAAAAAGTGCAGGAAAGCTAAAGAACACACAAGGTTTGTTAACCCAGTTCGGAGTAAACACCTCCTACTCTGGGGGATACCAATCCAGGAAGGAATTCCACTATTGGAATTAATCCTTAAGACTTAGACACTGACTCCCAGTTCCTATCCTAAGCAATTAATCTCCACCTAGCCTTGAATTCTACCCAACACGTTGAGTATTAGAAAACCTCTAACTTCCTATTCAAGTAACTGCAACCCAGCCACTTGAACTACCCTTTGAACTTAACCAGTTCTGAAACACAAAAACTCTGTTTTTGAGAAAACCTTCAAAGGCAAAACTTCATTCGTACCTAAAGGCTTAGAATGAATTACAACTCAATTAAACTCCTAAATCAACTCAAACATGAGTGATGCACAATAAAAACTCTAAGTTTAAAACACAGACTCTATTCTCTGAATTATGACTCTGTAAATTCGTTAGTCTTGAATAGCAGCAGCCCTCCTCTATTTATAGCCTTTAGTCTTGCAGAATAAATAACAACCTGATCTTCAGAATAGATTTGTTACTGAAAATAAGAATGATCCAATAGAGTAACAAATAAAACTGCATCCAATCTTTGAAAGATTTAAAACAGAAAATACGAAGATCATGAAACTGAACCAAATCTTCAATGATATCTTCTCCAATTTAATCAGCATTCTAGAAGCAATTATACAAAGATAATTCCTTGCTAAATCTCCCAAGATACGCGCAAAAACAATCCAGTAAACCTAGCTTCTGATGTGGTCAACAAAAGTCAACGCTGGACTTCAGAACCTGAAACTGCTTCTGAAGTGCTACAGTGCTTCTGATGAGCATTTCAGCTTCTGATGTAGATTTCAGCTTCTGAATGGCTTCAAATGAGAAAACTTGTAACTGAAGAAATGTTCAAAATAAGGAAAAGCTTCTATTCCATACTTTGGTTTTGCCAAACAATGCAGCCAACACCAACAGACTCAACATTGTGTCTGATAGAGATCCCATTTTCACATCCCACTTTTGGAAAGCTTTTCAGAAGGCTTTGGGGACAAGATTAAAGATGAGCACGTCCCATCATCCTCAAACAGACGGACAATCGGAGAGGATTATTCAGACGTTAGAGGATATGTTACGGGCATGTATCCTAGAAGATGGAGGAAGTTGGAACGATCACCTACCATTGATTGAATTTTCTTACAACAACAGTTACCATTCTAGCATTGGAATGGCACCATATGAAGCTTTGTATGGTAGGAAATGTAGAACCCCACTTTGCTGGGCTGAGGTTGGAGATAAAAGTATATTGGGACCTGAGATAATACAGGAGACGACCTTAAAGATTAAATCCATTCAGGATAAGATGAGAACGGCCCAAAGTCGTCAGAAAAGTTATGATGATAAGCGACGAAGACCTTTAGAGTTTGAAGAAGGAGATCATGTATTCCTTAAAGTTACACCCAAGTTGGGCCTAAGAGGAGCATTCAGAACTAAGAAATTATGCCCAAGGTATGTTGGACCGTTTCAGATACTTCGACGTGTCGGACCAGCAGCTTATCAGTTAGCGCTGCCACCGGCCATGTCAGGTTTACATGATGTATTCCACGTCTCTCAGCTGAGGAAGTTCATTCCCGATCCTTTCCAACCAGTGGAACTGGACAGTATAGATTTGAGATCGGACTTGACTTTTCAACCTGAACCAGATCGAATAATTGATCGCGATGTTAAGTCTTTGCGGAACAAAGAAATTCCTATTGTTAAAGTTGTTTGGAAAGGTTCTCCCGACGGCGAAGCAACGTGGGAGCTAGAGTCAGAAATGCAAGAGCACTATCCGCATCTATTTTCAGGTAAAATCTAATTTTCGAGGACGAAATTTCTTTAAGGGGGTAGATTGTAATATCCCGCTTAGAGGTAGCGTTTATCTGTGTTAGAAACTTGAGACGCAAGCATGACAAATAAGAATTAAGAGGAAGTGGCAATTTTGTAAATAATGCTAAGGGGGAGATTAATTAGAAAAGGAACAAGATATTTGTTCCATTCATTTTTCATTTCCTTCCTTATTACTCCCAAAAATCAGATTTTCTTCCTCCCCATCTCCATCCCACACGCCCTCTCTCTCACCTTTCTTATCATCCCTCCAAACTTCATACAAATCTAGCAAGAAATCTTGCAAAGCAAGCTTGAGTTTGAAGCTAGAACAAGAGAAAGGAAAGAAGAACAAGGAAGAACCAAGGGAAGAATTAGATTGGAGCAAGTTAGGGCTTTGGTTTTCAGGACTTAATCAGCACCATTTAAGGTTAAGGTGAGCTCCACAGGGTTTTAGAACCCGTTTAAGTAAGTTTGGAAGTTTACAGCTTAATGACCTAGTTTAGGGTTTTAGTGTTTAATTTACCTTTCCATGTGAATCCTTGATTACTCATGATATAATCTAGCTATATGCTTTAGAAAATGATCCTTAAAGATGTTATGATGTCTGGGTATGTTGGATAAGCTGATATGGTGAAAAATCACGTTTTAAACTTGCCAAATGCTGTCTAACTGCAGGTAAATCGTGTCACGATTTTCCAATCGTGTCACGACTTCACAGGCAGGAACAAACACTTTTCTGGGTAGAAAATCGTGTCACGATTCCCAAATCATGACACGATGTGACAGTGGCAGAATATGTTGTGTTTTTCATCACTTCTCGCACCATTCCGGCTTTCCAATGCTACCTCGGACTCTATAACGATATGTAGTGACTAAGTGTCGCTAATAAGCATAGAAAGACCCAACCTTTAGGGAATGTATGGATGACTTATAGATGAGGAAAGGTACTATGATAAAAGAGGATTATCTTAATCCATAAGTAGTTATAGTGAAGTTAAGGAGCTAGATTAGGGTTTAACCCTTACGAAGCAATGTTATGAACTCGATTCGGTATTCACGAATCCAAGAATGACATAATGATGAAGCTTAGAACCTTTATAGGTTAAGTACTTAAGAATGATAATTAATTATAAGATGGGCTTGATGTGTCTCTCGTATGCTCACTAGTTAGTATACGAGGGGTTCCTGTGAAGTTACAGCCTTTAATGGCAGCCGGAACGGTGAAGTTACCGCCCGTGAGGGCAGCTGCACATCCAAGTCTATAAAGTTATGTGTCTCCTGTCTGCTCGTCAGTTAGTATACAGGGGGTCCCCGTGAAGTTACCGCCTTAAATGGCAGCTGGGACGGTGAAGTTACCGCTCGCGAGAGCAGCCACACAAAAGATAAGAGGAGTCCGGTGTTAGCCTGATATGATAGGAATTTTCACCGGTAAGAAGGGAGATGTACTTCGGGGTTACTCCACCCGGATGCACTCCGTAAAATGAACCAAGATAATGTTATGTTTGTTCAACCCTAACTTCTAACTTAAGATATGAAAGATGATCATGTATATTACATAAATTGAGGAATATGCCAGTTAGTTCCTAGTGAACAAGAAGTGATCATAAGCTTATACCCCTCGATCACTAAGTACAAGTTAAGTTAGTATATGATGAGATATGACAAAGACATGTAGCGACCTTAGGTTTCCCCTTGGTCGCAAAGTTAGCAAAGAATGACGGCGATCATAGGAATCCCCGAGATTGCCAAAAGTAGGCACGGCGACCCTAGGCTACCCCCGTGGTTGCCAACAGTTGGTAGGGTAGGAGCTCACTGAGACGTTATGTCTCATCCCTTTCCTTCTGGTGCAGGTTCTTCGCAGGTAGCACGTCGTAAAGGTAAAGAGAAGGCTACGGATTGATCGTGCTGCTTACGTTTTATTATTTTGACATTTGTATAGGAATGATGTATCATGATGTATATTATGAAGAATATTCTGTATCGGATAATGAGTTGTATGATAAACTTATGCATTGTATAATCATTACCTATCTTTCTGTATTGTATTTAATGTATCCGGTACGAAATTTTAATACTCGTAAGAGATCCTAGGCAATCTCTATATGGGTGTTACAAATACCAAGACTTCGGATTGTGGAGGCCTTTTTCGCAGTTCTAATGGACATTAGATCAAAGGGTACACTAAGATGATTGGTTTATGTGACACACTTCATGAGAGATGTATGGCATGTACTTATGGTCGGGTATGGCTTAGATAGATCATATTTCACCTATTATTTGTAAGAGTAATTCAAAAAAACCTGATTGGCATGAATACAAATAATTGCAATCTTGGTGGGGTAGTCCTAATTTTCGTCAGTGGATCTGCAATCTTTTGGTCTTGAATTGGCGATTCCAAGTACATGACCCTCTACTTCCAACCTTCCTTGCACATCTAAGCTTCAGACACAGTGCGATCTACATATATTTCATAAAGACGACTAAACCTGGAACACTAATAACCACCTTCTATCCAAGGATCAGTCCAAAAGGAAGTGTTCTCACCATTACACACTCTACGCACTAAACCATCCTCAAACCATCCCACTTACTCTCTCTCCCACCCCTCCATAACACCACATAAATCTTTCCACCAAACTGACGCCTTAGATCCCTCTGCCCTAACACGAACATCCTCAACCTCATATTTAGCGACCAACACTTTATACCATAATCCTCCTTGATCAACTTAAAACCGCCAACACCATTTTCCTAACAACGCTAAATTAAACTCCCTAATCACCCGAACCACCAAATTTTTTCAGAACATAGTGTTTCCCAATTAATCAAATGAATATTCCTAATTTGCTCACTCCTACTCCCACATAAAATATTTAAAAAGAGATTTAATTGAAGAATTATACATGTAGTAGCCTTGAAGAAGGAAATAAAATCTATTGGAAGCAAAGACAAGACATATTTGATGAGGACAAGTTAATTGCCCTTGGACAAGTTTTTACTCTTCCAAATAGAGAATTAATCTTTTACGGATGCCATCAAGCAATGAGTGCAAAAAAGATAAAAGGTGAGCATTCCCATCAATTAAAAGACCCAGATACATAAAAGGAATTTTACCACTCTTACAGTTCAACACCATAACCTCTTCCACCAACCAAGGCTCAACCCTAATACCATATTAACGCCAACTAACAAACTTTTGAGAAAATTTACTTTTAATCTTGATAACAATTTGAAAAGGATCATATTGGCCTTTAGAGCTCTAATGTGTCCCAAACTCTTATCATCCAACTCATATGTCTCAATGTTAACGGCTATTGTTGTCGACAAGCTTGCATGTTGAATAAAATTTGTTACATTATATTTATGGACTAAATACTATAAGTCTTGTCAAGCACATCACAGGCTCTTAATTTCTATTTATACTTTATTTGTTTATAAAAATATGAATAAAATTTTTTCACCAACAGTTCCCAAATTTTTATTTGGCTTAAATGTTTGCTACCCATATTTTTAAAAAATGAAGTTTTTGGTCCTCTCATTTTACAAATAAACTTTTCGGTCTCCATATTTCAATTTATTGCGAGTTTCGGTTTCCCACCTTATTTTGAACTCGGTATGATGATGTTAATTTAAATCAACTAATTAAGTTTAAGTTGTTAATAAACTCCACTAAAGACAAATTGTTTAGAAGAATCAGAGTTTGATTCTTGGGTGGAACATTTATTTATCATTCTTTATTTACTTTTTGGTCAACTTTAGATTATCTAAGTTTCTTTTCTGTGGGAATCAGAGGATTAAAAAAACGATGTTTATGCATTTATGTTTTCAAAGGTAATTAACAGAGTCTCCTTTTTGTACATATGTATGACGACTCATATAGACAATTTGTTTTTGATATAAATGACTCTCACACACACATGCAAGCTACAAATAATAGAGGCTATACCACCAATAGAAAAAATATAAAAAATAACACTAAAAATAATATATCATAAAAAGAAAAAGAAAAAGAGAGAGACAAAGAAGAAGCTAAGTGACGAATTGCGAAAGACTCACAAGAAAAACACAAGCAAAAAGGTATGAAAATTATGGATTTTTTCTGCATTTATATAATTATTGATGATTAATGGTTGAATGATATTTTTTTCTTGTATCCGAATTTTATTTTTGATAACCCTCTCTATTTGTTTTTTGTGTGTTACATAATAACCATCTCTATGTATACCTGCAACTTTTAGAACCCTTTCTATATGATTTTATATATAGTGTTTGAGTGTCTTGTGGTTGTATTCTTCATATTTGAAGGTTTTTTGTGAACTGATTCTTTTATCAATAAAATTTCTTTTTCCAAGCTAGTTCAAGAAAAGGATTATACACAGATATGAAGAGTCGTGGTCCATGCAACCATTGCGGAACAAAGTGTAAGTTTAGCTCCTTCCTCAAGCTCTTTAGTTTTTTTCTTCCCATTTGACTGAATTAAATACACTGTATTAATTTTTGACTTGATGGAATGTTTAATTATATTGAAATACAGAAAAAAAAATAAAGAAAATCAAACTGCATAAAATGGTTAGAAACATTTGATGCATCAACCGAAGGGAAGTCATTCCACTATAGAACATGCTGCCATACGATGCCGAAGAATTTACAATCCAAGAACAAGTGATTAGCCAATTTTGTAACACCACACCCACTCACACAAAGCTGAGAGTTTTGATTAAGAATGTCTTGTCTAAATAAATTTTCTATGGTAGGAACCGATTTATGAGAAGACGCCAAGCAAACAAAGATATCTTCAAATGAATGTCCTTATATGAAATAAGATTTGAAATGGGTGAATTAATGAGAACGTGGAACCAAATTGACTAGCTACTGATAAGTACCACTGATAGAATAGCCAATAACCGGATCTAGATTTCATTGCCAATGATCACCACTTTTAAACTGAAAAGTAACATTGTTAAATAAAGCCCGGCATTCCCCTACCAACTCCTCCTCCCACGCAGACAACCTACGCCTCCAACTGTTGATCAGACAAAAGTAAGTATTTTTATATCGTATCCACAAAGACTAGTGTGATATCATAAGTCGTTCAACAATTGTTATCATTTTAAGTTAGGGTTTATAAATTGTTTTTCTACAAAACTATTAGACTTTTAAAAAGGTAATAAAAACGACGAGTAATATGGCGTAAAAGCGTTGGAATTAGAGTTCGTCAATCTAGCATCGAATATATTCTAATGATCATGTATATGGATTCTAGCTTTTTAGCGAAATTATCACGTATCACTCGACAACATAATTCATGTCTAAATGACGTCGTGAGATCGATCGTATCGTTTAATCGATGATTTCCCAATCTATTAAACGATCCGAAAGCATTACGTTCCTATACTTTGTGTGATTATCAAAACCAAATTCCATGTCTAGAATTTCTTATTTTGATAGAAGATTATTCTAAACCTAGATTCAAAAGTATTTTTCAATAACATTTAAATCAAGCATAAGAATGAATAGCAAGAATAAGATCAATATCACATAAGGTGCTAGAATCATATAATTGAAAGATCAAAAGATTACATCTAAGCTTGATAAAGTACCTCCAATCCCAACAAAGGGGAGTTAGTTGATCATTGTCATGACAACTATACAAAAGTGTAAAGAAAGATGAAGATCCAAAGCTAAGTCTTGATTTCCCAAAGAATCTTAGTTAATCCACACTTCAATCACTCTTGCTCTATGAAGAACAGAACTTCTATCCCTATTTTTTATCTAAAAATATAACTACTTTATAAAATCCAGCTTTTGAACCTATTTAAAGGTGTTCTGTTTTCTGCCACCTCAGCTTTGAACAGTCCAAACCGCCCTACTTTGCTCAGACTTCCCAGAGCAAAGTTCTGTTGTCTTCAGACTCTGATCTTCAGACACTGTTCATCAGACGCTGATCTTCAGACACTGTTCATTAGACGCTGACCTTCAGACACTGTTCATCAGACGCTGACCTTCAGACACTGTTCATCAGACGCTGACCTTCAGACTCTGACTATCAAACGCTGACCTTCAGACGCTGATCTTCAGACGCTGACCTTCAGACGCTGACCTTCAGACTCTGATCTTCAGACTCTGACCTTCAAGTCCAAGGAAATAGCATGTACCTACAAAAATGGTTGGGATTAGGTCTAAAAAGCATGAAATGATATTTATCCTTTATTTTGGAGATTTTACCTAGATAACTTGCAAAACTAGTAAGAAAAGTGCCTAAAATAAATATGCTTTAAAACTAGTTTCTGGCACTTATCACCAACTCCAAGCATCTACTCCCTCTTCCCACCCCAACGAAAACATATCTGCAACTGACACCCACTTATTCACAGACAAATCAAACAACCTCTTAAATTGGTCCTTGAGAGAAACACCCCTTTGTCGAGGATCAGACAAAAAATAAGTATCAACCTCATCACCCACCACCCTCCTTAAATTTTCTTCAAACCACCTTTCTTCTCCAACCCCAATACCATTACGGACCCGCACCAACTCCTTCCACTACACGAACTCATCTACCTACCTCTTTCAAGAGCTCCCCCCCCCCCCCCCTCTCACCATATTTTCCCATCAACACTTTATGTCATAACCCCTCTTTATCCATCAACATCCTCCAACACCACTTCCCTAAAAGAGCTATATTAAACTTCTTAATTCTTCTGACCCCCAAACCTCCAAACTCCTTATTCATGCAAATAGTATCCCAATCAATCCAAGAAATTTTTCTAGTATCCTCACCACCACCCCAAAAAAAGCGATAATAAAGATTCATGGGAAGAAATTATATTTGTAGGAGCCTTGAAGACGAAAAGAAAGTAGGCCAGAAGAAATGACATGACAAACTTTAGGAGAATTAACCGACCACCCAAAGATATGTTTATGCTTTTCCACCTCGACAGTCTATTCTTGATAGGATTTAAGAACGGATCCCAAAAATTCAGCCGTCACACATAACCCCTTATGGATGTTAATTTAAAACAACTATATAAGTTGACGGTACATATTCATAAATCTCATGAGTTTTTCTATCATGTGCAAACATTCATAGTCACAAATAGTAAATTTAAAAGTGTAGTTATGTCGCAAAATTACCACTTTTATTATTGCATTTCAAATTAAAATTAATTTTATAACATGAAAAAATGGAAAGTTAAGTGTTGATGTAAAACTAATTTACTTCGATAAATGTATTCTCATTAAACTCTAAAATAATTTAATTGAATCAAATTCAGAAAATATTAAATAGATAATTTTTGAAATTTAATTGAATAGAATGTGAAGCTTTTTTTTAAAGAAGGTGATGATTTTTTTTTATAAACAAAATGTTAGTAATTAGTTGTTATGTTATTATATTTCTCCTTTGTCAGGAATAGAACTTGTATCCTCCAATTAACTCACTAATTTTTAACTCAAACTAGTTAGGTCACCCATCTCCAATGAGAAAGAAACTGAATATATATTGTTTAATTTTTTTACTAATATATTGTTTGTTGTTGCTAATACATGAATATTGCATCCATATACAAAAAGACCTTAGAAACTCCAAAATCATAAACTAAAAATAAGTCTAACCTTACAAATATTAGACGCAAATATGCATTTTTACTTATATTTCTTTCTTCATGAGGGAGTATAGTGCAACCACAAATATAGTAGATACAGACCTATAGAATTAACTCACATCATTCTGCAAATAACTTCTCGCTCTCAAATTTTGTCACACACTATTATACCTTGAAGACAACTTTGGTCCTATTCAAGAGATAATAAACCGACCAATTTTTTTTGAAAAAATCACCCTGTTTCTATGATATGATGCATCAAAGTTATTTTGTAGTGCAAATTAATTAGCGCCCAGCTAGCCGTTCTTATCCCAATCGTGAGACATAATTCACATACAAAAATTGGAGGATCAAAATAATACATTTACTATGTGTAGCAGAGGAACTAATATAATTAATTCTCATAAAAATATGGTATAATTAAGTATATAAATTAAAAAAATTAGAGACTTTATTTAATTGGTCGATCAAAATTTAAAAGGCAATACAATACTTTATTGTAACTCATTAATTTTCTACGGTTTAATTTCATATCACAGATCTTGAAAATTAAGATCGTGGCCATAGTCACTCTAATATGTACAATCATTAAAAAGGCTTCTATTAAATCATTTGAATTAAATACGTGCATATATATATATATATATATATAGCTAGGCATGTGATTAATACCCCTTTATAAGAATAATAATACTGCAAGAGAACATGGATTCATCACCAGCAACTCCAGTATGGCGCCAGGGACCAGAAGACAAGCCAGTTTTATGCAATGCATGTGGAACAAGATACCGAAACTGGGGAAACCTTGAAGACCATTCTCTCAAACGTTGTTTTCCAAAAGAACTCGTTACTAACAGTGGCAACAGTAGAAACAACAGTCTCAAAGAAAGTTCTTCAACCATTGATGTTTCAGATTCTGATAATGGTATGTATTTATACTAGTACTCGTCATTTTCACTCTTTTCTTTACAATGCTATATACTACTTTTGTGAGAGTGGGCGTGTGTGAATATTTATTTTAAACTATTAATAAATAAGAGCATTTTTACTTAGACGAAAAAGATTCAGATTCATGCAGGTCTGCAATCTCTCCAAAGAGACGTAGTTTGAGGATTATTAATAAGAAGATGACACCGATAAGTTTCAACAACAACTTCGCGATGAGTTGAAAGATAATGAAATACCAGATGAGTCATCCCCAGAAGAGGCCTTATTGTTCGAAAATATGAACAACTTCACACCTTCAAATGAAATTGGCCTTAGAGCATTTCTTCTTAAACCAAACAGTTCTTCTATGTAAAAGGGATAATATATATCCTTCATTAATAAATTATAAACGTGCATGTTTTGTGAATCTTTGTGGTTCTCTAAGTGTGGCTTGGAGATATTTTCCTTTTGAAATATTTTAGACCTCTTGAATTTCTAACCTTAGTTAATTATGAGACTTTCTTAGAAGTTTGTTCTGTCCGTCTTATGTTTTATCAGGTGATTTGAATCAATTTTCAAATATTTGATTCTGTAATTGCATGCATCAAAATGTGATAGACGGTGAACAATTTCATTTGAAAGTGAGTTGTTTCAATATATCTTGTTTAAATTTATTTTGTTGGCTCTACTACTTCGAGTGCGAACAATTTTTTTTTTGGTTATACATCTAAGGGTACCTTTGTAAGGGCTAAAATATCAGTTATACTTCCATTAATAAACTTTTTATTTTTATCAAATATGGATAGCTAGTAGCAAAGAGGGAAAAAAGGAATGGTAACAAGGCTATTTTTTAGATTTGCTAGGAGGGTGGGATAATTCAATATGTAATTGGTTCAAAATATGGGAAGGGATATGGGAAAGGGTTGAAGAGGGAAAGAGAAATAGTTCTCATCTGCTTTGGATCACGAGAAAATGGAAGAAACTTTTAAAATGATTTTTTCATATATGGGTAAAGTATTTTAGTTGATGTATTTAAATATTTTAAATTGTTTTCTCTCCAATTTGTTTTCCATTATTGGAGGGGGAATCAAACAAGAGATTTCAAAATGAATATTTTTTTTCCTTATAAAACTCACAAGTAGAAATCCTTGAAAGAGTGACCAATTTTATCGATCTCTACTTTCATCGTCAAGTGTTTTTTTGACGCAAATTGCCAAGTGTTAGGGACCATAAATTTGGTGACCAATTTTATTTTTTTAATCTACTTTTCAACATTGTTTCAATTTTTCTAGTAATGACTTTACGATCTACTTCTCTAATCCCATGTCTTTCAGTTTTCCAACTGCCACTATGTAAAAGAAAATGTATGGATGGGGTCAAGTTATTATCAAGTGGCCAATAAAAATTTTCACAATTTTGGACTCAAATAAAGGATAGTCGTCAAAGGATTGGTGATTTTTAGCCTATAATTTCATTCATTGGATGCATGTACAAGATGTTAGCGAATATTTTAGCCAATAGATTAAAGGAAGTGATAGAAAAGGTGTAATCGAAGGAAAAAAAAAACAACATATGAAGCAAAAAAAAAAGTGATAATAAGGATATTGATTCTTAACAACGTTTTCTAGTTTTATTACAAAAATTGATTTCTCTTTTGTACATAAACAAAAAAATATACATTTAAACTTACAAAAAATTATAAGTGTTTAAGCTAAAAAATTATTCCTTTTTGATGGTTTTTCCCCTTGCAAGGTTTTGCCAATAATTTTAGGGTAGTTAAACAATACATTGTTAAACGCATGTAGAGACGAACTTATAAGTATTGTGCGTGCAAGTATCCCCACATTGTTTTCAACATTTTTCCTTTAATATTGGATATATGCCCTTTTATTGGATTTGAGCTAATGATGTAGCCCATAAGTTAGCTTGAGCGCTTGATTACATATAGGGTTTATTCTCAAGTGTTTGACTTAATGCCTACTTGTATCGTTACTCATTTGAGTAATGATATGAGATATGTTTATTTTCGTCAAAAATAGGGGATTATTTATATATTTCTAGTTTAGAGAATAAACTGAAGAGAAAGTTATATTTTATGTTTAAATTTATAGTTGGATAAACTAGCAACACACTTTTTAACACTCTTTTTTTTTTTAAAAGACTCACATGTATCCTACTAAATATATACACAGACACACATGAATTTTAACCAATCAAAGAGAGTATGTTAGAAAATTATATTAGAGGATGTTGTGCTAGCACTCCTTTCTCATGTTTCATTCAAATATTATTTATATTTAATAATACCAATTTATATATATGTCCCCCACTACTTAAAATTTCTTGATCCGTTACGGGTTAAACATGATAAATGTAGTCATCACTACTGGACAAACATCTACAAATACAAAATGTAATTTGTTGTGAAATCAAAACTTAAAATCACACCCATAAACTTATATATGTGTGTGTGTGTGTGTGTGTGTGGAACAAAAGGAAGTAGTAATCAAAATCAAAGTAGGTTCAAGCAACAACAAAATACATAGATCCAAGTGTGAAGAAAACCACAATCATAACCAAAGCAACAAAGACAAGAGACCAATATTAGAGAAAACCAACATGAAGCGGCGGGGAAAATGTGCGGGCGGAGAACGCTCGCTAGACAGTAAAGTCGCCACCGAAGTTTTATTTTTGAAAAGGGGAACGTCGATAAACCCCTTTGAGAACGAGAACAAGGTCATCGCAACCAAATTCGGGTTCGGGAATCGGTTATGCGAGGGGAAGGTATTAGCACCCCTCACATCCGTTGTACTCAACGGGAACCATTAATTAATTAGCTTTCAAAATGTGTTAGTTTCATAAAAGTGTTTGTAAAAAATGGAAGAAAAAGAAAAAATGATTTAAAGACTAAAAATGAGTTTTTTATTAGGGTGCTTGACAAGAGTTTGATCTTGCTCCTACGTATCTCCTGGTGCGATGGAGAATTCAAAGCTACGTAGTTCTTTGTAGAAAATGTTTGTGTGTTGGTTGGTTTTATTTATGAAAATGGTTTAGTCGCACTTGGGCGAAAAAGTTTGCTTTAGAAAAAGACGGATCCACACTTGGGCGATGATATCCATTTGAAAACGCACATGGGCGTGAAAGAAATAAAGTTTGATGGGTTGAGATTGATTTTAAGCGGAGGACGAATATCCGAAAAGTGAAGTGTCTACCTCTTTTCCGAATATTCGGGGAAGCGTCGGGTGTCTACCCAAGTTTTCCTTTTTCGCTCACGAAAGAAAAAATGTTTTTATTATTTTTGTTTTATTAAAAGTTTAATCGAGCGACGAATACTTTGAACGTGACCAAGACGGGGATCTCGCGTTCCGCATTCGGGGAAGCGTCGGGTGTCTACCCAAGTTTTCCTTTTTCCGGTCGATTGAACCCTTAATATTTATTTTTATTTACATTACATTATTCCTAAAATGCATTCTAAGAGAACAAAAATGACAAAATAATAAATAAAAATAAAATTGCAAGTGCGTTAAAATGAATAAATATGCTAAAAAAAAATAAATAAATAAAAATGCATGAGATGTTTAGATATTAAATAAATATGTTGCATAGTAAAAATGAAAATGCATGATATGCAAGACAATAAATAAGTATGTTGCACAAAATAAAAAAAGAAAATAAAAATGCATGGTATGCAAGACATTTAAATAGGAATGCCAAAATAAGTAATAAAAATAAACTATACTACAAAAGAAAAGAAAAATGCATTAAAATAAATCTAAGTTATAAAGAAAAAATGACATAAAAATAAATAAATAAATAAATAAAGCAAAATAAAAATAAATAAATGGAGCAAAAGTAAAATGACATGAAAATATAGAAGTCAATGAATAATGTAAAAAGAACATAAATGGAAAGAAAATGCATGAAATAAACAAAAGAAATTAAAATAAAAAAAAGGGGGTGCAGGAGCAAGGGGAAGGGGGTGCAGGGAAGAAAACAGAAAAATGAGAGGAAAAGAGGGAGATTGGGCCTGCGCTGAGTTATCTGGGCCAGGAGCTGACTGTTGGAACAAAATGTGTTTAACAAGTCTCTCATAAAATAAGGGGGAGATTGTTGAAACATTTATGTGTAAACATATCTCTCTTTATGGTTTTGATGATAACAAAGTATTAAAGAGAAAATTGGTTATTTGCTAATGCTTTGTTCAAGTGTTTCAGAACTGTCGCGTCGAATTTCGGATGTCAAGCTATTGGGGAAGCTTTGAATCACTAATTCTAAATTACGACTGAACTTTTAATTTTTCGGGGAAAAAGGAAAAAAGTTCTAAATTACCTTGAGAAAAGATTTTAGGTTCGAAAGTCGATTATGCGAGGGGAAGGTATTAGCACCCCTCACATCCGTTGCACTCAACGGGAACCTCTTAGTCGGCTTAGGCTTAAAATGGTTCGATGTTTTACTTACGTGTTTAAATATGTATAAAAGGAAATATATAAAAGACATAATGCGGGATAAGGAAAGAGATAAAAACAAATGAAAAGGGAAAAACAAGTTTTTTATTAATGGGCTTGACAAGATGTCGATCTTGCTCCTACGTATCTCCCGGTAGTCGGAGAATTCAAAGCGTACGTAGTTCTTTGGTAGAAAAACGTTTGTATGTTGATTCGTTTTAGTTAAAAAAAAGATTGATCGCGTCCGAGCGAAAAAAGTTTGAAAAAAAAGAAAAAGTGTAATGAAAATAAATGTCAACTGCTCGGGTTGCTGCCGAACTGGCCATTGACGACAAGAAAGTAAAAGTCAGCTGCTCGGGTTGTTGCCGAGCTGGCCACTGACGACAATGCATAAAAATAAATGATTTGATGAAAAAGTTTTACGCTCGGACGTGAGCAAAGGTTTTAAAAACGTACGAAGACGTATAAAGTTTTAAAATGGTGAAAGATGGACGCTAGGCGATAAGCTCGCGCAAGGCGTGAATGTTTTTTTAAAAATAAATAAAAGACAAACGCACTGAGGCGAAAAATTCGCGCAAGGCGTGAAAGATTCGGATTGACCACGAGGGCCAAGAAAAGGGTAAAAATGGCCACAAGGGGGCCAAGGGAAGGTTTAGCGTACTAGACGCGTCAAGGGTGGAATGACGATTGCCCGAGCGACGAGACATACGTCACGCATTCGTGCAATCGAGGTTTGGGGAGACATACGTCAAGCCATTCCCGTTTCATTCAAGTTTGGTTTTGTTACTCTAAGGAATCTCAAAGGGAACCAAAGTTTTTTTAAAAAAGGAAAGTTAAAGAAAAGAAAACAATACGAACAAATTTGTTGTTCGGTTTTATTAAAAATCATGAACGTTACTTGTTGCTTAAGTTATTGAAACTCAAGAACAAGTTTGGTTCAAGTTTGAATGGCAAACACAATCATAAAACATGCAAAACGTTGGAAAGTTCACAAGTTCGGCTCAATTCGAACTTGGTTAAAAAGAGTGAGCAAACTCGGCTTAAGTTCGCGTTTGGATTAAAAATCATGAACAACATGGTTGTTCAAGTTTGTTTTGAAATAGACGAACTTAGCTTGCTGCTCAAACTTGGTTTTTGAAAATATTAAGAACATAACTTGTTTCACAAGTTATTCAAAATTTGTCGCACGAACTTGTGAAATCTTCAAAGTTGTGCATGATTATGAGTTGGGTTTGGACCAAAATGGTTTTAACCCTCTTTAGGTTCTGAATCAAGGGCTAGAATCCCAAAAATTTGACATTTTTGAATGCCTGATTCATGTTCTGAATTTCACATACTTCGCAGAGCAACCAGAACTTGGCTCTGCGAAGTCAGGTTCTGGTGTATTCGCAGTGCGAGCAAGGCTTGGCTCTGCGAAGTATGCGAATTTCTTAACTCAGAAGCTGTTTCTGAACAGAAGTTCAGAAACTGCTTCTAAGCAAGATTCAGAACCTAAAGGAGGTTAAGAAACTTGACAAAAAGGAAGAAAAAAGGGTAGAAAAACACAGTTTTAAAGCTTGGCCCCTTTGAGGTCCTTTTTGAGGCTCAAAGGAGGTTTTGGTTCACAAAACAAAATTGGACAAAGCAAGATATGCAAACAGCAAATACAATAGAAAAGAAAGGTTATAGGAGACTTACAGAACTCCTAGCAATGCTTGAACAAGACTGGAAGTGGCTTGCTTGCTTTGTGAAAGGTTATGAACAAGGTTCAAAGTGTTTGTGATGAACTGATTTTGTGCTGCAATGCAAGGGATTTTTGGTGTGAATTTCGTGTGTATTGGCTCTCTGAATTGGTCTGTTTCTGACTGGCTTTCAATGTGTTCAATTGTGTATTTTATGGTATATTCAATGGTGTATTCAATGGTATGAAATCCTAGTGCCTTGCATTCCCTTTTATAGGCAAAAATGCAATCTATGTAATGATGAACAATGATGAACAAAATCCTAAAACACTAGCTGATCATGAGCTAAACTCAGGCTAGATCACTTTGCATTTAATGCTAATGGATAGGAATTGCTTTGCCTTGTGCCAAGGGGCAAGGTCTTGACTGATCTCAGCCACAAATGCTATTGATTCTAGAAGGTAATGATGGTAAAATCTGTAAATCAGGGCAGCTGCAAAAGAGATGATTCTTGGGATCAATCCTTGCAATCTTGGAAGGTCAAACAATCAAAACGTGTACTGCCATGTACAGGGAGATTGGGGGAATCAAAATCAGCATGTGGGCTTATGTGTGGGGGAAGAAATTCAGGTCAAAACAGGGCATGTCACACAGCTTTTTTGCAACATAAACCACTTGGGATTGACTGGTTTTGGCAGGGAAAAAGGGAAGGAAATGGATCAAGCAGCTGGCTGGCATGTTTAGGTTGGGTGAGGGGTCAATTTGGGGGGACAAAAACTGACCAAGGATAGCCAATTTGTTTGATCACATGAGAGGTTGGAAGAAAGTTCTTCTTTCCTTTTACCTTTAATGTCACACATTAAATCTTGCCTTGCTGCACCAAATCAGTCACAAAATAACAAGAATGCAAGTAATAATGCTACTAATAATAATTGTAGTTGAAAGCAAAAAAGATAAACAACTATATAAAAATCTGCAGAATTTTCGCAGAGGTCGCAGTGCGAAGGTGAGTTCGCACTGCGAACTCCACTTTTTTTTATTTTTGTATTAAAAAATAAAAGGTAAAAATGGGGAAATAAATAATAATATATAATAATAATAATAATGACAAAAATGCAAATGACAATGATAATGAATAAAAATAGTAATGACAATGAAAATGATGATTGTAAATAAAACTTAATAATATTAAAAGATAAAAACTAATAGTAATAAAATAATAATGATATTATTAAAGGAAAATAAAATAACATAACAATAATAATATTAAGGATAATGATGATGATATAAAATATTATAGCAATAATAAAATAATAAAAAATATAAAAATATAACACCCATAAAAAATATAAGTCAAAAAATGGGGTCTGACAGATGCCCCTATTTAAGTTTCTTCGTCCCGGAGGTTGAAAATGTGATTTGAAATGGACGGGCCGAAGAGACTTAAATATAGAGTACGCCATTTTTTGACTAAATATTTTCCCGAGTTATAAATGCTATAAATGCATGCAATGCAAATGTTATGAATGCTTGTAATGTAACTATGGATGCAAAAGATAATAAAAAGGAAGACCACATTGGGGATAGGTGTCAGCTGTTCGGGTGGTCGCCGAACTGCCACTGACAACAAAGAATGAAAAGGTAAATGCCAGCTGTTCGGGTTGTTGCCGAACTGGCCACTGGCGACAAAAGAATGAAAAGAATGTCAACTGTTCGGATGTTGCCGAACTTGCCATTGACGACAGGAAAATAAATGTCAACTGTTCGGATGTTGCCGAACTTGCCATTGACGACAGGAAAATAAAATGTCAACTGTTCGGATGTTGCCGAACTTGCCATTGACGACAGGAAAAGAAATGTCAACTGTTCGGATGTTGCCGAACTTGCCATTGACGACAGGAAAATAAATGTCAACTGTTCGGATGTTGCCGAACTTGCCATTGACGACAGGAAAATAAAATGTCAACTGTTCGGATGTTGCCGAACTTGCCATTGACGACAGAAAAAAGGAAATGTGAAAGATGTCAGCTGTTCGGATGGTTACCGAACTTGCCACTGACGATACTGGGGATGCGGCTGACAAGCCGTTCCAAAAAAAATGCCCCTTCAATCGGGGAGAAAGAATGCACAAGCTGTTCATTGAAGAACTTGCCACTTGGCACAACACTGGGGAGTACGCACAAGCTGTTCATTAAAGAACTGTCACTTGGCGTAAAGACTTGACAAAAAGACGCGCAAGCTGTTCGTTTGAACTGCCACTTGGCGCAAAAGGATGACATTTCTGAACCAGAAGGACTGGGGATGACACTGGGAAAAAAGAATTCACGAATTGCTCGCGATTATTTGGTGAGACTCATGATGGTTAGAAATAACCATGTATGACATGCTGTATGCATATGTATGAATGCATGAATGTACGACTGTCACGGAGGACGTCATGTGAGGGATGAATTTGTACTGGGGATACCCAACTTGTTTGTTAAGGAATTGCCCCTTGATGTGAGATGCATGCTAATGAATGATTATGATATGCTGCATGAATTATGCTGACCTGAGGGACGACAGACATCACGTGGGACGCTGGGGAACTATGGTTTGAATGCCGAGCAAAGTCGGGCTTGGATGATGCAAGACTCCACTGGGGGTATGCCAATAAGATTGGGCTTCGCTCGTGAATTCACTGGGGATATAAGGATCATTTTGGAAGCATGATCGATATCCAGCTTCGATGCCAATGGTAATTGGGCTTGTGAGAATGGAACAAATATTGACTTCCTGGGGAATTGGTAGTCCATTGGGGACTGTGCTAATCCGCTGGAGAGAAGAACTGATGATTCCGTCGGGAATGCTTATGCCTTGGTCGGTCTTTGCCTGAAGGGTCCTTTCGGGCTCCTAACTCACTGGGGAATTTTTGATTAATTCACCAAGGATTCTGTTGGGGGATTCCTTTTTACGATTGACCATGCTTGGCCTGCGAAGCGTTATCTGCTTTAAGGATAGACATTGATGTTTGCTCCGAGTATTCGCAAGTTTGAAAAGGAATGTGTTTGTCATTGGATAAAAATGAAAGACTCATGTAATAAATTTTTGAAAAGTTTTTTTTTTTGTTTTTAAAAGTACTATCATCAAGAATAAAAATGAATGAAAGAAACATGACAAAAGATGTAAAGAATGTTGGGAAATGAAATTTATTAAAGGGGTGATAGCCTGCCAAAGGCGTGGCTCCTTTGGTGGTTGAGGGTGACCGGGCCCTTTGTAGGGGACCAACAAATGATGATTGGGCTTTTTGTGAATTGTGGGGAAAGCACTAAGCATGGTTGGGCCCTTTGAATAATCGTGCACTGGGCACAGTTGGGTTTCATGGGTGTCAAAGAGAATTGGGCTCTTGTTTTGTTTGGATGCCGAGCGAGGTCGAGCATTAATATGTGGATGCCGAGCGAGGTCGGGCTTTGATAAATGGATGCCGAGCGAGGTCGGGCTTTGATATGTTGGTGTGATTCATGTGAAATTTGCGCATGCTGTTTTAATGCCCCCATTGTTCCGAGATTGCTCTGAAAAATTTGAAATAAATACCACACAAAAGGTTATATTGTACATTTCAAGTTAATAACATGTACATTAATGAACCAACCTATCACTCATTTAAGTAGACGAACAAATTGAATATCATGTAGGGGGCATTGAACACTCATCCGGTAAGTTTGTTAACATTCCGATCAAGTTATGTGTCCATCCGATCATCGTTTCTAAAAGTACAAAAGCGTTGATCACAAGGTCTTTAAAGGTTGTAATTTGGCTGGGTTACAAAAGAAATGTCATATGTGGGGAAATTGAAATCAAATGGCCAAGCGAGAAGGAACATTCTTTCTAGATTACACCCTTTTTGTTCGAATTACAACTTTCGGTGATACACAAACACTTTTCTTTTGATCTTGACAACCCTTGATTTTTATTGATTTTCTTTTCTCTTTTCTCTTTTGAGATTTCTCGATTTGGCTTACTCTCTTTCTTTCCTCTTCTTGGTTGTCAAGATCCTTTATGAAACTCATTATTTCTTGGTTTTCACAAACCCCTTTTTTTTTTCTTTTCAACTGAATCAAAGGCGAAGCCCTAATTGAATGTTCCTTCTTCCTTTGGCAAGGGACGATGATCACGATGGTTAAGGGTTCAAAAATGAAGGAAAATATCAGAATTTAATAATGATTTTAAAAAAGATTTTCTCTTTCCTTTTCTTTCCTTTTTTACAAACTCCGGCAATCATATTAAGCAATTGAGCTTTATGAGAGTTGGCAGTTTGCAGTCAATAATTCTGCTTCAGTTGGCTCAAAGGGTTGACAGATGCTCACTGCTCACAGGGTGGGCTTTTTGTGGTCAAATGTTTTCACTCATATTCAAGAAATGCCTCGATCATGCCAATGCTTTTATACAATTTAAAAACAACATTTAGATTTAACATAAAAGGATCGAGTTAACAAAAATGCCGGTCTCCTGCATATGTAAAATAATTTTGAGGTTTCCTCACATTTGGGCTGGTTCTAAATGGTTCATTGAATAAACATGTTAACAACGCAAATTGTATAATATAGCTTCTATGTTAAGTATATATTTTCATTTTGAGTTTAATCATATAAGAACAGGAAGCATGCATTTAGCTTTGCGCAAATTGATCAAAAATATCAATACCAATTATGAACTTTGGCTTAATCCGTGGTTAAGAAAAAATGTTAATCTCAAATCACCAACAATTCATAGCAAGCAACGACATTCAACGCACATTAAAACTGAACATGCATAAATAACGATAAAAAGGTCCGATAATAAGAGAAAAAGTACGTAGTACAAATATGGATACAAAGTGTTAAACATAGCAAGAGTGTACGAGAAAAATAACATAAACAATAAAACATGAGAAAACATCAAAAAAAAGGGGGGAGTCACTCAAGGAGTGAGAGCCTCATCATCCTCCGTCTCCTCGTCCTCGTCCTCCTCATCCTCATCCTCATCCTCATCCTCATCCTCCTGGCCTCCTGCCGCTGTGCCACTGCCTCCAGCCTCTGAGTGCTCTGGCCTATCCCCGGGCCAACGACCGTGAGCTGCGAACATCTCGGGCGTCGGTATCTGGTCATCGGGATCTGTCGGCCTCCCTAGCTGCCTCTGGAGGCGATACATGGAATCATGCATCATGGTCATGTACCGATGAGAGGAAGCATTCTGCTCCAATATGAAAGTGCAACTGCGACAATCCCCTGATGCCGGTGGAGGCCTAGGCCGTGGCTGCTGTGCCCTCGCCCTCCTCCCCGTGCAATGTCTGGAAATATACTCGTCCGTGATAGGGTTCTTAATGGTTTCGGACACGTGGGGAGGAATGGCGACTCGGGCTTCCCGGCAGAGTCCCATGATAAGACCCGGGAAAGCAAGCGGGCACATCTTCTTGGCCGGTGGCTTGATGCCACTCTCGACCACTATCTTAATCTCCTGGCAAATGGCCCTGGCCACATCTACTTGTTTACCGGTGAGGATATAGTAGATAAGGGGGGTGACGTCCATGGTGGTGGAGGAGGTATGGCTTTTGGGCTTTATGTTGTGGATTATGAGGTGAAAAATGACTTGGGCGTAGGAGGTAAGGTTGCCTTTGAGGGCTCTAGTGGGTTGCCCTGCTGCGTTAAGCTCATATCCCTTTCCGGATTGGAAAATGGTTTGAGCATAAAGATCGTGGTTCCAATTACCACGATTTTGGTGCTTATGGAAAGCACACAGCTCGTCATTTTCTAATTGAAAAGGGTTGTGGAGGTATGCATTGATGGCGTCGCGATCGAATCTAATGACCCGACCGCGTACCATAGTCCGATATGTGAATTCCTCCTCCGGATCCACGGGGATAGCATTTGCGTAAAACTCCCGGATTATGTCGTAGTTAAGGTTAAGGGGAGGGTTCACCAAGACTCCCCACCGGCGATGGTTTATCAATCGGGCCAACTCCCGCCAAGTGCCCTGCTCGCTTATGATGAATTGTCTTTCCGGCCAGAAGGTTCTGCCAAGAAGTTCTTCGTATCTTTCCTGGTTCCGCAGACTTAGGAAGCGAGAGGCATTGAATCCCCCTTAGGGTCTGGATCCGGATGCCTCACCCCTCGAGCGTTTTCCCATTGGTTTTGGGGCCATCTGCAAGAAAAAGGCAAAGTCAGTGGATAGCATACATGATTAAAAGTGATATGGGGTGAAACAAATGGAATTGGAAGGCATAAATAAGGAAAACATGTGTTCTGTTTCTGCTACAGTCGCACTGCGAACATATGGTCGCAGTGCGAAGCCATGCGAAAATTCTGGGCTGCCCAGAAGGATGGGTCGCAGTGCGAAGTTCATCTTTGCTCTGCGACCCTGACAGAACAAATCCAAAAAATCCCTGGATAACTACCCTATACTCTTAAACTAAACTCTAAACAAAGCATGTTAGATGAATGATTAAGGATAAATGCATGGGTAATGGTTACAACTAACATGGCAACTTGTTTTGATCTAATTTCTATAAAATGGGTAGAGTGGATTTCGTATAAGATTACTCACAGATGGGAAAGGAAATGAGCTTACCTTAACTACCCATAACATACATTTACTAGATTATAACTTATTCCTAGCATGGCAAGAAAAAACAGGAACTAATTACAATCCTTAAACCCTAAAAAGGGAAGCTTAAAAGGTTTAGCAAAACCTAAGACCCATAACACGAATCAGAAGTAAAGCAGGATAGAGAAGAGGAATCGTACCTTACTGCTTGCAGAGAAGAGTGATTTTTACTTGGATTAGGAAAGAAAAAGAAAAAATGTAGAAATGGGTATGATTTTGTTTTTGGAGAGTTGTTTTTGTGAGAAAAGAAAAACTGTTTTTTTTTTTAGTTATACAAGTTAAATAATAAAATAACGGTTTAGATAAGATAGTGGAAAAAAGTGGTTGGAGGGAATTAATGCTGGTTAGTGACCTTTGAAATCTGGGCTGACAAAATTCGCAGGCTTCGCACTGCGAAGTAAGTTTGCTCTGCGAACCTCAAAATCAACTTCGCAGTGCGAATATACCTTTGCCCTGCGAAGTGCTCGAATTTTGAAAAAAGAAACTCCCTCTCAACACAATGGTCATTTTTATTTCAACTATAATTATGCATATAAAATAACAAGTAAATAAATGCTGATTGCCCCTGATGGGAAAACAAAACACAAAGTAACAAGCATGAGTGAAGGTGAATGGGTGGTGTGCAAGGGTGTGATATGTAGGTTCAAAATTTCCCCCATCCTCACGTGTAGGCTCTAATAGGTAAGATTCCTAAGAAGAGGTCCTTAGAGTCATCAACCTCATATGGAATTAGGGTTGTCTATGGACATACGTCGACATGACTTCAATTAATTCCATATGAGAATCTCGTCTAAGCGGGGTTGGGCATCCTACCTCACGGACATACGTCAACGCGGGCTTCCGCACACAACCTCCTGCTAACTTAGTTTTTTCTCGAGCTCGGGTAGAGAGCCTCACACGTCCGGCATTAACCCGAACAATGTGGAGTAACATCGCTCAAGTAACCCCCATAATTTAGATATATATGAATATGAAGCACAAATGATATATATATATGCAAAGTATAAGAATAAACAAGACAAATAATGACAAGAAAACATAAATCACGTAAGCAAAATGAACCAAATTAGCCTAAAAGCCGACTAAGATAGGCTTGACTCGTTTATGCAAAAACAAAGTGTTTTATGCATGGTCCCCAGTGAAGTCGCCATTTCTGTCGCGTCGAATTTCGGATGTCAAGCTATTGGGGAAGCTTTGAATCACTAATTCTAAATTACGACTGAACTTTTAATTTTTCGGGGAAAAAGGAAAAAAGTTCTAAATTACCTTGAGAAAAGATTTTAGGTTCGAAAGTCGATTATGCGAGGGGAAGGTATTAGCACCCCTCACATCCGTTGTACTCAACGGGAACCTCTTAGTCGGCTTAGGCTTAAAATGGTTCGATGTTTTACTTACGTGTTTAAATATGTACAAAAGGAAATATATAAAAGACATAATGCGGGATAAGGAAAGAGATAAAAACAAACGAAAAGGGAAAAACAAGTTTTTTATTAATGGGCTTGACAAGATGTCGATCTTGCTCCTACGTATCTCCCGGTAGTCGGAGAATTCAAAGCGTACGTAGTTCTTTGGTAGAAAAACGTTTGTATGTTGATTCGTTTTAGTTAAAAAAAAGATTGATCGCGTCCGAGCGAAAAAAGTTTGAAAAAAAAGAAAAAGTGTAATGAAAATAAATGTCAACTGCTCGGGTTGCTGCCGAACTGGCCATTGACGACAAGAAAGTAAAAGTCAGCTGCTCGGGTTGTTGCCGAGCTGGCCACTGACGACAATGCATAAAAATAAATGATTTGATGAAAAAGTTTTACGCTCGGACGTGAGCAAAGGTTTTAAAAACGTACGAAGACGTACAAAGTTTTAAAATGGTGAAAGATGGACGCTAGGCGATAAGCTCGCGCAAGGCGTGAATGTTTTTTTAAAAATAAATAAAAGACAAACGCACTGAGGCGAAAAATTCGCGCAAGGCGTGAAAGATTCGGATTGACCACGAGGGCCAAGAAAAGGGTAAAAATGGCCACAAGGGGGCCAAGGGAAGGTTTAGCGTACTAGACGCGTCAAGGGTGGAATGACGATTGCCCGAGCGACGAGACATACGTCACGCATTCGTGCAATCGAGGTTTGGGGAGACATACGTCAAGCCATTCCCGTTTCATTCAAGTTTGGTTTTGTTACTCTAAGGAATCTCAAAGGGAACCAAAGTTTTTTTAAAAAAGGAAAGTTAAAGAAAAGAAAACAATACGAACAAATTTGTTGTTCGGTTTTATTAAAAATCATGAACGTTACTTGTTGCTTAAGTTATTGAAACTCAAGAACAAGTTTGGTTCAAGTTTGAATGGCAAACACAATCATAAAACATGCAAAACGTTGGAAAGTTCACAAGTTCGGCTCAATTCGAACTTGGTTAAAAAGAGTGAGCAAACTCGGCTTAAGTTCGCGTTTGGATTAAAAATCATGAACAACATGGTTGTTCAAGTTTGTTTTGAAATAGACGAACTTAGCTTGCTGCTCAAACTTGGTTTTTGAAAATATTAAGAACATAACTTGTTTCACAAGTTATTCAAAATTTGTCGCACGAACTTGTGAAATCTTCAAAGTTGTGCATGATTATGAGTTGGGTTTGGACCAAAATGGTTTTAACCCTCTTTAGGTTCTGAATCAAGGGCTAGAATCCCAAAAATTTGACATTTTTGAATGCCTGATTCATGTTCTGAATTTCACATACTTCGCAGAGCAACCAGAACTTGGCTCTGCGAAGTCAGGTTCTGGTGTATTCGCAGTGCGAGCAAGGCTTGGCTCTGCGAAGTATGCGAATTTCTTAACTCAGAAGCTGTTTCTGAACAGAAGTTCAGAAACTGCTTCTAAGCAAGATTCAGAACCTAAAGGAGGTTAAGAAACTTGACAAAAAGGAAGAAAAAAGGGTAGAAAAACACAGTTTTAAAGCTTGGCCCCTTTGAGGTCCTTTTTGAGGCTCAAAGGAGGTTTTGGTTCACAAAACAAAATTGGACAAAGCAAGATATGCAAACAGCAAATACAATAGAAAAGAAAGGTTATAGGAGACTTACAGAACTCCTAGCAATGCTTGAACAAGACACTTGCTTGCTTTGTGAAAGGTTATGAACAAGGTTCAAAGTGTTTGTGATGAACTGATTTTGTGCTGCAATGCAAGGGATTTTTGGTGTGAATTTCGTGTGTATTGGCTCTCTGAATTGGTCTGTTTCTGACTGGCTTTCAATGTGTTCAATTGTGTATTTTATGGTATATTCAATGGTGTATTCAATGGTATGAAATCCTAGTGCCTTGCATTCCCTTTTATAGGCAAAAATGCAATCTATGTAATGATGAACAATGATGAACAAAATCCTAAAACACTAGCTGATCATGAGCTAAACTCAGGCTAGATCACTTTGCATTTAATGCTAATGGATAGGAATTGCTTTGCCTTGTGCCAAGGGGCAAGGTCTTGACTGATCTCAGCCACAAATGCTATTGATTCTAGAAGGTAATGATGGTAAAATCTGTAAATCAGGGCAGCTGCAAAAGAGATGATTCTTGGGATCAATCCTTGCAATCTTGGAAGGTCAAACAATCAAAACGTGTACTGCCATGTACAGGGAGATTGGGGGAATCAAAATCAGCATGTGGGCTTATGTGTGGGGGAAGAAATTCAGGTCAAAACAGGGCATGTCACACAGCTTTTTTGCAACATAAACCACTTGGGATTGACTGGTTTTGGCAGGGAAAAAGGGAAGGAAATGGATCAAGCAGCTGGCTGGCATGTTTAGGTTGGGTGAGGGGTCAATTTGGGGGGACAAAAACTGACCAAGGATAGCCAATTTGTTTGATCACATGAGAGGTTGGAAGAAAGTTCTTCTTTCCTTTTACCTTTAATGTCACACATTAAATCTTGCCTTGCTGCACCAAATCAGTCACAAAATAACAAGAATGCAAGTAATAATGCTACTAATAATAATTGTAGTTGAAAGCAAAAAAGATAAACAACTATATAAAAATCTGCAGAATTTTCGCAGAGGTCGCAGTGCGAAGGTGAGTTCGCACTGCGAACTCCACTTTTTTTTATTTTTGTATTAAAAAATAAAAGGTAAAAATGGGGAAATAAATAATAATATATAATAATAATAATAATGACAAAAATGCAAATGACAATGATAATGAATAAAAATAGTAATGACAATGAAAATGATGATTGTAAATAAAACTTAATAATATTAAAAGATAAAAACTAATAGTAATAAAATAATAATGATATTATTAAAGGAAAATAAAATAACATAACAATAATAATATTAAGGATAATGATGATGATATAAAATATTATAGCAATAATAAAATAATAAAAAATATAAAAATATAACACCCATAAAAAATATAAGTCAAAAAATGGGGTATGACAAGAACCACATGCTTAATTAGTGTTGATTGATAATGGTTATGAAGAACAAGCTAAAGAGCAAGAAGGAAAGCCAAGAAGCAAGGTTGCAAGGCTAAGAAGAAACTGGTCCTGAAGAAGTGCTCCTGAAGTGAAGCCTCTGAAGTGGTCCTGAAGAAATGCTCCTGAAGTGCAGTTTCTGAAGACTGGGTGCTTCTGATGAAGTCAACGAAAAGTCAGCATCTGAAGACCAGCTTCTGAGCCGTACAACTGAAGCAGCTTCTGATCACTGTTCACTCAGAAGCTTCTGAAGCTGATGTGGCATGGATTTTGACCAGTACTGTGCGCATTTAATGCCTGGAGATGTCAGAACAACTCAATAGAACAGTTGTCTCCCTGACCCAAACATTCTCCAGTTTTTAAGGTGGGCCAATTCAAAAATGGCACCTGCCCTGTTCTGACAGATAAAGTGCAGCACACAATTGCAGCAACCTAGTCCAATTGCAACGGCTAAATTCCTGATTTCCAGCAAATCTTCAACAGCTCTATTTTTGTCTATAAAAGGAGGAAGATTTGAAGAAGAAATGTGTTGAAGACTCTTGAAACGTATTGCTGAAACTTTGCCCTGTTTTCTGTGTAAAAACTGTCATAGTTCAAATCTCTTAGAAATTCTTCAGTCTTTGTAACTTAGAATTTCTGAAGGTTAAGAGTCTTAACCTGTGTTGTATTTAGAGAACACCTCTGATATTTGATCAAGTGTTCATCCCAAACTCCTTTACTTGTAAACCAGTTTGGTCCCTCAAAGTCTTAGTCTGAATACTAAGCAATTGTAACCTCATTCCTTTGTGGTCTGAGTCAGAAGCCTCTTGTCTTTGTGACTTGAGCATTGGGAAGTCTCTTGTCTTAGTGACTTGAGCAGTGGAAGCCTCTTCCTTGGTGGTTGAGCATAGAAGTCTCTTTCTTTGTGATTGAGCAACTGCAAGTCTCTTCCTTTGTGGTTGAGCACATTGTGTAATCTTCAGATTATAGTGAACTCTCTTGTTGGATACAAGGGGACAGGACTACTTCTCACATTGAGAAGGAACCTGTATAATTTCTGTGTGTCTCTCTTTCCCTTACTCCTTAACTTGTTTTAATCCGCTGCATTTAGCTTCTGATATTTGTTCAGAACTGATCATATCAGCTTCTAAACTGAACCTTAAGTTTTGAAAAGAAAAAGAACAAGTTTTTAGAGTCACACAATTCAACCCCCCCTTCTTGTGTGTCTGTTTTTCTCACCTTCAGTTGGTATCAGAGCTCCGGTTCTGATATTAACACTTAACAGTGTGTCAGTAGAATCCTGAGAAAAACATGGCCTCAACTAGTGATTCACCTCCACCCTCTCCCAGAAATCCACCATCTCCCAGAAATCAAAGAAATGTCCAATATGACTATAGTACTGAAGAAAAGAAGTCTAGGTCACACAATAAACCTCCTATGTTTACTGGTGACCCAGAAAAATTCTCTTGGTGGAAGAGCAAAATGTATAGTCACATTATTGGGATTGATGATACTCTATGGGATATTATTGAAGATGGAATCTCAATACCTGTAGATGAAGAAGGTGTTGCTGTCAACAGAAGATCTCTAAGTGATGCTGAAAGAAAGATCTATAGGAAGCATCATCATGTCAGAGGTATCATTGTGGACTCACTGCCTCACACTGAGTATCAGAAGCTGAGTGACAAGTCCACTGCAAAGGCAATATTCACATCCCTCTGCTCTAACTATGAAGGTAATCAGAAAGTTAGAGAAGCTAAGGCAAATATTCTTGTTCAGCAATATGAACTGTTCAGAATGAAAGAGGATGAAAATATTGAGACTATATTCTCAAGATTTCAGACTCTGGTTTCTGGACTTCAGATTCTGAAGAAGAGTTATACCACAGCTGACCATGTGAATAAAATCCTTAGAAGTCTGCCATCCAAATGGAGACCTAAAGTGACTGCCATTGAGGAAGCTAAGGATCTAAATACTTTAAGTATTGAAGATCTTATAAGCTCTCTCAAGGTGCATGAACTGGGACTCAATGAGGATGAGTCTGTTAGAGAACCAAAAACATTGGCTCTGAAGTCTAAAAGAAAACCTGCTAAAGCTCTGAAAGCTATTGAATCTGAAGAAGAGTTTCCTGAGGGAAATTCTGATGAAGATTCAGATGCTGATGAGCTTGCAATGATTTCTAAAAGACTTCAGTATCTGATGAACAGAAAGAAAAAGTTCTCTAACAGAAGCAGTAACTTCAGAGGATCTGGTTCAAATTCAAAGAGGGATACCCAGAAAGAAAGCTGCTACAACTGCAAAAAAACCTGGCCACTTCATTGCTGATTGTCCTGATCTTCAGAAGGAAAAATCAAAGGAAAAAGCAAAGAAGTCCAGCTCAAAGTCCAGCAGTTTCAGAAATAAGCTCAAAAAGAGTCTCATGGCAACATGGGATGATCTGGATAATGAGTCAGAATCTGATGAAGAAGAAGCCAACCTGGCCCTAATGGCAATTGCATCTTCTGATGCAGAATCATGCTCAGATTTTGATGAAGAAGATGAGGTATACTCTGAACTCTCTAGATCTGATTTAATTGAAACAGTTAATGATCTTATGAGTCATCTTAAAAGCAAGTTAAAAGAAATTAAGTCTTTGAAAAATCAAACAAACTTGCTGTCTGAGGAAAACCTTAAACTTCAGCATCAAATCTTTGAATATGATGAGGAAGTTGAGGAACTCAGAAAAGAGGCTCATAAGAAATCTGAAGAGATTCCTAATGATCAGGAAATAGCTCTTCAGGATTTCATGTTAACTGGATTCAACAGAACTAAAATTGCCTCTATGATGTATAATATGATCAGAAACAAAGGTGAAGGCATTGGCTATGATTCATTCAAACCTTCAAATGATTTAAACTCACCTTCATGTTCTGAAAATATTTTAAAAGGCAATGGTATTTGTTTTGTGCCTGCTTCTGATAATTCTGAGAAATTGAAAGTATCAGAATCTGAGACTAAGTCAGAAGTTCTGAACAGCTTAGACTCTGAAGCTTCTGAGCCTAAGGGTAAGATGAAGGCAACTGGTAAAACCTTGCCTAAATCTAAACCAAAAGGTCCTAAGCCTAAGAGTAAGAGGAAACCAGACTCTGAACTTAAAACTGTTCAGAATCTGAAGTGTTCAGAACCTGGAACTGGTAAGTCTCAGAATCTGAATAAATCTGATTCAGATTTTTCTAAGACTGAGTTTATTAAAACTTCAACATCTGTTAAACCAGTCAATGCAAAGCATTTTCAATCTCAGAATGTTAGGCAAAGCAAGCCCAAGCAAACCAATCAGTTTTCTGCTTCAAAATATTTTAAGAAAGGCAAAACTGAAGCTTGTCTTGTGCCTGAAGTAAACAGAGTTAGAATTCTGAGGAGATCAGAACCAAAGCACTCAAAAGGTCAGACTCTGAACAAATCAGAACCAAAGACCTTCAAGTCTCAGGTTCTGAAGAAGTCTGAGTCCAAACCTTTGAGAACTCAGGTTCTGAAACACTCAGGTTCTGAAACTCAGACTTATTCTAAATACAAGGATTCATATCCAAAGTATGAGAACAAGTCTGAATATCAAAACTTCAGACACAAGAAGCCAAAACCTTTCAAGACTAACCCCAAAGGACCCATGAAAATCTGGGTACCTAAATCTGAAATCATTTCAATTGCAGATATGCTTGTCATCCAAAGAAAAGGAAAGGTCCTGGTACCTGGACAGTGGATGCTCGCATCATATGACAGGGGACAAGTCTATGTTCCAAACCCTAACTCTGAAAGAGGGAGGAACTGTGGGATTTGGAGGAAGTCAGAAAGGAAAGATCATTGGTACTGGTAAGATAGGTAATTCTTCCCTGTACATTGATAATGTTTGGCTGGTAGATGGACTTAGACATAATTTACTTAGCATAAGTCAATTATGTGATAGTAATTATGAAGTCCTGTTTAATAAGAACACTTGTATTGTAATCAGTAGCAAAGACAAGTCTGTAGTGTTCAGAGGCAGCAGGAAAAACAATGTTTATAAAATTAATTTTTCTGAATTGGTTCAGCAGAAGGTAATTTGTCTTCTGTCTGTGAGTGATGAGAAATGGGTCTGGCACAAAAGGCTGGGACATGCTAACTGGAGACTCATCTCCAAGCTTAGCAAGTTACAGCTGGTCAGAGGCTTGCCCCAAATTGATTATCACTCAGATGCACTGTGCAGTGCATGCCAAATTGGAAAGTTTTCTAAAACTTCTTTTAAATCAAAGAACATTGTTTCCACCTCTAAACCTCTAGAACTCCTTCACATTGATTTGTTTGGTTCTGTTGGAACTGCTTCAATCAATGGGAAGAAGTATGGACTTGTTATTGTTGATGATTATAGTAGGTGGACTTGGGTTAAATTCCTCAGAACCAAAAATGAAACATATGATGTGTTTTTCAAATTCTGCAAACAAGTACAAACAGAAACTGATTTGAGAATTTTGAAAATCAGAAGTGATCATGGTGGTGAATTTGAAAATGAACCTTTTGAAAACTTTTGTGAAGACCATGGAATTTTCCATGAGTTCTCATCTCCTAGAACTCCACAACAAAATGGAGTTGTAGAGAGAAAGAACAGGTCTTTACAAGAGATGGCCAGAACCATGATCCATGAGTCAAAAATTGCTAAGTACTTTTGGGCAGAAGCTGTAAACACAGCATGTTATATTCAGAACAGGATTTATATAAGACCCATTCTGAATAAAACTTCATATGAATTATTTAAAGGAAGAAAACCAAGTATTTCTTATTTTCATCAGTTTGGTTGTACATGTTACATACTAAACAACAAGGTCTACCTAAAGAAATTTGATGCCAAGGCTCAAAAGGGTACCTTTTTAGGATACTCAGAGAGATCTAAGGCATACAGAGTGTATAATTCTGAAGCACATGTTGTTGAAGAAGCTATACACATTAGGTTTGATGATAAGAAGCCTGGTAGTGAAATACCAGAGCTGGTTGAGAGTTTTGCAGATGTCAGAATCTCAGAAGAACCTTCAGAAGCTGAACCCAGTTCAGATTCTGATGAAGGTTCAGAAGCTGAAAACAATGAAGACTCTGAGAAGCTCTCCAGCAATGACACTACTCCTGATGCTAATCAAGACCAGCATGGTTCTGAACAAATCCCTGATGGCCCTTCAGAAGCTAATCCACCCAGAACCTCATTCAAGTACAAGTCTTCACATCCTGAGGAGTTAATCATTGGAAACAAGAACAGTCCAAGGAAGACAAGATCAGCATTCACTCAGAATGAGTCCATGCTTGGCCTGCTATCCATGATTGAACCCACAACTGCTGATGAAGCACTTGCTGATGATGGTTGGATTGTAGCAATGCAAGAAGAGCTGAACCAGTTCCAAAGGAATGATGTATGGGATCTTGTGGCAAGACCTAATCAGAAGAACATCATTGGAACAAAATGGGTGTTCAGGAACAAGCTCAATGAACAAGGAGAAGTGATCAGAAACAAGGCTAGATTAGTAGCTCAAGGGTACAGCCAGCAAGAAGGAATTGACTACACTGAGACATTTGCTCCAGTCGCAAGACTGGAAGCAATCAGGTTACTTCTTTCTTATGCTATTAATCATGATATCATCTTGTATCAAATGGATGTTAAGAGTGCTTTCTTAAATGGTGTAATTTCTGAAGAAGTGTATGTCAAACAACCTCCTGGTTTTGAAGATGTTAAATATCCAAATCATGTTTTTAAACTTAAGAAGTCTTTGTATGGTCTGAAACAAGCTCCCAGAGCTTGGTATGAAAGGCTAAGCAACTTCTTAATTAAAAGTGATTTTGTAAGAGGTCAAGTTGACAATACACTCTTTAGAAAAACTGTTAAGAAAGACATCTTAATTGTACAAATCTATGTTGATGATATCATATTTGGTTCTACTAATGCCTCCCTTTGCAAGGAATTTTCTAAGTTAATGCAGGATGAATTTGAAATGAGCATGATGGGTGAGCTGAAATTCTTCTTGGGAATTCAAATCAACCAATGCAAAGAAGGTGTTTATGTCCATCAGTCCAAATACACCAAGGAGCTTCTGAAGAAGTTCCAGTTGGATGATTGCAAGCTGATGACAACACCAATGCATCCCACCTGCACCTTAAGCAAAGAGGACAATGGCACTAAGGTAGATCAGAAGCTGTACAGAGGTATGATAGGTTCTCTCCTATACTTAACTGCTTCTAGGCCAGATATTTTATTTAGTGTATGTCTGTGTGCTAGATTCCAATCAGATCCTAGAGAATCTCATATGACTGCTGTCAAGAGGATCTTTAGGTATCTGAAAGGAACAACTAATTTGGGACTTCTGTATAAGAAATCTCTAAATTATAAGCTAGTTGGATTCTGTGATGCTGACTATGCTGGGGACAGGATTGAAAGAAAATCCACCAGTGGAAACTGTCAGTTTCTTGGTGAGAATCTGATATCCTGGGCCAGCAAGAGACAAGCAACCATTGCTTTGTCAACAGCAGAAGCAGAATACATCTCAGCTGCAAGTTGTAGCACACAACTGCTCTGGATGAAACATCAATTAGAGGATTATCAGATTCATGCAGACAATATTCCTATTTATTGTGATAATACTGCTGCTATATGTCTGTCTAAAAATCCAATTCTGCATTCTAGAGCCAAGCACATAGAAATAAAACATCATTTTATAAGAGACTATGTTCAGAAGGGTGTTTTGGATGTTCAGTTCATTGATACTGATCATCAATGGGCTGACATATTCACAAAACCCCTAACAGAAGAAAGATTCAATTTTATTAAAAAGAATCTGAACATGCATTTTATCTCTTGAAAATGTGCTTGAATCTGAATGAAATCCTTGATTCTGAGTTTATCATAAGCTAAGACTTATCAAACACTCACCCTCTGAGAGTCTGACTAAAGTTAAGCCTGAAAAACTTCAGAATCTGAAGGATCAGAACCTGGATTTTCTGACTTCTGAATCTGATAAGAATCTAGTGTTGGTCAGAATCTGATAAGTATAGCTATGGGCAATGATGATTAAAGCTTTGAAAGTTTATACTATAATCCTCCCAAAGTCATCAAGTAAAAATGTGTTTTTATGCTCTGATACTCATTGTTAAAATTGCCTAACAAGCAATTTTCAGTTGATATCAGTTTATTTTCAAAATGTTTAGCACAGACACATTTTAAAAGCCCAAAGTATATCAGACAATGTTCAGTCTTTAGAAATGGTTTTATTTGGTATCAGACTCTGAATTAAAACCTTTTATTTGGTATCAGACTCTGAGACAAATCCTCAATTGGTATCAGATTCTGATATATTTCTTTAAAGCAAACTCAGAATTGCTCTGATACTGAACACAACTGGTTGTTTTGCTCTGATGCTGAACCAGTTTGTAATGAACAAGTAATGTCTGAACACAGAATGACCTGATCAGAAGCTCCAAACTTTTTCTGCTTCTGAACAGCATTCTATTTTTATTGCAAGTCATATATTAATTGAAAATCAAGTAGGCTCTGATGATTATCCTTGCTACTTGATTATCCATATGATTGCACAAATATCTCACAATCTTGGTTAGTTCAACCCCTCCCAAATTCTGCATCCTTTTGAAATCTTTTCAAACTTGGTGTCAGAACTGCTTTCAAAATCTTTAAAAAAAAAAAAAAAAAGGGGGAAACTGAACTGCTTTGATACCTGCTTTCAAAATCCTTTTCTGCTCTGATACAGATATTTTCAAACTCTCTTGACAAAGGGGGAGAAATTTTTCTGTCTTAAGGGGAGAAAGTAGTACTTTTTGTTGATGACAAAAGGGGGAGAAAAGTAAAACAAGTATTAAAGCACCTGAGCTCAAATAAGTTAAAAATTGTCAGAAGCTAAGCCTATTAAAACTCTGATACAATTGTTAGGATTAAGTTCTGATACAATTGTTAAGCTAGCTCTGATACATTTCTGACTAAACTTAACTTATGAGAACTGCTTTTTAATTCTTAGCCTTTGAAGTAAAATTCTAGCTCTGATATATTCTGTGAGATATATATAACTCTTAGTGAGTAAATAGAATTTAAAATAACTTGGATAAGACTCAGGGAGCTTACAAAACCCATCCTGTGGATTATCAGACTTAGGGGGAGAGCTTACAAACCTCAGAACCTGAAGTCAACAAGTCATTTTGAATTCTGAGTGTAAATTTCACCATATTGTTTTAAGTTAAGGTTAATTAACATGGATAATAATCAAGGGGAGCTTACAAACCTAACCTTGAGGATTGTCAGACCTAGGGGGAGCTTACAAACCTCTCCTGAAGTCAGATTGTTAATTAAACTTAACAACAACTCTGAAATTTTCACATTTATGCTCTTGTCTGAACTTAATTAACTTGGATCAGACTCAGGGGGAGCTTACAAACCTCACCCTGCAGTTAACTTGTTAATTAAGTTAACAACAATTTTCTGTTTTAATACTTATGTTTGTCATCATCAAAAAGGGGGAGATTGTTGGAACAAAATGTGTTTAACAAGTCTCTCATAAAATAAGGGGGAGATTGTTGAAACATTTATGTGTAAACATATCTCTCTTTATGGTTTTGATGATAACAAAGTATTAAAGAGAAAATTGGTTATTTGCTAATGCTTTGTTCAAGTGTTTCAGAACCACATGCTTAATTAGTGTTGATTGATAATGGTTATGAAGAACAAGCTAAAGAGCAAGAAGGAAAGCCAAGAAGCAAGGTTGCAAGGCTAAGAAGAAACTGGTCCTGAAGAAGTGCTCCTGAAGTGAAGCCTCTGAAGTGGTTCTGAAGAAATGCTCCTGAAGTGCAGTTTCTGAAGACTGGGTGCTTCTGATGAAGTCAACGAAAAGTCAGCATCTGAAGACCAGCTTCTGATCCGTACAACTGAAGCAGCTTCTCATCACTGTTCATTCAGAAGCTTCTGAAGCTGATGTGGCATGGATTTTGACCAGTACTGTGCGCATTTAATGCCTGGAGATGTCAGAACAACTCAATAGAACAGTTGTCTCCCTGACCCAAACATTCTCCAGTTTTTAAGGTGGGCCAATTCAAAAATGGCACCTGCCCTGTTCTGACAGATAAAGTGCAGCACACAATTGCAGCAACCTAGTCCAATTGCAACGGCTAAATTCCTGATTTCCAGCAAATCTTCAACAGCTCTATTTTTGTCTATAAAAGGAGGAAGATTTGAAGAAGAAATGTGTTGAAGACTCTTGAAACGTATTGCTGAAACTTTGCCCTGTTTTCTGTGTAAAAACTGTCATAGTTCAAATCTCTTAGAAATTCTTCAGTCTTTGTAACTTAGAATTTCTGAAGGTTAAGAGTCTTAACCTGTGTTGTATTTAGAGAACACCTCTGATATTTGATCAAGTGTTCATCCCAAACTCCTTTACTTGTAAAACAGTTTGGTCCCTCAAAGTCTTAGTCTGAATACTAAGCAATTGTAACCTCATTCCTTTGTGGTCTGAGTCAGAAGCCTCTTGTCTTTGTGACTTGAGCATTGGGAAGTCTCTTGTCTTAGTGACTTGAGCAGTGGAAGCCTCTTCCTTGGTGGTTGAGCATAGAAGTCTCTTTCTTTGTGATTGAGCAACTGGAAGTCTCTTCCTTTGTGGTTGAGCACATTGTGTAATCTTCAGATTATAGTGAACTCTCTTGTTGGATACAAGGGGACAGGACTACTTCTCACATTGAGAAGGAACCTGTATAATTTCTGTGTGTCTCTCTTTCCCTTACTCCTTAACTTGTTTTAATCCGCTGCATTTAGCTTCTGATATTTGTTCAGAACTGATCATATCAGCTTCTGAACTGAACCTTAAGTTTTGAAAAGAAAAAGAACAAGTTTTTAGAGTCACACAATTCAACCCCCCCTTCTTGTGTGTCTGTTTTTCTCACCTTCACTGACCTGTTCGGTTTGAGAAAACCGGACCGGTCCAGATTGTCTATAAAAAGGGAGAGATCCGGTTTTTTTTTCATTTTTTTCTTTCCTCCCTCTCTCTTCTTCTCTCATCTTTCTGTTTTCTCTCTTCCTTACCCTCGCCGGCCAGCTCCTCCGGCGCGGTGGCCGCCGGCGGCGCCACCGTGCCGGAGTGGTTCAAACCATTTTTTTTAGAAAAAAAAATATAGATTCCGAATTCCTTTTTTATCCTCTACACGAATCCGGACTCGCTTTTCTTAGAATCTTAATGGAGAAGTGTAGATCTAGATTTGAAATGGGATACTACCTTTTGAACGTTTTCAATTCGTGACTTTGCTTTGGCTTGGGACGAGTACGAATGGTTTAACTATCTCTTGATCTTGGTTCAAAGGCTTTGATTCCGTTTTTTGTGGATGTTGGTTTCGGTTTTATGTGGCTGGGTTGTGTGTGGGTGTGTAGGGTTCGGTTATGTTGTTGTGTAGTGTTTGGGTCGTGTGCTACTGTGTGCTTGGGTCGTGAGACCGTGTGTGTGTGTATGGGCTGTTTGTGCGTGTGTTTTTGTGACCGTTTTGGGTTGCGTTTAGTGCGTGGGTGAGTGGGTTGCTGGATTTCGTGGGTGTGAGAGGGTGGTGCTGTTGGTGCAGCTGCTTATAGTGGTTGTTATGTGTGGGTGAAGGAGTGGCCGCGTGAGCTGTTGGGTGGTGGGGGGAGGAGTATTGGTTTTTTTGCTTTTCTAGGTTGTAATGTTGCTGGGTGGGAGTTTGTTTAGGTTGTTGTTTGTGTTTTTGTTTTGGCTTGTTGAATGATGTGTAGTGTTTTGTGGTGGTTTTTGTGTTTGTGTTCTTTCCTGTTCTGTTCCAATTTTTTTTTCTGCCTCTGATTCTCATCCTTTTTATAGGCCAATGGAGCTGGTTTCTGTGTAGCAAAAGTTGGATTGGCATTAATGGAGGAAGTGATGGAGATCCTTCCTAGAGATTTTGGGTGGCTGATTCAGAATGGGAAATGATGAAAGGGAGCTAGGGGAGGGGTGCTGCAGACCTGTAGCTTCTTGGGGAGTTGGTTTTTGAAGACAGAATGCAAGAAAAAGGGGAAAAAAGGGGTCTGAAGGATGGAGGAAAAAGGGGGCGCCCCCCATGCCTATGAACAGTGATCTGTTCTATTAATTAACTAAATAATTAAAATAAATAATAAAAATAACAGCATAAAAAATAAAACAAAACAGAAAATAATTAACAGCAAAAAAATAAAACGAAATTAATAAAATAATAATAAAAAAAAACTAAAGTAAAAATGAAATAACAATAAAACTAAAATTATCGCCTTTGAAACCCTAAATGAGGTATTTTAAAATAC
Organism: Medicago ruthenica; assembly: GCA_018208015.1. Classification (NCBI taxonomy): domain Eukaryota; kingdom Viridiplantae; phylum Streptophyta; class Magnoliopsida; order Fabales; family Fabaceae; genus Medicago; species Medicago ruthenica. The sequence goes on along the minus strand of CM031374.1, from coordinate 87,178,096 downwards.
CTCCCTGCCGAAATTTCGTCTGAAACGACGAAAATTCTCGGCCTTAAAAAGACGATTAAAACGAATCAAAACTGGGTCAAAAATTGGGGTACGACAGCTGCCCCTATTTAAGTTTCTTCGTTACGGAGATTTAAAAGTGAAGTTTTTAATTCGACGGGTCGAAGAGACTTAAATACAGAGTACCTTATTTTTGACCAATTTTGACGGGAAAATGCTATGGATGCGATGCTATGCGTGCAATGCTGTGAATGCTCGCGATGCAGGTATGAATGCAAAACGACGAAGATGACCTGACTGGGGACGAAACAAAACAAAAAGGCTATTCGAGTTCGCTAAAGATAAAGGATCCGACTCCACTGGGGATAACGTGGTTTCACTGGGGAAGATCGATCATATCCAGCCGCTTACGCTGAAGGTAGATCTCTAAGGACAAAAGTGATCATATCCGGCCGCCTGCGATGGAGGTAGATCCTTGGGGATAAGGGTGATCTCATCTAGCCGCTTATGCTAAAGGTAGATCCTAAGGATGAAGTGATCTTATTCAACCATTTATGTTGAAAGTCGATCCACTGGGAAAGGTGATCTTATCTAACCGCTTATGCTAGAGGTAGATCCCTAAGGATAAAAGTGATCTTATTCAGCTGTTGGTGCTGAAGGTCGATCTAGGAGGATAGGTGATCTTATCTAGCCGTTTATGCTAGAGATAGATCCCTACGGATGAAGGTGATCTTATCTAACCGCTTATGCTAGAGGTAGATCCTAAAGGCGAAGGCGATCTTATTCAGCCGTTGGTGCTGAAGGTCGATCTATGATTATAAGGGCGATCAAGTTCAGCCGCTTATGCTGAAGGTAGACCCTGAGGATGAAGTAATCTTATTCAGCCGTTTATGCTGAAGGTCAATTTACTGGGGAAAGGTGGTCTTACTCAGCCGCTTACGCTGAGAGTCGATCCCTAGGGGAAAGTGATGCTTGACCGATTACCGTCAAGTGGGTCTTGGTGGAATGGTAAAGGGTGATATGATCATCGCCAGTCTAACGCTGGTGAAATGATAATGATATGATATGATTGTCGCCAGTCTGACGCTGGTGACATGATAATGATATGTTATGGTGGTTGATTCGCTGGGGGAGTTTTAACTGGGGAATTTCAGTGGTCGTGAGTAGGTCTACTCGGGGACGGGATAGTTTGGGAAGAGATCCGCTGGGGATTTCTTTTTAGAAAAACTTACTGGGGAAATTCTTGAATGAGGTTCACTGGGGAATACTGGGATGACTGGCTGGGGAGTGTGAGTATATGAGGTATTCACTGGGGAGTGTTTGCTGGGGAGCATGAGAAATTGTGAGAAGGAGTATGATATGAATATGAGATGCATGCTAACGAATGAGTTGATATGATGCATGTAGTATGCTGACTCTCGGGGTAAGTCAAAGACGGGTTGAACTTTGGTTATGATCAGGCGCCAATGATGATTGGGCTTTGGTTGTGATCGGATGCCAAACATGGTTGGACTTTTGGTCGGAAATTGCAGGGAGTGCCAATGAGAATTGGTTTTTGTTGGAATTGCAAAGGGTGCCAATGAGAATTGGGCTTTGTTTTGAAGTTGCAAAGGGTGCCAATGAGAATTGGGCTTTGGGATTTTATGGGATAAAATGGTTAGGGTACGAAATTTGGGGTTTCTGATCCTTCGGCATTCGCAAAACCCATCGCTCTTGAAATTTCACACGGATGGCTGCTGACGGAGCCTTCGACATCTTACGCTTGCATGGGCAGCTCGTATGTTATGTAGATGCCGACTCAGCTATAGACGAGAATCACTTGTGGTTGCTCTGAGAATTCAGAGAGGTACAACACCTCGCCGGAAGTCGTTAATTTCCTTTAGATATTTTCAAATCAAAGTAATCATGATTTCAACAAATTTTATGTTATTATTTTTATTTCAAAATTGTATTATCAAAATAAATAGCATTTAACGATGGGGAATGACAAAAGGTAAATAAAAGGATGCGCTTTATTGATAGTCAAACAAAATTTAGTACATGGAATGGTAGCACACTAAAGGTGTAACTCCATAAGAGAAATGAAGCTGGGAAGAGGGAAAACATTGGAAGTTCCCATTGACTGCTACTTTCTTAATAACCCTAAACCCACAATACCCTGCTTCTGAGGATGATGAAAGGATTGGTTCTTCAGCCGGTGTTAGGAGTAGACTGCCCAAATGTAGTTACATGCCTTTTCCTTTTCCCAACTTTTGCCTAAGTCGCCTTTTCAGGTTTTCGACTTAGCGGGTTTTTTTTGTTTTTTATATCCCTAACTTTTGCCTGGACCGCTCTTTCGAGTTTTCAGTCCACCGGGATGCCCCTTTTTACCTAAGTTGCCCTTTCAGGTTTTCAACTTAGCAGGCGTTCTTTTTGTTATTAGGCATAGTATTTCTTGACTACATCGGAATTCACAGGACGCGGGAAGTCTTCGCCGTCCATTGTTGTAAGAATCAAGGCTCCTCCAGAGAAAGCTTTCTTCACTACATAAGGGCCTTCGTAGTTCGGAGTCCATTTTCCACGCGAATCCTTTTGTATAGGTAGGATCCTTTTGAGCACTAGGTCGCCTACTTGGAACTCTCGAGGACGGATCTTCTTGTCGAACGCCTTCTTGAGCCTGCTTTGATATAACTGACCATGACATAAGGCTATCATCCGCTTCTCATCGATTAGGTTCAGCTGGTCAAATCTTGCTTGAATCCATTCTGCTTCTTCTAGTTTTGTCTCCATCAAGACTCTCATTGAGGGAATTTCCACCTCAATGGGGAGGACTGCCTCCATGCCATACACCAGGGAGAACGGGGTTGCCCCTGTTGAGGTGCGAACCGAGGTCCTATAGCCATGTAAGGCAAAGGGAAGCATTTCATGCCAATCTTTGTACGTTTTCACCATCTTTTGAAGGATTTTCTTGATGTTTTTGTTTGCTGCTTCTACGGCTCCATTCATCTTTGGCCGGTATGGTGAAGAGTTGTGGTGTTCGATTTTGAAACTTTCACACAAATCTTTCATCATTTTGTTGTTCAAGTTGGTGCCATTGTCAGTGATGATTTTGTTGGGGAGTCCATAGCGACATATTATCTCCTTTTTGATGAATCGAACCACCACTTGCTTTGTCACGTTGGCATATGAAGTAGCTTCAACCCATTTTGTGAAGTAGTCGATGGCGACTAGGATGAACCGGTGTCCATTTGAAGCTTTAGGTTCAATGGGCCCAATCATGTTGATGCCCCACATGGAGAACGGCCAAGGTGACGCCATTATGTTTAAAGGGACTGGAGGCACGTGCACTTTATCCGCATAGATTTGGCACTTGTGGCACTTCCTAGCGTAGTTGTAACAATCAGATTCCATGGTCAGCCAATAGTAACCTGCCCTTAGTATTTTTCTAGCCATTGTATGTCAATTGGCATGGGTACCGAATGACCCTTCATGGATTTCTTTGATGAGCAAGTCCGCCTCATGTTTGTCTACACATCTGAGAAGAACCAGATCATGGTTTCTTTTGTAGAGCACGTCACCATTCAGGAAGAATTTAGCTGATAGTCGTCTCAGAGTCTTTTTTATCTCTACTTGTGATGTTTGCAGGATATTCTTGATTTCTGAGGTAGACTTTGATGTCGTGGTACCATGGCTTGCCGTCGGATACCTCTTCAATTGACAGACAGAATGCCGGCTCGTCTCGGCGCTCCACCTTTATAAGCGGCGCTTCATTGTGAAACTTCACTTTGTACATTGAGGATAACGTAGCCAATGCATCTGCTACTTGGTTTTCTTCTCTTGGGATATGATGGAAGGTTATTTCATCAAAGAACTCAATTAGCTTCGAGACATGAGCATGGTACGGGATCAGCTTGGGATGACGGGTTTCCCATTCTCCTTTTACTTGGTAAATGACTAGGGCCGAATCTCCATACACCTCCAAAATCTTGATTCTTAGATCGATGGCAGCCTCATGGCCCAAGATGCATGCCTCATATTCTGCCACATTATTCGTGCAATCAAAACATAGTCTTGCTGTGAAGGGGGTATAACCACCCTGTGGAGATATTAGAACAGCTCCAATCCCATGCCCCATGGCGTTAGATGCACCATCGAATGCAAGCTTCCAGCGTGCCCCAGGTTCGGGTCCTTCATCATCTCCTATGACCTCATCTTCCTTCAAAGCCATAATGTCTTCATCTGGGAAATCGAATGGTATGGGCTGATAGTCTTCCAACGGTTGATGAGCCAAGTGGTCTGCTAGCACACTTCCTTTGATAGCTTTCTGAGTCACATGCAGGATGTCATACTCGGATAACAGCATTTGCCAACGGGCAATTCTTCCAGTCAAAGCGGGTTTCTCAAAGATGTATTTGATTGGATCCATCTTTGATACCAACCATGTCGTGTGACAGATCATGTACTGTCTCAATCGGCGTGCAGCCCATGCCAAAACACAACAAGTTCTTTCTAGCAGGGTGTATCTAGTTTCAACATCAGTGAATTTCTTGCTCAAGAAGTAAATGGCGTGCTCCTTCCTGCCAGTTTCATCATGTTGCCCCAGCACGCATCCCATGGACTCCTCCAATACTGTTAAGTACATAATGAGAGGTCTTCCAGGAACAGGCGGTATCAAGATAGGTGGTTCTTGCAAGTATTGTTTGATTTTTTCAAATGCCCCTTGGCAATTCTCATTCCATATGACGGCCTGATCCTTACGTAGCAATTTGAAGATTGGCTCGCAAGTGGCGGTGAGATGAGAAATGAACCTAGAGATGTAGTTCAATCTCCCTAGGAAACCACGAACCTCCTTTTCAGTGCGAGGAGCTGGCATATCTTGGATCGCATGTACTTTGTCAGGGTCGACCTCGATCCCTCGTTGACTAACGATGAAACCAAGTAGCTTCCCGGACCTGACACCAAAGGTACACTTAGCTGGATTGAGTCGCAGTTTGTATTTCCTTAAACGTACGAATAGCTTTTGCAAGTGGAGGACATGGTCTTCTTCAGTTTCGGACTTGGCAATCATGTCATCCACATAGACCTCTATTTCTTTGTGCATCATGTCGTGGAAGAGAGCCATCATTGCTCTTTGATAAGTTGCCCCAGCGTTCTTCAAGCCAAAAGGCATTACCTTGTAGCAATATGTTCCCCATGGGGTGATGAAGGTGGTTTTCTCCATGTCTTCCGGAGCCATCTTGATTTGATTGTAACCGGAGAATCCGTCCATGAATGAGAAAACCGTGAACCGGGCTGTATTGTCTACCAACACGTCGATGTGAGGTAATGGGAAATCATCCTTGGGACTCGCCTTGTTCAGATCTCGGTAATCGACACAGATTCGCACTTTACCATCCTTCTTTGGCACCGGTACTATGTTAGCAACCCATTGTGGATATTTTGCCACGACTAAGAATCCTGCATCAAATTGTCTTTTGACCTCTTCCCTGATCTTAAGTGACATGTCCGGTCTTGTCCTTCTCAATTTCTGCTTTATCGGCGGGCATTTTGGCCGGAGCGGTAGCTTGTGCTCAACTATCTCGGTATCCAACCCTGGCATGTACTGGTATGACCACGCAAACACATCTACATATTCCCTCAAAAGTTCAACCAACTTTTCGCGCTCTTTTGCCTTTAAAGACGAACCGATCTTGACCTCTTTTATATCATGCTCAGTCCCCAAGTTGATCACCTCCACGGGCTCTTGATTCGGCTGTATCTCTTTAGATTCACGCTCTAGCAGTCTTGCCAACTCTTCGGGAAGCTCGCAATCGCTTCCACCATCCTCTTCAGCTTGGTTAATGGGGAATTCAAGGTTACGCGGGATTGTAGCAGTATCACAGTCAATGGGTTTGTTCAGGGATCTGCATGTGTTTTTATGATGATTTTTATTTTAGAAGGATGAACGAAACAAAAATAAACAAAAAAACGGAAAGGATTATCATTTTTTTTAGAAAAGTAAATGCAGAAATGGAAGAATAAAGAATAGTGGAAAACGAAATGCTTTTTATTGATGATTCAACATTTGAAATAAAGGGTGCCCTACAAAGTTATCCTTAAGCCTTGGGCAGAGCAAAAGGATTTGAAAAACATGATAAAAATTACTTTGAAAAAGAAACTATCTCGGGAATTTCAACGGCAGTCCAGTTGTTGAGGCTTGCATTCGGAGAGCCCTGGTAGACCAAACAAGGTGTCTCTCCCTCTTCTGAATCATCTCCAACGACAGCTACTTGATCTTCACTAGCAAAACCCGCACTATGGAAAGTGTCTTGAATATTACCAATGGGTATCTTTGCAGCATCACTCTCTCCCATGAATGGTTTGTAGCCCAATCCATACCTATCTCTTTTCATAGGCATATCCCACAAGTACTCACAGCCTTTGGAGCCTCCTCCTTTAGCCAATAACGCATCATTTTTTCAAAAGGTAGCGGGGGCTTTTTCTTCGAAACCTTCCTTGTACCCTGCCACAACATTGGCGACTTCTAAGGCTTGAAAAGCGGTTTCTAAAGATCCTTCACCCGCTTCCACATACTGAAAGGAAGACAGATGACTTACAAGTATGTCTTCTTCGCCAGCCACGGTGATCAACTTGTCATTTGCCACAAATTTTAGCTTTTGGTGCAAAGTGGATGTCATAGCTCCAGCCGCATGGATCCATGGGCATCCCAATAAGCAGCTATAGGCTGGGTTGATATCCATCACTTGGAAAGTGATATCGAAAGTGTGCGGACCTATTTGGATTGGCAGACACACCTCTCCAATGACGGACCTCCTGGACCCATCAAAAGCTTTCACAATCAAAGAGCTAGGCTTCAAACATACTCCGTCAATGGACATCTTGTTGAGAGTGGACTTCGGCAGCACATTCAACGATGAACCCGTATCAACCAACACTCTTGCAAGGACGGTGTCATGACACATTGTGGAGATGTGTAAAGCCTTATTGTGAGCTCTCCCTTCTGCAGGTAAGTCCTCATCATTAAAGCTTAGACAGCTACTGGCGGTGATATTGGCAATTATTCCATCGAAATGATCCACTGTAACATCCTGGGTTACATGTGCCTGATTTAACACTTTCAACAATGCCTTTCTATGTGCCTCGGAATTCAGCAGCAGGGAGAGGATAGATATCTTGGAAGGAGTTTGATTCAACTGGTCCACTATTTTGTATTCGCTCCTTTTAACAATCTTTAAGAACTCATCGTCCTCCTTCGATGCTAGATGATCACCGCATTCTTGCCCCTTGTCCTGACTGGGCATTTCTCTCCTTTTTTGGACTTCCTCATTACCTTCTCCTCTAAGCTGTTTGGGAGCAAAGATCCGACCACTTCGCGTCATGCCGCTAGCTTCAGAAATATGGGTAACACCACCCATTACCTTTGTAGGTTCTCTTTCCAACCTCCCCTCTGGTTCATAAACGACGGCTTTTGCATCATAGATCCAAGGCACTGTTTTGGAACTTTTGTAAGGAAATGGCGATGGAACACATATGACCACAGGCTGCCTATGGTTCATTGACGGTTGAGCGTCTCCTTGTTGATAGAGGATTTCAACCGGTTTGGGGACCTCTTTCTTGTTTTCGAAGTGTGGCTCGATAACTGAGACATCTCCCATCTTCCTTGCTCGCCCAACTTGCAAAACGCCTTGATTTATCAAACTTTGCACTTCTTCTTTAACCACCTAACATCCATTGGAACTTAAAGCACATTCTTCGCAATTGTCATGGATTTCGTTAATCAAACCACATTTGACTAGCTTTGTATAGAGCATCAACAAAGGAGTACTTATTTCCTCAACTCTTTTGATCTCATCGAAATCCGCATCCTCGTCCACAGCATTGACATTCGGGCCGTTATAACCCGGCAAAGGATTATTCTTCACGTCGGGCCCCTTTTCTTTGAAGGAAAGGCTTTTGTTATTGATTAGCTCTTGCACCGTCTCTTTAAGTGCTCTACAGTCTTCAATGGAGTGACCAATGGCCCCAGAATGAAACTCGCATTTGGCATTTGGGTTATACCAACACGGATATGGTGGTTCCAAAGGCCTGACACTTCGGGGTACCACTAAGGAATTCTTTATCAAATGCGGCCAAAGTTGACTGTACGGGATGGGGATCGGGTCGATCCGACTTGGTCGCTGATTGTTGGGAGGTCGGTATTGATTTTGACTTGAGGTTTGATCCCAATGATTGGGACGAGCAGGTTGATAATGAGGTCTTTGGGGTGCTGGGTGCTGATATTGCATGGGTGCTGCGGCAGCAACATAATGCTGACCTTGGTATGGTACTTGAAGGACAGGGGGATGATAAGCATTCACAGGTGGACGGTAGGAATTTGGAAAACTGGTCATTACTGCATTGGTCTCTCCTTCCTTCTTTTTAGGGAAAGAGGTTGGAAACTTCTTTGCAGCCACTTGACTACTTGGAGCACCTTGGATTTTTCCGTTCTTCAAACCCAACTCCACCATTTCTCCAATAATGACCAAGTCGGCGAAACCGGACGAGGCGCTTCCAATCACCCTCTCATAATATGGAGCTTGCAGGGTGCCTATGAAAATCCTTGTCATTTCTTTTTCCGACAAGGGAGGCTCAACTTGCGATGCCAATTCCCTCCACCTTTGTGCGTATTCCTTGAACGTTTCCGTCCCCTTCTTGGTCAACTCTTGTAGTTGCATTCTATCTGGGGCCATGCCCATGTTGTACTTGTATTGCTTGACAAAAGCTTCGGCTAAATCCTTCCCAGTTCTGATCCGACTTTTCTCTAGATGCATGTTCCAGTTCAAGGAAGCTCCACTGAGACTGTCTTGAAAGAAATGGATCAGGAGCTTATCATCTTGCGCTGCCACACCCATTTTCCTGCAATACATGATTAAATGGTTGCGAGGACAAGTCAATCCCTTGTACTTCTCGAAATCCGGAGTTTTGAACTTTGGAGGAATCACCACATTCGAGACCAAACACATGTCAAGTGCGTATAACCCGAATTCACTATTTCCCTCCATTGCTTTGACCCGTTCCTCCAAAGCAAGAATTTTTCCTTTAGCCTCTTCGTTCTCACCTTCCGAAGGTTCAGCATGCTCCTTATGAGGGCCTGACAGGTTGGGGGAATGGTACACCAACAATGGGTTTTCTGCCGTACCTTGAGGCATTGGAAATCTTGTGGCAGCATCGGCATTCTCTTGCATCACAAGAGTTTCAGAGGGACGAGGCACTGATGCTTGAGCCGGGCGAGGCTGAGACGGACCACTTTCATTATGGTTCTCCAACTGCGGAGGTGTATAGCCTTGGGGAAGACCGTATGGAGGCCAAACGACAGCTGCTGCAGGGGCTGGTTGTGCCTCGGGAGTAACATTTTCCACTACTTGAGGTTGCGGATTCTGCTCCCTATTTGCTAGTTCCTGAAGAGTGTCCATCAAGCGGTCCAACTTCCCATTCAACTGATTGATCTCTTGTCTCATGACTTCTTGGTTTTGCTCAATCTCGTCCGTGACCCTTCTTGCGTTGTTTCGAGTGTAGTGCGAGTGCCGACGAATCAGTTTGGGTTGTAGGGGTTCCTGGTAATAAAAGGGGATGAGTTTTTGGGTATGAAAACGGATGTATGCATGCCATGGATGATGCTAATGCAAATGCGTGAAAAAGTTTTTTTTTTGTAGTTATTTTTGTTATGATTAATTTTCAAGGAACTGCAAGGCTTTTGGTGCTCCTGCAAGTATCTTCCAATTTGCAAAGGCATTGAGATAAAAAGAACGAAGGTAACCAAAAAGCGATACAGATTTCTCATTAATAGTCAAGGAGTTACAAACGAGCAGATTACAGACTTTTTAGGTTGCCTCAATTTTCTCCCTAAAGTCTCTTATCATGGTTTTACAAAATTCAACAAAGACAATGACTTCCGAAGGAGTGTTCAAAGGATGCATTGAGGCGTCAGCGGCTTCCAACTTGGTGGGGATGGTCTCGATCACATCGTTGGCCAACTTTGCTAGTCTTGCGAACATATTCTTCCAATGCATACCCTCGTCCCGGAGTATTCGGAAAAGTGCTCCATTTTCAACCGAGTCGACCAAATTTACATAGCGATGTTCCCACCTTTCCTTTTCCCTTTTGAGGTCTTCATACGCCTCTTCTTGACAGTCACTGAACCTCTTGAATTCTTCCAAATTCTCTTGTTCCTTTTTCAGTTCAAGTTGACTCCTCACAAGCGCTCTTTCCACCGCTTCCCTTTGTAGCCTTTCATTCAACACATATCCCTCATACTCATTTGCCATGCTGTTGAGCTGTTGCTTTGCACCTTCAAGCTCTTCCTTTAGCTTCTTCCTCTCATCTTTAGATCTTTTCCATAGCTCTCTCAACTCATGGACCCGGCTTAAGAGTTCATCCCGCTCTTTGTTCTTATGTTTGAGCTGGGAATTTGCTCCCCCCAAGCAATCTTGCACCTTGCGCTTCTCATCCTCCTAAAACTTTAGCCTTTTGTTGCTATTCTCGATGATTTCGTCCTTTCGGGCTCCCTCCCTTTTTAGCTCGCAATTATCTTGAGTAGCTTTGAGTAGAGCGGCTTGCAATTCTTCTTTTTCTTTGTTGAGTCGGGCAATGGTTGCTTTTAGCTCGTCTGCTTCCTCTATAGAGACGGGAATAGGCTCTGGAGATTTGGGGGGAATAGGGGCTTTGACAATGAATGGTAGCTTCACCTTTTGGACTCTCTCTTTGACCCATTGTCGATAAGTCTCTTTGGTGGCACCAACGTTGCGTTTCCAATCACTACTCTTCTTGTTAACACTTCCCCAAGCTCGAATGACCTTTTGCAACATCACAGGGTCATTGGCACCCAAGTCATGTAACACTAGACTTTCCAAAGATTTCTCTTCGGGCTTCTCCCACATAGGATGTCCCAACTGCCTTAGAGCTAAAATTGGATTGTAGTTTATGCATGATTTGGACCCTATGAGTGGTACATTTGGGAATTCCCCACAGCTGATGACAATTTCGTTGATGTCAAGCTTCCTTGGATACCATCGGATCACATTTTCGGTAAGAGATGTCAAAAATTGAGACCATTCATTCTTGTCCATCTTGTTTATCCGTGACTCGTCCTCACACATGTGAGATATGAACCAACGATACAGTAAGGGGAGACAACAGACAACATTGCCACCTTGCTTCTCATGACGCATATGAAGAGTGTAGTACACATTGGCCAAGAGCGCAGGAACCGGATCTTTGTCTTTTGTAAGGACAGCCCAAAAGACACTGATTGCGGCAAAATCAACAAAATTCTCGGTTGAGGGGAACAATACCAAACCATAGATGAGGAGAGCTAGCACATTGTTGAAGGACTTCATATCTCGGGATGCGGCAAACTCACGAGCCTTTTTCTCTAGATAACTTCGGAGGAAACCGGGAGCTTTTCCTCTAGTCTTCACATTGCTAGCGAATTCAGGCACTTTTATATTTAGAGCTTCAGCCAATTTTTCAACCTTTGGAGAATGGCCAATTTCCACATACGGACCCTTGCCTTTTGGAGGAATACCCATAATCCTTTCGAACTCTTCAAGTGTAGGTGCTAACTGGAAGTCTTGGAATAAGAAACTTCTCATCGGGGGGTCATAGAACTGTGCTAATGCCGTGAGAGCGTCTGCCCGAACATTGGTGAACAAAAGATCAAGGATGTCGCCATATTTGAAGACAAAAGCACTCTTTGGAATTGCTGTTAACTCGGTACTCAAATTTCTGAGACTTTCCAAATCCGGGAGTTCAACCTTTAATGACAGAGTTCTTCTTTTCTCAGAGCCCATGTTCAATTTGTTGGACACTTGTAACACAGATTTAGCCCTTGCAATTCCCTGAAACAATCTTGTATATTAAGAAAAATGATTTTTATGCATGTGGATGCAATGCATGTATGCTTTATACGGGTATGGATAATTGGAAAATAAAACTTAAAGGGAAGGCACCTTGGAGGGCTTGGTTCTATGTGCTTTCTATATCAAGGTTCTCACCGAGGGTAGTTCTAAAGTTTTTGTTTTGAGGGATACCTAGAGTCATAGAAACATCTCGGAATTCTGCCATAATAACGGGTTAACCATTATATGACAACCTTTCGCGAATGCGTCTCCTCTAGGTGGGGTTTGCATTAACCAAAACGAAGTGTCTACCTCGAAAGATAATACAAACACCCAAAATTTGAAAAGGTTCTAAGAAGAAGGTCCTTAGAGTTAGGGGTCCAATTCGGAATTTCGCCATAATAACGGGTTAACCATTATACGGACGACCTTTCGCGAAGAGGACCATCTCTAAGCGGGGTCTTCATATTGACTAAACGAGATGTCTATCTCGAAAGCCAATACTACGCAACCACCATCCTAAGCCTAGGTTTTTCAAGCTCGGGTACAGAGCTCCACTCAAAAAATGTTTTGAATAACCCCGATATGATAGCACAATAACATAAAAGGTGAGAAAAATAAACAAAGCGGAAATAAAGCAAATAGACCAAAGATAAACAAACATGAATGAAAGAAACTAACACTAAAAGCTAACTAACTAACTAGGTTTGATTCTCTAAGGGTCCCCAGTGGAGTCGCCAGCTGAAGCGGCGGGGAAAATGCGCGGGCGGAGAACGCTCGCTAGACAGTAAAGTCGCCACCGAAGTTTTATTTTTGAAAAGGGGAACGTCGATAAACCCCTTTGAGAACGAGATCAAGGTCATCGCAACCAAATTCGGGTTCGGGAATCGGTTATGCGAGGGGAAGGTATTAGCACCCCTCACATCCGTTGTACTCAACGGGAACCATTAATTAATTAGCTTTCAAAATGTGTTAGTTTCATAAAAGTGTTTGTAAAAAATGGAAGAAAAAGAAAAAATGATTTAAAGACTAAAAATGAGTTTTTTATTAGGGTGCTTGACAAGAGTTTGATCTTGCTCCTACGTATCTCCTGGTGCGATGGAGAATTCAAAGCTACGTAGTTCTTTGTAGAAAATGTTTGTGTGTTGGTTGGTTTTATTTATGAAAATGGTTTAGTCGCACTTGGGCAAAAAAGTTTGCTTTAGAAAAAGACGGATCCGCACTTGGGCGATGATATCCATTTGAAAACGCACATGGGCGTGAAAGAAATAAAGTTTGATGGGTTGAGATTGATTTTAAGCGGAGGACGAATATCCGAAAAGTGAAGTGTCTACCTCTTTTCCGAATATTCGGGGAAGCGTCGGGTGTCTACCCAAGTTTTCCTTTTTCGCTCACGAAAGAAAAAATGTTTTTATTATTTTTGTTTTATTAAAAGTTTAATCGAGCGACGAATACTTTGAACGTGACCGAGACGGGGATCTCGCGTTCCGCATTCGGGGAAGCGTCGGGTGTCTACCCAAGTTTTCCTTTTTCCGGTCGATTGAACCCTTAATATTTATTTTTATTTACATTACATTATTCCTAAAATGCATTCTAAGAGAACAAAAATGACAAAATAATAAATAAAAATAAAATTGCAAGTGCGTTAAAATGAATAAATATGCTAAAAAAAAATAAATAAATAAAAATGCATGAGATGTTTAGATATTAAATAAATATGTTGCATAGTAAAAATGAAAATGCATGATATGCAAGACAATAAATAAGTATGTTGCACAAAATAAAAAAAGAAAATAAAAATGCATGGTATGCGAGACATTTAAATAGGAATGCCAAAATAAGTAATAAAAATAAACTATACTACAAAAGAAAAGAAAAATGCATTAAAATAAATCTAAGTTATAAAGAAAAAATGACATAAAAATAAATAAATAAATAAAGCAAAATAAAAATAAATAAATGGAGCAAAAGTAAAATGACATGAAAATATAGAAGTCAATGAATAATGTAAAAAGAACATAAATGGAAAGAAAATGCATGAAATAAACAAAAGAAATTAAAATAAAAAAAAGGGGGTGCAGGAGCAAGGGGAAGGGGGTGCAGGGAAGAAAACAGAAAAATGAGAGGAAAAGAGGGAGATTGGGCCTGCGCTGAGTTATCTGGGCCAGGAGCTGACCGGTTCGGTTTGAGAAAACCGGACCGGTCCAGATTGTCTATAAAAAGGGAGAGATCCGGTTTTTTTTTCATTTTTTTCTTTCCTCCCTCTCTCTTCTTCTATCATCTTTCTGTTTTCTCTCTTCCTTACCCTCGCCGGCCAGCTCCTCCGGCGCGGTGGCCGCCGGCGGCGCCACCGTGCCGGAGTGGTTCAAACCATTTTTTTTAGAAAAAAAATATAGATTCCGAATTCCTTTTTTATCCTCTACACGAATCCGGACTCGCTTTTCTTAGAATCTTAATGGAGAAGTGTAGATCTAGATTTGAAATGGGATACTACCTTTTGAACGTTTTCAATTCGTGACTTTGCTTTGGCTTGGGACGAGTACGAATGGTTTAACTATCTCTTGATCTTGGTTCAAAGGCTTTGATTCCGTTTTTTGTGGATGTTGGTTTCGGTTTTATGTGGCTGGGTTGTGTGTGGGTGTGTAGGGTTCGGTTATGTTGTTGTGTAGTGTTTGGGTCGTGTGCTACTGTGTGCTTGGGTCGTGAGACCGTGTGTGTGTATGGGCTGTTTGTGCGTGTGTTTTTGTGACCGTTTTGGGTTGCGTTTAGTGCGTGGGTGAGTGGGTTGCTGGATTTCGTGGGTGTGAGAGGGTGGTGCTGTTTGTGCAGCTGCTTATAGTGGTTGTTATGTGTGGGTGAAGGAGTGGCCGCGTGAGCTGTTGGGTGGTGGGGGGAGGAGTATTGGTTTTTTTGCTGTAATGTTGCTGGGTGGGAGTTTGTTTAGGTTGCTGTTTGTGTTTTTGTTTTGGCTTGTTGAATGATGTGTAGTGTTTTGTGGTGGTTTTTGTGTTTGTGTTCTTTCCTGTTCTGTTCCAATTTTTTTTTCTGCCTCTGATTCTCATCCTTTTTATAGGCCAATGGAGCTGGTTTCTGTGTAGCAAAAGTTGGATTGGCATTAATGGAGGAAGTGATGGAGATCCTTCCTAGAGATTTTGGGTGGCTGATTCAGAATGGGAAATGATGAAAGGGAGCTAGGGGAGGGGTGCTGCAGACCTGTAGCTTCTTGGGGAGTTGGTTTTTGAAGACAGAATGCAAGAAAAAGGGGAAAAAAGGGGTCTGAAGGATGGAGGAAAAAGGGGGCGCCCCCCATGCCTATGAACAGTGATCTGTTCTATTAATTAACTAAATAATTAAAATAAATAATAAAAATAACAACATAAAAAATAAAACAAAACAGAAAATAATTAACAGCAAAAAAATAAAACGAAATTAATAAAATAATAATAAAAAAAAACTAAAGTAAAAATGAAATAACAATAAAACTAAAATTATCGCCTTTGAAACCCTAAATGAGGTATTTTAAAATACCTCCCTGCCGAAATTTCGTCTGAAACGACGAAAATTCTCGGCCTTAAAAAGACAATTAAAACGAATCAAAACTGGGTCAAAAATTGGGGTACGACACAACACATCAATATGTGTTTACCTATTCGGACCAATATGTCAGACATTTGGGAGAGAGCGGCTCTTCAATCCATTATGAAAATGAGTGATACAAAGCGGATACAAAAAATTAGATCTCAGGCTCACAAAGAACAAACCATAATTTCTATCCATTTTTCAAGTCACTCAAATCCACAATGAATCTTAAGAGAAAAACAAGAGAGAAAGCTTTTTTTGATCCTTCCTCTGACGAAATTTCACTATTCAAGGTGTTTGGAAAGTGTTTTGCAGCCCAAGTATCCCACCTTAAGACTCTCAACCCTTAGCCTCTAAGTTCCCTCATTTTTTTGTGACAAAATTCTCTCTCTTGAAGATTCCTTAAAAATTGATGAATGAAAGCTTTCATAGTACTCATACCCCGGCAAAATGCCACAATTTTCTAGGATTGCGTCGCAATCTTCTACTCGTACCCAATACTTTTTCCATCCTGATCCACAATCGCGCCACTATTCCTTCCTATCATGACATGATTTTTGACGAGCCAAATCTCTCTCTCAACACCCTAATCGCATTGCGATTTTTAACAAACCTTCATCACCAAATTTTGAATCAATTTCAACCAAATTTATGAGGTTCATTAATTAATCATGCTAACATTAAATTGACATTTCCGTCAAAAAAAACAATAAATGTACATATTTAAGTTCTCAATAGCAAGACACAACATTATACCATATTTCAAAGGTGACAACATAAACTTTTGTATCTATATGATTATTCAGATAGACATTTACACGGTATTATACATGCAAGCTAGCTACGTACACTCAAGTGAGGTAGTGCAATTACAAAAACGAAGAAAAGAATGCGGCGGAATACAAGGGAGAACACGTAGAAAGGTATGAAAAATTTGGAATTTTTATGCATTTGTGTAAAAAAAATTTTGTGGATCCGAATTTCTAATAACTAGAATTTCCAATTTATGCTTGAAGAAAGAGAAGTTAGACGCGGATATGGGGAAAAGAGGTCCTCACATGTAAGTCTCCTTGTGGTTAGAACATTGGTTTGAGTTCCTTCCTCATGCCCTTTAGTTTCTTACCCTATTAAGTCAATTAAATGTATTTACAATTGACTTTTCTAATTCTAAAGCAAAGTAGTACTCCCTCCGTTTCAAAATACATGTCCATTTTAAAGATTTTTTTTGTTTCAAAATACATGTCCATTTGATAGTTTAAAGATACATTTTGTCTATTTTACCCTTGCCTATCAATTAATTGGATTTTTTATTTTCTCCACAATAATTATTTTCTACTAATAAATGTTGACCCAATTTTAAGTGGATACTCTCCCAAGAAATGACCAAGGGTGTTTAAATGATGGACTAATTTGTTTAATTAATTTTGGTATTGGTATTGGGAGTAATTATGAGATGAGGTAAATAAATGTAAAATGGAGGAAATCAAAGACAAGGGTATAATAGAAACTTTTGTGTCAAACTAGCTTGTCCTTGGTTACTGTAATTTCTCTAAAATGGACATGTATTTTGAAACGGAGGGAGTAGTATTCAATTAAACAATGATATCCTTTGAAAAATTAAGTAAATGCATGCAGTAACTTGAAAGATGGTTGTCTTATATTTAAGGACAATTTTCCTCACTTTCAATTAGTGTCTATAACTAGGGACGGGTGGAGATTTTCGAGTACATATCCACAAGGTGTTCTTTTTTGGGTTGACACTCTCTTCTTACTTATTGGATCTTGGTGGTTTACTTCTCTAGCTTTGGTTGTATTAATACCCTTCTACTTTAATCAATTGGCCACTTTATATTTAACTTTCGACCTAACTCTAGATTATTATAACTTCATTCCCTTAGAAACCAGATGGTTAACGGAACAAAAAATATTCTCCTAGTTTTATGTATAATTATGATTTACTCTTGTTTCAAACCATGCATGTATTAGTATTGGGTCAGAGAAACCTTATATATATATATATATATATATATATATATATATATATATATATATATATATATATATATATATATATATAGGGGATGTTTCAAATAAGAAGTAATTTAAAAATGAGAAGTAAGAAGATTAAATATCATCTATTAGATTAAATAAACGGTTCAGATTAAATTTTTACTTAAAACACTCAACTAACCTTCTCTCTCCATTAACTCACGTTCTTTTTCTTCTCTTTTTCCCACGGAGAAATACTTAGGTAGAAACAAACCTAACGCATCAAAGTTAGGAACAGCCAATAAAAAAATGACATGTTATGGAAAATAAAATAAAAAACTAAAACACAAAAAAGAAAAGAGTGGAAGTCATTTGTTTCTCCTGTTCTCAAAACCAACCGACATGACCAGCGGTTTCTTGCCTAAACTTTGTTCATCTGGACTAATTTTGTTCATAAACAAAATTAAAAACACCAACTTCACCAAAATCTTGTCTTATCATACTGATTCAAAATGAAGAAAAATAAAAAGTTGTGTACAAAACTTAGCACCGAACAAACTAGACAACATGAAGGTCAACACTTGACTTGACATTCAGTATGTGGGTTCCTAAAAGAAAAATTCCATTCAATTTGGAAATATGATAAAACTTAATCTTGATCAAAGCCTTATTTGTCTTCCCTCCTGGTCTCTATTAATGTCGTTGTGTTTCTTTTTACAAGTTTAATGTGGTTGTTTCATTTGATACTACATATCGAACAAATAAATATTCCATGATTTTTGCACCTTTTACGGGAGTAAATCATCACAGACAATGTATTACTTTTGGAGCAGGGTTTTTAGCAGATAAGAAAGTTGATTCATTTATATGGTTGTTTGAAAAGTTTTGGAAGCAATGGGAGGAAATAAACCAACTCTTATAATAACTAACCAAGATCCTGCCATGAAGGTTGCTATAGAAAATATTTTTACATCTTCTGTTCATAGATTTTGTATGTGGCATATTATGAAAAAAGTTTCTGAAAAAGTGGGTGCTTCTTTGAATGATAATGAGGATTTCAACAATAGTTTGAAGTCGTGTGTTTGGAGTTCAGAGACACCAAATGAATTTGAAGAATCATGGCAATCTATAATCACTAGGTTTGAGTTAGAAGATAATGGGTGGTTGTCACATATGTTCGATCTTCGTAGCATGTGGAACCCAGCTTACTTTAAGAATGTTCTTTTGGCTGGGATTTTGAGAACAACGTTAAGATCAGAAAGTGAGAATTCTTTTTATGGTAATTTCTTGAATCCTAGTATTAGCTTGGTTGGATTTTGGATGAGGTTTGATTCTGCGTTAGAAGCCCAAAGACATAAGGAGTTACTTGCTGATAATAATTCACTTCATTCTATGCCAAAACTAATGTTGGATCATGGTTTAGAGCGGCATGCAAGATATGTTTATACTCATGAGAACTTTTATATGTTTCAAAGAGAATTATGGGATGCATGTCTAGATTGTGGAGTTGAAGATAAGAGAGAGGAAAATGGAGTGGAAATATTGCACATAATTGACAACAGTGATGTTAATGGTAAACTTCGAGAAATGGTTTACTATTTATTTGATAACAATGCAAATTGCATTTGCAAAATGTTCGAGGCTCAAGGAATACCTTGTAGACACATACTTTGTGTTGTAAAAGGAAGAGGTTTAAGTAAAGTACCAAGTGTGTACATCATGAACAGGTGGACTAAATTTGCAAATAGAAAACCTATTTTTGATTTAGGTGGCAATGTCTTGGAAATGTGTTCTAAAGCACAGAAGGATAACAAGCTCATTTCAGATGTGTGGGATCAGTTACATATGTGTGTGGAAAAGGCTGGACACGATAAGGAAAAATTGACTCTTGTGTTGAATGGTGCTATTAACATGGTAAAGTGTCATACCCCATTTTTGACCCACTTTCAATTCGTTTTTTCTCGTATTTCGAGCCAGAAATTGTCGTCGTTTCAGACGAAATTTCGGCAGGGAGGTATTTTAAAATACCTCATATTTTGTTCCGAAGGCGACCGTTTTATTTATTTATTTTGTTATTATTATTATTAGTTATTTTTTTTTCTTTTATTATTTATTTTATTCTTTTCTTAATTTCTTTTTATTATTAGTGTTCTGTCTTTTTATTTATTTTCGTTTTTTTAATTATTACTATTTTTATTTTTACTGTGGTATTTATTTTTTCTCAAGTTTTTATCCAATTTCAGTCCAGGGGCAATTTTGTCCAGTTTTTTTCATCAAACCCTAATTTTGGCCCTTTAAATAGTGCAGTTAATGCACAGTGTCCAAGAACAACAACAGTGAAAAAACAAACAGTAATTTCGGCCACCAAAAAATCATCCAGAAAACCCTAATTTTTTTTCCTCTTCTCCACACACAAAATCACAAAACCAAGTCCACCCTCCCTCACCAACAACTCACGGCCAGCCCTCTCCCTCTCACCCATACACACACACACCCATCATCACATAACAACTCACTCAAACAGCCAACACTAACACGCATAACACACACACCTCACGCATAACAACCCAACACGCGAACCCAGCCACTACTCACCAACAAACAGAACACAAACCCAGACTCACGCGCGCAAGCACAGCCTAACCTAACACATACACCAGAACCGTACACAAAGGTAAAAAGGACAGTTTTTTGTGTGTTTAAAAACCTAGATCTAGGACTTTTGCAAGGGATTTTAAAAAAAAACACTTTGATTTTCTTAGAGAGAATGAAAAAGGAATTCGGAAAAAGCTATTTTTTTTAAAAAAAAGAGGTTGGGATACTCCGGCACGGTGGCGCCGCCGGCGGCCGCCGCGCCGGAGGTATCTCCAGCCAGAGGAGTCTGAGAGAGAGGACTAGAGAGAAGATGGAGGAGAGAGGAGAAAAGAAGAAAAATGGCTAAAAACTTTCAGGTTTTTGTTTTATACTAACCCAAAACCAGGCCTAACCCATGGTCTTGTGCGGCCCAAACACCTATTCTCCTCTCTTCCTTTCTGCCTGCTCTTCACACCCCCAGATCCTCTCCTGCGCCCCCCCTCTTCTTTTCTTTCCTTTTTTCTTCTTTTTATTTCTTTATAGTTATTTTTTTTTTCTTCTAGTTTTTTAGCTTCATGCATTTTTTAATGCCTTTAATATTTAGCTTATCATGCATCTTTTTTTTATTTTATTTTTTTTTATTTTTTATTTTATTTATTTTATGTCTCATATTTATTTTTCATGTCTTGCATTTTATTTTATGCCTCATATTTATTTTTTATGTCTTGCACTTTTTATTTTAGGTTCCATATTTATTTTTTACCTTGCATTTTTATTTTCAAGTATCATATTTATTTTTTTGTCTCACATTTTATTTTATTTCGTTTATATTTATTTACGCATCATATTTAATTTTGTGCCTTGCATTTTTTTTATTTTTCTTTATTTATCTTCCAGCACCATACTTAATTTTATGCCCTGCATTTTATTTTCTAGTATCATATTTATTTTTGTCTTGCATTTTTATTTATCTTTTTTATTTTATGCATCATATTTATTTTATGTTTTGCATATTTTTATTTTTAGCATCATATTTATTTTATGTTTTGCATATTCTTATTTTTAGCATCATATTTATTTTATGCCTTGCATTTTTATTTTATTTTTAGCATCATATTTATTTTATGTCTTGCATTTTTATTTTTTTGTTTACTTTATGCACCATATTTATTTATTGTTTTGCATTTCATGCATTTTTTATTTTTTTTAACATATCTACTTTAATGCAATTTTATTATTTTTGTCATTTATATTATTGCCAATTAGAATGTATCTAGGTCCAATGTAAATAAAAATATAAATAAGTATATGCACCGACACCACATTTATTTATTCCGCTTTATGTCGAAAAACGATAAAAGTAACGAACGTATCCGAGGAAAAGGGGATCTCACTTTGATTCAACGTCATTGTGAGAAAACCCTCGCGCTTAGTTTTTTTCGACTACCACTTAGTTTTTTTTGTTAATTAACTTAAGCAAAAAATCAAAAACATTTCAAATAACAAAAAGCCAAAAAAAAATCTTTTCTCAATCAAATTTCATTTTCAAGTCAATTAATCCCTACATTTTCTTCATAAACAATTTCAATCAATTTTAATTATTTCAAACCTTTTTTCAATTTAAAATCAATCAAACTCACTTCTTTTATTCTTCTATGCCTTTCGGCCTCTCATCTTTCTCAAAATCTTTTTTTCAAGCTTTAAAATCAATCATAACAAATCACTAAGTTTTTTTCCGAACTACATCGGTTTTGATCCCATTTGGGTATGTAGGCAAAGGACTTTGTCCTTCCAAACCAACTAGATAAAAATCAATAAAAATAACAAAAACATTTTCTTTTCTTTTAAAACTCATCACTTTAAACCTTTCTCACACTTAAGCATTTATTTACAAACAAATAATCAATTTTAGCATAAAGATAAATAAAAAACAAGAGGTTCCTATAGAGTACTATAGACGTTTAGGGTGCTAACACCTTCCCTTTGCGTAACCAACCCCCGGACCTTTGATCTCTTAAAAATAAGGTTTTTTCGAACTTTCTCCCTTTTCCTCGGAAAAATAAAAGATCAGTGGTGAAATTAATTTGAGGGTCAACGCTAATTAATAGCTTGACATCCGAAAATCACCGCGACATAAAGCAATTGGATGGTTTTGATGGGGGTTCTAAGCAAACCAAAACAGATGATTTTCAAGCCTTTATCGGTTCCAATATCCCTGAGGAAATTGAAATTCTCCCACCAAAAGGGTCAAAAACTAAAGGTAGTGGTAAAAGAATCAAAAGTGGTAAAGAGCAGGCCGTTGAACAACAACAAAAAAGAACAAGACTTTGTAGATTATGTGGCGAATATGCATATCACGATAGCCGCAATTGTCCTAGAAAATCATCTTAGTGATTTTGGCAAGAAACCCCCTTCAAAATGTAAGTTTGCTCTCAATTTTTGTTTGCTGTAAAATTGTATTTAGTTGCCAATTGTTGATCTTCTTGTGCTAATTTTAATACTGATTTTAATTTTATTTGATTTTTTTTGTATATCAGGTTATCAAAGAAAGGTGTTGAAAGGAAGATGTAGATGGTCAGGCAAAGACATTTGGAAGATGAAGAAGATATTAGTAGTGATTTTATGTTTAGTAATTTAGTTAAATGTTCAGTACTTTGGTTACTTGATTGAAACTTATTATGTACTTTGGTTACTTACTGTGTTCTGATATGTTCTTTGGTTACTTGAAATGTTCTGTTCTTTGGTAACTTGAAAGATAATATGTACTTTGCTTACTTATTGTGGAACAAATCAAATTATGCAAATTATTTTGGTACTAAAATGTGTTCAGTACTTTGCTTACTTACTGTGTTCTGTTCTTTGGTTACGTAACTGTGTTCTGTGTTGTGTACTGTCTTCACATCATTTTCCTCAAATTATGCAAATTAGTTTAATGTACTAAAAATGTGGAACAAATCGGTGGCTATGAATGTGGAACAAATCAATTATGATATAGGTTATTATGTACTTTGTCACATCCTTTTCCTTAAATTATGCAAATTAGTTTAAACATGTTTTTAGTGGCTATGAATGTCACGTTAATATGCATGTTTTTAGAGGAAATTCAGCACTAGTATATACTTATGTGAATTCTTGCTTGCAAATGGTTTTCTAAAATCAGTTCAAAAATTCAAATTCCATATTCCGTTAAACTCATTTGATATAAAATAGAATCAGTTTAATGAAACGAAAAAAATATAAGACTAGAATACTATGATTTTGGAAAAAGTTCCATATTCCATTCAACTCATTTGATATAATAGAATTTGTTTACAATAAAATTTTGTGAATCTCATCACAAATTTAAAACAAAAATTACAATTGTTTTTTCAATCTAACATTTGATAGTATCTACAAGTATGACTATTCCATAGTCGCTGCACCACTGAGATAAAATCATGCAACTGTATATTGCGCAGCTGCTGATCGCACCATTTACAGTGAAACAGATGCCTTCATCATGTACCCATCAAAACATATATGCCAGTTTAAGTTTCTATGCCAATTCCATCTCCAATCATGACATAACTTTGTTCCCATAGCCATACTTCCTTCCGGAATAAAATATCCACAACCTATTTTATTTGTTATTGTGTTTGCCCACCGCCTATTTCCTTTCATAAATCTCGTCACCAAATCAAGTCCATCCTTCTACCACTTTCACCTTCAGAGAGCAGAACAAATTACACATACCATATTTCTATAAAAACAATCGTTCAAACACAAAGAAAACAACATAACAAATTCCAGAAATTAGCAGAACAAATTCCAGACCATATTTCTACGGTTCAAAAGCAGAAAATAACAGAACAAATTCCAGACAATAAACCCTAGAAAACAAGGTAAGTTTTCAATCAGTTACAGTAAACCCTAATTTCAATTCAATTACCTTCAATCGGCTCCAATAAACCTTAATTCCAATTCAATTCAATCATCTCCAACAATTAGCATACCCTAGAAGAAATAGAGAGGAAAGTTCATCTCTGCAGGGAACACGTTTTTGGATTTATCAACTGTGTTTGTGGCGCCGAGAAGAGATGAAGATGAGGTTCATGAGAAGTGAATGAACAGAGAGGGGAGGGAAGCTGTTCTTCAAGCATAAGAACTGGAAGAATCGTGAATGGGAAAGAAAGAAAGAAAGGTGTGAGTTGAATGAGAGAAGGTCATGGCAGTTGGCAGTTGTTATTAATTAAAATTTAATCGGAACCGTTTATTTAATCTGATGACTGATATTTAGCCTTCTTACTTTTCATTTTAAAATTACTTCTCATTTGAAACATCCCCTATATATATAAATATATGAAAAATTGAAGACATATAAAAGTAATTAAATACTATAAGCGTATAATTTTTATAAAAAAATTTGCAAAGTGATTTTTTTTCTTCAACAAAATTTTAACTCGGTACCTAAAATGTTACGGTACAAAACTCTTACAATTGAGTTAACGCTTTAAGTGCACTCTTAAGCGTACATTTGAAAACAAATGTAAATTATAATATGGATTTCTAAACACTTTAAGTGCTCTCTTACGCGTACAAATGTAAATTATAACTTAAATTTCTAAAACACACTTTTTTTTTAAAATAAAACTGGGAAGAGAAAATTATTAATAACGATAACACTACTCACGTCAAAATTTGAATCACGTCCCTTGAGATCTTTAAATTGGAACAAAAAATAATGTTAAAACTATATATTAAAGATTTGGAATAGACGGAGTATGAACTAGCAGTAAAAAAACTATCATTTATCAGACAAAAAATACTACACTATAGTAGTATAACTCAAAAAAAACTTAAATTATACTGTAATTCTAATAAAAATATTGTGACATTCATGAAATGAGAATAAGAACTTGTTGTATTTTTATTAAAAAGTAATAATAATAACTTCTTGACTTATGGTCCATAATAATGATAGTAGAAACAAAAATATTAAATTCTTGAAATTTTGGTGGTTGAAGGCGTAAATTTTAAAATTAGTTTTTGATCTTCATAATCGATGGCTTAATCCTGTTATGCATTTGCGTTTTGTCACTTAACTTTTTACTTTTGTTGGTTTCTTTGTTGATTGTTTTGGTTTTTTAATTCATTGTTTGTACTCTTATTTCTATCATGACATTTTTTGTGCTGAGTAGGATTCTTTGTTTGTTAATATATTTCATTTTGACTTGTTCAAATAATTCAAAACATTAATCAGTAATTTTATTTTTCAAAAGTTATAGGGTATTTATTTTTATAGCCTTTAATTGGCATTATTTACCTAAGGTTAGACGCAAATAGTTATTCTGATGGTACAGGGACTGTTAAAAGGATAGAATCGGCTTATACTCAAGTTTGATCTTTGATAATAGAACAATATGCAATCAAACTTCATCTAGTTTCTCTTTCTTGAGCACAAATTGGTCTAGGATTTTATCCATAATATTGTGAGTGAAACTAAAAAAATTGACATCAACTATGAGTATTTCAACTATTTCAAAGATCAAAGATGATTGAAAGTGTTTGAGAATGGATAGAAAAGATAAATTAGGGATATCTTAAATTTTAAGATCTCTCAATTTTTTGAGACCATTAAACTTAAAAGGCATGTAATTGAGTTTAGGACCTTGTCCTCTGAACCAAAATAATTGTTGGAACACTGTTTGAATTTGAGTGAGAGTTGGAAAGAATAAACACATGTCCCTTAGAAAAGAATTAGTGTTGGTATGAATTAAAAAATGTCCCACAAGTAGTGTTTATATAAGTAGCGGGTGACCTCCAATGATGTGTCTTTGGGGTACCCACTTTTGCGAATGGGTGAGCGCTTACGCGCGATGACGCCGTCGTCCGTCCGTCCGTCCAGTTGGGTCGGGCTGGGCTGCGGTCAAAAAGAAATATATTTATCACCTGAAAATGTTAAATTAATTTTTTTGTTAATTTAGTCATTATCAAAAAACGCTTTCTTAACGAATAATTTTCGTTACAATCCGATCCAAATCCACTCGCGTGAGAACCAAACCGATCCGCGAATTGCTTAAAGATTAAATCTGTTTAATCTGCTAGCTAACTTAATCCTTAAGTCACTCTAGATTTGTTACGAACTCTCCATATAAAAGGAGAGCTCGCCTCACTCATTCTTCACACCGAAAAACGCAATTGATGCTTCCTGTGCTTTTTATCTCTTCTCCCTCTTTCAACTTGTGTTGACGAGTCCTACTTCCTTTCTTCTACTCCTTTTGTCCCTTCAGTTTCGAGTGGTCTTCGTACCATATAAAGTGGTTTAATACCATATTGAGGGTGTTATACCTCGATCGATGACTTACAGTGCAGTACGTAATCGAACAGGTGAACTGAGCTGTTTTATCCTGGAGGCGGCGCGGTTGTTAGTCTACTTTGCACAAACTCGGGTAGTGTCGTGAAACGTCTTAAAGAGAGCGACCTGATCGTGACTCAACCCGGTAATATCTTCGGTGGTGATTTCTTCTTTTTTTAAAGGTACTTTTCTAATTCTCAAAACAACAATAATCAATTAGGTTTTTAAACTTTTATTTTATTTGTAATTAAATTCTTATATTCAAAAACTCAGTTACAAATAATTTGAAAGTTACGGGACCAACTTTATAAATTGTATGAATATTTTTTTCTGAGGGTGTGTGTAAAGGTCTGGATTTTTGGTTATTATGTGGTTTTTATTTTTCAGCGTGCTTGTATTGCTTTTTGTTTCCTCTTGTCTTTTATCGTGTTGCACGGTTTGCTGTTTTGTTCATCTTTAGCACCTCTTATTTTTGTTCCTTATGATTCGAATTGTTCACTAATAAAATTTTACATTCTAAAAAAAAATGCATTTAGTTATTTTTACTTGAAGAAACAAACACATCATAATATCATTGTGTGTTGCTATGAATAATACAACATACATGACGGAGTTAGAAATGGACCAAGTTCAAGAGTATATAATTTAGTAAAGAAAAAATAATTTTTTATATGTATACAAGAAATTTAAGAAGTTATGAAATATCTAAAGTTAATATGTATCGAAAATTATACGAAATTTCAAAGATATAGAAAAGATGAGTTCTTTAATGACAAGCCAGTGTTGTGCAATTCAACAATGCCCAGTGTTGATAACATATTTTTGTTCCTTATGATTCGAATTGTTCACTAACATAGTTAATTTCATCAGCTACTCAACATTGGCGTAAGGGACCAGATGACAAACCAGTGTTGTGCAATTCATGTGGAATGAGATATAGACATTGGGGAACACTTGAAAACTATTATCCAAAACATTGTTCACAAAACCAAATCAATAATCCTAATGTTGTGAAGGATAATGAAGAATCTTCAAGCTATGGTACTGGTAATTAATTTTAATTTATCTTCTTTTAGAATATGTGTTTTGTTTTAAATTAAGACTTCTTATTTATTGTTTTAATAATTTATAATTAAGTATATTTATTTCTTATAGGACAAAACAATGCAACTTCAAGGATGTTTTATGTGGCCCCTTCAAAGAGACTTCCACAAAAGGGGTATAAGAAGATGACACCAATTCAGAAGTTTAAAAAACAACTTTTAGATGAGTGGAAACATCATGAAAAACACATGGAGTCATCTCAACCAGAAGATATTTTGTTGTCTCAAAATGTCAACAACTTCATACCTCTAAATGAAATTGGCCTTGGAGCCATTCTTCTTAAGCCAGACGATACTTCTAGTTCTACTTAGAAATTAGAAAGGCTCCTTATATGTGTGTCCTTCATTAATACAATTGTATCCATTGCGAATTTTTATGACTGTTAAGTATTATATATATAGCGTTCACCCCCTGCCATTTGGGCGAGTTTTGGTTTAGTCGTTTGTAAAACAAAAAGTTTGAGATCCCCCCTTACTATTTGAAGATTCTTTGATTTTAAACTTTCATGCATATGAGTGTATAAAAATAATGATGTGGCACGCTGAGTTGAAAATGATTGTGTATAATTGATGACGTGGCACGCTGAGTTGTCTTTTTTTAATTCTTTTTCATTTAATTTTTTCCAGCTGTTTTTTATTAATTAGCAATGATTTAAAAAAAATTACATATTAAAATCAAATTAAAAAACATAAAACAAAATAAAAATCATATCTTCATCTTCATCATCTATTTCAACCAATCCAAAAAAAATAATCATCGTATAGACTCTAGTCATCCTCAATTACATGTCATTATAGTATTCTATCATGTCTCTTCCTTCATAAGTGGCCAGTAAATAAACTCAGCACAGACAACAAACAAGCATAGTAGGAGATAAAAGCAACACAAAATCACACTACTACTCATAATTAAAAACTCGAAACTAAAGAAAAAACCCTCACCCCCTCTCCCTCCTACAACTCTCTTCTTCCATTGAACAATGGGTAAGCTTCTATGTGATTCAACCACTGTCATCGCTGAACCCTTTTACTTGCCCCCTTTTTTTTCTTCATTAAGCCATGAAAATGGGTTTAGCAATTTTTATGGATTGTAAGAACAACACATCAATGGGTTTATATCCGAAAATGGGTTTAGGTTGGAATTTGAAAGGATTGACGATGAAGCCATAAACTTTGACTCAAAAAATTTAATTTGAAGAAAAGGTTTCTTTTGAATTATATTTTATAGGAAAAACAAAATCTGAGTTTGATGAAAGCTCGCTTTTCAAACGTTTTGAGGGTTTCTGGGTTAAGTTGTTTTGATTCGTATTTGATTGTTAGGTTCTTCGATCCGTTTTCCCATAAGTATTTTGTTGGTTTAAAGGAAAAAAAACGTGAGAGAGATAAGAGGTTTAAAGATTTTATATGATTTTGTGGGTTTATTGTTGGAGAGATTGTGACGAAGGGGGTGAAGATTTGATCATGAAGGTGATTAAGGGGAAAAGAGAGAAATTAATGCAATTAAATTGTTTTTTTTTAATGTTTTTAAAATTAATGACATGGTAAATCATTTCCATGTGGAAGCAACAAAAATTAAAAAGGAATATAAATATACACTCAGTGCGCCACCTCATCATATGTACACAATCATATGTCTTTAGGGTTCAAAATCAAAGAATTTTTAAATTACAAGGGGGAATCTACAAAAAAGTTTGGTTTAATTACTGAATTGGTCCCTTAAGTAATTTGTTGGTTACATTTTGGTCCCATAAGTTATTAACGTTACAATTTGGTCCCTTAAGTTAGTCTCTGTTAGCCAAATAAATCATGACTGTCAAAATCGTTAACCCAATGTCTAAGGTGGATATATATTGCAAGTGGTCCACCAAAGACCTCATTAATTTGATTAATATTAACCGTTTGATTTTTTTCTCGAAATGACAACCATTAGATAATGCATATCTACTAGATCTTATAGTGCACCACCAACACTTAAGTTTTTTCACCTATAGTCATCTTCTTAAGGGATCAATTCAGTAATTAAGCCAAAAAGGTTTTTACATGGGTAAATCAAAACTCGCCTAAATGACAGAGGTAAACATCTTTTAACCCTATATATATATATATACATATAAATTAGTATAATATTTAAATATTATTAGATATATAATTGAGTCAAGTCATTAATAAAATAAATCGAACTATATATAACTTATATTCACTCTTATTTGATTCATGAATTAAGTTTGACTGAATTAATTTTAGAGTCGAATTTCAAACTAAATTCGAGTTGACTTGATTCATTGTTGGCAGTTGATTTTTTAGGGGCACCTCACAATTGTTATTCTCTACTTTATATTTAAATAATTTTTTTTTTAAATTGGTATAATGATGTTTATGTAAATCAAGTAATTGAGTTCAAGTTGTTAATAAACTCCACTAAAGACGAATTATTTAGAAGAATCTGAGTTTGATTTTTGGATGGAACAATTATTGATCATTCTTTATTAACTTTCCGATCAACTTTAGATTATCTAAGTTTCTTTTCTGTGGGAATTGGAGGATTAGAAAAAAACGATGTTTATGCATTTATATTTTCAAAGGTAACGGAATGTACCTATGTATGACGACTCATATAAACAATTTATTGTTGATATAAATGACTCACACACTCTCTCACACACACACACAAATATATATATATATATATATATATATATATACCACCCGTAGAAAAAATATATCATAAAAAGAAAAAGAAAAGGAGAGAGACTGAGAAGAAGCTAAGTGACGAATTGTAAAAGACTAGCAAGAAAAACACAAGTAGGAAGGTATGAAAGTTATGGAATTTTTTAGTATTTATATAATTATTGATGATTAATGGTTGAATAATATTTTTTTCTTGTATCCAAATTTTATTTTTTACAACCCTCTCAATTTTTTTATGTGTGTTATATAATAACCCTCTCTATGTATACCTGCAACTTTTAGACCCTTTTCTATTTGATTTTCTATATAGTTTTTGAGTGTCTTGTGGTTGTATTCTTCATATTTGATCAAGGTTTTTGTAAACTGATTCTTTTATCAATAAAATTTCTTATTCGTAGCTAGTCCGAGAAAAAGGATTGACACAAGTATGAAGAGACGTGGTCCATGCAACCATTGCGGAAGAAAGTGTAAGTCTAGCTCATTCATCAAGCTCTTGAGTTTTTTTTTTCCCCATTTGACTGAATTAAATACACTGTATTAATTTTTGACTCGATGGAATTTTTAATTAAAGTTTGAACATAAAAAGTTGGCATTAAATAATATTACTATTAATTAAAAATCTAAAAGTATATTAAAACAAAGAAAAAACAAAAGTTTGGTCAAAGGCCTAACCTAAAAAAAAGGTCAAGGAACATGATTTAAACTATGGATGGCAATTGGTCCCAGGTCCGATGGGTACCCGCAAAAAATACCCATAATGAATAGGGTAAAACCCCTTTTTTATGGGTTTGGGCACGGGTCCAGTAATACCCACAAGTTTAAATGGGTATGGGCACGGGTAAGGGTATTATACTGCCCAGCCCTAGGGTTGGGAATAGGCTAGGCCGAGCTAGGCTTTGCAAGGCCTAAGCCTGGCCTGCCAAATTTTTTAAGGCCTAAGCCTGGCCTGCGACCTGTCATAGGCTTACTTTTGAGGCCTGAGCCTGACCTTCTGAAAGCCTGATAAGGCCTGCTAGCATGTTTAAAAGCCTATATCATATGAACATCTTTAAGTAAGCAATGTGATCTAAGTTTAAATAGACTAGCGAACTAATAAATCAATTAGATTAAACTCTCTTTTAGTAATCAACATGAGTTTTTAGGGAATTTAACTATATATTGCATCATATTTCAATTCTAGTTTATAATAATACATTTGTATATGCTAAAAATTAATGTATACTAATAAACTTAAATTACTAACGAATTTATATTTTAATTCAAAGTACAAAATATATTATAATAATAAATAATATTAATCATATTTACTTAAATAGGCCGGCCTAATAGGCTTAAGAGGCTTTTTGAATGGCCTGTGGCCTGGCCTTTTAAGCTAAATAGGCTTCTAAAAAAGCCTAGGCCTTCTCTATTTAAGAAAAAAGTCTGGTCTGACCTGGCCTGTCGTAGGCTAGGTCGTAGGCCCCTGTAGGCCAGTCTGGCCTATTCCCATCCCTACCCAGCCCTGCAACCCCGCATACACATATTTATATGATATCATAAATAATTTATTTATTTTTGGTGTATAATTAATTAATTTATTTAGCTATTTAAGCCTAAACTTAAACCTAAAAACTACTTAATACAATAACAACTCCCTCCCGCCGGTGTACAATTTTTTAAGGATATTTTGGATGTTTTTTATTTGACTAAATACTACAATTCGTACTATTTTATAAGTTAATTTTAAAAAATTTGGATCATAGTTTTATTTCAATTGTGATGTTTTTTTGTCTTTTTATAATTAAAGTGCGGGTATGGACACTTAGATACCCATAGGATATGGAGAAGGGTACTAAAGTTGTTGACCACGAGGGTACGGACTCGGGTACGGGTATTTTTTACAAATACGGGTATGGGGAGGGCATTGTAGTACCCTACTCATAGGGTACCAATTGCCCTCCATAATTTAAACTCATAAAAGACTTTTGTAAAATTACCATTTGTACAACCACCCTTATCAAAAGTAATTTACCCTTTTCTAAATTTTTATTAAAAAAACATAGAAAAGAGTAAAAGACAATAAAACACATTAACGAGTGTGATCCTTATGGGATTCCACTTGTCTGACATTGTGGCGAAAATGTCACATAACATGTCCAACCATAATGTGACATGAAAATAGTTCTCGTCATTTGATTTCACGTTTGAGATTAATCTAATATGATATGATAGCAACCCCGGATTACGAAAAAATAATATTCCTATGATAACTTAAATTCTAATTCCTTTAAAAATAATGGAGTGGTTGTACAAAAACAAAAATAGAGCAACATTATGACATTGTTTCTAATATAAAATGACAAGCAATTATTATTATTATTGTTCAAAATTATTATTATTATTTTTTTTATTATTTTGGTAATTGGACTTTTTACTCACCTATAAAAATATGGATAAAGAAGAAAAAATTATTTTTGTCTTTTCTTCATGAGCTTCCTCATAAGCCCTTGTTATGCTTTTTATCCTATCAAACTTCTTTGGTAGCTTTCATTGTTCTCCCCGTCTCTGTCTCCCACTCATTATCAACCTATCTCCCCTTCACACTGCTTTCATTTAAAAAACTTTCGAACATAATGTGTCAAATTTAATAATTGCAATTGGATGGTAAATTTTTTAACAAGGCAAAATGGAATATATTAACAATTAAAAACATTTCTCATAGCACAAGAAGTACTAAAAAGGAACACAAGAGTAAAAGGAGTACAATCGAACCAACAAAAGAAAAAATGAAAGAGAGTTATTAACCAATGTCCAAATAGGAGAACTGGCTAAGCCACCAACCATGATAACTAAAAGCAAAATTAATGTATTTTGCTTCAAGCACCAGTAGGATAAAAGATTGACTTTATCCACACGATTATGAATAGAGTCATCTTTTTGGCTAAAAATCCTAGTATTACGCTCTTTCCAAATTACCAAGACACAAGAAAACCAAATAACAAACATAAGAGATCGTCGCATTCTAGAACCGCCTGATACAAAACCAAACTGCATAAAATGGTCAGAAAAACGTGACGCATCAACTGAAGAGAAGCCAATCCACTGTCGAACATGCTGCCAAACGTTGCCGAAGAATTTACAATCTAAGAACAAGTGATTAGCCGATTTTGTAACACCACACCCACTCACACAAAGTTGAGAGTCTTGATTAAGAATGTCTAGTCTAAATAAATTATCCATTGTAGGAAGCCGATTTATGAGAAGACGCCAAGCAAAAAAATATCTTCAAAGGAATGTCCTTATAACAAATAAGATCTAAAACGGGTGAATGAGAATGGGGAACCAAATTGACTAGCAACTTATAAGCACCACTAACAGAATAGCCAACAATCGGATCTAGATTCCACGGCCAATGATCACCACTATTAAACCGAAAAGTAACATTGTTAAATAAAGTCCTACACTCCTCTACCAACTTCTCCTCCCACGCAAACAACATACGCACTCCAGGCGTCGACTCCCTCTTCCCACCTCAACAAAAACATATCTTCTACCAACACCCACTTATTTACATAAAAATCAAACAACCTCATAAACTGGTCCTTAAGAGAAACACCCCTTTATTGAGGATCTGACAAAAAAATAAGTATCAACCCCATCACCCACCACCCTCCTTAAATTCTCTTCAAACCACCTTTCTTCTCCAAACCCAATACCATAAGGACCCGCACCAACTCCTTTCTTCACACAGACTCATCTACCTGCCTCTTTCAAGATCCCCCCACCCCCTCCCCCTTCACCATATTTCGCCCTCAACACTATATACCATAACCCCTCTTTATTCACCAACAAATAGTATCCCAATTAATCCAAGAAATTTTCCTAGTATCCTCACCACCACCCAAAAAAAAAGCGATTAAATAAATATTCAAGGGAAGAAATGATGTTTGTAGGAGCCTTGAAGAAGGAAAGAAAGTAGGCCGGAAGAGATGACATGACAGACTTTAGGAGAATTAACCGACCACCCAAAGATAAGTTTCTGCTTTTCCACTCCGACAGTCTATTCTTGATACGATTTAACAACGGATCCCGAAAATTCAGCTGTCACACATTACCCCTAATGAATGTTAATGTAAAACAACTATATAAGTTGACTGAATATATATTGTTTTTTTTTTACTAATATATTGTTTATTGTTGCTAATACCTAAATATTGCATCCATATACAAAAAGACCTTAGAAACTCCAAAATCATAACCTAAAAATAAGCCTAACCTTACAAATATTAAACGTAAATATGCATTTTTACTGATATTTCATTCTTCATGAGGGAGTATAGTGCAACCACAAATACAGTAGATACGGACCTATAGGATTAACTCACATCATTCTGCAAATAACTTCTCGCAGTCAAATTTTGTCAAACACTATTATCGTTTGAAGACAACTTTAGTCCTATTCGAGAGATCATAAACCAACCAATTTTTTTTTAAAAAATCAACCTGTTTCTATGATCAAATGCATGAAAGTTATTGTTGTAGTGCAAATTAATTAGCGCTCAGCTAGCCGTTCTTATCACAATCGTGAGACATAATTCACATACAAAAATTGGAGGATCAAAATAATACATTCACTATAGTAGCAGAGGAACTAAAGATATAGTATAATTAAGTATATAAATTAAAAAAATTAGAGACTTTATTTAATTGGTCAAAATTTAAAAGGCAATACAATAGTACACTGCTAAGAAAAGAAAAATTAGTGACGAAAAAAATAAAATCCCTCACAAATTTCTTGGTCACAAAATTTAGTGACGGAATTAGAGAGGGATTTCATGTTTTCCCTCACTAATTTTTGTTTTTTTAGTAGTGGTACTTTATTGTAACTCATTAATTTTCTACGGTTTAATTTCATATCACAGATCTTGAAAATTAAGATCGTGGCCATAGTCACTCTAATATGTACAATCATTAAAAAGGCTTCTATTAAATCATTTGAATTAAATACGTGCACATATATATATAGCTAGGCATGTGATTAATACCCCTTTATAAGAATAATAATACTGCAAGAGAACAATTCTTTGTTTTTTTTATTGATTTTTCCAACATTTTCTAACTAAGTATTTTAAATCGGTGATTAACATGGATTCATCACCAGCAACTCCAGTATGGCGCCAGGGACCAGAAGACAAGCCAGTTTTATGCAATGCATGTGGAACAAGATACCGAAACTGGGGAAACCTTGAAGACCATTCTCTCAAACGTTGTTTTCCAAAAGAACTCGTTACTAACAGTGGCAACAGTAGAAACAACAGTCTCAAAGAAAGTTCTTCAACCATTGATGTTTCAGATTCTGATAATGGTATGTATTTATACTAGTACTCGTCATTTTCACTCTTTTCTTTACAATGCTATATACTACTTTTGTGAGGGGTGGGCGTGCGTGAATATTTATTTTAAATTGTTAATAAATAAGAGCATTTTTACTTAGATGAAAAAGATTCAAATTCATGCAAGTCTGCAATCTCTCCAAAGAGACGTAGTTTGAGGATTATCAATAAGAAGATGACACCGATGGAGAAGTTTCAACAAGAACTTCTCGATGAGTTGAAAAATCACGAGATACCAGATGAGTCATCCCCAGAAGAAGCCTTATTGTTCGAAAATGTGAACAACTTCATACCTTCAAATGAAATTGGCCTTGGAGCAGTTCTTCTTAAGTCAGACGTTTCTTCTATGTAGAAGGGATAATATATATCCTTCATTAATAAATTATGAACTTGCATGTTTTGTGAATCTTTGTGGTTCTCTAAGTGTGGCTTGGAGATATTTTGCTTTTGATATATTTTGGACCTCTTGAATTTCGAACCTTAATTAATTATGAGACTTTCTTAGAAGTTGCTTCTGTCCGTCTTATGTTTTATCAGGTGATTTGAATCAATTTTCAAATATTTGATTCTGTAATTGCATGCATGAAAAGGTGATAGACGGTGAACGATTTCATTTGAAAGTGAGTTGTTTTAATATATCTTGTTTAAATTGTTTTAATATATTTTGTTGGCTCTACTACTTCGAGTGTGAACGATTTTTTTTTTGTTACACATCTAAGGGTACCTTTGTAAGGGCTAAAATATCAGTTATACTTCCATTAATACATTTTTCTAATAAACTTTTTATTTTTATCAAATATGGCTAGCTAGTAGCAAAGAGGGAAAAAAGGAATGGTAACAAGGCTATTTTTTAGATTTGCTAGGAGGGTGGGATAATTCAAAATGTAATTGGTTCAAAATATGGGAAGAGATATGGGAAAGGGTTGAAGAGGGAAAGATAAATAGTTCTCTTCTTATTTGGATCACGAGAAAATGGAAGAAACTTTTAAAATGATTTTTTTTTATTTGTTTACATGGTTATCCATCAACGCCTTATTACATATTATGTTTTCATATATGGGTAAAGTATTTTAGTTGATGTATTTAAATATTTTAAATTGTTTTTTCTCCAATTTGTTTTCCAATATTGGAGGGGGAATCAAACTTGAGTGAGAAGTGATTTCAAAATGAATATTATTTTTCCTTATAAAACTCACAAGTAGAAATCCTTAAAAAATTATTCCTTTTTGATGGTTTTTCCCCTTGCAAGGTTTTGCCAATAATTTTAGGGTAGTTAAACAATACATTGCTAAACGCATGTAGAGACGAACTTATAAGTATTGTGCGTGCAAGTATCCCCACATTGTTTTCAACATTTTTCCTTTAATATTGAATATATGCCCTATTATTGGATTTGAGCTAATGATGTAGCCCATAAGTTAGCTAGAGCGCTTGATTACATATAGGGTTTATTCTCAAGTGTTAGATTTAATGCCTACTTGTATTGTTACTCATTTGAGCAATGATATGAGATATGTTTATTTTCGTCAAAAATAGGGGATTATTTATATATTTCTAGTTTAGAGAATAAACTGAAGAGAAAGTTATATTTTATGTTTAAATTTATAGTTGGATAATACTAGCGACACAATTTTTAACATTTTTTTTTTTTGTTTTGGAAAAGACTCACATGTATCCTACTAAATATACATGGACACACATGAATTTTAACCAATCAAAGAGAGTATGTTAGAAAATTATATTAGAGGATGTTGTGCTAGCACTCCTTTCTCATGTTTCATTCAAATATTATTTATATTTAATAATACCAATTTATATATATGTCCTCCATTACTTAAAATTTCTTGATCCGTTATGGGTTAAACATGATAAATGTAGTCATCACTACTGGACAAACATCTATAAATACAAAATGTAATTTGTTGTGAAATCAAAACTTAAAATCACACCCATAAACTTAGATATATATGTGGAACAAAAGGAAGTAGTAATCAAAATCAAAGTAGCTTCAAGCAACAACAAAATACCTAGATCCAAGTGTGAAGAAAACCACAATCATAACCAAAGCAACAAAGATAAGAGACCAATATTTGAGAAAACCAACACATCAATATGTCTTTACCTATTCGGACCAATATGTCGTACATCTGGGAGAGAGAGCGACTCTTCAATCCATTATGAAAGTGAGTGATACAAAGAGGATACAGAAAATTAGATCTCGGGCTCACAAAGAACAAACTCTAATTTCTACCCATTTTTCAAGTCACTCAAACCCACAATGTCCTTCCTCTGACGAAATCTCACTATCCAATGTGTTTGGGAAGTGTTTTCCAGCCCAAGTATCCCACCTTAAGACTCTCAACCCTTAGCCTCTAAGTTCCCTCATTTTTTTTGACAAAATTCTCTCTTGAAGATTCCTTAAAAATTGATGAATGAAAGCTTTTATAGTACTCATACCCAGGCAAAATCGTGCCACAATTTTCAAGGATTGTGTCACAATCTTCTACTCGTACCCAATACTTTTTCCATCCTGATCCACAATCGCGCCACTATTCTTTCCTATCATGACATGATTTTTTACGAGCCAAATCTCTCTCTCAGCACCATAATCGCACTGCGATTTTTAACGAACCTTCATCACCAAATTTTGAATCAATTTCAACCATATTTATGAGGTTCATTAATTAATCATGCAAACATTAAATTGACATTTCCGTCAAAAAAACATTAAATGTACATATTTAAGTTCTCAATAGCAAGACGACCAACATTATGCCATATTTCAAAGGTGACAACATAAACTTTTGTATCTATATGATTATTCAGATAGACATTTACACGGTATTATACATGCAAGCTAGCTACGTACACTCAAGTCAGGTAGTGCAATTACAAAAACGAAGAAAAGAGTGCGGCGGAATACAAGGGAAAACACGTAGAAAGGTATGAAAATTTGGAATTTTTATGCATTTGTGTAATTTTTTTTTTTTTGTGGATCCGAATTTCTAATAATTAGAATTTCCAATTTATGCTTGAAGAAAGAGAAGTTAGACGCGGATATGGGGAAAAGAGGTCCTCACATGTAAGTCTCCTTGTGGTTAGAACATTGGTTTGAGTTCCTTCTCATGCCCTTTAGTTTCTTACCCTATTAAGTCAATTAAATGTATTTACAATTGACTTTTCTAATTCTAAAGCAAAGTAGTAGTATTAAACAGTGTTATCCTTTGAAAAATTAAGTAAATACATGCAGTAACTCGAAAGATGCTTGTCTTATATTTAAGGACAATTTTCCTCACTTTCAATTAGTGTCTATAACTAGGGACGGGTGGAGATTTTCGAGTACATATCCACAAGGTGTTCTTTTTTGGGTTGACCCACTCTCTTCTTACTTATTGGATCTTGGTGGTTTACTTCTCTAGTTTTGGTTGTATTAATCTCCTTCTAGTTTATTCAAATGGTCACTTTATATTTAACTTTTGACCTAACTCCATATTATTATAACTTCATTCCCTTAGAAACACCAAATGGTTAACGGAACAAACAATCTTCTCCTAGAGAAACCTTTACTCTCTCTCTCTCTCTCTCTCTCTCTCTCTCTCTCTCTATATATATATATATATATATATAAAGTCATTAAGAAAAATTGAAGACATAAAAAAGTAATTAAATACTCTATAAGCGTATAATTTTTATAAAAAAATTTGCAACGTGATTTTTTTTTTCTTCAACAAAATTTTAACTCAGTACCTAAATGTTCCGGTACAAAACTCTTAAAATTGAATTAACGCTTTAAGTGCACTCTTATGCGTACATTTGGAAAACAAATGTAAATTATAACTTGGATTTCTAAACACTTTAAGTGCACTCTTACGCGTACAAATGTAAATTATAACTTGAATTTCTAAAACACAATTTTTTTTAAATAAAACCGGGGAGAGAAAATTATTAATAACGATGGCACTACTCACGTCAAAATTTGAATCATGTCCCTTTAGATTTTTAAAACACAGTCTTTATTTTGGAACAAAAAATAATGTTAAAACTATATATTAAAGATTTGGAATTGACGGAGTATGAACTAGCAGTAAAAAAAACTATCATTTATCAGACAAAAAATACTATACTGTAGTAGTATAACTCAAAAAAAAAAACTTAAATTATACTGTAATTCTATTAAAAATATTGTGGCATTCATGAAATGAGAATAAGAACTTGTTGACTTTTTATTAAAAAATAATAATAATAATAATAATAACTTCTTGACTTATGATCCATAATAATGATAGTAGAAACAAAAATATTAAATTCTTGAAATTTTGGTGGTTGAAGGTGTAAATTTTAAAATTAGCTTTTGATCTTCATAATCGATGGCTTAATCATGTTGTGCATTTGCATTTTGTCACTTAACTTTTTACTTTTGTTGGTTTCTTTGTTGATTGTTTTGGTTTTTTAATTCACTGTTTGTACTCTTATTTCTATCATGACATTTTTTGTGCTGAGTAGGATTCTTTGTTAATATATTTCATTTTGACTTGTTCAAATAATTCAAAACATTAATCAGTAATTTTATTTTTCAAAAGTTATAGGGTATTTATTTTTATAGCCTTTAATTGGCATTATTTACCTAAGGTTAGACGCAAATAGTTATTCTGATGGTACAGGGACTGTTAAAAGGATAGAATCGGCTTATACTCAAGTTTGATCTTTGATAATAGAACAATATGCAATCAAACTTCATCTAGTTTCTCTTTCTTGAGCACAAATTGGTCTAGGATTTTATCCATAATATTGTGAGTGAAACTAAAAAAATTGACATCAACTATGAGTATTTCAACTATTTCAAAGATCAATGATGATTGAAAGTGTTTGAGAATGGATAGAAAATATAAATTAGGGATATCTTAACTTTTAAGATCTCTCAACTTTTTGAGACTATTAAACTTAAAAGGCATGTAATGACCTTGTCCTCTTAACCAAAATAATCAAATGACACCATGGTGTCAAATTAAATTTGACACCAAATCATAACCATTAATCCAACTTTAATCTGACGTCACTCATCAATTCATTAAATGCTCACATGCTTGATCAAATGATCCAAATTTAAATTTTAGAAACAATTTATTTTTTCTTCTCTTGATTAATTTTTTACCAAAAATTCTCTGATGATATTATTATGGTTTCTTTACGATTCATTGTCATCCTTGTTTTTTTCGAAGGGCTTATCATCCTTATCATCCTTATTTCTTTATTCCTATTAACCTTTTTTATTTTTATTTTTCGTACAAGAACCCAAAGAAAATTGATTTATAAAGAGTACTAGGGATAATAAATGAACTATTTCACCAAAAAATTAAAAAGAACATATGCTACTAAACGAAAGCAAAACACAAATGCTAGAACAACCGATATAAGAATATTGGCAGCATGAACTCAAGAATAATATCATCCAACAAATGAAAGAGTAGCCAATACAAACAGGATACAAAGATGATCGAACAAAGATTAGTAAATAGAATATCTAAAAAAATAGTAGGGAGAAATCAAATGACAATCATCTACCTATTAGTGCAAAATATAACGAAAATGGTAAGTAATTAACCAAGAAAAGAAAGAATAAATTATTTCTAAAATTAAAATTTGGATCATTTTATTAAGCATGTGAGCATTGAAAGAATTAACTTTAAGCTATCCATATATATATATATATATATATATATATTAGTATAATATTTAAATATTATTAAATATATAATTGAGTCAAATCATTAATAAAACAAATCAAACTATATATAACTTATGTTCAACTTATTTAGTTAACAAACTTAATTTCCTGCTTAAGTTCACTCTTATTTGATTCATGAATTAAGTTTGACTGAATTAATTCTAGAGTCGAATTTCAAACTAAATTCGAGTTGACTTGATTCATTGTTGGCTATCAACTTCACCGTTGATTTTTTAGGGGCACCTCACAATTGTTACTCTCTACTTTATATTATAATAATATTTTTCTTTTGAATTTGGTATAATGATGTTCATGTAAATCAAGTAATTGAGTTCGTTCAAGTTATTAATAAACTCAACTAAAGACTAATTGTTTAGAAGAATCTGAGTTTAATTCTTGGATGAAACAATTATTGATCATTCTTTATTTACTTTC
This sequence comes from Medicago ruthenica, assembly GCA_018208015.1. NCBI lineage: Eukaryota > Viridiplantae > Streptophyta > Magnoliopsida > Fabales > Fabaceae > Medicago > Medicago ruthenica. The sequence goes on along the minus strand of CM031374.1, from coordinate 87,136,445 downwards.
CGGTCAACTTTAAATTATCTAAGTTTCTTTTATGCGGGAATCAGAGGATTAAAAAAAATGATGTTTATGCATTTTTGTTTTCAAAGGTAACGGAATCTCCTTTTTGTACCTATGTATGATGACTCATATAGACAATTTAATGTTGATATAAATGACTCACACACTCTCTCTCACACACACACACACACATATATATATAGGCTATACCACCCGTAGAAAAATATCAAAAATAACACCAAAAAAAAATATATCATAAAAAGAAAAAGAAAAGGAGAGAGACGGAGAAGAAGCTAAGTGACGAATTGTGAAAGACTCGCAAGAAAAACACAAGCAGGAAGGTATGAAGGTTATGAAATTTCTCTGTACTTATATAATTGTTGATGATTATTGGTTGAATAATATTTTTTTCTTGTATCCGAATTTTATTTTTCATAACCCTCTCAATTTTTTGTGTGTGTTATATAATAACCCTCTCTATGTATACCTACATTTTTTAGAGCCCTTTCTATATGATTTTATATATAGTTTTTGAGTGTTTTGTGGTTGTATTCTTCATATTTCAAGGTTTTTGTAAACTGATTCTTTTATCAATAAAACTTCTTATTCCTAGCTAGTTCGAGAAAAGGATTGACACAAATATGAAGAGACGTGGTCCATGCCACCATTGCGGAACAAAGTGTAAGCCTAGCTCCTTCATCAAGCTCTTGAGTTTTTTTTCCCACTTGACTGAATTAAATACACTGAATTAATTTTTGACTTGATGGATTTTTTAATTAAAGTTTGAACAGAAAAAGTTGACATAAAATAATATTACTATTAATTAAAAATTTAAAAGTATATTAAAACAAAGAAAAAACAAAAGTTTGGTCAAAGGCCTATGTAAACTCATAAGAGACTTATGTAAAATTACTATTAGTACAACCACCCTTATCAAAAATAATTTACCCTTTCCTAATTTTTTAGGCTTAATTGCAGTTTTAGCCCCCTAACTATCACGAACTTACGATTTTAGCCCCCTATAAAAAACAATAACAAACCAGCCCCCTATGTTTAGCCCCTTTTGCAGTTTTGGCCCCCCAGGCCAATTTTGACCAATTCAACGCTGACGTGACCAATGAAGAATCAACATGTGGCACCTCACTAACACGTGGCACCTCACTTAAGTGATGTGGGTGCCACGTCAGTGTTGAATTGGTCAAAATTGGTCTGGGGGGCCAAAACTGCAAAAAGGGCTAAACATAGGGGGCTGGTTTGTTATTGTTTTTTGTAGGGGGCTAAAAACGCAAGTTCGTGATAGTTAGGGGGCTAAAACTGCAATTAAGCCAATTTTTTATTAAAAAAACATAGAAAAGAGTAAAAGACAACAAAACACATTAACGAGTGTGATCCTTATGGGATTCCATTTGTCTGACATTGTGGCGGAAATGTCACATAACATGCCCAACCATAATGTGACATGAAAATAGATCTCGTCATTTTTTTTCTCTCGTTTTTTTTTCACGTTTGAGATTGATCTAATCTTATATGATAGCGACCCCGGATTATGAAAAAATAATATTCCTATGATAACTTAAATTCTAATTCCATTAAAAATAATAGAGTGGTTGTAACAAAAATAGAGCAACATTATGACATTGTTTCTCTAATATAAAATGACAGGCAATTATTATTTTTATTATTTTTATTATTATTAATTACAAGCTCTTGAGTTTTTTTTTCCCAATTGACTGAATTAAATATATTGTATTAATTTTTGACTCGATGGAATTTTTAATTAAAGTTTGAACAAAAAAAGTTGGCATAAAATATATTAAAATAAAGAAAAAACAAAAGTTTGGTCAAAGGCCTTGTTTTCACAAAATTTATGTATACGATTTTTGTTCAATTTTGAAAAAGGAAACTGAAATCTAAACCAATCGACTCAAATTGTTTTCACAAAAATGCATCCAAAAATATTTAAAATATCCAGTTTTGTGTGGTTTTCAAATTTTTTTAAATTGATTTTGGGGATGACAATTAGACTCATGAGTGCCCGCAAAACATCCTTACAATAGGTAGGGTAAAATTCACACTTTAAATATAGGTATAGACACGAGTAATTACCTGAAAAAATAAGTGGTTATAAGTGTGGTATGAATAATATGAATCTTGACTTTTTACTCACCAGTAATAAGATGGATTCTGAAAGAAAAAAATTTGTTTTTGTCTTTTCTTCTTGAGCTTCCTCATATGCCCTTGTTATGCTTGTTATCCTGTCAAACCTTTCTTTGGTACCTTTCTTGAGCACAAGAAGTACTAAAAACGAACACAAGAGTAAAAGGAGTATAATTAAACCAACAAAAGATAAAAGAAAAGAGAGTTATTAACCAATGTCCAAACAGGAGAACGGGCTAATCCACCAACCACAGACAACCAAAAGCAAAATTAACGTATTTTGCCTTCAACCACCACTAGGATAAAAGATTGACTTTATCCACACCATTATGAATAGAGTCCCTCTTTTGGCCAAAAATCATATTATTATGCTCTTTCCAAATCACTTAGACACAAGTAAACCAAATAGCATACATAAGAGATCGTCGCATTCAAGAACCACCTGATACAAAACCAAACTGCATAAAATGGTCAGAAACACTTGACACATCAACTGAAGAAAAGACAATCCACTGTCGAACATGTTGCCAAACGCTGCCAAAGAATTTACAATCCAAGAATAAGTGATTAGCCGATGTTGTAACACCACACCCACTCACACAAAGCTAAGAGTCTTGATTAACAATATCTCGTTTAAATAAATTATTCATGGTAGGAAGCCAATTTATGAGAAGACGTTGATCAAATAAAGATATCTTTAGAGGAATGTCCTTATACCAAATAATTAAGATCTGAAACGGGTGAATGAGAATGGGGAACCAAATTGACTAGCAACTGATAAGTACCACAGACAGAATAGTTAACAACCGGATCTAGATTCCATTGCCAATGATCACCACTGTTAACCTGAAAAGTAACATTGTTAAATAAAGCCTTACACTCCTCTACCAACTCTTTCACTCACACAAACAACCTACGCCTCCAACTCCAAGCCTCTCCTCCCTCTTCCCACCCCAAATAAAACATATATGCTACCGACTACCACTTATTCACATGCAAATCAAACAACCTCCTAAATTGGTCCTTGAGAGAAACACCCCTTTACCGAGGATCTGACAAAAAATAAGTATCAACCCAAACACCCACCACCCTCCTTAAATTCTCTTCAAACCACCTTTCTTCTCCAAACTCAATACCATTACCGACCTGCACCAACTCATTCCACCACACAGACTCATCAACATCCCTCTTTCAAGAGCCCCCCCCCCCCCCCCCCCCCCCCCCACACACACACACACACACCACCACCACCATATCTCTCCCTCAAAATTTTACACGATAACCCCTCTTTATCCACCAACATCATCCAACACCATTTCTATAAAGAGCAATATTAAACTCCTTCATTCATTTGACCCCCAAACTCCTTATTCAAACAAATAGTACCCCAATCAATCCAAGAAATTTTCTTAGTATCATCACCGCCACCTAAAAAAAAAGCGATTAAATAAAGATTCCAGGGAAGAAATGATATTTGTAAGAGCCTTGAAGAAGGAAAGAAAATAGGCTGGAAGAGATGACATGACAAACTTTAGGAGAATCAACCGAACACCCAAAGATAAGTTTATGCTTTTCCACCCCGACAGACTATTCTTGATACGATTTAACAACGGCCCAAAAATTCAGTCGTCGCACATTACCCCTTATCGATGTTAATGTAAAACAACTATATAAGTTGACGGTACTTATTCAGAAATCTCATATGAGTTTTTCTATCATGTGCAAATATTCATAGTTTAGAAGTCACAAATAGTAAATTTAAAAGTGTAGTTATGTCGCAAATTTAAAACTTTTATTATTGCATTTTCAAATTAAAATTAATTTTATAGCAAGAAAAAATGGAAAGCTCTTGTTAAGTTAAGTGTTGATGTAAAACCAATTTACTTCGATAAATGTATTCTCATTAAACTCTAAAATAAGTTAATTGAATCAAATTGAGAAAATATTAAATAGATAATTTGTGAAATTTAATTGAATATAATGTGATGTTTTTTTAAAGAAGGAGATGAAAAAAAAAATTATAAACAAATGTTAGTAATTAGTTGTTATATTATTATATTTCCCCTTTGTCAGCGAATGAACTTTTATCTTCCAATTCACTAATTCTTAACTCAAACTATTTGAGTTACCCATCTCTCAATAAGAAAGAAACTCAATATATATTGTTTATTTTTTTTTACTAATATATTGTTTTTTGCTACTAATACATGGATATTGCATCCATATACAAAAAGACCTTAGAAACTCCAAAATCATAACCTAAAAATAAGCCTAATAACCTTACAAATATTAAACGTAAATATGCATTTTTACTTATATTTCATTCTTCATGACGGAGTATAGTGCAACCACAAATATAGTAGATACGGACCTATAGGATTAACTCACATATATCATTCTGCAAATAACTTCTCGCACTCAAATTTTGTCAAACACTATCATACCTTGAAGACAACTTTGGTCCTATTCGAGAGAACATAAACCAACCAATTTTTTGAAAAAATCACCTTGTTTCTAGGGGTGGGCATGGTTCGGTTCGGGATAAAAACTGAACCGAACCGAACTGAACTGTTTGATAAATTTAAAATAACTGAACCGAACCGAACTGTTTGGATTTTAAACTGAACCGAACTGTTCCAAACCGAACCGAACTGTTTCGAACTGAACCGAACTGTTATTATTTGTACCATTGAAAAAAAATATAAAAAACCAAACAAAATCGAATTTTAGAAGGTAAAACCGAACCGAACTGTTTCGAACCGAACCGAACTGTTTCGAACCGAACCGAACTGTTTTGAACTGAACCGAACTGAAACAGTTCGGTTCTAGAACTGTTAGTAATGGTTCAGTTTTTTTTGGTTTGGTTCGGTTCAGTTCAGCAGTTCGGTTCGGTTTTTTGGTTTTTTTGCCCACCCCTACTTGTTTCTATGATCCGATGCATCAAAGTTATTGTTGTAGTGCAAATTAATTAGCGCCCAACTAGCCATTCTTATCACAATCGTGAGACATAATTCACAAACAAAAATTGGAGGATCAAAATAATACATTTACTATGTGTAGCAGAGAAACTAATATAATTAATTCTCATAAAAATATAGTATAATTAGGTATATAAATTAAAAAAATTAAAGACTTTATTTAATTGGTCAAAATTTAAAAGGCAATACAATAATTTATTGTAACTCGTTAATTTTCTACTGTTTAATTTCATAACACAGATCTTGAAAATTAAGACCGTGGCCATAGTCACTCTAATGGAGTATGTACAATCATTAAAAAGGCTTCTATTAAATCATTTGAATTAAATACGTGCACATATATATAGCTAGGCATGTGATTAATACCCCTTTGTAAGAATAATAATACTGAAAGAGAACAATTCTTTGTTTTTTTATTGATTTTTCCAACATTTTCTTCCTAAGTATTTTAAATCGGTGATTAACATGGATTCATCACCAGCAACTCCAGTATGGCGCCAGGGACCAGAAGACAAGCCAGTTTTATGCAATGCATGTGGAACAAGATACCGAAACTGGGGAAACCTTGAAGACCATTCTCTCAAACGTTGTTTTCCAAAAGAACTCGTTACTAACAGTGGCAACAGTAGAAACAACAGTCTCAAAGAAAGTTCTTCAACCATTGATGTTTCAGATTCTGATAATGGTATGTATTTATACTAGTACTCGTCATTTTCACTCTTTTCTTTTCAATGCTATATACTGCTTTTGTGAGGGGTGGGCGTGCGTGAATATTTATTTTAAATTGTTAATAAATAAGAGCATTTTTACTTAGACGAAAAAGATTCAGATTCATGCAAGTCTGCAATCTCTCCAAAGAGACGTAGTTTGAGGATTATCAATAAGAAGATGACAGCGATGGAGAAGTTTCAACAAGAACTTCTCGATGAGTTGAAAAATCACGAGATACCAGATGAGTCATCTCCAGAAGAAGCCTTATTATTCGAAAATGTGAACAACTACATACCTTCAAATGAAATTGGCCTTGGAGCAGTTCTTCTTAAACCAGACGGTTCTTCTATGTAAAAGGGATAATATATATCGTTCATTAATAAATTATGAACTTGCATGTCTTGTGAATCTTGAGTTCTCTAAGTGTGGTTGGAGATATTTTGTTTTTGAAATAATTTGGACCTCTTGAATTTCGAACCTTATTTCGAACCTTATTTTATGAAACTTTGTTAGAAGATACTTCTGTCCGTCTTATGTTTTATGAGGTGATTTGAATCAATTTTCAAATATAAGATTCAATAATTGCATGTATGAAGAAGTGATAGACGGTGATCGATTTCATCAGAAAGAGAATTGTTTTGATATATCTTGTTTAAATTGTATTTTAATATATTTTGTTTGCTCTACTACTTCGGGTGTGGAACCTGGGATATAACATATAAAGTTTATTAGGTCTTAGTTTTGGTTGATTGGTGGCATAATCCTTTAGCATGCCTACAATGCATCTAAGGGTAGGGGCTAAAATACCAGTTATACTTACATTTTTCTTATAAACTTTTTATTGTTATCAAATATGGCTAGCTAGTCGCTAAGAGGGAATAAAGGAATGGTAACAGGGCTATTTTTTAGATTTACTAGGAGGTAGGATAATTCAACATGTAATTGGTTCAAAATATGGGAAGGGAAGAGATATGGGAAAGGGTTGAAGACATTTTAGTTGATGTATTTAAATATTTTAAATAGTTTTCTGTCCTATTTAGTTTTCCAATATTGGAGGAAGAATCAAACTTGAGTGAGAAGAGATTTCGAAATGAATATTTTTTTTCCTTATAAAACTCACAAGTAGAAAACCTTGAAAGAGTGACCCATTTTATCGATCTCTACTTTCACCGCCAATTGTTTTTTTGACGCAAATTGCCAAGTGCTAAGGACCATAAAATTGGTGACCAATTTTATTTTTTCACCTCTAATTTTCGACATTGTTTCAATTTTTCTAGTAGTGACTATCCTTTAGCGACCATAAAGGATAGTCCTCAATGGATTGGTGATTTTTGACCTATTTCATTCATTGGATGCATGTACAAGATGTTGGCGAATATTTTAGCCAGTAGATTAAGGGAAGAAATCGAAAAGGTGTAATCGAAAAATAAACAACATATGAAGCAAAAAAAAAGTGAAAGAAGGCTATACTAGATCTAAATCCTTTCATAACAGGGATATTGATTCTTAACAACGTTTTCTGTTTTTATTACAAAAATTGATTTCTCTTTTGTACATAAACAAAAAATTATACGTTTAAGCTTACAAAAAATTATACGCTTTTGATGGTTTTTCCCCTTGCAAGGTTTTGCCAATAATTTTAGGGTAGTTAAACAATACATTGTTAAACGAATATGAGTAATGATGAGATATGTTTATTTTCGTCTTATTTTTATATTTATAGTTTAGAGAATAAACCGAAGAGAAAGTGATATTTTATGCTTAAATTTATAGTTAGATAATACTAGCAACACATTTTTTAACATTCTTTTTTTTTGTTGGAAAAGACTCACATGTATCCTACAAAATATACATGGACACATGTGAATTTTAACCAATCAAATAGAGTATGTTGGAAAATTATATTAGAGAATGTTGTGCTAGCACTCCTTTCAAGTGGTTCATTCGAATATTATTTATATTTAATAATACCAATTTATATATATGTCCCTCACTACTTAAAAATTTCTTGATCTGTTACGGGTTAAACGTAATAAATGTTGTCATCACTATTGGACAAACCACTATAAATACAACATGTAATTTGTTGGGAATTCAAAACTTAAAATCGCACCCATAAACTTAGATATATATGTGGAACAAAAGGAAGTAGTAATCAAAATCAAAGTAGCTTCAAGCAACAACATACCTAGATCCAAGTGTGAAGAAAACCACAAGCATAATTGTTCACGTATGTAAACACAAGTTGACTACAACAGGTGAGCTGCTCAGTGGAACGTCCATGATGGAGTTCCAAGAGCACTCTGAACAAGACTTAAATGCTAAAACACTAACAAGACTTAAATGCTAAAACATTGTTCCCCTATTGTCCGATTTGTCCCATCAAACCTTTCAAGCGACCCCTTTTATAGTCTTCAAGGTGTTGGCTTAATGGGCCTTCCTCTGATCATTCAAGGCCCATTAAGTTGTGATCCAGAGCCTCCCATTGGTCGTTTGTTTTGAGTACGGCCGCGCGTGGACTAGGATGCAACTCATCTGTGCCGAGCGCGTGGAACTAAGACGCGTTTTCAGAGACGTTGATCAATCAAACCAGTGAAGGCAAAGACGAGCTGAGCTGGCCTGACTTGAACAGTCACACCAGTGAAGACGACGACGAGCTGAGCTGGCCTGACTTGAACAGTCACCCAGTGAAGACGAGGACGAGCTGAGTTGGCCCGACTTGAACAGTCACCCAGTGAAGACGGGGACGAGCTGAGCTGGCCCGACTTGAACAGTCAAACCAGTGAAGGCAAAGACGAGTTGAGTTGGCCTGACTTGAACAGTCAAACCAGTATTAAGTGAGATCTTGCTAATTAGTCAAGTGAAGTATTACATGTCACACGGTATGGTCCATCCATGCCAGTCCATAGTCCACCAAGCGTCAAGCTTATTAAGACGTAGACGTTTGTTCTTTATCCGGTCGAACTATATCAGTCCAATAACCATAGCAACAAAGACAAGAGACCAATATTAGAGAAAATCAACACATCAATATGTGTTTACCCCGTTCAGACCAATATGTCGTACATCTGGGAGAGAGAGTGACTCTTAAATCCATTATGAAAGTGAGTGATACAAAGAGGATACATAAAATTAGATCCCGGGCTCACAAAGAACAAACCCTAATTTCTACCCATTTTTCAAGTCACTCAAACCCACAATGAATCCTAAGAGAAAAACAAGAGAGAAGGCTTTTTTGATCCTTCCTCTGATGAAATCTCACTACCCATTTTTCTTGAAGCTTCCTTAAAATGAAAGCTTTTATAGTACTCATACCCAGGCAAAATCATACCACAATTTTCAAGGATCGAGTCACGATTGCTCAATACTTTTTCCATCCTGATCCACAATCGCGCCACAATTCCTTCCTATCATGACACGATTTTTTATGAGCCAAATCTCTCTCTCAGAACCTTAATCGCACTGCGATTTTTAACGAACCTTCATGACCAAATTTTGAATCAATTTCAACCGAATTTATGAGGTTCATTATTAATTATGCTAACATTAAATTGACATTTCCGTAAAAAAAAATTAATTGTACATATATAAGTTCACAATAGCGAAACGACCAATGGTATGCCTTATTTCAAAGGTGACAACATCATCTTTTGTATATATATGATTATTCTAATAGACATTTACACGGTATTATACATGCAAGCTAGCTACATTCAAGTGAGGTAGTGCAATTGCAAAAAAGAAGAAAATAGACCGGCGGAATACAAGGGAAAACACGTAGAAAGGTATGAAAAATTTGGAACTTTTATGCATTTATGTAATTATAAATGCTTGACTATTTTTTTTGTAAACATACTATATATATTTTTTTGTTTTTCAAAGGTTTGTTAATTAATTTTAATTTATCTTCTTTTAGAATATGTGTTTTGTTTTAAATTAAGACTTCTTATTTATTGTTTTAATAATTTATAATGGCTAAATTACATTTTGGGTCCTTTAAGTTTGACGTTTGTAACAGATTCGTCCTTTAAGTTATTTTTGCAACATATCAGTCTTTTAAGTTTAAAAACGTGTTCACAGTAGCCCTTCTGTTAAATAGACGTTAAAAAATTGATGAGTTGGCAGTTAAATGTTTGAGTTGGTAGTAAACGCACCATTCAATGTTGTGTTGGTTTTCCTACTGTATCAAACGTACGGGTCATAATCAAATACCCCAAAATTAGGGTTCTTGAAGAAATAGAAAGGGGAAAATGTGGAAAGGTGAAAAATCAAATCAGCCACCAAATCAAATTCCGTTATGCATTTCCTTCAAGGTAAATCAAATTATTCTTCTTCATGCTTTAAATTCTACTAAATCGAATTCTTCTTCTTCATGCTTTAAATTCTGGTAAATCGAATGTACACGCCATTCATGCCACTGGTAAATCATTTTCATCCATGCCACTGGTAATTCGTTTTCATTCTGCTAAATCGTTTTCATTTTCTTCCCATTGGTAGCATTTTTTTTATTCATTCCACTGTTAGCTTTTTTTTTCTGTTTTCATTCCACTGGTAGCGTTAAAAAGGGGGAGATTGTTAATTAAATTAACAACAATTTTCTGTTAATACTTATGTTTATCATCATCAAAAAGGGGGAGATTGTTGGAACAAAATGTGTATGAACAACTCTCTTTTAGGTTTTGATGAAAACAAAGTGTTAAAAAGAAAATTGGTATTGCTAATGCTTTGTTCTAAGTGTGCAGAACCATGTCCTTAATGATTGGTATTTAATAATGGTTATGGAAGAACAAGCTAAGAGCAAGAAGGAAAGCAATGAAGCCTTTGTTGCAAGTCTGAAGCAAAACTGGGTCTGAAGCAGCTTCTGAAGGCAGAGTCTGAAGACTGCGTCTGAAGGGTGCTTCTGAAGGCAGAGTCTGAAGACTGCGTCTGAAGGATGCTTCTGAAGGTTGAGTCTGAAGGTCAACAGAAGTCAACGTCTGAAGGTCAACAGAAGTCAACGTCTGAAGGCTGAGTCTGAGGGTCAACGAAAGTCAACGTCTGAAGAAGTGCGTCTGATGAACAGTGCTTCTGAAGTGTGCGTCTGAAGTCCTGCTTCTGAAGAGAGCTTCTGAAGTACTGTGTTCCTGAAGAAGCTTCTGAAGTCTGACGTTGAAGGAAAAGCAACTGTTTCTGTCAGCATTTAATGCCTGCAATGTCAGAACAACTCCAATGGAACAGTTGTCTCCCTGGCCCAAACATTCCCCAGTTTTTAAGGAAAGTTTATTCAAAAAATGCGTGCTATGTTCTGTAGTTCAGCACACATTTTCAGCTGCCTAGCTTCTACAATTTGCAACGGCTCTTTGCTGGATTTCTGCAATTCTCAACAGCTATCTTTTGCTCTATAAAAGGGTGAAGATTTGAAGAGAAAAATTGCTAAGACTCTGAAAAACACAAGACTGATATCGTGCTCTGTTTTGCTGTCAAAGTTCAAAAGTCACCAAAATTCTTAGAAATTCTTACAATCTTAGTATCTTAGAATTTCTTAAGTGTTGAGTCTTATACCTGTGTTGTATTAAGTGAACACCTCTGATATTTGATCAAGTGTTCAACTCAAACTTAATTTCTTTGTAATTCAGTTTGAACTAAAGTCTCAGTCTGCGTGCTGAGCATCCTGAAGTCTCATTACTTTGTGTTCTGAGCAATTAGAAGTCTCATTACTTTGTGTTCTGAGCAGAGAAGTCTCATTACTTTGTGTTCTGAGCATTGGAAGTCTCTTGACTTAGTGTCTTGAGCATTAGAAGTCTCTTACTAGGTGTTTGAGCATTGAAGTCTCATTACTTTGTGTTCTGAGCAATTGTAATCAGTTTGATTATAGTTAAATCTCCTGTAAGTGACAGGGGGACTAGACTACTTCCAACTTGTGGAAGGAACTAGTATAAAAATATCTTGTGTCATTCTTTCCCTTTCTCTTTACTTCTTAATCCGCTGCATAAACATCTCTGAAAAAGGTTCAGAACTGATCTATATCAGATTCTGAACTTAACCAAAGTTTTAAGAAAGGAAAAGATTTCATCCACACAATTCAACCCCTCCTTCTTGTGTGTTTTTCTCACCTTCAGTTGGTATCAGAGCTCCGGTTCTGATATTCAATCACTTAACAGTGAGTCAGTGAGATCCTGAGAAAAACATGTCATCAGGTAGTTCACCTCCACCCTCTCCCAGTAATCAAAGAGGTACTGGTACTTCTACATCTTATTCATATGACTATGGTACTGAAGAAAGAAAATCCAGGTCACACAATAAACCCCCAATGTTTGCTGGTGATCCTGAAAAGTTCTCATGGTGGAAGAGTAAGATGTACAGCCACATCATTGGTATTGATGATTCATTATGTGATATAATAGAAGATGGAATCACTATTCCAGTTGATGAAGAAGGTGTAGCTGTCAACAGAAGAGGGTTGAGTGATGCTAAAAGGAAGATATACAGAAAGCATCATAATGTGAGAGGAATCATTGTGGATTCTCTACCTCACACTGAGTATCAGAAGCTGAGTGACAAATCTACAGCCAAAGCCATTTTCAAATCCCTCTGCTCTAACTATGAAGGTAACAAAAAAGTTAGAGAAGCAAAGGCTAATATTATTGTTCAGCAATATGAACTGTTCAGAATGAAAGTGGATGAAAATATTGAGACTATGTTCTCAAGATTTCAGACTCTGGTTTCTGGACTTCAGATTCTGAAGAAGAGTTATACCACTGCTGATCATGTGAACAAAATCCTAAGAAGTCTGCCATCTAAATGGAGACCCAAAGTAACTGCTATTGAGGAAGCTAAGGATCTAAATACTCTAAGTATTGAAGATCTTATAAGCTCCCTCAAAGTGCATGAACTGGGACTTAATGAAGATGATTCTGTTAGAGAGCCTAAATCAATAGCACTGAAATCCAAAAAAAAGGCTGTAAAAGCTCTGAAAGCTATTGAATCTGATGAAGAGTTTCCTGAGGGAAATTCTGAAGAAGATTCAGAAGCTGAAGAACTTGCAATGCTTTCTAAAAGAATACAGTACTTAATGAATAGAAAGAAGAAATTCTCTAACAGAAGCAGCAACTTTAAAGGATCTGGTTCAAAGAGGGAAAATCAGAAGGACTGCTACAATTGCAAGAAGCCTGGTCATTTCATTGCTGAATGTCCTGAACTTCAGAAGGACAAATCAAAAGAAAAATCAAAGAAGACCAGCTCTAAGTCTAGCAACTTCAAAAACAAGCTCAAGAAGAGTCTTACATGGGATGATCTTGACAATGATTCTCAGTTTGATGATGAAGAGGAAACAAATATGGCTTTAATGGCAACAACTTTCTCTGATGTTGAATCATGTTCAGACTCTGATGAAGAAGATGAGGTATACTCTGAACTTACAAGATCTGAACTAATTGAAACTGTTAAAGATCTTATGAACCATCTCAAAAGCAAGTTAGGTGAACTAAAATCTTTGAAAAATAAACATAACTTGCTGAATGAGGAAAATCTCAAACTTCAGAATCAAATCATTGAGTTTGATGAAGAAGTTAGAGAACTCAGAAATGAGGTTCATAAGAAACCTGAAGAAATTCCAAATGAACATGAAATTGCTCTTCAGGACTTTACTTTAACAGGAATCAATAGAAGTAAGGTTGCTTCTATGATTTACAATATTTACAGAAACAAAGGTGAAGGTCTTGGTTTTAAAAATGATTCATTCAATCTCTCAAATGAATCAAAAATATCATCTTGTTCTGAAAATATTTTGAAAGGCACTGAGGTGTGCTTTGTGCCTGCTTCTGACAGTTCTGAGAAACTGAATTTAGCAGAAACTGAGACTGAGTCTGAAGTTCTGAATTGCTCAGACTCTAAAGCTTCTGAGCCTAACGGAAAGATGATGGCAGATGTTAAAACCTTGCCAAAGTCTCAACCAAAAGGTCATAAGCCTAAGAGTATGAGAAAATCAGACTCTAAACCTGAAAATGTTCAGAGTTTGAAGAGTTCAGAACCTGAAACTAGTAAGTCTCAGAGTCTGGAGAATTCAAACTCAAATTTTACTAAGACTGGGTTCATGAAAACTTCAAAAACTACTAAACCAGTCTATACAAAACATTTTCAATCTCAGAATGTCAGGCAAAGCAAGCAAAAGAAAGCCAAACTGTCATCTGTTTCTGATTGTTTTAAGAAAGGTCAAACTGAAGTTTGCCTTGTGTCAGGAGTTAACAAAACTAGAGTTCTGAAGAAATCAGAACCAAGGTGTTCAATGGTTCAGACTCTAAACAAATCAGAACCAAAGACTTTCAAGTCTCAGGTTCTGAAGAAATCTGAGTCCAGACAATTGAGAACTCAGGTTCTGAAGAACTCAGTCTCTAAAACCCAAACTTATTCAAGATTTAAGGATTCATATCCAAAGTATCTGAACAAGTCTGAATGTTATAATTCCAGACATAAGGTGCAACAAAAACCTTTCAGGACTAACCATAAAGGACCCATGAAAATCTGGGTACCTAAGTCTGAGATAATTTCTGTTGCAGATATGCTTGTCATCCAAAGAAAAAGAAAAATCTTGGTACCTGGACAATGGCTGCTCGCGTCACATGACAGGAGACAAGTCTATGTTCCAAACCCTGAGCATGAAAGAGGGAGGAACTGTGGGGTTTGGAGGAAATCAGAAAGGAAGGATCATTGGTACTGGTAAGATAGGTAATTCTTCCCTGTCCATTGATGATGTTTGGTTGGTAGATGGACTTAGACATAATTTACTTAGCATAAGTCAATTATGTGATAGTAATTATGAAGTCTTGTTTAATAAGAACACATGTACTGTAATCAACAACAAAGACAAATATGTTGTGTTCAAAGGAAATAGGAAAAACAATGTTTATAAAATCAATTTTTCAGAACTGGTTTAGCAGAAGGTAGTTTGTCTTCTGTCTGTGAGTGATGAGAAATGGGTATGGCACAAAAGGTTGGGACATGTTAACTGGAGACTCATATCTAAGCTTAGCAAGTTGCAACTGGTCAGAGGCCTGCCAAACATTAACTATCACTCAGATTCTCTGTGTGGATCATGCCAAACAGGAAAAATTTCTAAAACATCTTTTAAATCCAAAAACATTGTTTCCACCTCAAGACCTTTAGAACTGCTTCACATTGATTTGTTTGGTCCTGTTGGAACAGCTTCAATCAATGGGAAGAAGTATGGGCTTGTAATTGTTGATGATTATAGTAGGTGGACTTGGGTTAAATTCCTTAGAACTAAAAATGAAACATATGATGTGTTTAACAAATTCTGCAAACAAGTACAAAATGAAACTGACTTGAAAATTTTAAAAGTCAGAAGTGATCATGGTGGGGAATTTGAAAATGAACCTTTTGAAATTTTTGTGAAGTTCATGGAATTCTCCATGAGTTCTCATCTCCTAGAACTCCACAACAAAATGGGGTTGTAGAGAGAAAGAACAGCTCTTTGCAAGAAATGGCCAGAACCATGATCCATGAATCCAAAATTGCAAAGTACTTTTGGGCAGAAGCTGTTAACACAGCATGTTATATTCAGAACAGGATCTATATCAGACCTATTCTGAATAAAACAACATATGAACTTTTTAAAGGAAGAAAACCAAGTATTTCTTATTTTCATCAGTTTGGTTGTACTTGTTACATTCTGAACAATAAGATCTACCTAAAGAAATTTGATGCTAAGGCTCAAAAGGGTACCTTTTTAGGATACTAAGAGAGATCTAAAGCATACAGGGTGTATAATTCTGAAACACATGTTGTTGAAGAATCAACACACATAAGATTTGATGATAAGAAGCCTGGTAATGAAATACCAGAGCTGGTTGAGAGTTTTGCAGATTTCAGACTCTCAGAAGAACCTTCAGAACCTGAACAGAGTTCAGAGTCTGAAGAAAGTTCAGAAGCTGAAAATCCTGAAGAAACTGAAAAACTCTCAGATGCTGACACTCCTCCTGAAGATAATCAAGATCAGCATGGTTCTGAACAAGCCCCTGGATATTCTTCAGAAGCTAATCCACCCAGAACCTCATTTAAGTACAAGTCTTCACATCCTGAGGAGCTGATTATTGGGAACAAGAACAGTCCAAGAAAGACAAGATCAGCATTCTGTCAGAATGAGTATATGATTGGGATGCTGTCAATGATTGAGCCCACAACATCTGATGAAGCTCTTGCAGATGATGGATGGATTGTAGCTATGCAAGAAGAACTGAACCAGTTTCAAAGGAATGATGTCTGGGATCTAGTTGCAAAACCAGAAAACAAGAACATCATTGGAACAAAATGGGTGTTCAGAAACAAGCTTAATGAACAAGGAGAAGTGATCAGAAACAAAGCAAGACTGGTTGCTCAAGGCTACAGCCAGCAGGAAGGAATAGACTACACTGAGACTTTTGCTCCAGTTGAAAGACTGGAAGCAATCAGGTTACTTCTTTCCTATGCTGTTAATCATGATATCATCTTATATAAAATGGATGTTAAGAGTGCTTTTTTAAATGGAGTTATTTCTGAAGAAGTTTATGTTAAACAACCTCCTGGTTTTGAAGATGTAAAACATCCAGATTTTGTTTTTAAACTTAAGAAATCTCTATATGGTCTGAAACAAGCTCCTAGAGCTTGGTATGAAAGACTAAGTAATTTCTTACTTAAAAATGATTTTGTAAGAGGTCAAGTTGACAATACACTCTTTAGAAAAACTCTTAAGAAAGACATCTTAATTGTACAAATATATGTTGATGATATCATATTTGGTTCTACTAATGCCTCTCTTTGCAAAGAATTTTCAAAGCTAATGCAGGATGAATTTGAAATGAGCATGATGGGAGAATTGAAATTCTTTCTTGGAATTCAAATCAACCAATGCAAAGATGGTGTGTATGTTCATCAGTCCAAATACACAAAGGAGCCTCTGAAGAAGTTCCAGCTTGATGATTGTAAGCTGATGACAACACCACCAATGCATCCTACCTGCACCTTAAGCAAAGAGGACAATGGCTCAAAAGTAGATCAGAAGCTCTATAGAGGTATGATAGGTTCTCTACTATACTTAACTGCTTCTAGGCCAGATCTTTTGTTTAGTGTCTATCTGTGTGCTAGATTCCAGTCAGATCCTAGAGAATCTCACATGACTGCTGTCAAGAGAATCTTTAGGTATCTGAAAGGAACAACTAATTTGGGACTTCTGTATAAGAAATCCTTCGATTATAAGCTAGTTAGATTCTGTGATGCTGATTATGTTGGGGACAAGATTGAAAGAAAATCCACCAGTGGAAACTGTCAGTTTCTTGGTGAGAATCTGATATCCTGGGCCAGCAAAAGACAAGCAACTATTGCTTTGTCAACAGCAGAAGCAGAATACATCTCAGCTGCAAGTTGTAGCACACAACTGCTCTGGATGAAACATCAGTTGGAGGACTATCAGATTCATGCAGATAGCATTCCTATTTATTGTGATAATACTGCTGCAATATGTCTGTCTAAAAATCCAATTCTGCATTCTAGAGCCAAGCATATAGAAATTAAACATCATTTTATAAGAGATTATGTTCAGAAGGGTGTTCTGGATATTCAGTTCATTGATACTGATCATCAATGGGCTGACATATTTACAAAACCCCTGACAGAAGACAGATTTAACTTTATTAAAAAGAATCTGAACATGCATTTCATCTCTTGAAAATATGCTTGAATCTGAATGAAAATTGAGATTCTGAGTTTATCAGAAGCTAAGACTTATCAGTCACTCATTTTGAGAGTGTGAAGAAAGTTAAGCATCTGAAAAACTTCAGAGTCTGAGGTTCAGAACCTGGATTTTCTGACTTTTGAATCTGATAGTTATCAAAATTTTGGTCAGAATCTGGTAAGTTATAACTCTGGGCAATGATGATTTAAAGCTTTGAAAGTTATACTTTGTCCCTCCAAAGTCATCAATTTGAAAATGTGTTTTTCTTTTTTCAATTCTGAAATGTTTTAACAAAACACAGACACATTTTTCATCAAAAATTGCTCAAATTGACATCAGACATGTTCAGTTTTTCAAAATTTATTCATAAAACTCTGAACAGTTCTGTCTGAAAGTCTCATTTTGGTATCAGACATTTTCAGCTTTTCAAACATATTAAAAAACCCTGAACAGCTATGTCTGGAAGAGTTCAGAAGCACTGAGCAAAATGCTCTATTTTTCAGTTTTCTGAAAAGAGTTCAGTTGTGCTAAAACCTTCAGTTGGTATATGATCTGAACAATTGTGTCTAAAATAGTTCAGTGATACTACACAGAATATACTGAACAAAAAGGCTCTGAACAATCTTTTATGTTCTGAACAACATTCTCTGATTTTCAAATGCAATGTTATATACTTCATGTATGATCAAGCTTGCTCTGATGGTTATCTTTGCTGCTTGATTACCTATATGATTGCATTTTTATCTCACATGTTTTCAAACTCTCTTTAAAAATTTTGAAAAATTTTCTTTTTGTTGATGACAAAAGGGGGAGAAAAAGGAAACTAGTATTAAGGCTCCTGAGCTCAGAATATATAAGTTAATTCTGTCAGTTAATTAACTTATGAGAGGGAGTAAAAGGTATTAAGGCCTGAGCTCAGAACATAAGTTAATTTCTGTCAGTTAACTTATGAGAACTGCTTTTAATCTCTGATAAGGGGGAGAAAATGTTCTGAATTATTTTTTTTATGAGATGATAAATTACTCTTAGTGAGTTAAAATGAATTTAAATAACTTGGATAAGACTCAGGGAGCTTACAAAACTCATCCTGTGGATTATCAGACTTAGGGGGAGAGATTACAAACCTCATAACCTGAAGTCAGCTTGTTATTTACAATTCTAAGTGATAATTTCAGTTTATTGGTTTAAGTTAGATTTAATTAACATGGATAAGAATCAAGGGGAGGTTGCAAACCTCACCTTGAGGATTATCAGACTAAGGGGGAGCTTGCAAACCTCATCCTGAAGTCAGCTTGTTAATTAAACTTAACAACAATTCTGAAATTTTCACATGTTTTGATTTAAACTGAATTTAATTAACCTGGATCAGACTCAGGGGGAGCTTGCAAACCTCACACCCTGTAGTCAACTTGTTAATTAAATTAACAACAATTTTCTGTTAATACTTATGTTTGTCATCATCAAAAAGGGGGAGATTGTTGGAACAAAATGTGTATGAACAACTCTCTTTTGGGTTTTGATGATAACAAAGTGTTAAAAAGAAAATTGGTATTGCGAATGCTTTGTTCTAAGTGTGCAGAACCATGTCCTTAATGATTGGTGTTGAGTCTTTTGTGTTGGCTGCATGTTTTGGCAAAACCAAAGTATTGAATAGAAGCATCTCCATATTAGAAACATTTCTTCAGTTGCAAGTTTTGTGTCTTGAAGCCATTCAGAAGCAGAAAATGTCATCAGAAGCTGAATGCACTGTAGCAGTTCAGAAGCTGATTTCAGGTTCTGAAGCCAGCGTTGACTTTTGTTGACCACATCAGAAGCTGGGTTTTCAGATTAGTTTTTTGCGCGTATCTTGGGAGATTTAGCAAGGAATTATCTTTGTATAATTGCTTCTAGAATGCTGAATTATTTGGAGAAGATTTTATTGAAGATTTGGTTCAAAGATATGAAATTCGTATTTTCCTGTTATGATCTTTCAAAGATTCTATACAGTTTTATTTGTTACATTATTGGACCAATCTTATTCCAGTAACAAATCAATTCAGAAGATTAGTTTGTTATTTATGTTGCAAGACTGAAGACTATATAAGGAGGAGTAATGCTGCTTTCAAGACATACGAATTTAGAGTTATATTTCAGAAAATTGAGTCTGTGTTTTTTAACTTAGAGTTTTCTTTGTACACCACTCATTGTTTGAGTTGGTTTATAGTTTTTACTGAGTTGTAATTCATTCTAAGCCTTTAGGTACGAATGAAGTGTTGTCATTGAAATTGTGTTCAAAAACAGGGGATTGTTAAGGGTTGTTCAAGTAGCTGGGTTTAGTTGCTTGAATAGGAAGTTAGAGGATTCTAATACTCAGAGTTGGGTAGAAGTCTGACTAGGAGGAGTTTAATTGCTAAGGCTGGGAACTGGGAGTCAGTGTCTTGAGTCTTTGGGTTAAATCCTATAGTGGATTTCCTTCCTGGATTGGTATCCCCCAGAGTAGGAGGTGTTTACTCCGAACTGGGTTAACAAACCTTGTGTGTTTTTAGCTTTCCTGCACATTTATTTTTCTGCCTGTTAATTGCTTTTATAATTGTGCTAAGTTCTGATCAGAACCTGCTAAGTTTTAATCAGAACCAGAACCTGTTAAGTATCTTATTGCCTGGCCAGAATTTCAATTGGTATTAAATAATGGTTATGGAAGTACAAGCTAAGAGCAAGAAGGAAAGCATTGAAGCCTTTGTTGCAAGTCTGAAGCAAAACTGGGTCTGAAGCAGCTTCTGAAGGCAGAGTCTGAAGACTGCGTCTAAAGGGTGCTTCTGAAGGCAGAGTCTGAAGACTGCGTCTGAAGGGTGCTTTTGAAGGTTGAGTCTGAAGGTCAACAGAAGTCAACGTCTGAAGGTTGAGTCTGAAGGTCAACATAAGTCAACGTCTGAAGGCTGAGTCTGAGGGTCAACGAAATTCAACGTCTGAAGAAGTGCGTCTGATGAACAGTGCTTCTGAAGTGTGCGTCTGAAGTCCTGCTTCTGAAGAGAGGTTCTGAAGTACTGTGTTCTTGAAGAAGCTTCTGAAGTCTAACGTGGAAGGAAAAGCAACTGTCTCTGTCAGCATTTAATGCCTGCAATGTCAGAACAACTCCAATGGAACAGTTGTCTCCCTGGACCAAACATTCCCCAGTTTTTAAGGAAAGTTTATTCAAAAAATGCGTGCTCTGTTCTGCAGTTCAGCACACATTTTCAGCTGCCTAGCTTCTACAATTTGCAACGGCTCTTTGCTGGATTTCTGCAATTCTCAACAGCTATCTTTTGCTCTATAAAAGGGTGAAGATTTGAAGAGAAAAATTGCTAAGACTCTGAAAAACACAAGACTGATATCGTGCTCTGTTTTGCTGTCAAAGTTCAAAAAGTCACCAAAACTCTTAGAAATTCTTACAATCTTAGTATCTTAGAATTTCTTAAGTGTTGAGTCTTATACCTGTGTTGTATTAAGTGAACACCTCTGATATTTGATCAAGTGTTCAACTCAAACTTAATTTCTTTGTAATTCAGTTTGAACTAAAGTCACAGTCTGCGTGCTAAGCATCCTGAAGTCTCATTACTTTGTGTTCTGAGCATTGGAAGTCTCTTGACTTAGTGTCTTGAGCATTAGAAGTCTCTTACTAGGTGTTTGAGCATTGAAGTCTCATTACTTTGTGTTCTGAGCAATTGTAATCAGTTTGATTATAGTTAAATCTCCTGTAAGTGACAGGGGGACTAGACTACTTCCAACTTGTGGAAGGAACTAGTATAAAAATATCTTGTGTCATTCTTTCCCTTTCTCTTTACTTCTTAATCCGCTGCATAAACATCTCTGAAAAAGGTTCAGAACTGATCTATATCAGATTCTGAACTTAACCAAAGTTTTAAGAAAGGAAAAGATTTCATCCACACAATTCAACCCCTCCTTCTTGTGTGTTTTTCTCACCTTCAGTTGGTATCAGAGCTCCGGTTCTGATATTCAATCACTTAACAGTGAGTCAGTGAGATCCTGAGAAAAACATGTCATCAGGTAGTTCACCTCCACCCTCTCCCAGTAATCAAAGAGGTACTGGTACTTCTACATCTTATTCATATGACTATGGTACTGAAGAAAGAAAATCCAGGTCACACAATAAACCCCCAATGTTTGCTGGTGATCCTGAAAAGTTCTCATGGTGGAAGAGTAAGATGTACAGCCACATCATTGGTATTGATGATTCATTATGTGATATAATAGAAGATGGAATCACTATTCCAGTTGATGAAGAAGGTGTAGCTGTCAACAGAAGAGGGTTGAGTGATGCTAAAAGGAAGATATACAGAAAGCATCATAATGTGAGAGGAATCATTGTGGATTCTCTACCTCACACTGAGTATCAGAAGCTGAGTGACAAATCTACAGCCAAAGCCATTTTCAAATCCCTCTGCTCTAACTATGAAGGTAACAAAAAAGTTAGAGAAGCAAAGGCTAATATTATTGTTCAGCAATATGAACTGTTCAGAATGAAAGTGGATGAAAATATTGAGACTATGTTCTCAAGATTTCAGACTCTGGTTTCTGGACTTCAGATTCTGAAGAAGAGTTATACCACTGCTGATCATGTGAACAAAATCCTAAGAAGTCTGCCATCTAAATGGAGACCCAAAGTAACTGCTATTGAGGAAGCTAAGGATCTAAATACTCTAAGTATTGAAGATCTTATAAGCTCCCTCAAAGTGCATGAACTGGGACTTAATGAAGATGATTCTGTTAGAGAGCCTAAATCAATAGCACTGAAATCCAAAAAAAAGGCTGTAAAAGCTCTGAAAGCTATTGAATCTGATGAAGAGTTTCCTGAGGGAAATTCTGAAGAAGATTCAGAAGCTGAAGAACTTGCAATGCTTTCTAAAAGAATACAGTACTTAATGAATAGAAAGAAGAAATTCTCTAACAGAAGCAGCAACTTTAAAGGATCTGGTTCAAAGAGGGAAAATCAGAAGGACTGCTACAATTGCAAGAAGCCTGGTCATTTCATTGCTGAATGTCCTGAACTTCAGAAGGACAAATCAAAAGAAAAATCAAAGAAGACCAGCTCTAAGTCTAGCAACTTCAAAAACAAGCTCAAGAAGAGTCTTACATGGGATGATCTTGACAATGATTCTCAGTTTGATGATGAAGAGGAAACAAATATGGCTTTAATGGCAACAACTTTCTCTGATGTTGAATCATGTTCAGACTCTGATGAAGAAGATGAGGTATACTCTGAACTTACAAGATCTGAACTAATTGAAACTGTTAAAGATCTTATGAACCATCTCAAAAGCAAGTTAGGTGAACTAAAATCTTTGAAAAATAAACATAACTTGCTGAATGAGGAAAATCTCAAACTTCAGAATCAAATCATTGAGTTTGATGAAGAAGTTAGAGAACTCAGAAATGAGGTTCATAAGAAACCTGAAGAAATTCCAAATGAACATGAAATTGCTCTTCAGGACTTTACTTTAACAGGAATCAATAGAAGTAAGGTTGCTTCTATGATTTACAATATTTACAGAAACAAAGGTGAAGGTCTTGGTTTTAAAAATGATTCATTCAATCTCTCAAATGAATCAAAAATATCATCTTGTTCTGAAAATATTTTGAAAGGCACTGAGGTGTGCTTTGTGCCTGCTTCTGACAGTTCTGAGAAACTGAATTTAGCAGAAACTGAGACTGAGTCTGAAGTTCTGAATTGCTCAGACTCTAAAGCTTCTGAGCCTAACGGAAAGATGATGGCAGATGTTAAAACCTTGCCAAAGTCTCAACCAAAAGGTCATAAGCCTAAGAGTATGAGAAAATCAGACTCTAAACCTGAAAATGTTCAGAGTTTGAAGAGTTCAGAACCTGAAACTAGTAAGTCTCAGAGTCTGGAGAATTCAAACTCAAATTTTACTAAGACTGGGTTCATGAAAACTTCAAAAACTACTAAACCAGTCTATACAAAACATTTTCAATCTCAGAATGTCAGGCAAAGCAAGCAAAAGAAAGCCAAACTGTCATCTGTTTCTGATTGTTTTAAGAAAGGTCAAACTGAAGTTTGCCTTGTGTCAGGAGTTAACAAAACTAGAGTTCTGAAGAAATCAGAACCAAGGTGTTCAATGGTTCAGACTCTAAACAAATCAGAACCAAAGACTTTCAAGTCTCAGGTTCTGAAGAAATCTGAGTCCAGACAATTGAGAACTCAGGTTCTGAAGAACTCAGTCTCTAAAACCCAAACTTATTCAAGATTTAAGGATTCATATCCAAAGTATCTGAACAAGTCTGAATGTTATAATTCCAGACATAAGGTGCAACAAAAACCTTTCAGGACTAACCATAAAGGACCCATGAAAATCTGGGTACCTAAGTCTGAGATAATTTCTGTTGCAGATATGCTTGTCATCCAAAGAAAAAGAAAAATCTTGGTACCTGGACAATGGCTGCTCGCGTCACATGACAGGAGACAAGTCTATGTTCCAAACCCTGAGCATGAAAGAGGGAGGAACTGTGGGGTTTGGAGGAAATCAGAAAGGAAGGATCATTGGTACTGGTAAGATAGGTAATTCTTCCCTGTCCATTGATGATGTTTGGTTGGTAGATGGACTTAGACATAATTTACTTAGCATAAGTCAATTATGTGATAGTAATTATGAAGTCTTGTTTAATAAGAACACATGTACTGTAATCAACAACAAAGACAAATATGTTGTGTTCAAAGGAAATAGGAAAAACAATGTTTATAAAATCAATTTTTCAGAACTGGTTTAGCAGAAGGTAGTTTGTCTTCTGTCTGTGAGTGATGAGAAATGGGTATGGCACAAAAGGTTGGGACATGTTAACTGGAGACTCATATCTAAGCTTAGCAAGTTGCAACTGGTCAGAGGCCTGCCAAACATTAACTATCACTCAGATTCTCTGTGTGGATCATGCCAAACAGGAAAAATTTCTAAAACATCTTTTAAATCCAAAAACATTGTTTCCACCTCAAGACCTTTAGAACTGCTTCACATTGATTTGTTTGGTCCTGTTGGAACAGCTTCAATCAATGGGAAGAAGTATGGGCTTGTAATTGTTGATGATTATAGTAGGTGGACTTGGGTTAAATTCCTTAGAACTAAAAATGAAACATATGATGTGTTTAACAAATTCTGCAAACAAGTACAAAATGAAACTGACTTGAAAATTTTAAAAGTCAGAAGTGATCATGGTGGGGAATTTGAAAATGAACCTTTTGAAATTTTTGTGAAGTTCATGGAATTCTCCATGAGTTCTCATCTCCTAGAACTCCACAACAAAATGGGGTTGTAGAGAGAAAGAACAGCTCTTTGCAAGAAATGGCCAGAACCATGATCCATGAATCCAAAATTGCAAAGTACTTTTGGGCAGAAGCTGTTAACACAGCATGTTATATTCAGAACAGGATCTATATCAGACCTATTCTGAATAAAACAACATATGAACTTTTTAAAGGAAGAAAACCAAGTATTTCTTATTTTCATCAGTTTGGTTGTACTTGTTACATTCTGAACAATAAGATCTACCTAAAGAAATTTGATGCTAAGGCTCAAAAGGGTACCTTTTTAGGATACTAAGAGAGATCTAAAGCATACAGGGTGTATAATTCTGAAACACATGTTGTTGAAGAATCAACACACATAAGATTTGATGATAAGAAGCCTGGTAATGAAATACCAGAGCTGGTTGAGAGTTTTGCAGATTTCAGACTCTCAGAAGAACCTTCAGAACCTGAACAGAGTTCAGAGTCTGAAGAAAGTTCAGAAGCTGAAAATCCTGAAGAAACTGAAAAACTCTCAGATGCTGACACTCCTCCTGAAGATAATCAAGATCAGCATGGTTCTGAACAAGCCCCTGGATATTCTTCAGAAGCTAATCCACCCAGAACCTCATTTAAGTACAAGTCTTCACATCCTGAGGAGCTGATTATTGGGAACAAGAACAGTCCAAGAAAGACAAGATCAGCATTCTGTCAGAATGAGTATATGATTGGGATGCTGTCAATGATTGAGCCCACAACATCTGATGAAGCTCTTGCAGATGATGGATGGATTGTAGCTATGCAAGAAGAACTGAACCAGTTTCAAAGGAATGATGTCTGGGATCTAGTTGCAAAACCAGAAAACAAGAACATCATTGGAACAAAATGGGTGTTCAGAAACAAGCTTAATGAACAAGGAGAAGTGATCAGAAACAAAGCAAGACTGGTTGCTCAAGGCTACAGCCAGCAGGAAGGAATAGACTACACTGAGACTTTTGCTCCAGTTGAAAGACTGGAAGCAATCAGGTTACTTCTTTCCTATGCTGTTAATCATGATATCATCTTATATAAAATGGATGTTAAGAGTGCTTTTTTAAATGGAGTTATTTCTGAAGAAGTTTATGTTAAACAACCTCCTGGTTTTGAAGATGTAAAACATCCAGATTTTGTTTTTAAACTTAAGAAATCTCTATATGGTCTGAAACAAGCTCCTAGAGCTTGGTATGAAAGACTAAGTAATTTCTTACTTAAAAATGATTTTGTAAGAGGTCAAGTTGACAATACACTCTTTAGAAAAACTCTTAAGAAAGACATCTTAATTGTACAAATATATGTTGATGATATCATATTTGGTTCTACTAATGCCTCTCTTTGCAAAGAATTTTCAAAGCTAATGCAGGATGAATTTGAAATGAGCATGATGGGAGAATTGAAATTCTTTCTTGGAATTCAAATCAACCAATGCAAAGATGGTGTGTATGTTCATCAGTCCAAATACACAAAGGAGCCTCTGAAGAAGTTCCAGCTTGATGATTGTAAGCTGATGACAACACCACCAATGCATCCTACCTGCACCTTAAGCAAAGAGGACAATGGCTCAAAAGTAGATCAGAAGCTCTATAGAGGTATGATAGGTTCTCTGCTATACTTAACTGCTTCTAGGCCAGATCTTTTGTTTAGTGTCTATCTGTGTGCTAGATTCCAGTCAGATCCTAGAGAATCTCACATGACTGCTGTCAAGAGAATCTTTAGGTATCTGAAAGGAACAACTAATTTGGGACTTCTGTATAAGAAATCCTTCGATTATAAGCTAGTTAGATTCTGTGATGCTGATTATGTTGGGGACAAGATTGAAAGAAAATCCACCAGTGGAAACTGTCAGTTTCTTGGTGAGAATCTGATATCCTGGGCCAGCAAAAGACAAGCAAACTATTGCTTTGTCAACAGCAGAAGCAGAATACATCTCAGCTGCAAGTTGTAGCACACAACTGCTCTGGATGAAACATCAGTTGGAGGACTATCAGATTCATGCAGATAGCATTCCTATTTATTGTGATAATACTGCTGCAATATGTCTGTCTAAAAATCCAATTCTGCATTCTAGAGCCAAGCATATAGAAATTAAACATCATTTTATAAGAGATTATGTTCAGAAGGGTGTTCTGGATATTCAGTTCATTGATACTGATCATCAATGGGCTGACATATTTACAAAACCCCTGACAGAAGACAGATTTAACTTTATTAAAAAGAATCTGAACATGCATTTCATCTCTTGAAAATATGCTTGAATCTGAATGAAAATTGAGATTCTGAGTTTATCAGAAGCTAAGACTTATCAGTCACTCATTTTGAGAGTGTGAAGAAAGTTAAGCATCTGAAAAACTTCAGAGTCTGAGGTTCAGAACCTGGATTTTCTGACTTTTGAATCTGATAGTTATCAAAATTTTGGTCAGAATCTGGTAAGTTATAACTCTGGGCAATGATGATTTAAAGCTTTGAAAGTTATACTTTGTCCCTCCAAAGTCATCAATTTGAAAATGTGTTTTTCTTTTTTCAATTCTGAAATGTTTTAACAAAACACAGACACATTTTTCATCAAAAATTGCTCAAATTGACATCAGACATGTTCAGTTTTTCAAAATTTATTCATAAAACTCTGAACAGTTCTGTCTGAAAGTCTCATTTTGGTATCAGACATTTTCAGCTTTTCAAACATATTAAAAAACCCTGAACAGCTATGTCTGGAAGAGTTCAGAAGCACTGAGCAAAATGCTCTATTTTTCAGTTTTCTGAAAAGAGTTCAGTTGTGCTAAAACCTTCAGTTGGTATATGATCTGAACAATTGTGTCTAAAATAGTTCAGTGATACTACACAGAATATACTGAACAAAAAGGCTCTGAACAATCTTTTATGTTCTGAACAACATTCTCTGATTTTCAAATGCAATGTTATATACTTCATGTATGATCAAGCTTGCTCTGATGGTTATCTTTGCTGCTTGATTACCTATATGATTGCATTTTTATCTCACATGTTTTCAAACTCTCTTTAAAAATTTTGAAAAATTTTCTTTTTGTTGATGACAAAAGGGGGAGAAAAAGGAAACTAGTATTAAGGCTCCTGAGCTCAGAATATATAAGTTAATTCTGTCAGTTAATTAACTTATGAGAGGGAGTAAAAGGTATTAAGGCCTGAGCTCAGAACATAAGTTAATTTCTGTCAGTTAACTTATGAGAACTGCTTTTAATCTCTGATAAGGGGGAGAAAATGTTCTGAATTATTTTTTTTATGAGATGATAAATTACTCTTAGTGAGTTAAAATGAATTTAAATAACTTGGATAAGACTCAGGGAGCTTACAAAACTCATCCTGTGGATTATCAGACTTAGGGGGAGAGATTACAAACCTCATAACCTGAAGTCAGCTTGTTATTTACAATTCTAAGTGATAATTTCAGTTTATTGGTTTAAGTTAGATTTAATTAACATGGATAAGAATCAAGGGGAGGTTGCAAACCTCACCTTGAGGATTATCAGACTAAGGGGGAGCTTGCAAACCTCATCCTGAAGTCAGCTTGTTAATTAAACTTAACAACAATTCTGAAATTTTCACATGTTTTGATTTAAACTGAATTTAATTAACCTGGATCAGACTCAGGGGGAGCTTGCAAACCTCACACCCTGTAGTCAACTTGTTAATTAAATTAACAACAATTTTCTGTTAATACTTATGTTTGTCATCATCAAAAAGGGGGAGATTGTTGGAACAAAATGTGTATGAACAACTCTCTTTTGGGTTTTGATGATAACAAAGTGTTAAAAAGAAAATTGGTATTGCGAATGCTTTGTTCTAAGTGTGCAGAACCATGTCCTTAATGATTGGTGTTGAGTCTTTTGTGTTGGCTGCATGTTTTGGCAAAACCAAAGTATTGAATAGAAGCATCTCCATATTAGAAACATTTCTTCAGTTGCAAGTTTTGTGTCTTGAAGCCATTCAGAAGCAGAAAATGTCATCAGAAGCTGAATGCACTGTAGCAGTTCAGAAGCTGATTTCAGGTTCTGAAGCCAGCGTTGACTTTTGTTGACCACATCAGAAGCTGGGTTTTCAGATTAGTTTTTTGCGCGTATCTTGGGAGATTTAGCAAGGAATTATCTTTGTATAATTGCTTCTAGAATGCTGAATTATTTGGAGAAGATTTTATTGAAGATTTGGTTCAAAGATATGAAATTCGTATTTTCCTGTTATGATCTTTCAAAGATTCTATACAGTTTTATTTGTTACATTATTGGACCAATCTTATTCCAGTAACAAATCAATTCAGAAGATTAGTTTGTTATTTATGTTGCAAGACTGAAGACTATATAAGGAGGAGTAATGCTGCTTTCAAGACATACGAATTTAGAGTTATATTTCAGAAAATTGAGTCTGTGTTTTTTAACTTAGAGTTTTCTTTGTACACCACTCATTGTTTGAGTTGGTTTATAGTTTTTACTGAGTTGTAATTCATTCTAAGCCTTTAGGTACGAATGAAGTGTTGTCATTGAAATTGTGTTCAAAAACAGGGGATTGTTAAGGGTTGTTCAAGTAGCTGGGTTTAGTTGCTTGAATAGGAAGTTAGAGGATTCTAATACTCAGAGTTGGGTAGAAGTCTGACTAGGAGGAGTTTAATTGCTAAGGCTGGGAACTGGGAGTCAGTGTCTTGAGTCTTTGGGTTAAATCCTATAGTGGATTTCCTTCCTGGATTGGTATCCCCCAGAGTAGGAGGTGTTTACTCCGAACTGGGTTAACAAACCTTGTGTGTTTTTAGCTTTCCTGCACATTTATTTTTCTGCCTGTTAATTGCTTTTATAATTGTGCTAAGTTCTGATCAGAACCTGCTAAGTTTTAATCAGAACCAGAACCTGTTAAGTATCTTATTGCCTGGCCAGAATTTCAATTGGTATTAAATAATGGTTATGGAAGTACAAGCTAAGAGCAAGAAGGAAAGCATTGAAGCCTTTGTTGCAAGTCTGAAGCAAAACTGGGTCTGAAGCAGCTTCTGAAGGCAGAGTCTGAAGACTGCGTCTAAAGGGTGCTTCTGAAGGCAGAGTCTGAAGACTGCGTCTGAAGGGTGCTTTTGAAGGTTGAGTCTGAAGGTCAACAGAAGTCAACGTCTGAAGGTTGAGTCTGAAGGTCAACATAAGTCAACGTCTGAAGGCTGAGTCTGAGGGTCAACGAAATTCAACGTCTGAAGAAGTGCGTCTGATGAACAGTGCTTCTGAAGTGTGCGTCTGAAGTCCTGCTTCTGAAGAGAGGTTCTGAAGTACTGTGTTCTTGAAGAAGCTTCTGAAGTCTAACGTGGAAGGAAAAGCAACTGTCTCTGTCAGCATTTAATGCCTGCAATGTCAGAACAACTCCAATGGAACAGTTGTCTCCCTGGACCAAACATTCCCCAGTTTTTAAGGAAAGTTTATTCAAAAAATGCGTGCTCTGTTCTGCAGTTCAGCACACATTTTCAGCTGCCTAGCTTCTACAATTTGCAACGGCTCTTTGCTGGATTTCTGCAATTCTCAACAGCTATCTTTTGCTCTATAAAAGGGTGAAGATTTGAAGAGAAAAATTGCTAAGACTCTGAAAAACACAAGACTGATATCGTGCTCTGTTTTGCTGTCAAAGTTCAAAAAGTCACCAAAACTCTTAGAAATTCTTACAATCTTAGTATCTTAGAATTTCTTAAGTGTTGAGTCTTATACCTGTGTTGTATTAAGTGAACACCTCTGATATTTGATCAAGTGTTCAACTCAAACTTAATTTCTTTGTAATTCAGTTTGAACTAAAGTCTCAGTCTGCGTGCTAAGCATCCTGAAGTCTCATTACTTTGTGTTCTGAGCATTGGAAGTCTCTTGACTTAGTGTCTTGAGCATTAGAAGTCTCTTACTAGGTGTTTGAGCATTGAAGTCTCATTACTTTGTGTTCTGAGCAATTGTAATCAGTTTGATTATAGTTAAATCTCCTGTAAGTGACAGGGGGACTAGACTACTTCCAACTTGTGGAAGGAACTGGTATAAAAATATCATGTGTCATTCTTTCCCTTTCTCTTTACTTCTTAATCCGCTGCATAAACATCTCTGAAAAAGGTTCAGAACTGATCTATATCAGATTCTGAACTTAACCAAAGTTTTAAGAAAGGAAAAGATTTCATCCACACAATTCAACCCCCCCCCCCCCTTCTTGTGTGTTTTTCTCACCTTCAGTTTGTCCTTCATTAATACAACTGTATCCATTACGAATCTTTATGACTGTTAAGTATTGTGTGTGTGTATATATATGTGTGTGTGTGTGTGAGTGTGTGTTTAAAAATTAGTATAATATTTAAATATTATTGAATATATAATTGAGTCAAGTCATTAATAAAACAAATCAAACTTTATATAACTTATGTTCAACTTATTTAGTTAACGAACTTAATTTCCTGCTTAAGTTTGATTCATGAATTAAGTTTGAGTGAATTAATTTTAGAGTCGAGTTTCAAACTAAGTTCAAGTTTACTTGATTCATTGTTGGCTATCAACTTCATAATCGATTTTTTAGGGGCACCTCACAATTGTTATTCTCTTCTTTATATTATAATAATATTTTTCTTTTGAACTTGGTATAATGATGTTCATGTAAATCAAGTAATTGAGTTCATGTTGTTAATAAATTTCACTAAAGATGAATTGTTTAGAAGAATATGAGTTTGATTCTTTGGTAGAACAATTATTGATCATTCTTTATTTACTTTCCGGTCAACTTCATATTATCTAAGTTTCTTTTCTGTGGGAATCAGAGGATTAAAAAAACGATGTTTATGCATTTATATTTTCAAAGGTAACGGAATCTCCTTTTTGTAACTATGTATGACGACTCATATAGACAATTTATTTTTGATATAAATGACTCACACACACACACCCACACACACATATATATGCAAGCTACACACAATAGAGGCGATACTCCCAACCTAGAGAAAATATATTAAAAATAACACCCAAAAAAATATATCATAAAAAGAAAAAGAAAAGGAGAGAGACAGAGAAGAATCTAAGTGACGAATTGTGAAAGACTCGCAAAAAAAACACAAGCAGGAAGGTATGAAAGTTATGAAATTTTTCCGCATATATATAATTATTGATGATTAATGGTTGAATAATATTTTTTTCTTGTATCCGAATTTTATTTTTTATAACCCTCTCAATTTTTTTGTGTGTTACATAATAACCCTCTCTATGTATACCTGTAACTTTTAGAACCCTTTCTATATGATTTTATATATAGTTTTTGAGTGTCTTGTGGTTGTACTCTTCATATTTGAAGGTTTTTGTAAACTGATTCTTTTATCAATAAAAATTCTTATTCCTAGCTAGTTCGAGAAAAGGATTGACACAAATATGAAGAGACGTGGTCCATGCAACCATTGCGGAACAAAGTGTAAGCCTAGCTCCTTCATCAAGCTCTTGAGTTTTTTTTTTCCCATTTGACTGAATTAAGTACACTGTATTAATTTTTGACTTGATAAAATTTTTAATTGAAGTTTGAACATAAAAAGTTGGCATAAAATAATATTACTATTAATTAAAAAGTTAAAAGTATATTCTTCAAAACAAAGAAAAAACAAAAGTTTGGTCAAAGGCCTAACCTTAAAAAAAAAGTCAAGGAACATGATTTAAATCTCATAAGTGACTTTTGTAAAATTATCATTAGTACAACAACCCTTATCAAAATAATTTACCCTTTCCTAATTTTTTATTAAAAAACATAGAAAAAAAGTAAAAGACAGCAAAATACATTAACAAGTGTAATCCTTATGGGATTCTAATTCCACTTGTGTGACATTGTGACAGAAATGTCACATAACATGCCCACCCATAATGTGACATGGAAGTAGATCTCGTCATTTTTTTCTCTCAATTTTTTTTGACGTTTGAGATTAATCTAATCTGATATGATAGCGACCCCGGATTATGAAAAAATAACATTCATATGATAACTTAAATTCTAATTCCATTAAAAATAATAGAGTGGTTGTACAAAAACAAAAATAGAGCAACATTGTGACATTGTTTCTCTACTATAAAATGACAAGCAATTATCAATCTATCTCCCCTTCACGCTGCTTTCATTTAAAAAACTTTCGAACATAATGTGTCAAATTTAATAGTTGTGATTGGATGATAATCTTTTTAACAAGGCAAAATGAAATATATTAACAATAATAAATATTTCTCATAGCACAAGAAGTACTAAAAAGGAACACAAGTGTAAAAGGTGTACAATCGAACCAATAAAAGAAAAAGATGAAAGAGATATTAACCAATGTCTAAACAGGATAACTAGCTAAGCCACCAACCATGATAACCGAAAAAAAATTAATGTATTTTGCTTCAACCACAAGTAGGATAAAATATTGACTTTATCCACACGATTATGAATAGAGTCATCCTTTTGGCTAAAAATCATATTATTACGCTCTTTCCAAATTACCCAGACACAAGAAAACCAAATAACATACATAAGAGATCGTCACATTCTAGAACCGCCTGATACAAAACAAAACTACATAAAATGGTCAGAAAAACTTGACACATCAACTCAAGAGAAGTCAATCCACTGTCAAACATGTTGTCAAACCCTACCGAAGAATTTACAATCCAAGAACAAGTGATTAGCAGATTTTGTAACACCACACCCACTCACACAAAGCTGAGAGTCTTGATTGAGAATGTCTAGTCTAAATAAATTATCCATTGTAGGAAGCCGATTTATGAGAAGACGTCAAACAAAAAAAATATCTTCAAAGGAATGTCCTTATACCAAATAAGATCTAAAACGAGTGAATGAGAATGGGGAACCAAATTGACTAGCAATTAATAAAATAGCCAACAACCGAATCTAAATTCCACGACCAATGATCACCACTTTAAACGGAAAAGTAACATTGTTAAATAAAGTCCTACACTCCCCTACCAACTCCTTCTCCCACGCAAACAACCTACACCTCCAACTCCAAGCATCAACTCCCTCTTCCCACCCCAAAGAAAACATATCTTCTTTTGACACCCACTTATTTACAGACAAATCAAACAACCTCCTAAACTGGTCCTTGAGAGAAACACCCCTTTACCGAGGATCTGGAAAAAAAAATAAGCATCAACCTCATCACCCACCATCCTCCTTAAATTCTCTTCAAACCACCTTTCTTCTCCAAACCCAATACCATTACGGACCTACACTAACTCCTTCCACCACACGGACTCATCTAGCTACCTCTTTCAAGATCCCCCTCACAATATTTCGCCCTCAACACTTTATACCATAACCCCTCTTTATCCACCAACATCCTCCAACCCCACTTCCCTAAATGTTCGTAATTAGTTGTTATGTTATTATATTTCCCCTTTGTCAGAGAATGAACTTGTATCCTCCAACTCACTAATTCTTAACTCAAACTATTTGAGTTAACCATCTCCCAATAAGAAAGAAACTAAATATATATTGTTTATTTTTTTTACTAATATATTGTTTATTGTTGCTAATACATGGATATTGCATCCATATACAAAAAGACCTTAGAAACTCCAAAATCATAACCTAAAAATAAGCCTAACCTTACAAATATTAAACGTAAATATGCATTTTTACTTATATTTCATTCGTCATGAGGGAGTATAGTGCAACTACAAATATAGTAGATACAGCCCTATATGATTAACTCACATCATTATGCAAATAACTTCTCGCACTCAAATTTTGTTAAACACTATTATACCTTGAAGACAACTTTTGTCCTATTTGAGAGATCATAAACCAACCAATTTTTTGAAAAAATTACCCTGTTTCTATGATTTGATGCATCAAAGTTATTGTTGTAGTGCAAATTAATTAGCGCTCAGCTAGCCGTTCTTATCACAATCGTGAGACATAATTCACATAAAAAAATTGGAGGATCCAAATAATACATTTACTATGTGTAGCAGAGAAACTAATATAATTAAGGCTAAAATGCACTTTTGACCCTCAAGTTTTCAAAACTTGCGATTTTGGCCAGAAACACATATTCAATCATACCAATTACAAACCAAAATCCAACAACTTCAAATCTAAACCCATAAAAACCAACCCAAATCAAGGAAATCCCTAAATTAAATTCAAATAATTTCACACAACACACAAATTCTTCTTGTTCCTATTCGCCTTCAACTTTCGTTTGTAATAAATTAGCAAAATCAAAACACAGAAAAGAATATGAAAATCAACATTAGTACCAACAAGCTAAACCTAGAATATAGATGTGATTGACAACGGCAACACATTAATTTGGTTGAATTTAATTTAGGGATTTTTTGTAAACAGCGGTACAACTTCACCTTCTAAGTACCCTTTTTAGACTCTCTCGAAGGAGAGATCTGATTGCATCAAGTGATTGTTATGGAGCAGAAATCTGGAACATGAGAAGGATCTAGTTTAATTGAATTTAATTCCTTATGGGTCTTGAATTCACATCTTTCATCCTTTTATATTTGGGTTTTGAATGTATAAGATTTTCTGGGTTTGTGTGTGTATCAGGGAAAGATTGCCCAGAAGGTTAACAAAATTGTTGAGATTATGTATATTTGTGATAAGAATGTTGAAGAAGATCCGGAAATTAGGGTTAGTGTTAAAGAGGAGGTAAAAATTGGGAACAGTATGAAAGGAAGCGATGACTTTGAAAGGAAAATGGCTGATTTTGGAGATGAAGATCTTCACTCAACATTGTCTTCAGTTGAATTAGAACATCCTTATTTTCTTTTCTTTCTTTTTATTTTTTTTCTTCATTTTAATTGGTGAGTTGGCTTTTATTTTATTTTAAAAATAAAAAATTACACAGTCAGCATGTGACATGTCATCCAAATCAGCTTTGACCGAGTCAAAATCAAGAGGCTGTGGTTTTGCAAAGGGGCTGAAACTTGAGTGGCTAATAGTGCGATTTCCAAAATAGGGGGGTCAAAATCGCAAGTTTGTAAATTCGGGGGGCCAAAAGTGCATTTTAACTTATAATTAATTCTCATAAAAATATAGTATAATTAGGTATATAAATTAAAAAAATTAAAGACTTTATTTAATTGGTCAAAATTTAAAAGGCAATACAATAATTTATTGTAACTCATTAATTTTTACTGTTTAATTTCATAACACAGATCTTGAAAATTAAGACCGTGGCCATAGTCACTCTAATGGAGTATGTACAATCATTAAAAAGGCTTCTATTAAATCATTTGAATTAAATACGTTCACATATATATAGCTAGGCATGTGATTAATACCCCTTTATAAGAATAATAATACTGCAAGAGAACAATTCTTTGTTTTTTTTATTGATTTTTCCAACATTTTCTAACTAAGTATTTTAAATCGGTGATTAACATGGATTCATCACCAGCAACTCCAGTATGGCGCCAGGGACCAGAAGACAAGCCAGTTTTATGCAATGCATGTGGAACAAGATACCGAAACTGGGGAAACCTTGAAGACCATTCTCTCAAACGTTGTTTTCCAAAAGAACTCGTTACTAACAGTGGCAACAGTAGAAACAACAGTCTCAAAGAAAGTTCTTCAACCATTGATGTTTCAGATTCTGATAATGGTATATATTTATACTAGTACTAGTCATTTTCACTCTTTTCTTTACAATGCTATATACTACTTTTGTGAGGGGTGGGCGTGCGTGAATATTTATTTTAAATTGTTACTCCCTCCGTTCTTTTTTAAGTGTCTCTTTTGAAGAAAATTTTTGTTTCTAATTAACTGTCACTTTCAAAGTTCAATGCAAAATTAAATGTTGTTTTACCAATATTACCTTTAGTTATTTATTGCGGAGAGAAAAATATATGAAATGAGATATTAAATGAATAAGGTCATTATAGTAAAAGTATAACTTATTGCATTAAAAATAGTAACATTTATTGATTGTCTTGGTTTGTGTAAAATGTCAAAAAGTGACAATTAAAAAGGAACGGAGATAGTAATAAATAAGAGCATTTTTACTTAGACGAAAAAGATTCAGATTTATGCAAGTCTGCAATCTCTCCAAAGAGACGTAGTGTGAGGATTATCAATAAGAAGATGACACCAATGGAGAAGTTTCAACAAGAACTTTTCGATGAGTTAAAAAATCACGAGATACCAAATGAGTCATCCCCAAAAGAAGTCTTATTGTTCGGAAATGTGAACAACTTCATACCTTCAAATGAAATTGGCATTGGAGCAGTTCTTTTTAAACCAGACGGTCCTTCTATGTAGAAGGGATAATATATATCCTTCATTAATAAATTATGAACTTGCATGTTTTGTGAATCTTTGTGGTTCTCTAAGTGTGGCTTGGAGATATTTTGTTTTTGAAATAATTTGGACCTCTTGAATTTCGAACCTTATTTTATGAGACTTTGTTAGAAGATGCTTCTGTCCGTCTTATGTTTTATAAAGTGATTTCAATCAATTTTCAAATGTATGATTAAATAATTGCATGTATGAAGAAGTGATAGGGCGAACGATTTCTTCAGAAAGAGAATTGTTTTAATATATGTTGTTGGCTCTACTATTTCTTCATAAATATGTAAAAACAATTTTCATTGGTTATTAGTTGTAGAGAAAATGAAAGGGAGAGCAAAATGAATGCAATTTGCATTTAATTTCTTTTTGGAAAAGATGATTTTTTGAAATAACATAATTAAATATGATAAAAATTTGTCTTTTTTGCTTATAATTTGGGACAAAGAAAATGAGTTTTTTTTTTCTTATAATTTGGGACGGAGGGAGTAACTTATAAAGTTTATTATGTCTTAGTTTTGGTTGATTGGTGGCAAAATCATTTAGTTTGCCAACAATGCATCTAAGGGTACCTTTTTTTTATTTTTTTTAGAGGAGGGTACCATTTTTTTGTTACACGTATAAGGGTATTTTGTAAGGTCTAAAATACCGGTTATACTTCCATTAATACATTTTTCTTATTAACTTTTTATTTTTATCAAATATGGCTAGCTAGTAGCTAAGAGGGAAAAAAGGAACCGTGACAAAGCAATTTTTTAGATTTGCTCGGAGGGTAGGATAATTCAACATGTAATTGGTTCAAAATATAGGAAGGGGTTGAAGAGGGAAAGAGAAATAATTCTCTTCTTATTTGGATCACGAGGAAATGGAAGAAACTTTTAAAATGATTTGTTTACAGGGTTATCCATCGCCTTGCATGTTATATTTTCATATATATTTTTTTGGGATAAGAAGCTAACAAAAAGAAAATAAAATAAAAAACAGCTAAAAATTAGTCTCTGTGATACATCTCTCGCCGGGTATCAGCCTGCAGTAGCGGAAGTAAACCCTCTGATGGCTCCAAAAACTTAAGCCAAAACTCAGGACTTGCAGCTCCTAGTTTAGCCATGAAATTTGTGGACGAATTCGCCTCCCTCACAGAATGTTGTAACTGAACGCTCCAGCTCCTTTGCAGAAAATCATGCACATTACTAATGATTGCCGCATAATGGTGCCAAGGATTCACCTAACTGAACAGCCAACGTCGAATCAAAGTAGCAAATCACCTCCCAATATCCTCTTTCCTAAGCTGCTTTCAAGCCATGATACAGTGCTAACAGCTCGACGTGTATGATGGTGGAAATACCAACATTACTAGCAAACTCATAAAGTCAACTGTCATCACTCCTACGAAGAACACTACTAAAACTAGATATTCCGGGATTTCCAAGACTGCTACCATCAACATTCAAGACAATGACCAGACTTTAAATATTTTCATATATGGGTAAAGACATTTTAGTTGATGTATTTAAATATTTTAAATTGTTTTCTCTCCAATTTGTTTCCCCCACTACTTAAAATTTATGGATTCGTTGCTCATTAAACATAATAAATGTAGTCATCACTACTTGACAAACTTCTATAAATACAAAATGGAATTTGTTGTGAATTCAAAACTTAAAATCACACCCATAAACTTAGATATGTGGAGCAAAAGGAAATAGTAATCAAAATCAAAATAGCTTCAAGTATCAACAACAACAACAATATGCCTAGATCTAAGTGTGAAGAAAACCACAAGCATAACCAAAGCAACAAAGATAAGAGACCAGTCTTAGAGAAAACCAACACACCAATATTTTTTTACCTAGTTCGGACCAATATGTCATACATCTGGAAGAGAGAACAACTCTTCAATCCACTATGATATAATGAGTGTTACAAAGAGGATACAAGAAGATAGATCACAATCTCACGAAGAACAAACCATAATTTCTATCCTTTTGTCAAGTCACTCAAACCCACCATGAATCCTATGATGAGAAAAACAAGAGAGATAGCTTTTTGATCCTTGCTCTAATGAAATCTCACTATCCAAGGTGTTTGTGAAGTGTATTCCAGCCCAAGCATCCCACCAGAAGACACTCAATCCTTAGCCTCTAAGTTCCCTCATTTGTTTTGACAAAATTCACTCTCTTGAAGCCTCCATAAAAGTCGATGAATGAAAGTTTTTATAGTACTCAAACCTAGACAAAATTGCACCACAATTTGTCAGGATCGCGTCGCGATCTTTAACTCATACCCAATACTATTTTCAGCCTTATCCACAATCGTGCCACTATTCCTTCTGATCATGGCACAACTTTTTACAAACCAAATCAATATCTCAGAACCCAAATTGCGCATGATTGATATCGCGCCGCGATTTTTAACGAACCTTCATCACCAAATTGTGAGTCAATTTCAACCAAATTTTTATGAGGTTCATTAATTAATTATGCTAACATTAAATTGACATTTCCGTCAAAAAACATTAAATGTACATATTTAAGTTCTCAATAGCAAGATGACCAACAATATGCCTTATTTCAAAGGTGACAACATCATCTTTTGTATCTATATGATTATTCAGATAGACATTTACACGGTATTATACATGCAAGCTAGCTACGTACACTCAAGTGAGGTAGTGCAATTACAAAAAAGAAGAAAAGAGTGCGGCGGAATACAAGGGAAAACACGTAGAAAGGTATGAAAAATTTGAAATTTTTATGCATTTATGTAATTATAGATGCTTGACTATTTTTTTTGTTAACTCACTATGTAACTATTTTTCTGTTGAAAGGTTTGTTAACTCACTATGTATTTGCCACTTGAGTTCTAAAACATTATTTTTCATTTGGATCTTGTGTTTGTGCATTTCATTTCAAGATTTTTGCGGATCCGAATTTCTAAGAAAATTACTCTTTTCCCATACAAAATTGCTCATTCCTATATAAACTGACCAAAATACCTCCAGCGTGAGTCAACTCACGCAGGTATATATCAACGTGAGTTAACTCACACTGTATACATGTTATTACATTACACCACTAAAACAAAAATATTATTACACACAACTTAAATATTATTACATTACATTGCAATTCATTACATTCAACAATGATTATTATAACATAAATTAAAGATTTTTTTTTTAAAAAAAATCGATTAATCATAATGACCAATTTTCTTGGGGTAGGGGGGCAGGTAGACGAACCCGCCATAATCACCTCTACCGCTAGCGGGAAAAAACATTCAGGCTGGATTCTTGTCGATTAATCATAATGATCCTAACATGACTCAAAAATTCCCTCGTCGATTAATATAATGATCTCAATTGCCGTCATAAAAAACAACATAAGATCATTATGATTAATCGACGAAGAACATTGAGACTGTTTACGCCTATAGTAACAAAACTAAATAAAAATATTGAGAGAAGAGATGGGAGGTGGAAGAATGAATGAGAAGAAATGAGAATGAGAAAAAAAATGAAAGAAAGGTTTCAATTTATAGATTTTTTGCTTGAATTCTATTGGTCGAAGAAAGTAACAGCCCCTCCCTGATTGGCCACTGTCCTAACTGTCGTCCAACCTACACAAATTAACTCACGCTGGCCGGTAACCTGCGTGAGTTAAGTCATGTTGCCACCGTCCATCTGCGTGACTTAAGTCACGCAGGACTTAAGTCACGGCCATTACAGGTCACTGTGACTTAAGTCACACTGGCTTCTGGTGTAGCAGGACACAACATTGAATGCTGTCAACCAAGCTATTAATGACCCCAAACCAATACACACTCACAATTGATCCAAATTACACCATTTCAACAACATAATCACACATAACCACATAATCACGCATTATTGATCCAAATTACACAAATTCGTCGTTAATCACACAATCACATAATCAATCCAAATTACACATACTCGATCCAAATTACACATAATCGATATAAATTACACAAATTCGTCGTTAATCACACATAATCGATCCAAATTGCCCAAATTCATCATTAATATCATAATCACACATGAACGATCCAAATTACACAAATTCGTCCACAAATACACAACCCACAAATTCATTAAAATGCAACATTACGGACACAAATTCGAACATATTACATCATTACACGTTAATACATATTACACTTCAATAGAGCGGACACAAAGATATAAAATGTTATTTTGAACCAATAACCTAAACATGTAATCTACATCGAAATCATTACGGATAATATCTGGATAATAAACCGTCTTCCAAAAGTCTTCCTCCTTATCCTCCCCCAAGTCCACGCATGGCACCTGTACAAATACATTTGATGTTCTTTGATTTTCACCTAGAAGGATAAAGTATGTGTCAAGTTGTGCCTTCAAATCATTCAACTTGTCGGTGGGGGTTAAATAGACCATAATCGTCTTCTTCTCGTGGGAGTATCGAACATGAGCTTCAACTTTGTCTTGAGACATGTTTCACTTCACAAAATAAATAAATAGTTGAATAATTAGAGACATATAATTTTATAAAATGTGAGCAATAAGAATAACGAATAAAATTGTTGATGTTTTTTCCATCACAAAAAATGTCATATATTTAAATAATCTTATTTACATATTGGACACAAAAATTGGCATTACATAATCGACCACAAAAAAATATGCCGGTGTAATATCGACAAAAAAGGACGAACACCGACTAAAAAGTGTCGTAGCCTATCTAACTAGCTAGTGATAATGCATAATCTTCATCTTCTTCAATTACTTCAAATTCTCCTTTTAGTTTTTCCGAAGTGGGAGTGTCGCAATATATTGGATTGAGTTGATTTGTTGGTTTTTTCGGCGGCTTCGGCTCCTTAGATATGAGGTCTTTGAACAAAGCTTGTCTATCCATAAATGCAAACTCTCATTGCTCCGCCACACAAATCTTGTGAATCTTCCACTCCGTACAAGGCGGTGGTAATGGACAACCATCTTTCAAATAAATATGAAGAAAGTGGCCGGGAATTAAGCCAAGACACATGATGTGGGCATGTGGGTTAAGTGGTGGAACACCTCGATTAGGAAATATCTCTCACATATACCTCTTTCCGCCGAAACCAATTGAACAACAGCTCTATTGTAGCAAGTTGCAACAATTTGACTCATATCCGGTAATGTCAACCATTTATCTTCGTATTCAATTCCACCACTATTTGTTGGAGGGTGTAAACCATTCAAGATATATTGAAAACGCTT
Organism: Medicago ruthenica; assembly: GCA_018208015.1. Taxonomy (NCBI): domain Eukaryota; kingdom Viridiplantae; phylum Streptophyta; class Magnoliopsida; order Fabales; family Fabaceae; genus Medicago; species Medicago ruthenica. The sequence continues at coordinate 87,094,038 of CM031374.1, read as the reverse complement.
CTCCGAACCAAATATTGGAAAATAGTCACCCTTATTATTTTTCAACTCTTGAATAAGTGCACTACGAACCAATACATGATTTTCCTCATCTATACCCATGTGTCTAGCTATGACCCGGAATCCACAATTACCATCTCCTTTAACATTCACAATATTTTTGATGAAAGGTTTCATGATCTTTAGGAATTGTGTTATGTATGGTAAATCCAGAGTATACGAATTCGGGTGTCTAGTAGAGGGTGAAGTTTGTGAGCGAGATGAATTGCCTATACGTGCACTTTTCCTCTTTGGAAGTGTTGTCTTGGCATGTGAAGATTGGCTATCGGGATTTTGAAATCAACACGCTCCCATGTAGAGAGGATTCGACCCATGGATGACTCTTTTGGTGTAGACCTCGCCCTTTTAGGTGCTCCCTTGGTTACCATCTTTCTTGGAGGTGGAGACAACATTGTGTCTTTCGGAAATGCAAGTTGACACATCACCTCTTTGATGTGGAGTTTCATCTTGTAAGGGGCTTTTTTGAGCCGTTCTTGAATGTCATTCCACTCCTCCATCACCAAAAAATCATCATCAACCTCTTCTCCGCATACACTCAACCTTTGCCAATGAGGTTATATTTCATTCAATCGAATAGGCAATTTTTATTTTCTTTTCATGGCAAGAATACATGCACAAGGCAAGCTGTATGATGTCTTTTGAACACAATCACAGTCTTTCTTAGCAAAACAGAATGTCTTGGACCGCTTTGCTTACTCAAAGATAAAACACAATGCGGATCTAGATACACAACCCTCCAACAAAGAGTACAAAAAGTCTCCTTTGTATCTATGTTCTAAGATGGTACGACTCCTCCCAAAACTTGCTTGTATCTCGGACAATTAGATAGCCAACATCTTGTCTATTTCATCCCAACATGATGTCAAATCTCCAACACTACTCCTCAAATATATTTTTCAATTTTCCATGAGCCGATTCAACAATGTTGGTGGTTCTACAACCAAGATACAAGACTTTATCCGTCCATGCCCTCACAAAATTTTCCTTAACGGTATTCAATTTTGTGGTTTGAACATAGTCAAGGAATTTTGGAAATAGTTTGCATACATCTTTGAATTGCATTACCGCACTTGCATATACATTCTCTATAGGAGATTCAACCAAATATTTCAAAGCATCCATGATTTTGTCAACAATTTCACTTGTCTTCGCCTCTTTCACTTCCCTCACTTCTTTGCCATAAACTTTGACATCCTTCGGCTTCGCTTTGACTCTACAACACGTGATGCACTTAGCCCTTACATTATTCCCAATATGAAAATAACAAAATACAGCGGCGGTTTCGGGGAGAACTTTGGCAACGACGTTCATCAAAGCATTGTCCCGGTCCGTGACAACCACCTTAGGCATGTTGAGTTTTGAGGATAAAAGACTAACCAACATCTCAAGTGCCCAAGTAAAGTTGTCCTCTTTTCGTAGGCAAGAAAGGCAAAACCAACCGAATATGTCATGTTGGTAGAGGTGACACCAACAATCTCAAATAATGGCATTCTATACAATTTGGTTTTGTAGGTGGAATCCATGACCAAAACGGTCAGAAAAGTGTTAAGCATATTAATTGACTCCGGATGAGCAAAAAATGTGTCTTCAAGAGTGGTTTCCTCATTATTTGCTCTTGTGAAATAGACGTATTCATGCTCCTCCAACTTGAAAATCAAGTATTGCATCTCCGTCTTGTCACCTCTTATCCCATTTCGCCATCTTGTACGCGTATTGTACACTTTTTTTTATAACAGTCACACTTTCTTGGTTTTTTGCCTTTAAATCCGTTAAAATATTCCTAGGCAACGCCAAGCTTTTTGTCATGTCGATAACTCTCATCTTCTCCTCCTTTTTTAGTCTTCCCGCAAGAAGGTGGCCACCTAATTTTGGATCCAACTCATGGTTGTGAATTCCACAAAGCATGGTCAACCACCAATCACTTGAATTCTTCTCAAAGTAACTCACACAGAGCTCCAGCGTGAGTTAATTCACGCCCAGGTCGTGTTCTAGACTGCTAAACCTAGCTCAAAAACCAGCAAAATCAAGAGAGGTTAGATAGTACATTACCTGATTTTTGACTTTTGATGAGCGTAGAAACTTGTTTCCTGACGATTTGCAATGATTTTGGCTCAAGATTATGCTCCAAAAATTTGCACTTTGGGGTTTTTTTGGAGGTGAAGAGGGAAATAAAATGTGTTTTGAACTTGAAACTGTTGGGTTTTGTCCCAAAACAGTAATGCACGCAGCGTAGCTTAAGTCATGCTGATGCTACGGAGCGTGACTTATACTTTGGACTAGTTGAAATCAAACCTTTTGTGTGAATCTTGTAAAAGCTCTCATGTTTGTATGCTTGGAGTGTGTTTTATGAGATGATTTATTAGAATCAATCGCCATAGATAATTCAAAATGCATTTATAAATAAAGTGTTTTTTAACAATATAAATAAAGTGTTAAATAACTATTTCAGTCAGAATGATATAAATCCAGCTTAGTTTGAATTGAAGGGTGTGATACATTTAATTTATGGCTCGTTTGTTTATAGATTCTTATTGAAACAGAAGTTGGTTAGTATATTTTTATATTGTACTATCTATTTTTTTGGAATTGCTTATATTGTATCTTTGTTCCTTATTATAAACCTTTTTTCATAATTTGACACATTAAAAAAAAGGGAATGATAACTTGTGCCCAAAGCAAAAGTTAAGAAATAAAAAAATAAAATAAAATTTTGGAAATTGTGCATTCTTTATTTTAAAAGTTCAAACATCTATCTTTTTTATTCACAAATTTTTTTAATTTTTTAATTTTATTTTTAACTTCTTAACTTATGCCCTTCAAAAAAATATATAGTGTATTCACACTACAAGAAATCTATGGAATTTCGACGAAATTTTCTGAGGAAGAAGTTGTTCCTTGCTAAAAATATGTTTTTCCGAGGAACATTTTCCTCGTTATACTAGTGTCAGAATATCTGCACAGGCACGTGTTTTCAAGCTGCATTCCGAGGAAGATGTTCCTCGCTAAACATGCAACAGGAACTTTTCAGAGCAACCCATGTTAGTCAACACTGCTACAATCAAATCAACATTAAATAACATTGAATTACCGAGGGAAATGTTCCTCGGAATGCATATTCTTTCATTATATGACTGTTGTGTTTGTGTTTAAAAACATGTTAGTGCATAATAACAGGAGAGTGCTCTTGCTTCCTCTAGCTGCTTCATCTTTTCATTTGCTTCAACCATGGATGTTCCACAGTTTCGTCCTTTCAATGGTGGTGGTTGTGTCCCACCACCCACCTCTCCTACTGAGACTCGCTGGCCTCCACCAGAACCCCCTCCTTTGTAGATCTGGTTCTAAACACTCCAATGTGTCTTTGTAAAGTATTTATTTTTCGTTTGATTTTTCCGTTCGGTCGGGGTTGTTATTTCCTTGCTTTTGTTCTCTGTGAGATCTGTATTTTGTTTTTCCCCTCTTGGCTTCTCTGTTTTTATGAGTGTCATTCTTCAACCTCTCTTCAATATTTCAGATTTGAATCCAAAAGTTTCAATCTCTAACTGCTTCTCAAACTAATGCTTCAAAGGACTCCCGGGGCTGTTCAAGTTCTTTGTTTCTACCAACAAGGGAAGGGGTTCTTTATTTTGATGTCTTAATGGCAGCGTTGGATGCACATAATAGTGTCCACATGTTTACAAATTTGCTTTGGAGGTTTGTATTGCAAAATGAGAGAGGAGATTTGACTCTGGTGTTTAGTTTTGCTTTAGTTTCTTCTAGTTTGTTTTTTTTTTGGAACGATTCTAGTTTTATGTAATTGTGTTTTCGTTGGTTGCTGTTGTTTGTATGTTTTAGACCATGTTCATTCTTAGCTTGGTTAAAAAAATAAAATAATTATCAAATTAAAAGTTTTGGCACAAAGAAAAATAATTATAAATTTAATTATTTATTTTTTTAAATAAAAAAACATTTGTTCCTCAGAAACACTAGTCACTTTGGTGTCAGATTTTACAGATGCGACAGTTTGTGACTCAGTTGTCAAATCAACATTCGAGGACATTCTTCCTCGGAAACAACATTTCCTCAAAAATTTCCTCGGAAATGGATTTGCAACCAACTATTTTCCGAGGACGAGAGTTCCTCGGAAAAAAGTGACATTCCGAGAAGAATTGGACGATTTTCCAGGAATTTTGTGCCTCGGAATGTCAGTGGTTTCTTGTAGTGTCAATTTGCATTTTTGTGGTTTTATGTTATGAAGTTGTCATTTACATAATGTTATAGTTAAACGACAATGATTCCTAAAGGCAGACAATCACTTACAAGTATTTTTTTTTATAATAAATGATAATCAATGGGCATCTAGAAATTTAAAAAGGGATATTTGTCTTTGATTAAGTACCAATTTATTTTTCAAATGGGGTTTATGTTAGGCCACAAAACAATGCAAAATCAAAACGTCTCACCATTGTCATTCCGCACCTCTCACCCTTTTACCTCCACCTCTCAAACACAAAACCCACCTTTTTCAAATTAATGACTCCGATCAAAATATAGAGAACATTGTTCGCACATTGCCACCGTTCTTAAGCTTCATTTGGGTGAACAAAACACACCATTTTAATCACTTCTGATTCACTAACAACAAACAACATAACAAACCACGGTGACCCTCCTCCACTACTACCTCCACAAATGAATATCAATAGCCCAGACCGACTAGTTCATGTTCATAGGCCAGGGTCTAATCAAAGGTAGATGGAAATGAAAATGAAAGTTTTGTAAATTCATTCATCGGAATGGATAACGTGGACTACATTGCTTATTTGAGGAAGTTTTATGAAATAGAAGGATCATTATACACTTTTGAATCTAAAGAAGAATTGGTATTCATGATGCTATTCCTACACTCCTCAATCGAGAAAGCCAAGGATGGGTACCTTGATGATCAAATTGTTGCTGTGATGACAAACTAGAACATATGGGAAGACATGTTCATCAATCCCTTCTATCCTCAAAAGATGAGTACAATATGCAAAAACCACGATTGTAGTATTCTTTCAAGGAGTAGCAGAATCTCTATGTGAGACATGGAAATGCTAGAATTTCATGCCAAGGAAAATACCCTAATCGTGGTTTTGATGATACGACCCAGATTCACATCTTTAGGAATGTATTACAACGTCAACACAAGTTCTTGTTGGAACATGATGATCCTTAATGTCAAAGAATGATGCCGATGGTATCAAGATTATAGAATACACGACCTCGAATGATAAAAAAAAATTGAATACAAGAAGAGGAACACACAAACGAAAACTAGATTGTTCGAACTGGATACAACTTATGCAATCTTGGATCAAAGTATACTTCTCGCAAAATTTGTGAAGGAATATTCGAACAAGCGCAACAATTCCTCAACAATTAAAGAGCATGCTAGAGGATAAGGTGAAACAAGTGATGTAGTGCAACTGTGTAACCTTTCATGTCAACCTGAAGAAGTTTTTTTCGTCAATAACCAACATGGACATAGACAAGGGCAAAATTAGTATGGAGACAACTATCAAAGAGGTAACAACCTAATGTCCAGAAGCCTCAACATCCATCCCTACCAATAGTATCAGAAAAAAATCCTAGAGAAGATAAAACACAAACACTTAAGAATACACTAAAAAGATTATGCAAGCATCTCTTAAGAATAAGAAAAGCACAAAAGCGTCAATAAGACATCCTAAGGTACAAGTAGAGCATCTTACAACGAAATGAGTTGAACATCAGAAGTATGAGTTTACTGTCAACACTGAGAAGAATCCGAAGAAGCAATGCCACATTTTGACAGATTCAAGGGGAGATCAACAAGTACTGGTCTTTGAGGTGGATAAAGAGTAACTAGATAGTGATAAAGACTGTTATTACAAGGAGTTATAAGAAATATGTGAGTGTTTGTTGGGAAGTGATGATTTTAGTGATGAGCCAACCAACGACGATAAGGAAAGTTTTCATTTGTTGGGAAGAAATTAAATTGGGAGGTAATCTAAAGAAAGTTGAAAATAATGAGCCAGAGAAAACAAACAACGAAGAAGAAAGAAAAAGGGATGAAGAGAAAGGAAAGAAGAAAGAAAGTAAAGATGGACACTAAGGTCATGTATTTCAAAGTGTCCGAAGTAAATAAAAATGCAACGTCGACCCATAGAAAGCAAACATTGTTTGTCACCGAAGGTAATATGAAGTTTTCACAAGCCTTGATGGACTTTAGGTCGAGTGTGAACGTTATTAACACACACATATTTAGAGTTGTCAAAACGGGCTACCCGGCCCGTTTCGGGCCGGCCCGAGCGGGTTGCGGGCTTTTTAGGGCCGGGCTAAAAAGCCCTGTTTAAATTCGGGCTAGAATAATAGAGCCCGAGCCCGGCCCTATACGGGCTCCCGGGCTCTCGGGCCGGCCCGCACGCACCTATTTTTTTTTTTTTTAACATAGCTGTACCATGTAACATAAAAAAATCTTAGCATAGGAATTTTTTTTGGGAAATAACAGAACGTGATTATTGGTAGTAGTGACAAATAGGCAGAATCCAAAAATATAAAAATAAAAACTCACCTTTTTGATAAAAATATACTTAAAACATTAGATCATTTTGATTTAAAAAAATAAAACTCACCTTTACAATAAATGAAATGAGTTTGAAGAAGAAAATGAAAACTTTATACAGAACAATAATGCAGAAATTCAAGCAAAAAATGTACGAAATTAAGAAGATTCTGAAGTTGACTCATGCAAATCCAATAAGTAAAGCTAAGTAGGACAAGTAAAGAAGAAGAAAATAATGTACATCACAATTTTATCAAAAGCTCAAACCTTCTTGCAACATAACTATATAATGTAACACCAAAAAATAATCTTACACAGGAGATGACCCTTCTTGGCAAATTACCAAAAATGCTATGAATCAATCACAGGAAAAAGGCTGCAAGCATGTGGCCCGCACCCACCTATTTTTTTTTTGTTTATGCGGGCTGCCGGGCTACCCGTAGCCCGTACGGGTAAGCCCGAACGGGTTACGGGCTTTTACGGGCCGGGCTAAAAAGCCCTGGAAAAATTTAGGCTGCAATTTTTAAGCCCAATATTCCATAATAAAACAAAAATAACTCCCTGATCTCCCCTCTGGTCTTTCACTATATTGATTACCATCAATAATATCCAGAAGTTCATCATGAGAAATGTAATTTGGATGTTGATCAAGAACGGTAAATATTGTGTCATCTTCTGAGTTGATGCGAATATAATTATGCAACGCAAATATGAAGCTATTATAACAACTCTTTTAAACAACAATATAGAGACCGAAGAAAATAAGGGAAAATCGCAAACCTGAATGAAGAAAGGAAAAGAAACAATGGATGCATAATGGAGAAGGAGAATGATGATACAAAGGAATGAAGAAGCAGTAGAACCCATTTTTATCTCTCTTTGCATGATCGTTGGTATTTCCTGTATTTAATACATTTATTTTTTATTTTAAATTATAATAAAACATAACGGGTAAAACTGATATTTAAATAAAATAGTAAGGGTAAAAGAGGAAGAAAATTCAATAAGCTATAAGCTCAAACGCTACTTGAAATAGCGTCTGAAAAATAAGTTATAAGCTCCTGAAATAAGTTATAAGTTCATGACGAAAAGACTGTTATCAAAAAGGTCTTTTTTTTGTTTTTGTGTCTTACCAAAGAGACTCTTATCTTCGGTGATGATTTGTGCAGTTCTGCTTTATGAGAAAAGATCCACAATTTAAATGTAATAATGGCCCACAGGAGAAAAAGTAGAGGTAGACACGTAGGTCCGAAAGTGGTACAGTCTACTGCATGATTGGCATGCAGATTGTAATTAAACAGAGACCGACTGCCGCATTGATCGCGCATAGTACAACAAATGGTGGCATATCATTGGAGATTTAAAAAATGCCATTGCAGTCTTAGCTACTTCAATTTTTATTTCATTTCATGTCCAACTCCCAACAATTTATTTCATTTCATTTTCAAGGGTACAGAAATTGTGACCGTGGATAAAAAATGGTAGTAACATGTTGAAGTTTGGCGACATGATTCACCTCTAAAAAATGGGGTTTGATTCGTGGAGTCGTCAATTTGAGAGGTAGTTCAGGATTGTTAAAAATAATCAAATGTTTCGTTGTTGACCCTAGGATTGGCTTATAGTTGGTCCGAAAAACTCAAGTGATAGAACTATCTTAGGGTGTGTACCGACAATCATGGAGTCCAATTTTATGAATTGACATTCATTTTTGAAAGTAGTAATGTCCTGATCAAAATGGTCTTTGAGTGCTGGTTTGTTTTACAAATTGTTCACTGTCACATAGTCCAATTTTATATTACGATGGTAGATTAATCCCATGTATCGTATCCTATGGTGATATTATTTTTTTTGTTTAGGTGTTGGGTGATTGTCTTGTTGTAACTTTTTGAACATGGATTTTTTATTCTTTCAATATCTTAAAACTAGCTGAAGTATTCATCCTGTAGATCACAAGTTTATTTAATGCGTCACGTCACAGTTTTTAATTGAACAAGTTAACAAATGGACTACTTTGATAAATATATTATACTTCAAAAGATATATTTGACAATTTGTAAAGTTCAAAAATTCTTTTGATCGATACTTACAATTTCAAGAACCATTTTGTCTATTTACTGATTATTTAGTAACAAGAGAATATTTTTTTAAACATGTACGCATACACATTTTATTAGGGTGACTATTTTTTTTTATGTGAACAAAATTAGATGAGTTGAGCGTGACAACTTATCAGAATTAGACTTTAAAGCACAAAAAGTATGTCTCACATAGATAGTTTGGTTGTTGAGTTCAGAAACGTTAAATAAGTTTGATAGAGAAAGTTCGAAATTCGATTCTCATAGACTAATATAACCATTAACTTTTGTCTTAAAAAAATCCACAAAATTTTGTGACGAATTCAATGATGATCATCAAAATTAACTAATTTTGAAATTCTAATTCACAATATATCCACTATCCACCGTAAACTTTACATTTTTTTGTAAAAAAATCCAATTCGCAACTATTTGTTTTTTGAGGAAATTTCATAAATATTTGTTGTTTAATACTCCATTAGTTCCTAAATGCATGCCACATTTTAACTATTACACTATTCTCATAATATGTTTTTATCATATATTTTTTACTAAATATTATAAATGTTAATATATAATATATTGTTTGATTTATCTTAATGAATATTTTCAAAATAACAACTTTTATAATTTTTTATTATAGATAATTACATATATTAATAATCAAAGTTGTGTATTGACGTGTATTTAGAAACAAAGAAAGTATTATAGTTGACCCACTCATCCGTAACATGTGTGTCAACAATAAAACAGTAAATCGTCATATCTAATTCTCAAATAAATCATTGACCTTATGAATATTTCAAAAAAGTTATGACTATCTTAAACTATTAAGTTAGTCTATATATTTAACTATTTACTATGAATTAAATCCATGTATTTTAACAATTCGGTTCATAAATTTAATAAATAATTACTTACTACTCCATCTGTTTTTTATCTTTTGATGTTTTAGCTCTTGACACAAGTCTTAAGGAGTAAATAAAACATAAAAATAGTTGTTATAGTTTTGGACTAAAATGTCCTTATTTATGATTAAATTCACATGTGATAAGTCTAAGGTCATAACTCCTTTAATAGTTTATGATGTGTTTTCCAACAAGGGTAAACTTGAGCAAAAAATATTAAATATACTAAAACATCAGATATTTTGAAATATAGTTGAAGTTCTAAAACATCAAAAGAAAAAAAATGGAGGGTGTATCAGTTTAGTTCCTAATATACACTATCACAACAACTAATATGAGTGATTTGTACACTCAATAACATACTCCATGTGATTCTTTTTATAAAAGATATTTGGATCAACAAAAATTGATGTATTTCGTTTCAAAATAATTGATACAATGATATCTATATGGTTTGGTTGGATATATATCCATCATATCAACCAAGCTCCAATGATATCCATTTTGTCTAGAGGTATCAATATACAACCAAGCTCCAAGATACATAAAAAATTACGTTCCATATTTAAATCAAATACATCAATATATCCGTGAGCTTAACTCAGTTGGTAGAGATATTGCATATTATATGCAGGGGCCGGTGTTCGAACCCCGGACACCCCACTTCTCCACATTTAAAATGTGTGAGCTCTAACCACTAGACTATTTGACCAAAAAAAAAAATCAAATACATCAATTTTTATTGAATTGAAATATTTTTATAAATAAAATGGGATGAAGTATTTAACATAAATTAATTTAATATTTTTCTTTTAAAAAACATCCTATTCCAATCCTAGGACAATGTCGTTATTGTTTGTTGTTGCTCTCATTCGTGCAGTGTGCGTTTTCTCTCTCTCTTCCTTTCTTTCTCTAACACCTTTCACAACATACATCATGCACTCCACGCACAGGACAGGACTGTCTCCCCGTTTCTCTCTCTCTCTCTCTCTATCCCTCTCTTCTCTCTCTCTCTCTCGCTCTCTCTCTCTCTACATCCACCACCCGTCCATTCACATTCACCCCTTCTCTTTCACCCTTCCATATTCCTATTCTATACGTTTTTCTTCTTCTCTTCTTATTCCACCCTTTCTGGTACACATTCTATTAAGATCTCATCACTGTCACAACCATTTTTGTTTCTGGGCAGTTTTTTTTAAGCTTCAAATTATTTACATTTTCTGAATGTTTTGTACTTTTTTGCGTATTACTGAATTTTAATTATAATTGATGGGTTTTGTTTGCTTTTGTAATGTGTTGGATCTTGAAACTGTGTGTGGAGTTTTCTGGGTTTGTTATGTTTTCTCTATTGGGTTGTTCTGTATAAATTTTGTGGCTTTTATTTATCGGTTGTTGCATCTTAAATTGGGAATGTGGTCCTTTTTGTTAAGGACGTAGGGTAGTGGTTCGGCTTTGTTTGTTTGTTTGTTTTCTTTCTCAATTTATTTTGATTTTAATGCTTTGACTCATAATTGATTTGCATGTCTTTTAGTAATAGTGTTGCAAATTATATATGACATTTGGCTTTTATGTGCCTTGTCAATCACTCATATCACTGGTTTCTTCTTCTCATGGTTTATGTGGATCTTCAAAATCTTTCTTCAACCCGTTTGTTGGTGAATTGCATTCAAAAGTTTATATTCATTTCATTTGAATTCTATGTTATTTCTTTTTCCTCTTATGTTATGTTAGGGTCAATTATTTGCTTGTTTTTGGTTGTTTGGTGTTTTTCTTTACTTGTTTTGGTTGTTTTCCATTCTAGAGAAGAAAATATCTTATATGGTCTGATTTTTATTGCAGTATGTCTCTCAAGATCTGTCTAGGAGTGGAGCTTGATTTGATCATTGGTATCAAGGAATAGGACTGCATTCTTCACACTAAGTTAGGGGGACTTTTCAAATGCTAAATTTGGTTAGGTCTAGAACTCAAGCAAGGACAACCAGACCTACAACAATGGGAAGTAAGATTTTGTCATCCATATTTGAAGTTTTTTAGTGCATGTTTGGAAACAAGGTGAATTTGACTAAATCACTGCTGCACTGTGATTTTTTTGAAGCTTCAAAGTATAGCTTTTACCAAAATCGCGGTAGCATACCATGAATCCGCCAAACTCACAATCAATTTAAAGTTTTAAACGAAGATTGGTTACTTAAATTGAAGTATTAATCAATTTGAAAATGGGATTGGAAAGCTTTACATTACCTTTTTCAGTAAACACGGACTGAAGGATATCTTTTGTCAAAGTTCTAGCTGTGTTCTTATGTGGGTATTATCATGTAATTGGTGTTTGGAGGTCTAGTTTCTTATTATTTCCTTTATTTTTTAGGCATGGATTACGCGGATCCAAAAAAGAAGGGCAATTTTGTTGGAAAGATTTTTCTTGCTGCTGCATTAACGTCAATATGTATTATCATGATCAAGCGATCTCCGTCTTTGAAATCCCCTAGTCCGGTAATCTTTTCATATCCATTTGATACCATCAAAATGTCCATATCATGTTTATGCATCTGTTATGTTTGTTGTACTTGTATCTGTATACACTACATTGTTTACTGTAACTAGTGTTATAATATAATTTTCACATTGAAATCGGAATCAAACTTGGAAGATGTGTGTATAATTTATAGATCTTGTTATGCATCTGGAAACAATTTTTCTTGACTGCAATAATCTGTCAGATTTTATTCGTTCATGTAGGATCGTACTCATAGAAGAGGCATTTATTAGACCTTTGAGAATTGAGAGGTCACTTTTTTAGCCTACTGCAGATATACTAGTCCTGTTTAGTTTCTTTGGCATTTCTATCATTACCCATTGAAGGGTTATGCTTATCTATAATTCAGTTAAAAAATTAACTTTGGGTATGTTTCGTTGATTTTCACTAGAGTTATTAGAGATATATGACAAATGAAGAGACAAGGGGAGTGATGAAATAGAGGATTCATTTTCTTTTGAGTTATAATTTTCCTCTCGAGTTTTTGTTATTTACGTGCTAAAATATATTATACTCTTACTCTGTTATTAGCTAATTATTGTGTTTCATTTCTGCATCTTTTCCCTTTTCAGTTTGCCTTCCACGAACCTGGGGTCACTCACGTTTTAGTAACAGGGGGTGCAGGCTATATTGGCTCGCATGCTGCTTTCCGTCTTCTGAAGGATAACTACCGTGTTACCATAGTAGTATGTCTATGTCTATTCATAAAATGGAATGGTTCTCTAATAAAATCCAAATGCACCTATCAATTTGGTTGCTACAATCATGACAATTTTTCTTTACTGCAGGACAATCTGTCACGAGGAAATTTGGGTGCTGTCAGGATTCTTCAAGATCTATTTCCAGAACCCGGAAGGCTTCAATTTATATACGCTGACTTGGGAGATCAAAAATCGGTATCATTCTTTTATTACAAGAAACATTTTGTTGTTTCACTTTTACTTCTATTGGTGCACATGTAGGCAAAGCCCATGAAAGTTTGTTTAATTAACTGGTTATTAGGTTAATAAAATATTTTTGGAGAATAAATTTGATGCCGTGATGCACTTTGCTGCTGTTGCATACGTAGGGGAAAGTACTGTGGATCCTCTTAAGTAAGTGCTTCTGGTTTCTTTTTAGGAACATTAATATCGGTCGAATACGTTAAAATTGATACTTTTCAGTTTCTAATTGTTATGTTTGTCAGGTATTATCATAATATAACTTCAAATACATTGTTGGTATTGGAATCTATGGCTAAACATGATGTGAAGACATTGATATATTCTAGTACATGTGCAACATACGGGGAACCTGAAAAGATGCCTATTACAGAAGTAACACCGCAGGTGGGAAATTCAACTTTGGTTGAGAAAAAATTGCATCCTGGATTACTTTAATAATGCTTGTGAGTATTTAGTGTTAACATTGATGGCCTACATATCAGGTTCCAATTAATCCATATGGTAAAGCCAAGAAGATGGCAGAGGATATCATCCTCGACTTTTCTAAAAATTCCTACATGGCAGTAATGATTCTCAGGTTTGTTTTGTACATTTACATTTTCCCTAATAGTTTATCCATATCTTATTCCATCCTTTGTTACTTAAGCTATATATGATTCTGAATATATAAATATCTTAGAAAAGGGAGTGCCATAGTTGTGTTATTATTGATTGATATATTGTTTTCATGTGAAACCAACCAGATACTTCAATGTGATTGGATCGGACCCTGAAGGAAGATTGGGTGAGGCTCCAAGACCTGAATTGCGAGAGCAAGGTCGAATATCCGGCGCCTGCTTTGATGCGGCTCGTGGTATTATTCCTGGATTAAAGGTAGAATGATATTTTTGTTTTGTTTTGCCTAAAATGGGAATCTTCACAGAAGTATGAGATTGCAAATATGGATGTATATGAATGAATACTTCGTAGAAAAATGTTTTATAAGTTCCTATGAAAAATTTAGAAAGCATTTGGATTTATAATTCCATTTCATGTGTTTTTGTTTCATTTTAGAGCACTGTTGTTAATAGCGGCTATATCGGCACTATAGCGTAGCAGAACTTGAACAAATCAAAATTCTTCTGTGATACGCTATGTCCCTATTTAGTACAAAGCAGTATTTGGACAAATCCCTATTTACTGTGATCTGCGATTGACAATATTGTTTTAGAGTGGCTTCCCTACATAGAAGTCTTGTGTATTATTTCACGTTACTAGCCATTTCGGCCTAATTGAAAATCATCTAGTTGATTACCTGATTATGCTAAGTACCTGAAGCTGGGTGTTGCCATTGCATTTGCTGGTACTTTGCAGGTTAGAGGAACAGACTATAAGACAAGTGATGGAACTTGCATACGAGATTATATCGATGTAACGGACCTGGTTGATGCTCATGTGAAAGCTCTTGAAAAGGCACAGCCAGCTAAGGTTGGGATCTACAATGTTGGCACTGGAAAGGGTAGGTCAAAAGCACTTGGAATATGAATGCAGTGCTTTGATTTTCTTAGTTGTCTCAAGCTAACTGTGACAGTTCTGTTTTTCAGGTAGTTCAGTGAAGGAGTTTGTTGAAGCTTGTAAAAAGGCTACTGGGGTGAACATTAAAGTAGAGTTCCTTCCTCGTCGTCCCGGTGATTACGCCGAGGTGTATAGTGACCCAACAAAGATCAACCGTGAACTGAAATGGTCTGCGCAACGCACTAATCTTGAAGAGAGTTTACAGACAGCATGGAGATGGCAGAAATCTCATCGCGATGGATATGAGATTCCAAATGCAGTATAATATTGAATTATTCAGAATTTTAACAAAGAAGAAGATTAGAAGCAACCCTAGCAGCAGCATCTATGTTATAGCTGCACTTATATTTGCTATATTAGATATTAGAAGAGAGGGTTGATATATTTTTGTTCTTCTTTCACTCCATAGTGATTGGTATTGGGTAATTTGTTTCTTAGGGAGTTACTAGTCGATTCATTATATGTATATTGACCACATAATATGATTCAATAATATAATGCCGAGGCTCTGGTATGCCTTTTCTCTAACTTTTGACTCAAGGGAACATTAAGCTTACTTGTATGTATTCATGAACTGAGCTATTCTTGGGTGAAGTTGAAAAAAAAACTTAATTACAATCTTTGATTTGAAAATACATAATTTAGGGACGATGGATCCAACTTTGAAACAAACAGGGATTATAGGGATGGTATAGTGATAGTGTAAACTAAATTTATATAAAGTAGCAAAAATAACTACTTTTTTGTTGAATGTTAGTGTAAATTTGATTTATACTTACTATATTTGCTCTTAATCTCATATATAAAGGGGATATAAGATTTTGAGTTGGAATTTTATCTTCCAGTTATATCCTTTTTGTTTTAATGTTAACCCTCCAATTCTCGTGGAAAAGATGTCTTGATCTAATATTATTTAAACTATTCAAACAATTTTATCTTTTGTATAATATTATTTAAATATTTATTGAAAAATTAGTTAAATCTCATCATAATATAAACAATTCCGACAATAGAAGTTAATTATTTATTTAATTGTGAAAAAATTATAACCAAATGCAATAAAATAAATATAAAAAAATAGAAAAACGGAAACACTATAAAAAAAGAAAAAACGGAAACACAAGAGCTAGTAAATTATGACGAGTACCTTAAATGAATATTTTTCTTTGCAAGTTTTGCCTTCATGGTGTTTTTTCTGCTGTCTCTCACATGTCTTCTCGATCTAATTTAATGTTCTTTCGGTACATTGGTGTTATGCATGTGCATATTCATCATGCATGTCATGATCAAAGGACTTTTGGGGCATCTTACGTGTTATATATATGTCGCTTTTGGTTTATGATTTTGTGGTCCACTACGTATCTCGTTGTCGAATGTCGTTTATTCATTGGTTGAATATGAACCACTTTGCTATCAATGCTAATCTCAAACTCAGGTGTTGCCACAAAAATCCATATCATGGTGGGGATTAACTCCAACATTGATTGATATTAAATACACTAATTAACAACTCTTTTATACTGCCTCCGTTCCTTTTTAACTGTCACTTTTTAATATTTTACACAAACCAAGACAATCAATAAATGTTACTACTTTTAATACAATAATTTATACTTTTACTATAATAACCTTATTCATTTAATATCTCATTTCATATATTTCTCTCTCCGCAATAAATAACTAAGGGTAATATTGGTAAAACAACATTTAATATTGCATTGAACTTTGAAAGTGACAGTTAAATAGAAACAAAAAATTTCTTCAAAAGAGACACTTAAAAAAGAACGGAGGGACTAAGTTTTTTTGAGAACTCTTTTAGTAGGATTTTTTTTACAAATCTTTTTAGGATTTTTTTTGGCGGCAACCCTCTGATTTCCAGGAAAAAAAAAGCCCTAGTAATCCAGAATTCGGCCGCGGGGTAAGGATAACCTGATCAAGAATTATTCCACCCAAAAATCAAACTCGGGTTCTCCCGAACGATTCTTCCTTGATGAAGTATTGTTAAAAAAATCCAAATGTTGGAAAAAAAATTCATCTTAGCAACTTTTTTTTGAGGTAATACTAACAACTTTTTTTTGTCAAATAGGCTAATGAGTTGTTCGAGGTTCGAACTCTGACCTCTGTATATATTATGCAATGTCTCTTACAACGGATCTATGCAAAAGTAGTGCTATTTTTTTTCAAAATATCTCTGGTTGAAACAAGTTTACACAAGTGCAAAATATCTCGTTAAAACAAGTTTACACACATGTGAAATAAATGAAAAATTAGGGAGGTTTGGAAATTGCAATTGATAACAATATTGATAAAATCATCAAAGATCTCACACTTGATTTAAAAACTCCCTCTAAACTACTTTTTGAAAAGTTCTTTCTATTTAATTTTTATACATCGTAAGCTTATTTTCATAATTAAGATCTTTTTTAAATACTATTTGACCTAGCTTCTTTAAGAGAAGTAAAAAGTATGTCACTTAATAAGTTACCTATGCTTAAATTTGAGTCCGGACAGAGTATCTTCTTTAGTCTTATACATGTTAATAAAGATTTGTGATGCTCTTGACAACAACAAAAAACAGACTTGTGATGCATTTGATTTAATTAAAAAAATACGTAGAATTTCCATAAGATGTCAATTTTTTGGTAAACAAAGAACCAGCTTGAAACAAATTCCATAAATTTTTTGTATATTGTAACTTTTATTTGTAGTTTGTACTATCATAAACAAAGAACCAGCTTGAAAACCGTTGGCACTGGTTTTTTTAAGAGAAACTCCACATTCTCTCTAAGTTTTCTTTCTCATTCATTCATCGATGAGGGGTGGTTTTATGTCACTTTTTGACCTAGAATCACTCATCTGCATCTTTTTCCCCTTTCTTTCAATCTAAATAAGAGGTTTTCACATATATCAAGTTTTTCCTTTTGTGTTTTTTGTGTTTTCGTCGTCTGAGTGCGGCGTTGTGTTGTTCGTCGTCTTGTGCGCCGTTTAATTTCGCTCTTGTTGCGGTGTTCAGAGAAATAAGTGATGAGCCGATTCATAGCCTCCACACCCTGTCACACAAGCACTACAACATTTTTGAACTTAGGCCATACTTCAAAAAGCGTAGACAAAGCCACAAAATCCGTGGCTAAAGCTTTACACCACGGTTTGGCCACTGTTTTTCAAGTGTGGTATATGCGCCCGTGGCCTATTCCCTATGGCCACGGATTTTTTCCTTTGCCCACGAAATTATTAAACCGTAGTTTAAAATTCATCAATAGGACACGGTTTTATGGCTTAGTTTAAACCACGGTTTTTGGCATTTTGTTTAGGCCACGGTTTTATAGGTGTAGCCTAAACTTTAGACCATGTTTTATGACCGTGGCTACTGTTTTTTTAACTGTTGCCTAAGCCTTAGAGTCAAACCATGGATTTAAAGCCCTTTTTTAGTTCCAGGTGTTGTCGTTATTGTTATACTACTCATTCGTTGACTAAACTTTTGATGACGAGCGTTGCTCATACTTTTAGCTACAATGATGTCTATTTATTTTTGTGCCTTTATGCCATATTTTTTAATATTTCTTAAAATAAATAAACATGATTGAAAAAATAATTCAAAAAAAGGAACATAACTTAACATAACAGTGTCTTAAAATATATATTTAACAAAGGAAAAACATAGTCGTCTCGAACAAAATCCTCTAGCATCCACAAAAAACCAATTCATGGTTCATCAATCATAGCAGCCAAGTGTCTTGTCTTCCAAAGAAAAAACAACTAAGTTTTTGATTCCAAAAAATAAAATACAACTAAGTCTTGCATTTCCAAAACATAAAACAAGTATTACATGCAATCCACTAGCTTCATTCCTCTTGAGGATAATCTTCGGGTCCAAACTGTAATAATAATAAAAATTACATTAATATAAATAAAACAAAAAATAAAGATGTAATAAAGGCACAAATGTTTTTAAATCTGTTACTTTTTTTAGTTTACATATACAATTTGATATAGAACATAGTGCAAAATATTGAAGAGAGACTAAAATGATGTGTGAGTATTATAGGTACACCCGTGTCAAAGACCATAACAAAGACATTAGTTCATTTTAATGTCAGAACAACATAAAGTGCACCAATGCCAGAAGAACACAACTGAAATAAACCAAATAACATCATTCCTCCAATACTCATCTACTGCATATTCAAGACAACTCATATACTATCATGCACAAAATTATTCATCACTTAAGCAAGCAAATAGATGCATAAAATGTCCAAAATTTAGTTACAACAACATATAATTTTTCTAAATTATGCAAAATCATCCAATTCATTTAGTTAATTAACATTCTATATAGAATGTCATTAACAGTTGAAGCATGTCCAAACTTCAACATTCTCAGTCCAAAACATTAATTTTCTATTAAGTGATGTCTTTTACAATTCTTTTACTATAAAGTTATCTAATCTTAAAATCAAGTAACTCAAACTAATATATCATACCTTTTCAGGAACATGGGTTGATGTAGACGAATGGTGAGCTACACTATTTGCAATGCCCAAAGCATGTCCCATCATGTTATCCACATCATCTTCACTTAAATTTGGATTTTGTTGCACTAATACACATTTTAGAAGTGACTCATATGCTTCCATCCTCTTCTTTGTCAATGACTCGTATGCTTCCATCCTCTCCTTCATGCTAGTCATTTCACCTTCATAGTGTTTCTTAATGTTGGCAATTTCTTCATTTTTCTTCAACATTGATGGTGTAGCTGTTCTTCCAAAACAACGAACTCTACCGGGCTTTTCTTTACCAAACAAAGACTGAAACGCTTGGTCTGGAGACTGATTAGAATCTTGGATTGAATCCTGAAGTTTGGTCTGACATAAAGAACAAAAAAACCAGCTATAAGGATAAAAAAATGTAAGTAGTTAAAAGTATATAATAAGAACAATAAGAAGAAGAAACATACAATAGCTTCCTCTGTTTCTTCATCAGTTTTTCCTTTTCGACGCTGACGTGTTTCAATAAACATTTCTGCTTGGGTGACTTCCTCTCCATCAACCTTCTTTGCACGCTTTATTGGTAAGAGATAAAAAATAAAGTAACAAATATTGATTAAGAAAAATTGTTGTTTTATATACAACATTAACACAAATAAATCTAAATACTTTACCAATTTTTGTCGAATCATAGCAAAATTTTTTGGCCCCATTCGATGCATAAACTTCTGCTTAGCCTTATTGACAATATTTTTCTGGCTTATGTTCTGCAATGTAGGAGAAAAAAATCTAAAAATGTATAAAAGAAGATACTTTCCCCACCAGTTCATATCTTTAATATAATAACTTAAAGAATGTACACATTTACTTGGATAGTAGGATGGTCCCAAAATTTCAACAATTTCTTGAAATGAGGTTCTGGTACTTCATCAGGCCTGTGCTTTAACCTATCCTTTAAGGTTGAATATTTCAGATAATGATTTTGCTTGATTTGACGTTTGTAACGTCTCCAAGCATCATTGATTCGAGAAAAAACAGCTTTCCTTCCTTTCTCAGGAATAATAAATTTACCCTAAAAAATATTATTGACATTAACATCTGATAGCCATTTTACGATCAAATAAAATATGATAGATAAACTCTTATACCTGAACAAAACTCCATATATCTTTCTCGTGATTCTCTACAACTTTCTTAAAGTTTGTGTAAATGAAGGGACAAAAAGTTGAGTTCCTAGCGATGGTGCCAAGAAAATAACTCAAGTCAGAGACAACTTTTTCATCAGGTCCAATCGGTTCTCCAATATCATCAAATATAACTTCTTGACGATCTTGAATTTTTCTTGCATGTATTTTCAAGCATTGAGTAGGTCCACGTGTTTTTTTCTTAATTGTACCTATTTTAACATTAAACTTATAACATAAGATAAAATCTTAAAACGAGTCACATAAATATATAACAAACAAAGTTCATTGTTTTCACATTACCATTATTTTCACCATCTTCCTCTTCATTTTCTTCTTCCATGGCATATTCTCCATCTTCGTCTTCATTTTCCAACTCTTCTTCATCTTCTTCATCATCGAGTACATTGTTTTCCTTAAGAAACTCTTCAATTGTTGTTGATTTGCACAACGGAATTCTTTTTGTCTTCTTTGTTGCACTTTGTTGACTTTCCATTGTCTCATCATTTTCATCCCCCACCCGTTTTTTGGGATTCTCTCTTGTTCCTGAATTGTCATTTTCAGCATAGGTGATTTTCATGGGTGACTCAACTTCTTCAAGAACTACCTTTCTCACAGGTTGTTTCTTTGGATACTGATTTTGCACAAGTCCTTTACTTTGAGTCATAAGGTTGCCTCTTTGATCTTGATTTTGTCTGGACCCTTGGTTTTTAGTCACCGATGCTTCATTTGTGACTCTCTTGGGATTAAACATCTCTTTTTTTTGCAGAGATCCTTTGCTTTGAGTCATAAGGTTGCCTCTTGGATCTTGGTTTTGTCTTGACCCATGGTTTTCAGTCACTGATGCTTCATTTGTGACTTTCTTGGGATCAAACTTCTTTTTTGTTGGATCAGGACCCCTATTTGCGGTTAAGTCCTTTTGACCAATTGTTGTGAAATTTGATAATTTGATTGGTGCTTGAGGTGCAATCCTAAACAAAGGCTTTTTGACTCCATGTATTTCCTTGTCTAATCTTGTAGCATTAGACCTAACTACATTTGTAGTTGACAGCTTGTTTTGATTGCTAACATTTTCTCTATTTGCAGCCACATGTGCATCAGATTTTTCAATATTATTAGCTACATTTTCACGCTTGATGCTGAATATCCTAGCCAATTCAAAGCTTGATCTTGCGTTGGGTAGCTCAAATTTGGAAGTACTTGTTCCACCCTTGTCTTGAGCTTTCAACTTTGGCTCTAAACTTTTTTCCTTATTAATTTTCTAAGGAAAAAATTTAAAGAAAAAAATAATTACCAAGCTGTATCATCAAAAATGTAATTACAAAAGTACACAAACAAGGTGTTTTATGTTTTAGTAATCATAGAAATGTTTCAATACTTATAATAAAAATTCTAGTTAAAGAGTTGGATTAAAAAAAAAAATATGAACTCAGAGAGTTGTTGAAATATTGGAAATTAAACATCATAAGCAATTTTCAGAAAACTATAGAATCAGATTGAGAGAATGTTACTGACCGACGATGGTTTCGAAATCAAAGAAGAGGGTTTGAAAATGGATTGTGATAGTTGATGCAACTTGAGAGCATCTATCCTTTTCTGATTTTCTTCTATTGTTTTGCGTCGAACTTCTTCATATGATGGTGGCTTCATATTCTGCAAGCATTGAAGACAAAGTCAAAACGATGGAAAGATACAAATAATGTTTGCTAAAATAACATAATTACTGCTAGCACAAGAAGCTTCACCCATAGCCATGCCCATACGAAGAAAAAATTCCTAAAAGAAAATTTCCGGGATCACAAAACAAACAAATACACCTTATCCAAAGTAGTAACTTGCACAATGCCTCCAAGCCAATTAAGAGAACACAATGATATTAATAGGAGAAGTTCAACTGCACTTTCTAGTGCAAACATTTAATTTAAATCAACTTATCCAATTTATGTAATAGTGTTTTTTGCTAGTTTGAACTAATATTTTCATAACTAAGTGATATCAGTTTCCTATGACTTCCAAATAGAGGCTACTTCAAAGAACAAAACAATGTAAAAGCTCGTAAACACCTAGTACATATAACTTTCAAACAAAAGCAATTGTGATTAACATGTTTTGAGACTAGGAATATTATGAATACACTATATATTTGGTCCATTTAATGAAAATCAATTTAACCCCCTTGCAAAAAAATTCACGTTGAAAAATGTGTTGACTTTTAAGAAATAAACCATAAAAATGTCTCAAAGAAAGTTAGCGCACCACATTCCAGATCATACTAAATGTCCATGTTAAAGCTATAAACACATGTAGGCATGTTAAATCTATAAATGTCCATGAGTAGACACATCACTACTCTAAAGTAATCCCAAATTGAGGTTTACTTGAATTGATTAGTATCAGGCTTACCCTTCATTTCATTTAATTGAAGTTTTGCATCATTTGTACTTGTTGCAGTCACTGTAAGAACTTTTACATTGGAGGTGTTAATTCCAAATTAAGGTTTACTGGAATTTATTAATATTAGTAGCTTACCCTTTACATTCTAGTGTGAAGCTTTGCTATGCTCGTACATGGCCCAATCCAGGTAATTGTATTCACTTCTACTTTCTATTCTATTTCTTCTAGTTTACAATATAGGCAAAATTGATATGTGTTGTACCTTTTTCGTTGACATAAGTGGTGAACATCCTATAGATTGGAACTAAGACATTGTTTATGATGCTTTTCCAAAGTAAAACAAGCTCCCTTTTTCAATAAGTACTGTTCTAACAGAACCATTTCATATACTGACAATTCAAACCTAAAAAAATAGCATAACAATGCTGAAATCTTGGTACAAAACATAAAATCAAAATGCTAAAATAAGGTTTAGAAAATATGAAGAACCCAATTCAGTTATCAACAACTCATCAACATCAACATGAACTCAATCTGGGTATAAAATTTTGAAGACAATCCACAACTCATCAACATGAACTTAGTTGAATTAAAGATAAATAGAGTAAAAATTGAACATAAATCAAATGGGTTTTGTGACTCACTTACTAAATCAAAAGGGACAACTGAAGAGATTAACTACAAAACCTAATTGTAACAATAGATTAATAACCAGTTTCACGTTTTTGGGGATTTTGAAAATTTAGGGTTTATTAAATTTGAGATAAATCGAAATTTGAGAGAAATACAACTTACCCGGAAAGAGAATGGCTCAAATCAAGTGAAGAGAGAAGGTCTGGAAGAGGTTGGACGCAAGCACAAAGTCCAGCGAGTGAAGAGAGAAGAGGTTGAAGGTCCGACGGAGGGAGGTAGGTCAAAGGTGGAGAAAGGGTCGTCGGTCGGTGGAAGAGATTCGGAGGAGAAGAGAAGTTGGAGGAGTTCAGTGAGTGAAGAGAGAAAAGGAGAGGTCGTGTACTCTTAGATCTATTTTAACAATGTTTTTTTTATAAAATTATTTTGTTTGGCATTGTTGACAAAAAAAAAATTTATCTGAAAATTTTTTGGGGGGAACTTTTTGTCATAGCGCCAAACTAAAAATGAAAATAAGGAGGGTTTGAAGGCTTGGTTTTGATAATTTAATAGGGCACGGTTAATGTTTGGGAAAAATGAGGAGCTATTAAATGTTAATAGACCACGGTTCTTTTCGTGGCCACAAATATCCACAATTTTGCACCGTGGTTAAACAGTGGCCTATAATGTAATGGGCACGGTTTTTTCGTTGGAAGGCATTAAGTGTATTGTATATGTAATTTTTAAGCCACACTTCCAAAATTTGTGGCTTATTCTTGTTTTAAGCCACACATTTTTTGTCGTGGACAAGTCAAGTGTGGTCTAAACTCAAAAATGTTGTAGTGAAGCCTGATCCTCAAGAGAAATTATACCACGCGCCAACAAATTATCTTTAGAAGGCAGTCGATTTTGAACCAGACGCCAAGCCAAGATAGACAATGCATTGGGTTTATGGGTCATGCCGGTTATAAAGTACTATAAATTTATGCGCATTGACACAATTTTTTTTTTGTAGTTTGTACTATAAATTTATGCGCATCAAACAAACCTTTAAGATTACATTTTTTTCTTCCCTTAAAAAAATTATAGTTTTCCTTCCACGGTATAAAATAGAATTAGGTCTTTTCCTTCGTTTTTTTCCTTTCCTTCTTTCTTTACTATGCTTTGGTGGGTTTCTGTCATATAAATGTCAACAAAAAGATATTTGACCCAATGCGATGTTACATATAGTTTTTTTTAAGGGACGATGTTACATATAGTTGAATAACATAGAATAATTAATTTGTACTTAACAGTTAGATTGTGCAAACTTATATACGAAAGAGAAATCAGAAAAATAAAGAAACTAAATCTATCATAATAAATATAGAATAATATACATTCTCTGATCTTAAAGGTTAAATAGAGGTTATTCCGTTCGAGGAGTGTATCAGATGCTCTGCTTAACGTCTGGTTCAAAATCGCTTTCCTTCTAAAGATAATTTGTTGGCGCGTGGTATAATTTCTCTTGAGGACCAGGCTTGTGTGACAGGGTGTGGAGGCTATGAATTGGCTCATCACTTATTTCTCTCCAGCTCGTGTTTTGGCTCTTTATGGAGTCTTATACGGGGCTGGCTCGGTGTTTACTCGGCTGATCCGTTCACTGTTCAGGATCATTTTAGTCAGTTTGTGTCTTTAGCAGGTGGTGCGCGTTCTAGTCGTTCTTTTTTGCAGCTTGTGTGGTTATGTACCGTGTGGGTGATTTGGACTGAAAGGAACAACCGCCTATTCAAAAATAAGGAGAGCTCCATCTACCAACTTTTAGATAAAGTAAAAGTTCATACCTTTGGGTGGGTGAAAGCTTGTAATATTAATGTCCGTAATAATTCTCACTGTTGGTGGTCGAGCCCCTTTGTTTGCATGGGCATCGGCTAACCGTCCCATTGGTTGCTTTTGTACACTGTGTGCTTGTATTTGTTAGAGTCCTTGGTTGGCACACCTTGTGCTAATTGAGAGGCTCCGTTTCTGGTAATATATTCCATTTTGCTTGTTCAAAAAAATATACATTCTCTGATCAAGCTGGAGCATATATATATATATATATATATATATATTGTTGTGTAACAAATGTGAGTTAGCCCCACATTGTTTAGAAAAGTGAAGGTGAAGTACTTTATAACCGGCATGACCCATAAACCCAATGCATTGATGTTTTGAATTAAAGTCTGGTGTTCGAGCTTATTTGTGTGGTTCCTCCGAGTCCAATGCGGATGATCCTCCTTGATGAACTTTTCAAACAAAGCTCGAGGTGATTACTTTAGACCATACAATGATTTATGTAACTCGTGAACATTAGACTCCCCATGAGCAAGAAAGTTAGATAGTTGCTCCATAAATCTCTTCTAAGTCTTCATGCAAAAAAAAAAAAAATTAATATCAAGTTGATACAAAGACCAATGTTTCATAACAACCGCCATTGACAAGAAAAGATGAACATATGCCATCTTTGCAATCGGAGATAGGGTATCACTAAAGCCAAGACTATAAATTTGAGTGTATTGTTTTGCTACCAATCAAACTTTCAACTTGATCCATATGTCCATCAAGGCTTACTTTAATAGCAAAAACCCACAGACAACCAACTATTGACTAATACCACTAACTTGTGCCTTTAAACCATGGGGGAGCCTAGGGTGCGCAAGTAGAAGAAGTCTCGCACGGTACATTAGTGATTCTTTTCAAAGTATTAGTCAATTAGCAACCTTGGATCTATTTTCCTTAACAATGAACGTTCAAGATGAATTTGAGCACCATACTCTTATCTGTAGCAGAGCCAAAGAACACACTAAATCTTATCTGTTGCTGCTACTTACCCACCGGCGTCTCCTCCGATTTACGTTCATATACCAAATTCCAAAACAAAATCCAACAAAAGGACTTTCACTTTATTTTAATCAAAATCCACAGATTTGCTCCATGTTCCGAAGCGTTAGCCGTCACCTTCGTCCTGTGTGCGTGAATCTGGAGAATACAATAGGAAGAGGAACGATTGAGGATTTGCAATCAAAATTGTTGATAAATCTCAAAATTATGTTATTTTTCTTGTTAAATAATTCACCGATTCCAATTTTGTAGGTGTTTAAAAATTGAAAACCCATAGATTTAATCATTTTCTATTGACATGATTCCTTGCTTTTTTATACCCTCCCCCTGCTTGCTGTCATTCTTGGGTGATAAATCTTCTAAGATGATAAGGATCTAGAGTGAAAGCAAAGAATTAGAACACCTGTTAATCTAACAATCAACACAAATCAATGTGATTCAAAAGAAAATCATGAAAAATATCAATCAATTTTTAATAAAAAGCTTTTAACTTTGTTGAACACATGGTTGCTAGAAAACCTTGAATCTCCGACTCAATGGGTTTGAAACCATGGAGCACCATTTATTTCTTGTTTCATTTCACTTATAATTTCCTTGATAATTTTTTTCATTTCATTTCTAGTTAAGGAATTAGAAAACCAACATCAGTTAAAGGTGAAAAAAAGAAGAAATTGAACAACGGAATAGAGAGGAAGAAGGGGGATTGGTTCACGGCGAGCCCACAAGGTGATGGTCGCAAAAAATTTGGAGAAGAAAAATATGCTTCCCATCTACTTCAATGCATGTGAATTTTGTCAAATTTACGGGTGGCAATAATTTAACGGCCACCGTTGCTACTTTCCAGCGAGGAAGACGGTCGGAAGGATTGTGAGTGGTCGGGCGGGTGGTGAGGTGAGAGATCCATCAGAATTGCAGTGGCTTGGTGAACGAGGGTAATTTGGGAACTTAGAATTTTTCATTGGAAAAGATACGGTACAACCAGTTGTAGCTTGCACCCACCTACTTTTTACTCTCCTATGGTACGCAATTTGTTGAGGTCTCGCACGTTAGGGGCGCCTTAAACCATTATCACGAGATATTGCGAGGCAACAAGTTAGAGATAAGAGATAGATTACCAACGACACGATCGGAAGCACTAGATCTAAAATCCATGATCGGACGGGGTGAGATAGACAAACCGTAGAATTGCCAATATGAACCAAAGTGGTTGCAGCGGAACTTTGTTGGACAACCATCAAATCAAACAATCAACCAAAAATAAAACCACATGCAAACGGCCGAAGAAAAATAAAACCACACGCAATAATGGATACATATAAAAACAACTAGACCATCGACCCGTGCTGACGCACGGCTCATATCGATAAAATACTTGACAATGAAAACGAAATGGAATAAGAGCCCAATGACATAGTTAATTTTATAGTGAAACATATACTGTTCGAATATAACATTATATGATATTGAAATGTCATAAGTCTGCTGACAATAAAAAAGTAAAATAGTTTGTGAATATCCAGAAATACTACACATTACGGAAAACTTCCTTATAAACCACATTCGTTGCAATGTTTGTATCTTCACCGTCCTCGTCATTTATTAAGATCTTCAAACCGTCCTTTGAAGTAACCCTTGATATTGCAACATACAGTTGTCCATGTGAAAAAACAGGTGAAGGTAAATAGACACCAACATTTTTTAGCGACTGTCCTTGGCTTTTGTTGATAGTCATTGCGAATGAAACAATTAACGGAAACTGTCTTCGTTTAAACTTGAAAGGAATTCTATTATCAGACGGTGTTAGTGATAGCCTCGGTATAAACACTTTCTCGCCAATATTAGATCCAGATATCACCCTTGCTTCAAGCACAAATTTCCCCATCCTTGTGATAACCAATCTTGTTCCGTTGCATAAACCCAAATTTTGATCTATATTCCTTAGTAACATCACTGGAACTCCTACTTTCAATCGCAACCTGTGGTTTGGCAGACCCGATGCAACAATAGTGTTGAGAAATTCAGGCGTGTGAACATCATCAACAGCGTCATCGTTCAGATTCTTATGATACGGTGTATCATAACTCAAATAGATTTTTTCTTTGCCAGGGATCAAATCTAACACATACTCATTGATCTGGTCAACAATTGTATTTTTTGGTGTTAATATGGCTCTATTTTGGAAATAACTTAAATCACTCATAACTTCCAACAAATTTGGGTAAGTGCTTTCAACCATAGATGCAATAGGATTACCTGAGCTTGGTAGAAGTAAGTCAGGTGGAATATCAATGTTGATGTTGACGTCATTGCTTTCTCCAACCGTACCATCGCCAATACTTAACACCCAATCAGAAAACAATTTTCTTTCATTTATGTCCGACTCAGATGCACCGCTAAGAACCCTCATGTTTTTTGTTAATGTAAGGACTTCACAATACCTCCATAAATGTGAAGAGTTAATCGTAGCATGTACAACTTCTTGTCTGGTACCCTTGGGTATGATCGGTAATATTTGTCTGAAATCTCCACCTAAAACAACAACCTTACCACCAAAAGGTATATCCTTGTTTCGCTCATCAACAGACTTAAGAACATCTCTCAAAGATCGATCAAGTGCTTCAAAACAATGTTTGTGCATCATAGGCGCTTCGTCCCATATGATGAGCTTTGCCTTAATTACTAACGATGCTAATGGTGTATTTGGGCTAACTCCACACATCGAGCACTCGTCAACCATAAGAGGAATACCAAACCTTGAATGCGCGGTTCTTCCACCGGGTATGAGTAGAGCAGCTATTCCACTTGATGCATTTGCCAATACAATCTCACCGTTAGATCTCAATGCAGCTGATAAAGCCCTCCAAATAAAGGTTTTTCCAGTGCCACCATAACCGTACAAAAAAAACAAACCAGGCTTGTTTTCATTTACCATTGTCATGATTGTATCATATACACGTCGTTGTTCCATGGTCATGGTTTCCAACATTCGACGATGTTCCTCAGCTAACAATGGCCTATTGTAATTCGTCTCATCATGGATCAGTCTATTACCGACGTTAGGTAATAACGATGCATCTGCCTTTGGCATTGGAGGATAATCAGACAGGCTCTTCCCACAACTTTGTATTAACAGTTCAAGTTCTGCCAATGCATACGCCTTCAGCTGATCATTGTTTAACCTTAAGTCTGAAAGAAATGTGCATCTAAAATCAACATCGGGTATAATTAGTATAAAAATGAACAGCGAAATAACACGTGGGTTCGAATAAGCATCCAAAATGCAAAAGAACATAAATTGTCTAGTATTTCATTTATATTTGCCTTTTTTAATGTCAATGTTTAGTCGTTGCTTTATTTAAAATGCTCTAAAACTACGTTTTATAATGACGTGAAATAGCTAAAGGCAGTTCATATGATTTAAATAAAGTAAAGTTACAAATTAAATTTTAAGAACACATGCATGTATTTTAAACAGTATCTGCGACAGGGACAGAATAATAATGACTAACATTATCGCCTAAAAAATAATAAATTACCATAGTAATTTACATGGAGCTCCAAGTAACCGCCTTTGTTTGTGAAGAATGTCATCAATAAGATTAGTCGAAGTAGAGTTCCAAACAACCTCTGGTCTCGCTAGCTGATCAGATACCATCAATGTTGCAAAGAGTCTGCGTAAATAAGTATCGGTGCCCCAAAGACTTGCCTCTATTATTGCGTCTATAAATTCCTTGTCATCGTCCAACAACCCCATAGCAAAGCAAGCTTCCTTGAAAGTATTATATTTGACATTGTCAACCGTTTTTATATGATCGTAAGATGTCGGACCCTTTACGTAATTTAGAAGGGTTCTCAAGTAGAACCTTTCACCGGAACCAGGAGGTGCAAAATGAACCCTTCCAATTGAAAGACCTTGCCGCCTAGGAGTCCATTCATGATCTTCAGCTTTCCATACGAATTTTAATGGGAATTGGTTGTAAGTAAGATTTCTTGCATCTGGATACTTTTGGTTTGCTTTCATCCATGCCAAAAACTTTGTAGTTTTATTACGTGATCTGTTAATAACATCTTCAATATCTTCATGATCTTCGTACACAATCGAATGTTCATCTTCCAAATGATAGTTCAGCCTTTCAACTGAAGGCTCTCTGAAATGTATGTCAAAAGAGTATATTCTCCAAGCAGCCTCGCACGCCGAGAGATATCGACAATCATAGTACATTTTTATTTCATCCAAACATTCAGAAGAACCATTCTCAATTCCTTGACCGTAAAAGTTTGCGGTCACACGGTCATGGCCTTTGTTTACATATTTAAAAAGATACTTGATAGACCGTATTTGGTTGCACCACTCAACGTTAATATGAGCATTGTACTTCAAAAGAAGAGTTCTATTATATGGCACAACAAACCTGTTGTCTGCAAAGGATTCACCTTTCTTAACAAATACTCCATTGTCTCTCCGTCTGTATACTGGGTAACCATCATCATCAATCACGGTTTGATCGACAAATCTCTTTGGGAAGTGTTTGGTACATTTATTACTCTGCATGCAAGGCGACTTTTTGTTTTGATCACCACATGGACCGTGAATCATGAGCGAAGTCACTATACTAAACAACTCCTCATCGGAGTCTTTGTCTGGAATTTCCGCTGAAATAATCTTGTCTAGATCCTCAGGTTTTTTACATCGATAACTTGGCTTAAGAAATACCAATATGTGTGCATGTGGCAGCCCACGCTTCTGAAACTCGATAGTATATATAACTGTACACAAAACATAAAACTATAAATATATTGGCTAAAATAATTTCAACTATAAGTCATCCAACAAATTTGATATGATTCATAACAAACTACTCGGCCATAAATGTCCAATCTTAAAAATACACATAATTTGGAACAACGTATGATTTTAAAAAATTACATAATGCCTTTATATTTTATATTTTATAACTATTATTGAAGTGGCATGTAACTAAAGACAACTGATATAGAACTTATAGTATAAAAATACAAAATTATAACTAAAAACATAGCAATATAGCATACGTTACTTACTTGCTCTTACTTCGCCAAATATCTTGCCCTTCTTTATCTCCTTTATTAGATGATCAAGTTTTAACTTGAAAATTCTACATGACAAATCAGGTCTATCTTCTGGATTTAAATTATGTAATTTTAGAAAATCAACAACCTCAGGCCATTTGTGATTGCACGTAAATGTAATAAACAAATCGGGATACCCAATCCATCCACATATAGCCATTGCATCTTGATAGTTTTGAATCATGTAGCGTGGACCTCCAACAAAAGTCGACGGCAAAACAATTCTTTTTCCAGTTGTGGCCGGGTTAGTCTCTCCTCTAAGGACTGCTTCAGTCAATCCTTTATACATATGAGCCCTTAGTTCCTTTTGATGGTTTCTTGCCCATTTTAACCTAGCATACTCTATCATACTATAGGAGTCGACTAAAAACTGTTGGAACAATCTCTTCGAAAATACAATAGTGGATTGACTCTTTTCTCGATGTTGGATCCTATAAGCTAGCCATTCTTTCTGTGTAACATATTTCCTTTTAATACCTGCCTTCTTATCTGTTACTGTATACTCAATGTCTGTTCGATAGCCATCCTCTCCTCTTGGAAATAATAGTGGATATTGCAGTGGGAAGTACGACGGCTCAATAATAGATATTCTCTTTAAAAGACCAGACCTTTCCTCCACAATAATGTCTCTTTCACAATCTGAAGAATCAAAATCCCCAACTACTAAAGCTGCGACCTCTGATGCCGTAGGCAAATTATATCTCCGACCATCGCGATTTCTCTTGCCTAATATCCTTAGTTTTATAGTAGGTGCATTACTCGCCTTCAATGTATCTCTTGCAGTCCTATATGTTCTAACATATGAATTGTAGTTATCTAGAATATCCCTCAGTTCATTCACAATAGACGATTTCATGGAATCGTTATCGTCGAGCATTCTACACACAAAAAATAGGTATGTATAGCATGAGTATAGAAGCCCTACCAATATGATGTGTATTTAAATATAACTATCATAAACGCAAAAGTATAATTGTTAATAACCTGACAGATGCCATTCTGTTTTTTATCTCATTGTCGGTGTCGTAAATGTATAGTTGAGCGAATTTAGGTTCTTTTCCTTCTAGGGGAAGCAAACTCCCGATTTGATGGTAATTTTCGCCATTCATAACAAACATCGGAGGAGCATTACCATTATTCATGGAGGAATCAATTTTGCCACCCATAGATGTGAAGGCGAACATACTGTTAAAAGATCAGATATTTTCCATAAAGTATTTGCTTCTTCGATCGTCAGCGTAGTACAAATCACTCAAAGCTTCAGGCAATGGCGAGTACGGAGCAATTTTTATCCTCCCTTGTTTGCAACACATAGCAAATGAAGGTACTGTTGGGTTATAATCCTTTTGAGCTCTTTCTCCATACCACATATTTGCTCCACACTTTCTGCATATACAATCCGGAAGACCAAAATATTCATAGCTTACACGTTGATCTGTTGAGGAAAAAGATGTAACCATGAGGAGCTTGTTATATCTGAGCGCAATTGGACATCAATATCAGTGAATATATAATTTCACTTGTGTAATTAAAAGAGACGAACCAAGCAAGGTTGATTCTGGCACTAAGCAATTATTGTTACGATTGTTGACTGATATGGTTGATGCTATTATGCCTATAACATAATAGAATAAACATTCCAAACAATTAGTTTTAAAAAGCAGACCTGAATTGATTGGAATATCTTGGTCTTCTTGATTTTGAGCGCAATATTCGTTTACCATCTCATTTTGAATATGTGGGACGTGGCACATAATAGAATTTCTGCCATCAAATGCATCGCCGTAGTTTTCACTTTGGGATGCTTCATCCGTATAAATCCCTGCCCAACAGTAAACAAACACCATGTAATTAGATTTTGATCAATTGCCGCAATTTTAGATATATGAAAATTTAAAAGTTATTCTCACGGTTTCTTGAACTATACAGGTTCTTTGCGAACAACTATCTAAATAAAACTTCTATGTAACAAACTTAAGGTCACACTATCCGACTAAACATACATGGATTGATTGAATCAAAGATAGTTTCTGCATCCTTATCTACACCTTTGTATGGTTGGTTTATAGTACACAGAAGGAATACTTTAAGGATAAAAATTCTGCACACATAATGTCACTTTGTGTAGCTGAAACCATTTTTATTATATATCATGTGTGAGATATGAACATACTTTGATGTCAAAAATTATAAATGAAACCTATATGTGGTCATATTAAGACTAAAGCTATATAAACGTCACTTAAGTGAAGGAGGTGTAATTCTGCTACTGTAATGCTTATCTGTACCATCTATGAGCTATTTTCATGATCAAATTTAGATTATGTTTGCTATATTATTCTGCAGTGATCGTGTGAGACTTGCAGACGTCTATTACTTTATGCCACATTCAGGTCAAATTGATTTTTGACACTGCATAATCTCAATGTGGTTGTTGCGTGGGATTAGGACTAAACTTACATGGATTGATTGAATCAAAGATAGTTTCTGCATCCTTATCTACACCTTTGTATGGTTGGTTTATAGTCATAGTATCCACTTCCACAGCACCATCATGTCCTGTGGTGTTCAACAGAAAAATAGACATAAAGAATCAATAGATGTACAATCTGCCAACATTGTATCCACTTTTTAAATAATATGCAAGCTAACCTGAATTTATTGGTATATCCGAATCCTCACAGTTCTCACGACAACTGAGATTGAAGGATTCATCAGCTTGGCTTTGGAGACTATGTATGTTGGCAGTTGTTATGACATGTCTTCCCGGACCAAGTCGTTTAGAACGTGTGGTGATGTTATTGCGACTACTTGAAACTGAATGAATGACAGCAGACTATATTAGAAAAATGCTCATTCAATGACTAATCTCAGTAGGTATGTTAGTTCTACTCACCATTTGTGATGTCGGACAAAGGGAAGCTGTTATGATAGCTGAGTCTTGTCTGCAACGGAGATTGATGCTGTGAATTTTCTGGACTGGTTGTAGTTACACGAAATTTGCGTTTCTTTTTAGGTTCCATGGCTTGGCAGGTTGATGAAGTGAATCCGCACAATTATATGCACTTGGATGGTTTATGGTCATGTCCTTAAATATTCAGACAACACAGTCAAAGAATGTGAGAAGGCATTTATAATAAATGGAGTTGTACAACAATTTAACACAATATTAAATACATGGCAGAATACCAATGTTAATTATGTGTGAGTGACATTAATTGCTTGTGCACATATACCACTACGCCTTTTCCTTGAGCACCGTGTTTTCCAAGAAACAATGATTCTACATCAATTAGTTATTAACGATAATAACTAACATTCCTACGTGACTGTTGGGTTCCCGTGTTTTTCATCATTTCCAGCAGTCGCTTTCCTAATGATAGAACCGCAAATTACCATTGTTTCTTAAGCCATTCTAGATACTGTGTGTATTTCGTACTTGATTTGTGTATTTCGCACAGGATTCAAATAGTTAACCAGACGCCGTAATTTTGAATTGATTCGTCATATAGGTGTATATCAGAATTTATAAGCAAAGATGTAGTAGCAGAATAATATAATACTACATAGTCTCTTGAATTTGACAGATAAAATGGGTACATAACACTACTGCAGATATAGCTTTCCACAATTCTCATAAACCCACTACGACAGAGACAAACATTTTGGTGGGAACTTAAATAAAAACTTATTACAAATGCAAAATCATGCTGCTAATTTAAGGTAAATACATCGATTGTTCCCCAATTGGTTTGTCCCAAGTCGTATAGCCTTTCCTTCGTACAACTTGCGTGCATTGCATAAACCTCTCCAGTTTCTACCAAATCTGATGTATTTATGATCAGCATCAACCTGCACAGACATCGTCCAAGAATGCCCGTAATCATCAATGAAATCTAAATCTTTGCAGTCCTTATGAATTATATCATGGGAAAAGCTAGCGTATCTGAAAGTCTGTAGACAATAACAAAGTTTAGTAGATTGTAGCGTTTAACACGTGTTATAGAATGATTAAATAGATGATATGCAAAAAATAAAGAAAGGCAACTGATCAAAATACCAGGAAATCTTTGGTCAGATCATCGGAAGACAAACACTTGTTTATAGAATGCTTGAAATTGTTCACATCATGACGATAAGGAAATTTAGCGATAATTCCGGTGAATCCTGGATTGTCATCTGGACCATAGTACTGATGATCAAGTTTGAACATCAATGGTGGGTCATATTTTGGATAGTTTATTTCAACGTCACGTCTCCCTTTGATCCGAATAACAAACAGCTTTGGTTGGACGAATATCAATGTGATCCACGCCCCCCACTTCAAGTCATAAGTTTTGTTGAGCTGATCAATACCGTGTGTGAAACACATCTTTCCATTTTTCCTAGTTACAATGACTTCGAACTGGTTCAAAGCAGGGTCAATCAGCATCACGTATCGGTACATTTCACACCCAACCTCCTTGGTGAGACATCTTCCTAAATGCATAACATCCTGCTTTCACATACAACCAAAAAACAACACGCACAACAATCAAAGGACTTATATTTTTGACTTATTGCTTCAATCAATTGAAAGAGGAATGAGGAGACAAATTGAAGAAATTGCGGTAAAATAACACAGTTTGAAATCTCACGTGTGCATCATGATAGTTTAGTGATGGAGAAAGAACTTAATGGAACCAAAAACATGCTGTTACGACAACCGATTTCGCATGCTATCAGATTCTAATCTTGTTGTATGGATGTATCTATTTAGCAGAGACGAAAACTAATCATTACAAACCATTAAAATTAGAAACGAATATTTCTTACCTCATCTGGATGAAACTCAACGCTGTAGGTGCGCCACTTCAACTTGAGCAGTTCGACATAGGCTGGATCATTTGGATGATACTCCCAACTTGATTCTTCTGAAGTTTTAACCAATTACAATTAAATGGAAAAAAATCAGCAACAATCATAAGATAAACATATACATCAAGATGAATAGTGTGGGGATATAACCTCTGCAACTATGGAGAGCAAAATCGGTGATGGCCTTGGCTTCTACTGCATCCATTTTCGTTCACAGCTTATTAGTCATGAATAGGGAATACAATCAGTTTCTCATGAATATAATCATGGGAAAGGACGTGGCTACTAATCATAGGAAAGGGCGTGGCTTTAAGTTTGTTAACTCATTAAAGGCAAAATGGCAAAGGTTGTGTGAAACAATCATGGGAAAGATGGAACTCATTAAAAGCAAATGTAACCTCCAAAAATCAGCATTAAAGCGTGGCTATTGAACCTCTAAAATGTAACCTCCAAAATTAGCATTAAACCATGCTTTGAACCTGTTCTATTCTGATTAATTGACTGGTCCATGACCGTCCAATTTCCATAAGCATTCAATACACATGGTTGTGTCCTCTATGTAACGGTGTACATTTATACAGCCCATAGCTGCGAACATGTCTTTGGTGTACAACGATCAATAGTGTGTATCATACTTGGTCGACGCATAAATATCTTAACATATTTGGAAAACATATTCTATAAACTTTTGATAGAAGTACTACGTACAGAAATTAGCAGTAGTTTGAATATATCCGAAATAGCGGCAATTGATCAAGGGGTAAGAATAATGTTTAGTATTGAATTGATTTATTAAAATCACTGACAGAAGTTTACAGTGTATCCGAAATCGCGGGCAATTGATCAAAACTATCAAACATGTACTGACAGAAGTTTACAGTGTATCTGAAATCGCGGGCAATTGATCAATAGCTACGACACTGATTAGTTTTAAATTGCCTTGTAAGTATGAGTCACTTATAAAACTATCATTTGATACAGATGCCAAATTAGATGGAATTTGACAGTAGCATTGCATAGCACATCACATGTGAAAACAAAAAATGTAACGCAGCATGCTCAATATAACAGTGTAAAATGCGTCGAATATGAAAGATATGACAATAAAAAGAACGCTTCATTATAAGTACTTTTAAATCAAAATACGATCCACAAAAAGCTCATAACAATGTAAACTCATAAATTAAAAAACTGAAAACGATGAAACACAAACAGATAGGCCTCCAATAGTTTGATGAAATCTCAATACGTCAAATTTATAAAAAGGTTGCTGTCCTTTTCATCGCAGTTAGTCTTCATTGGGTTCAACCTTAACACGAACGGTTTTGGCAGGCTTTGTAACAGATGACTGCCCAACTTCACTATGTTCAACCGCCAAAGAGTCTATGCTATTGGATGATCTCTTAACTCCTGCCTTGCTGGTTGGCGTGTCAATATTGGGCGTATTGCTACATGAGTCCCCGCAGTCTAATACTTCCTGTAAAAACAACGACAGTATAGTGTTTAGTTTTATTTTAATCATACTTCTATTCAAATTATTTGAGAGATAATATATATTTAAATAATTATGTACCATTGCCACGTTATCACCCCTTGCATCAGCACCAGTCACACTAAGCTCAACAATAGAGTCATCATTGGCCTTCTATTATATGCATTTAGGAACAATATACATATTTAGACATGTAGCTAGTAAGAATTTCAAAATTTGAAAAAATGTTTAAGTGCAGATTGTTAGATGTGAGTTACCTTCAAAATATACTTGGATTTAAACCGTTCAATAACTGCAACATCATCAGAAGCCCTCTTAACGGCATAATTCCTATATTTCCTTATGACATTACCTTCACCAACATCAACTTTAAAAAGAAATTGTTTGTCAATGAGCTTCTCGAAATCAGCAGGATAATCATTTGCCGCAATTGCCTGTAAACAACACGGTACTCACGTTCAATTTGGATGCTATTGGCCATAAACTAATATGCGATTGTTTTGGAAACTACGACATTTTTTAACGGCACAAAATAGATTCCAAAATACAACATTTTTTCTATTATAATTCACTTTTAACATCTGACCTTGAAACTATTTTGAAGAAATTACAACACCATAATGTTCTATCAAAACAATGAAATTAAATCATATGAAATTACCTGATCACTTTCATCAATTAAATCTTGCACATTACGCCCAATAAGCTGTGTCACAATGCGATCAAACAAAACAAAGGTTGTGGATCCTGTGTCGTCCATTACGATAACGTGCAGCTTGAACCTTATAGTTAAAACCATGGTTAAATACGTGGTCACGTTCTATTATGACATTATAAGATAATATAAATACTTCACGGTTGATCAGCTTCTTACCTAGGAACAGCACTCTTGCATGTTTTGCATTTGCGGCAACACAACACCCCATTATCAACTGTGACTGAGCTGGCACATTGCGCACATGATCGAAAGTACCATTCGACTCCAGTCTCAATTTCACATATAGTGGCAAGCACCACACCTTGACATACCTACAGAAGTACCATTAGAATCAACACATGAAAACGACGATTAAGCATTGAATGTTTCACACAAAATAATTAAACATAAATTTTTACCTGATTAGCCTCAATCAAACTTTCAACCGTCATTCTTTTGGAATTAAGTAAATCGTCCGTTAAAGAGATTGAGCTATGTGTAGTCATTTGGCTAACACCTTGAGTCAATTGAATTGATGAATTTTTCATCCTATAAGAAGCATATTATATAAGACATCGATTATAACTGTAATACATGCATTGCAATTAAAAATAATAAACGATACAACAACTATACCCTATTTTGTAAGCTTCGACCTCAGGCAAATTTTCATTGAGTAGCACCTTGGTTCCATAAAATGAGTTCGCAACACCCATCGCACCTAATTTATAGGCATACAAAATAGGCAGACGTTAGACTAATATTTGATATACTTTTTTTAGAAAAACATGCTATAATCCTTTAAAAATTGTCGCATACCTAAATACTTTCGTGTCCTGCAGAATTGCAGTATCAGTATAACAGGGTCTGAGTTGGAATGGTCACCAAAATAGCTTGATACTTTCTCAGCATGCTCAGCCCAAAGAGAACAATGTATGCGATTATTTCTGGAATTGAATAAACATTACGACAAAAGGAGCAACTAATATTAACTACGTGAATAATAACAACGTTGATTGAAGTAAGATTAATGCTCTTACTCCAAATCTTGCAGAGTGAGATCAATGACTTTAGTCTTCCTTCCATTCTTATCAGTCTCCCGTACATCATCCTTTTCAATAACATGCCCAATGACATCTAAAACGACCAACACAAACGCAACAAAATTACACAGGGTGGTACCTTATGAGCTATATATACATCAAAGAGAAAACAACTATTTAATAAAGCATAAGGAGGCGCATAAGTTTTTTGTTAGAAATACATGGAATGTAAAAAACGATACCAGTAATTTTTTCTTCATCACAGGAATACAGAATTTGCTTGAATGGCGTGAAATCAAAAACATTAATCGGAAGGGTGGGTGCAGTCGATTTTTTTAAAGTTTGAAGTAGCCATCATATTAAGCTTGTATTTGTGAGAAGTGAGCTTGTACTGACCATCATTAAAACCCATCATTGTGTTGTCAAGTTCATATGTACCTCCTTCTTCAACCATCGCCTTGAATTTGGAAACCAATGCCCTTCTTACTGTGGCATGGATTCGTCCACCCTGTGTAAAAAAACAATTGCGAAAGAAAACACCAACAAAACAAACACTTTACATCAATCTTAAAAAAAAAACAAAAACAATGCCAAAGACAATTAGAAAGTGTGTCAGAAAATTTGAGTAAGAAACACCAACCTTCTCATCGACCAACAACATATTCATGAAATTAATTATACTCGAAAACCTTTTTATCCGGAATGCACCATATATGAGCGACTCTAACCAACATCTTCAAATCTTTCTTCCCTCCAGAGACAGCTGACAGTGAGGTGTATGCGTTAGCCATTTCCAGATGTTATGAGTTACCAAATAATGCTTATGCTTACAAATCTGCAAAATAGTTGAAAGGCAGGGATATTTATATTGTACAAATGTACTCCATATTAGTATAGACGCACTTATGAAGGGCATTTGATTTTCCAATAAGCATTCAATACATAATTGGGAGAGTTTTCCAATGATATTATCAGTTATCAAAGCAAAATATTAAGCTTGCATTTATGGTGTTGGGGGCGCAAACCAACCAGCAATATAGAGGCATAACTGTTTGAAAAGACCTTTGAGGCTAGGAAGTTAAATGAGCATGGAAAACTGAAAGTTGTATCCTTTTAACCGCGTGGTTAATGCTCCAATTAGTGGGAAACATGAATGCAGGAGTGGAAAGATGAAAGGCTAAGCAATTAATGGGGGCGCACATCAAGCAGCAATACAGATTTTATGAAAAAGACCTTTGAGATTCTAAATAAGCATTCAGTAAAGATTTTATGGAGATTCCAAGGATATGTGCGTTAACCAAAGTCAGCTGGCATTTATGATTAACGGGGCGCACATCAAGCATTACTCATGGGAAACAAAAAATGGCCAAGACATAATAGCACACACAAAACAAAAAATGGCGGCTGATTTGCTTGTATAGTTACTCATTTGTGAAAAAGACTATTAACATTCTCAATAAGCATTCAATAACCATCCGGGGATATTGTTAGTTGGCATCTATGTTTAAGTGGGCGCACACCAATCATTATCAATATGACAACAATTTTATAAAATCATGCTATTATCTGACTATATGCTTAAAATGCAACACAAACATGGCTGATTGTGTCCGGGTAACAGGGTTAACATTAGTTCATTTAGAGGGATTATAGCATGTTAAAAGGTATAATATATGATCAAGTGAAAATAATACATTTGGTTAATATCCGGACACAGTATAGGCATGATTATAATACGACGACAGACAAAACTTGTTAATGAATTCGAAAAAAAACTGTGTTTAAGAAAAAATAAGACTACATTGTGTCGGATAATTGATGCGTATAAGTGTGGCATAACTCTGTACAGTACATTGAACCCTTAATTATAAACGTCAGCTTGACATGTTTTATTGAAACTACATTTTGATCGAAACTACGGCATTTGATTCAAAATTATAAACAATACATTAAACAATGAAATTAAAGATAATAATATTTTGCATCTGATAAATTTGAAAACGACAATCTGATGATTTCATTACATTTAAGCTTGCGATGGAAGTGCTTACAATTGAAAGGAAATGACATAAAACATGGCATAAACTGAAACTCAAATAAGGCAAACTGTTTGGAACTTGAGTTCACTTGACATATTGTTTTAAAGATTCAAAGAAGTCTGACACTAAAGTAAACCGTTCTGTTATTCCCAGCAACTGGAGCACCAATAATCATGTACGCACCACGCTGAAGCCTCCGTGCATCAACCATTCTCTTCCACTCTCCTCCTATCCTCCAAGTGCTTTGCGTAAGAGTTCCCACAACAACAATGCAGTCCCATTTGTTACCGTTATCATCTATAAGCGCCACAACAGTGTTATTCTTGTCCAAAGATAGCTCACAAAATCCAAGGTTGGTCAGTTTCTGCAATAACAGGAAAGAAATAAGTAGGAAACGCTGTAATTGTTTAACTTACCAAATATATGTTAACTTACCAAAAATCCTGAAGTGATATCAGATGCAGTAAGGTGCTTCTCATAACAAATGGCGAAATTATTCAAATCATGACGGTATGACAACCGGTGAATCGACTCAGGAAATCCAAGCAAGAAATGATCAGGGTTAACATATTTTTCAATAACAAACTTCATCGGAGGATCAAACAAAGGGAAATCAACTTTCCTCTTAATTCTAGATTTGATTTTCTTGAGCCGAAATCTCCCAAATCCTTCGAAAACCAAAGTCAGCCACGCACCAAGGGTTATGCCATAGAAATCACGAAGAGCAGCAAAACCTTTCGTCAAAAAAATGAAACCATTGAATCTCTCAAACTTAACTTCAAACTGATTGCTGTTACGGTCAATCAGTGTCACATAGTTGTCTATTTGATCACCAAAGTCAGAACCAAAACAGGTAGGCATCATAACAGCACCCTGAAGCAAAACAGGCAATCATAAATTCGCAAATAAATTTAAGACACACACAAACAGAACAAACAAAAATTCGCACGGTTTTATTGAAAACAATGAAATTACACTTACACAATCAACCTCATACTCGACAATATAAGTCCTGTATTTCAGCCGCAGACAATTTACGATCTTGTCAATCTCATTAACAGGATTAGGATGCAGAGGTACTGTTAACAAAATTAAGAAAACACGTGATATGTGTCAGGTGATAGTGAATACTGTAAAAACGATACAAAAAACAACTCTAAGTATGGGAGAAGTAGTAGTTTACCGGTTAAACAATGGTAGGAAAGCAGAGCTTCAGCACCACGATCAGCCATGGTTGTTTGCATCGAACTGAAAGGATAGGTATTTGATGCAGAAGTTGCCGTTCAGTTATATATATATATATGCAGTAAAGAGGTAAATGAATGCAGGAGTAGAAAGATGAAAGGCTAGGCAGTTAAATTAGCATGGTTAATGAAGGAGTGGAAAGATGAAAGGCTGGGCGGTTCAATGAGCATGGAAACCCGCGTGGTTAATGCTCAATTAGCTTGAAACCGTGCGAATTTTAATGCTCCACTAATGGTTAATGAAAAGCCAATAGTTGGGGGCTTGATGGAGGGAAAAGAACAATTTCGAATTTCAAATGTTATAGGTATAGAGCAATTAAATGCCACTGTTATGGAGGGAAATTTGAGGTTAGGATTAGGGTTTTTTTAGGGTTAGGGACAGCTTCACATCCTAAGCTTTATTAATAAGAGATGTCCAAGGATCTAATATATACTGAACCAATGTGTGTTCAAAACTTCAACCCTCTTTGTAATGAAAAATAAAATAAAATACTAAACCAATAGACCTTGAAATGCACTCAAGTCGAATAACATAGAATAATTAACTTGTATTTTACAATGGGGACGTGAAAACTTTTATACAAGGGAGAATTAAAAAATAAGGAAACTAAATCTATCCTAATAAATAGAGAATAATCAACATGTACGATCATGACACAATCACTTTTACATTTTTTGTGCTTGTATTATGTTTATTTTTCTCACTGCAGAACCAAACACACATTTAATGTTCATGATGCCGATCATCAAAACAAGTGATGAAGACGGATAGGAATTCCCTCTGTTGGTATAGGTATCAAAGCACCAGATACTTCCTCATCAGGAAGCATAACTTCCCATTTGAACTTTTTTATAAGATTGTGAATGAAAGTGAGAATCGCAAGCCGTGTGTAGTCCTTTCCAGGACAAGATCTTGGTCCTGATCCAAAGGGTATATAAGTGTATGGTGCAGGAACGTTATTCCCTTCAAACCTAGATGGATCAAAACTTTCAGGTTTATCAAAGTACTTGGGATTCTTATTTGTTCCAATAAATGCCCAGAATATCTGTTAAAGTACAAGTTCACAAATGATTTAGTAACAAATTTAAGTTACACGTTACTACTTTTTAATGAACTAAATTAATAATGCTAATATACTATAGGCAAAATTGCATCAACGGTCCTTTATTCTTATTCCACTTCTATTACAAAATTGTATACAGGATAATAAAATGACACACTATAATTAAGAATATTTCACCACTCAGTATCAGAATCAAACCCTTGTTGACAACAAAGAGTACACTCTTAGATAAAAAGAAAATCATATTAATTTTAATGGATTAGATGTTGTAATAATCAATATGATGTAATTTAGGAATGGTCAAGTAAGTCTATTAGTAAAATACATAGATGAAAAATGAAGTTTGATCCAATATTCTTGATATTTTTAAACATGAAGGATTAACTTTGCATGAATAAAAGATTAACTTAACAACAAAAAAAGACGAAACTGTTTGAACTTTTAAATCAAGTCAAAAAACTCTAGTGGTACAATTTTGCCTTTATTATAATTGCATGCATCAATATCTTAATATATTATGATCAATTCAATTTCAAGGTACCTTCCATCCCTTTGGAATGGTAAAGCCTTCATAGGTGATATCTGTTTTAGCCTCTCTGAATGCTCCTGGTGCAGCAGAGTATAGTCTCATGCTCTCCAATGCAACAGCCCATGTATATGTTAGCTTTTGTATGCTATCCCAATCTAGTTGTGATGTACCACTTTCTTTTGAGGATCTTCTAATATCAGCATGCTCTGATTCAAATAAAAAAAAAAAAGAAGCAGAATTTAGTGCCTATATATACACATATTAATTAAAAATGAAACATAAGCATATATAGTATAATTTCTATTTTAAATTACCTGATATGATTCTTTGGTAGATATCAGGACTTAACCCAATGTGTTTGATCATAAAAGCCAAAGTGGTGGCTATTGAGATGTAGCTAGCATTCATCAACCCCATGATGGTATTGCTTATTTCAATTTTAGGAACATATTTTCCACTTTTCTCAGCATCAACAATATGTGCTAATAAACCATCCATAACTTTCCCCTTTGACAAACCATCAATCTTG
Source organism: Medicago ruthenica (assembly GCA_018208015.1). Lineage (NCBI taxonomy): Eukaryota > Viridiplantae > Streptophyta > Magnoliopsida > Fabales > Fabaceae > Medicago > Medicago ruthenica. The sequence continues at coordinate 87,049,266 of CM031374.1, read as the reverse complement.
TCTTTAATCATAAACTGAATCTCTTTCCTAATTTCAGATGCACCCTTCATTGCTTTATGATATGTAGAGCCAGGAAAATCCATTGGAACTGAATAAATCCCTGAAAACAAATTCTCAAACTTGGTGGCAAATTTGTCTACATAATGAGTTTCATCAGTTCCTAAGAAAAATTGAAAAGCTAATGAAATTGAAAATGATTTCACCAAAGGGTACACTTTTAGTTCTGTTTTTCCTTCCCAATGTGTCATGAAATGTTTGTGTATGATTGATTCAATGTTATTGTTGTTTCCCATGTATCTTATTATTCCTTCATGTTTAAGCAATCCTAAAACCTTCACTGGAGGTGAAGCTACACCTACTTGGGTCTGATTCTGATTCTGATCAGGAAGATTGAATAACTTGCACTGACTTTTCATGTACCAAACCTTAACAAGTTTTGATTCATTCATTGAAATGAATTTGTTTGCAGCAGGACCAAACATAACCACAGTTGGTTCTCCAAATAACTTTGTTTTGAAAATCTCTGAGGAGTGTTTTTTTACTCTCTCTTGAATGAAATTTTCAATGTTTTTGAACAAAAATTGGTATGTTTCACCTACTAATGGCCAACCAAAAGTACCTGGTGGCATGTTTTTTGTGGCAACTTGTTTTGTTTTGTGGAAAAAACAGAAAGATGCTATTAAGGTAATCAAAATTAGTAACAAGGATTGCAAGAATGTATCCATTTTCTTAATATGCAAAATCAGAGTGTGGAATTGATTTTTATTTATAGGCCAATAGGTCACTCTGCATTTCTCTCTAGCTGACATCATACAATTTAATTATTTTCTTATTTTATTTTTTTTGACAATTATATTTTGGTTCTTACTATTAATTGGTTGAGTGGTTTCTTTCTTGGTTTAATTTTTTATTTATGATCGTACTATGCTGTTATTTTAATAAACAAAGTTTCAGTTGTAGATTAGATTTTGGACAAATTTCACCTATACATGTGGTCCATTGATTTATATTTTGATGAAAACAATGTAATCATTTTTATTTTGGGCAAGAAGGTATATTTGGGGTTAACCAATTTGATCCTCATTCTACACTAGTTTCCATTCCCATGAGTCATTCTAGGAATACATTTTAAGTGTGGCTAAATTAGTAGGAACCGAAATAATGATCGATTTTTAATATTTAATACTTTAGCGACTGAATTTTCTGTCGCTAAATATATTAGAGACCAATTTTTACTTTAGCGAATGACTTTTCAGTCTCTATTTCTGTCGCTAAACGAACTAGCGACCGATTTTCATACCTTAGCGACTGAATATCCGGTCGCTAAATAAAAAAATTCTATTTTTTTTAAAAAAATATTCACGTGTGGCTATAGCCATAAGCTATATCCGCCCCTGGTTGCAGTCAAGGGTCCATATTCTTATACTTGAGTGTGAATTGAGTATCATCTGCACACAACTATGCCGAAACTAATTCTGAATTAGGTAGAACCGTAGTGGATGATAAAACTCTCAATTCAACATGTTTAACACTATTTTGGTTACGCTGAGAACCATATTCTGATGCTTCTACACGTAAAAGGAGAAAATCTTATATCACCAATGCCTCAACATTATATATCGTTGTATTGTATTTGTGTATATTCTTCGGACAAAAAAAAAGTTGCATGTAACATCAATGTAAACAAATTTTAAATAGTTTTTTTTTTTTATACATTATTATAATTATTGGATAGTATAATAATATTCAAATACTCCGTTTAAAAAATAATGAGGAAAATTGAATTATATCCAATAGCTATATTAAAGGCTAAAGTGTACTTTTGGCCTCCTAAGTTTTAAAATGTTGCGATTTTGGCCTCCTATTTAAAAAAATGAAAAATTTGGCCCCCTAAGAATTTGCCCATTTGCAATAGTAGTCCTTTTGGCCAAAGACATGCTTGCCTCTGAGAAAGTCTTGTCTCTTTTTGACCATCACCGGAACGCTTAACACCATTGGGTTTCTTTATGGCTTGGTTCCTTGTTAACAATTTGCTCCACTTTGATAACAAAACCCTTGCCCTGTTAGAAATGTCTAATCCTCAAATCAGTGAGACTATAGTTCATAAAGTTTATCAAGATAGTATAACTATAAGATTTTTTAGTGATATCAAACAGCAGCCCTCAAATTAAGACTTGAAGGTTGAAACTATTTACAGCCATATAAGAAAATTTTAAAAATGAAATTAAACTTGAAGTGATTTGTTAGTTAAATAAATCTAAAAATGGCATCTATAGCTCGAAGACAACAATGAAATCAAATGAATGGCTAAATTCAACTTTCAACCCCCCTTCCACCACTCTATCTTGCTAGCTCTATCTTCCTTTTTCTTTCCTTTTGATTTTTTGATTTTTTTTTATTTTTAATTTATTTTTCCATTTATTAAATTAAGAAAATGATTATGTGGCTTTTTAAATTTTTTTTAATTAAGTAATTACACATGTGGCCTGCCACATGGGCGTTGACTAGGTCAAAATTGGCCAAAAGGACTACTATTGCAAAAGGGCAAATTTTTGGGGGGCCAAATTTTTCATTTTTTTTAATAGGGGGTCAAAATCGCAACATTTTAAAACTTAGAGGGCCAAAAGTACACTTGAGCCTATATTAAAAAAATAACATTAAACAAATATAGTTTGCAATAATGATCTTAGTTTTTACATATTTATCGTTATCAATGATGAAAAATTGAATTATATTTCACATGATACTTAATACTCGCAAGGACCACCTTTTCCCTCTCAAAAAAAAGGACCACCTTTTCAAAGAAAAAAAAAATTATCGCAAGGACCAATTGTCAAAAAAATATTACTCATTAAGGACCACATGTGTATAGGAGACTTGATCAAAATAATGTTCATCACACTATAGTATACAAACAAGTATATTATAAAAATAGTCCTTTTCCCTAAAAAACCAAAAAATACACTTTAAAACTATTTTAAACATAAGGTGCGTCCAAAAGTAAATTTTGTCTTGAAAGTATAAGTTGAACACTTGTTAAATGGTAATGTTAGCTAGTGATCTAAGGATATGGATTAAAGAATGTATACAAAAAATTGTGCTTGAAAATAAAGTCAAATACATAATTTTTTTTATACAAAATCAACTGATTTCATTTTTGAATCAATGTGCTCAATGTATCTGTTAATATTTTCCTTAAATTGTAGATAAAATTAATAAAAAACACAATGTAGAGAAGAATGCTCAATATTTTTTTTTTTGAGCAAAGACAAAGTTACTGCATTTCAATCATAAATAAAGAGTACAAGGTAGTAGGAACATGATAAAAAACATGGGGGCTAGGATTAGAAAGAGCAGCTCTAACAATTGTAAACTAATTGTAAAAAAAACCTACAAATGAACTAAACAAGAAAGAACAAGGAGTAGAAAGTAGAAACTCTTTTTACATCAACAAATCTATGCCTGATTTGAACGAGACAATTATCGTTAACAATCAACTCCGCAATACCATATCAGCCAATATTAACCAAATCATTTGCACACATATTTGCATGACCATAAATGTGACTAATTTCCACCTCCCACTCCTGCTCCAAAAGTTGTCAAATTTTTTGAACCAGTCTCTACCCCACCCCGCTCTAATGACATCCCTTTTATTGTTAATGTTCTTAATAACTGCCTGAGAGTCAATACAAACCTCAAGAGCCTTGAAACCTCTCTTGTAGATAGACTGAAGTCTAAGTGAAACACCCCATAATTCAGCTATATATATATGCACTTTTCTTTGCTAGCACCATAAGAATTTGTGTTTAACTTAACCCATTCCTCTCAAAATAATGTTCTTCACGTTTAAATTGATCCACTCTTTATAAATTACTGATGAAAAAAGAATGCCTTATATATAATCTGGAACTATGTTCAACCACAAAGCTATAACATGCACACAATCTCTCAAAACATGTAGAATTGTTTCCAATTCCTCTTTACACGGCTCTCACACACTACAAGAAAATCTGTCATTACCCACGAACAATTACCCGCGGCCGTAAGGCCGTGGGTAATTTTTGAGAGTAGTGACGGATTACCCACGACTAAACCGTCTATAAGGCTAAAAGCTTAATTTGAATTTTTTTGAAATTGCTACCCACGGCTTAGCCATCAATAATTATAGACGGCTTTTTATTGTCAATAGTTACCCACGGTCTATCCCTCTATATGATACATTTATTTATTTATATTAATGGATTCATATTCATAGTAGCAACAATATATTTGTTTATGATTTTGGCTCCAAACTTTTTCCCCAATCCCAAAATTTCAATGATTTGGGCTCCAAAAAATTTGCCAAAACTCAGACAAATAAAACAAAACGTATTATACATGTTATTCACTGACTGTAGAACAGTTACCATTCCTCTCTCTCGTTCGTGAAATTTCCTCCACCGGCTCATTCTCTTCTTCGATCGCCCACCGACTTTCTCTCTCTCTCTCTCTCTCATCCTCCACACTCCCTCACCACCACCACCACTGTCGTTCTCCTTCTTCGTCCCTCGTTCTAAGATCCTTCGTTTTCCTCCTTCGTCCCTTGTTTTGAGATTCGTCGTTCTCCTATGCCGGTGATGGTGAGGGCGAAAGTGACGAGGCAGAGGGGCGATGAGGGTGGTCGAAGAAGAAAGTGGAAAGAAGGGAGAGAAAAAGTAGTGAGAGAGAGAGAAGTGTGGGATAAAGAACTGAGCTGGGGATTCTCGTGAGGAAGGGGATTCTCCATTTTCGTGAGAAAGGGTTCTTGTGAGAAAAGGGGATCTCGTGAGGAAGGGGATTCTCCATTTTCGATTTTGGTAAGCCTTTTCACCTTCTTCATCGTTAATTACAGATTTATACATGTATATTTGTGGTTATTAGGGTTTAGATTTTCATTTGATTGTGTTTTTCAATTGACTGTGATTGTGGCTTATTGTGGTTCAAATTGTTCAATTGATTGTGGTTGATTCATATTGTTCAATGTGATTGTGGCTGATTCATAATATATAAGAACTAAAACTATGGGTACTAAAACATTGTGGCTGTTCAATGTGACAATAAACCAGAACTTGAATGATATGGGTACTAAACCAGAACTTGAATGTGACAATAAACTAGAACTTGAATGATATGGGTACTAAAACTAATTTTAGGATAACAAACAATGTAAAATATGGGTTCAAAGGAAAGGTGCATCTATGTTAAACAAAAGTTATCTTTTGTACAGTACTTGTAACAAACAATAAACCAGCCCACACGCATAATCACAAAGTATCCATGATGTTCATTTTTCTTCTTATTTACATTAAAATAAGCATATGTCTATGTACATTACTTGTATCTATGGTTCATGGTTGTAAAATCTATAGTTAGCTTTAAGGAAATGTTTTACTTCTTTCTCATTTGATCTGCTTCAACAAATGTACAGCCTGAGGACAATAACTCCACTCTGATACTGGATATTATCTGCAAGATTTACCGTGGAGAGGTTTGGATGTATAATCATAGCCCTTCAGTTCACTCGTTACTCCATTATCACAATATCTGTTGGTGATCATTTATTGATTAAAGGACTCTGCTCGTATACTTTCAGGAATCTCTGTGTGTTCAGTTTTGGGACAAGGGAAGTGTTATTGATGGTCCAATTCGGTCTCTTCTTTTCAACCTAGAGAGTGAGTTCCCTGTCAGGACCGTAGAACTTGTTAGACTCCTTTCATCCCTTAGCGAAGGAACTTGGCCTGCAGAGTGTGTGTAAGTACATTTTTTTTCTCTCTTATCTCATATATTGGGATGAGTATGACACTGCAATTGGTCTCTCAAACTCGTAGGGACATTTTTCTCTTCTTCAATTTTTGGCTGCCTTTCTTATGGGTGCAGTTTTTGAACAGGTATACCTTTCTAGATAGGTCTGTTGGTATATCATCCTTGCTCGAAATCAGTAGTGATTTGCTTGCAGATGATGTCTACCATATTCTTGAGGCACCACATGCAGTGCAGGTTCCTGGAATCGAAGGATTGTTTGTTCCGTCCGGAACTCGTGGGCGTGTCTTGAAAGTTGTTGGAGAGAAAACTGCCCTTGTACGATGGGAGGTGAGTTTTCCTTATATTGTTACTATGTTTAACTTTATTTTAGAGTGCCTACTGTAACCTTGTTGATGATCTATGATCATATGTTCTCTTCACAGCCAATTTCAGGCAGTATGGAATTAGATTACTGAATTTTTTTGTTGTTATAATGTTATTGCTTATTCTTGTATTACTTCGTCTCCTTTTTACCATATTTTTGGAATACCCAGTAAAACCTGAGAGTCCTGCTCAGCACATCTAGTGAGGCTGGTTCTGAAAGTTGCTAATAGAATGAGATCAATTTTTATTTAGTGTTGTATCATTTTAAAAAAAAGTCAATTTATTTCTGTTCACCTAAGCTTATTTTAGGCATTTGTTTTATCTACATTTGGTTATAACTAAATCACTTGGTATTTCTGTGCACCTCTACAATTGTTGTGTGTTTTTCAATTGTTGGAGTGTCCATCCTAGGTGCCTTATGGGTTCTGTGGACAAACGAAGGGTCCTCGGCCTCTTCAAGCGATTCTAACATCTTTGTCGAGAGCCTTCTGGTGCCTTCACCTTCACCTGACCATAGAGTGGTCATAGGTCATATGACCACTTCCCAACTATGGACCAGCTGTTGGAGAGGAGTGCACCCTCTTGTGCTGTTAGCTACGCGTTTGTTTTCCTTTGTCAGCTTGGCCGTGCTATTATACTTGGATATTCATGAGTACGATGCGAGTATTTTTTACTACTATACAGAGTAAGTCCTCTTTCCTTCCAGTTATTCCTTGGCACTTTCATGAATTCTTGTTCTTTGACCATTTGAACGTGTTGCCTTTATTTTTATGCAGATGGACTTTCACATTAGTAATGATATACTTTGCGGTGAGTGATCATCTCAATTTTTTCACATTTAGGTGTATTCATAGTAACATAATTCGCTACAACACTCAAGAACCAAAATGAATTACGATTTACTAACCATGTTACTATGGTTGTATTACCATGTACACGCTTGTATTGTTTTTGGAATGCAGTTGGGGACAACAATATCTGCATACGGATGTTGGAAGGTTTGGAACGAACCTCCTCCGCTTCAAAATGGAGAAATGACAGAGTTTTTGAGAAGGGATTTGGAAACCAAAGGGTCCATCTTCAGGTTGCAAAGCCGGTATAATGAAGAGGAGTTTGAACAAACAGCAGGATTCTGTGGTTACCTCATGCAAATTAGCTATCAGGTTAAGTTTCCTCCGGAACATTAATTATGATGAATATTTGTTTTCTAATTTGTCACCGATATTCTAATCCAGTTGAACACTTGAACTGATATTCTGCATTTGGCAGACTAGTGCAGGGGCTGTCATCTTAACAGATATTATCTTTTGGTGCGTAATTGTCCCATTCTTATCCATTTCTCGTTTTAAGCTAAACAAGGTATGTGCACTTCTTCCATATATCGCATATTTTATTTATTTATTCAGTCCCCTCATGTTCTGTCCTCATATACCACTCAAACTCAAAAGTCTCAAACAAATTCTTAGTAATTTACCTAATAATATGAATGAAATTCAACAAATATTTGCATGATAGATTTGATAATTGATCTTTGGAACGTGGAGGTATCATCATTGATTATTGTTGGTCTGTATTTGATGACAGTTGATGGGTTGCATGCATACCTTGAACGCCATTTTCCTTCTTTTGGATACCATGCTGAATAATCTTGTAAGTAGCACATTCACTGGAACATAAAACAAAGCACCAATTTTATAGAACACTGAGGCACATGTAATTAATGGTTTCAAGTTGTTGTATGTATATGTGTTCTTTTTTCAGTCTTTTCCGTGGTTTAGAATAGCACATGTAACTAAATCATTTATTTCTGTGCACCTCTACAATCATGTTGAGTATTGTCAAATATTTGGTGTTACTTCTATGTGAACTGATGTTGCAATTACCATCTTAGTGGCATATAATTTTGCGGATGGAAGTTGCTTTCTTTATTGAATCTGATTGCACACTGTTAGTTTCCACCTTTCACAGGAATGTTGAATAAATTGTGCAGGTTGGGTATCTTATTTGATTACACCATATTATTATTTGTTCAATTCTAATCAACAATTAATTTATTTAATTTAAGTTTTTTGTATGTATGCTCCAGTCATCATATAAAAATGTGTATGTTTGTACGCTTTTGATTGCTAAGTAATTTCATACATCGTGTGACAGCTTAAATGTAATATGTATGTCTGTTTTCTCTTGAGCAGGAAACATGTAAGGTGAAGATGGAGAAGGCATCTGATAAAACACCAAGGAGGTTGATCCTGCAACTCAATTGAACTTATGGGCTGAATCAGCTAGAGGAAAGACTCGGAGACATCTTTATGGTACTGGTGATATGGCAAAGCGCTACAAGCCAGGTGTATCCTCCCTGACCCAGCAGTCATATGTATTTGGCATGATAGAGTATTTGGTATAAGTAATATTCAACTCCTTGTGAATGATCTAGAGATGTATGGAAGAGTATGTGGTACAAGTAATATTCAACTCCTTATTAGAATGGACTAGATGCGTATATACACATTTGTGTAAATTGTCAAAAGAAGTACTAGAGATGTTAGCTTCAATTCTTATGTATTTTTTTTTTCCAGTTTACTGTCTATTTTATGTATTATATATAAAAAAGTTTATTACAATTTGTTTTAGTTGACTTCTTGTGTCATTAAACCTTTGAGAGATGTAACACAACACATAGTTTTCTTAATTTTGTAGTACGGATGAAATGGGCCAATATAAATGTATGCAATTTTTTTTTAAATGTTATGTTACCGAGGGCTTAGCCGTGGGTAAAATTACTCCATAAACACACATAACTTACCCAAGGCTTGGCCGTGGGTAACTTTATAGATGGTTTAGCCATGGGTAATATAGGACCGATAATTTGTTGTTAAAACAATGATTACCCACAAATTATCCATGGCATAACCGAGGGTAATTACAGTGGGCTTTTTTGGCCGTGGGTAACGTTACCGACGAGGCTTTTTCCCACGGCCCCGAGGCCCTTGGTAAGTCGTGGGTAATTCTGACTACCCACGGCTTTTTGCACTTACCGACGGCTTTTGCCCCTGGGTAATGACAGATTTTCTTGTAGTGACAAAGAAGCTCTCAAATGCATGTTTTTTTTTTCCTCTCATTGTTCATCATACTTGAACAAAAGTGCTTGCGTGCTTGCAATAGTATAATCTACATATTCATCGCATGAAAGCTCTAATTAATGCAAACTTTAGGAATAGCATTGGTCATCATGGGGAAAATTCTAATAGCCTCCAAAGCACTTCTTGTAGGCTTCAAAGCTTTCCAATATACCTCGTCCGCTGCTTGCAAAATCAAGTGATATAATTAACCCAAGCACATAAAAAAGAGGTAGGGAACAAGGGATCCCTGTGATAAGTGCCAGAAACTAGTTATAAAACATATTTATTTTAGACACTTTTCTTACTTGTTTTACAAGTTATCTTGGTAAAAGCTCTGAAAGAAAAGATAAATATCATTTCATGCTTTTTAGACCTAATCCCAACCATTTTTGTATAGTACATGCTATTTCCTTGGACTTAAAGATCAGACTCTGAAGATCAGCGTTTGAAGGTCAACGTCTGAAGGTCAGAGTCTGAAGGTCAGCGTCTGATGAACAGTGTCTGAGCTTCAGAGTCTGAACAATTTCGCAGAGCAAAGTATCGTCGCAGAACGAAGTCAGGCAGTAGGTTCTGAAGCTCCAGACTCACAAGTTCAGAAGCTGAGGTGGCAGAAACCTTCGCAGAGCAAAGTATTACTTCACAGAGCGAAGTAGGGCGGTTTGAACTGTTCAAGGCTGAGGTGGCAGAAACCCAGTGGTGAAGAAAAGACTTCGCAAAGCGAAGTATGACTTCGCAGAGCAAAGTCCTTAATATCAGAACACTTATAAATAGGTTCAGAGCCGAAAAGAAAAAAGAGTAATATTTTTAGGTTATAGTTTTAGACAGAAAATAGGGCTAAAAGAGGTGATCTTCATGGAGCAAGAGTGAAGGGAGTGTGGATTAACCAAGATTCTTTGGGAAATCAAGACTTAGCTTTGGATCTTCATCTTTCTTTCCACTTTTGTATTGTTATCATGACAATGACCAACTAACCTTCCCTTGTTGGGATTAGAGGTACTTAATATAGCTTAGATGTAATCTTTTGATCTTGCAAATATATGATTCTAGTAACTTATGTGATATTGAAGTTATTCTTGCTATTCATTCTTATGCTTGATTTAATTGTTATTGACAAATACTTTTGAATCTAGGGTTAGAATAATCTTCTATCAAAACAATCATTCTAGACATAGATTTGGGTTTTGATAATCACATAAAGTGTCGGAACGTAAAGCTTTCGGATCGTTTAATAGATTGGGAAATCATCGATTAAACGATACGATCGATCTCACGACGTCATTTTTACACGAATGATGTTGTCGAGTGATACGTGATAATTTCGCTAAAAAGCTAGAATCCATATGCATGATCATTAGAATATATTCGATGCTAGATTGACGAACTCCAATTCCAACGCTTTTATTTCCTATTACTCGTCGTTTTATTACCGCTTTAGAGTCCAATAGTTTATATGAAACAATCTTATAAACCCAAACTTGAATGATAACAATTGTTGAATGGCTTACGGTATCGCACTAGTCCCTGTGGAGACGATATAAAAAATACTTACTTTTGACTCAACATCAAAATGGCGCCGCTGTCGAGGACTGGTGTTTAGATATTTTAAGCATCGCAATAATTTGTATTGTTTTGAGCATCTGTATATATCTTGTGAATATTCTTCTTTTCTTTTGTATATTGTAAAATTTTGTTTGCATTAACCCTCTTTGTTATACAAAGAAAAGTTTCTTGTTAGTTATACTTGTTTCAGATTCTCAACATAAACGAAATCATGGCTGATCATGATTATTTCAACTTCTATACTCCATTCGAGTATGAATCCTATCAACAGTATCAACAATATCCTTCTGAAGATGAACAAATGTTAACAATGGAAAATATTTTGAATATGTTCATACAACAATCCATGATCAACACGCAAAATACCAACCAAAGATTGAGGACTTTATCAAGCCTTTTGGAAATTTTGCAAGTTCAATTAGATTTTCCACCAAAAATCATGGATGTTCAAACCAACAATCAATCCACTCTTGAATTCAGAGAGGTTGTTGAAGAAGATGTTGATGAAACTGAGGAAGAGATAATGTTTGAAGGATGTGGTATAGTGAAAATAGTGGAAGAAATAGAGATACCACACGAAGTAGAATTTCCTCAAGGAAGGTCATATACTGAAGAGGCTGAAACTATTGATAATAAAAAAGTGATGGCTTCTGAGACCAAGGAACAATTTCTTAACAAGGAAGAAATTTATGAAAAGAATGGGATGAAAGTGAGCAAGGTAGAAATAGATTGTGTAATAGATAACATTTGTTCCTTGTTCAGTAAACAAAAGTTAGGGAGGATATGGACTCCACATCAGCTCTACTTCAAGTTCATGGAATTCCTCCCAAAGAAAAGGAATACAAAGGGGGATGTGTTGTCCGTCTCATTTTGGCCACCCTAACGAAAAAGGCGTCGAGCTAACGACGTAAAACAAGCGCTTGTTGGGAGGCAACCCAATTTTGTAAGTATTTATGCTTTATTACTGCTTTTTAGAAACCATAGGTGAAGATAAAAATGACAAATCTGTTGAAAAGTTGCAATTTTGAAAATGCCAAAACCTGTCAACTTCGTAGAGCAAAGTTTCCCTTCGCAGAGCAAAGTTTCCCTTCGCACTGCGAAGCTTCAAAGTCTGAGCTTCGCAGAGCAAAGTAACTTAGCAGAGCGACGTTTTCGAATTCTGTCAGGTACAGTTTTCAAAGCCAAGGTACATGTTTCCTTTTTTTCTAGGATTAAACTTGAAGCGTGAATATGTACTTTGTACAAAGGTTATACCATACAGTTTTCTTCATTAATATGTTTATTCTGTGAACCGCTTAGAACAAACCTAAATGTGAGGAATCCTCAAGTTCTATGCATATATGCAGGAGACCGGTATTTTTGTCTAACTCGGTTGTTTTATGTTAAATCTGAAAATTGTTTTAACTGTATGAAAGCACAGAAATGATCAAGGCATTCTTTTTGAAATTGAGAAGAAACACTTGACCACAAAAAGCCTACCCAGTGAGAAAATGAGTATTTGATAACCCAATTTGAGCCTAATGAATCAGAATCCTTAACTATGAACTGTCAATATTCATAAGCACAATGCTTAATGAATTTGCCCAAGTTTTTCAAAATCCAGTTCATAGTTAAATCACTATTGGATTCTGATATTTTTACCTTCATTTTGAACCCTTAACCATCATGTATATTTGTCTCTTTCCTATTGATAAGGGAACATTCAATTAGGGTATCATTTTGTATAAGTTGGGGAGAAAAGGGAGGTATTACATTTATGTCAAGTAATGGTGAAATTTGAAAATTGATCTTGACAACAAAGAAAAAGAAAAGAAAAAGAGAAAAATGCAATAAATCGAAAAAGTTGTCAAGATCAAAGTACTACTTGTATATCACCAAGGGTGATAAAGAGAATTTGGAGGAAGTTGTGTAAATAGAAAGAATGTTCCTCTATACTTGGCCTTTTGAATTTATTTTTCCCACATATGTCATTTCTTTTGAAACCAAGCCAAATTACAACCCTCAAAGACCTTTTGATCTATGCTTTTGTGCTTTTTGAGATGATAATTGGATGGACACATAACTAAATCAGGATGTTAGCAGATTTACCAGATGTGTGTTCAAAACCCTCACGACATGATTTCAATTTGTTTCATTTACTTTCAAAGAAGTGTGTTAGGTGCGGTCCACTTATAACTGTGTTCATGACTTGAACTGTGTGATATTAATTTTGTGTTTAGGATTATTTCACATTCATAGTGTAATCTTAGATTAATGGGAGCATCAGAATTGCCCGAGCAAATCTCAAATGAATCATGCAATCTGAAATTTTGTTTAAATCTCTACCTTTGCTGTTCTGCGTCTTATCTGTTGTTTAAAGCTTGTATCTTTTTTTTTTTGTAAAGTCCTTTGTTTGAGGACAAACAAAGATTTAAGTTGGGGAGTGTGATAAGTGCCAGAAACTAGTTATAAAGCATATTTATTTTAGGCACTTTTCTTACTTGTTTTACAAGTTATCTTGGTAAAAGCTCTGAAAGAAAAGATAAATATCATTTCATGCTTTTTAGACCTAATCCCAACCATTTTTGTAGGTACATGCTATTTCCTTGGACTTAAAGATCAGACTCTGAAGATCAGCGTCTGAAGGTCAGAGTCTGAAGGTCAGCGTCTGAAGGTCAGTGTCTGAAGGTCAGCGTCTAATGAACAGTGTTTGAGCTTCAGAGTCTGAACAATTTCGCAGAGCAAAGTATCGTCGTAGAGCAAAGTCAGGCAGTAGGTTCTGAAGCTCCAAACTCACAAGTTCAGAAGCTGAGGTGGCAGAAACCTTCGCAGAGCGAAGTAGGGCGGTTTGAACTGTTCAAGGCTGAGGTGGCAGAAACCCAGTGGTGAAGAAAGGACTTCGCAAAGCGAAGTATGACTTCGCAGAGCAAAGTCCTTAATATCAGAACACTTATAAATAGGTTCAGAGCCGAAAAGAAAAAAGAGTAATATTTTTAGGTTATAGTTTTAGACAGAAAATAAGGCTAAAAGAGGTGATCTTCATGGAGCAAGAGTGAAGGGAGTGTGGATTACCTAAGATTCTTTGGGAAATCAAGACTTAGCTTTGGATCTTCATCTTTCTTTCCACTTTTGTATTGTTGTCATGACAATGACCAACTAACCTTCCCTTGTTGGGATTGGAGGTACTTAATATAGCTTAGATATAATCTTTTGATCTTGCAAATATATGATTCTAGTAACTTATGTGATATTGAAGTTATTCTTGCTATTCATTCTTATGCTTGATTTAATTGTTATTGACAAATACTTTTGAATCAAGGGTTAGAATAATCTTCTATCAAAACAATCATTCTAGACATAGATTTGGGTTTTGATAATCACATAAAGTGTCGGAACGTAAAACTTTCGGATCGTTTAATAGATTGGGAAATCATCGATTAAACGATACGATCGATCTCACGACGTCATTTGGACACGAATGATGTTGTCGAGTGATACGTGATAATTTCGCTAAAAAGCTAGAATCCATATGCATGATCATTAGAATATATTCGATGCTAGATTGACAAACTCCAATTCCAACGCTTTTATTTCCTATTACTCGTCGTTTTATTACCGCTTTAGAGTCCAATAGTTTATATGAAACAACCTTATAAACCCAAACTTGAAATGATAACAATTGTTGAATGGCTTACGGTATCGCACTAGTCCCTGTGGAGACGATATAAAAAATACTTACTTTTGACTCAACATCAGGGATCCCCTTGCCTAATAACTTTTTGCTTTTGCAAATAATATGCTCTACCACCATTACACTAGAATATACTCCCTTTGGTTTCAAAAGTAATTATCACAAATTTAACATATAAGTAAACATTAGCTAACTTTATCTTATTTAATGGTACCATATTTTTTATTTTGAAAAAACTAAAACGATATATTTATGATAACTATCCATGGCACAACATATGCAAAGATATAAAATAGAATTATAAGTCTCAATACAAATACCTGGGACTAAAGTCAACTTAACAAAACATACTAGTAGAATACATAAAACTAAAGCAATGGTCTCAAACATAGTAGAACGTGTCCGCCATTGATGTAACTCAAACTTGAATCCTTTAACATATGTTTTAAACCACCATCATCACACCAATTTTAATACATTCTAAAATATTACCCAAGTCAAGCTCTTTTTGTTGAAAACTATTTGTTTTATGAACTTTTTTAATAGCCTACGAACATGACACCCAAACCGTATTCAACATTTCACAATGAGCAATATATGCAAAGACCACGAAATAGTTAAACATATTCTAACACACTATTTGCCATATCACAACTAATACCCAGCCAATCCAACACTAAATTCCAAAGGTTTTAAACAATGGGCTGTCCACAAATAATTCTTGAGATGTTTCAAGAAATTGCAACAAATGACATAATATAAATACACATAAGCATCTCCACGGCGTGCGAGATCATCCCTTATAAGAAGTCTATTTTACAATAACCTCCTCACAAAGAAAGATATCTTCAATGAGAAAACTAATCCATGCAAATCATACAACTACGATCCAATGTCAACATCTAATAAGCTCCTTTAAATGGAAAGCTCATCACCAAGTATGTTTCTTCAAATGTACATGTATTATGGTTATCAACCAACAAAGAACACTTTACAATCAACATCTCTTCTCAATGGAGAAACCCTATATACCTCAAACTCCAACTAAACCTGCTTCTTTCTACATTAGTCAACACCAACATTTTTATTAATAGTCAAACTATATAATTTACTAAAGTGATCCCTTAACACCATGGCCTCCACTCATAGATCATGTCGAAACAATGAATCTCTCATATTGGGATTATCATTCCCAAGTTTTTTTTTAAAAACCAACCAATTAATTAACTTGTTCATTCTAAAACACCCCCTTTACCTAAACAATGAATCTCTCATGATGTCAAAACAACGAATCTCTCATATTGTCTCATTACCATCAACCTCTAAAACCATTTAACCTAACAATGCATAATTAAAAGCTTGCACTTCTTCCACATATAACCCACCTTTTTTGCTTGCTAGACACACCTGAACCCATTTCACTTAAATGAATTTTCTCCGCTTCACCCTCTCCCCGCACCCTCTCCCCGCACACACATAAAAATAATTTAAACAAAAATTTAATTTTAGAAATGATAAACGTATAGGAGCCTCGGAGAAAAAATGAAGTATTCCCTCCGTCTAAAAACAATTGTCTTTTTAGCATTTTTTTCTGTCTCAAAATCATTGTCACTTTAAAATATCAATGCAGTATTTATTATTATTTTGTTGAGCCATTTATCTTTGTCACAAATTTGTTAACTTTTATTTAAAAAAAATAAAGAATTTAACTTTTCATCTTTCTATGTATCTCTATATCTCTCATTATTTCTCTCTTCATTTCAAACATCATTATCTCTCATATTTAAGCTTTGTCTAATAAAAATCAACGAATAACTGATAGCGGATGGACTTATAACAGATAACAAATAAGCTAGCTGATATTGATAACGAATAAGTTAGCTGATTGTATTTGTAATGCATCGTATAATTAAAAGTTGGTGTAACTAATAAATATGAAATTATATAAAAAATATTCTTGATCAATATTAATTTTTATGTAAAAAAATTAATATATAAATTTTTTATCAAGATATTAAGAGTAAATTAAACATAATTTTTTTTTATATTATAAACTCAAATGTAATTTGAAGTCACTTACCAAGAAACTATATAAGCTAATAAAAAAATTATAAGCTCGTGATTTTTGAGAAAAAGGCCCCTTAAATAATTCTTCATAATTTTTCATATAAACGATAAATGCAACACACATTAATTATGGCGGTTGACATCTCAACTATGCTGACATCGCAAGTTACCATAATACAATGTTTTGAAATTCCAGCTATGCTGACATTTCAAAAGATCATGTGTCAAATGCACATCATCCTATTATTATTAATAAAAAAGAATAACAAAACAAAAAAAGTTGGGCGGAACAAACCAAACCCAACAAAGCTAAGTAAAATGATATGTAGGCATATCAAATGTATCTAAAACAAACCAGACCTAATAAAACTAGGATATATATCACCATTAAGAATCTACAATTGTTTTACAAAATATCTACAACAAAAAAAGCTTCATTTTTTTCGGGAAGTCATAAGATTGCGGTTTCTTCAAGCATTTCGAGATGCAAAATCATTTCAAATGTCTTCAATTCCTCAAATCTATTTTTCACAAAAGTAATTGTTATATAAACAACAATAAGAAAATAGTTGATTCTTATGAATTCTTGATCAAATAATTTGTTGTAGTAAATATTATGATAATTTAAATGTATTATAAATTCTTGATCAAATAATAAAATGTGTTCAATTTTTGACAATTTGTAATATGTCACTTTAAATTGTCATTTTCATTTATGTCATTTTAATAATTTATGTCACTGTTTTGAAAAAATAGTTAATCACAATTCGGGAAAAAATGATCAATTGGAAGACGCTTGAGAAGTGAGTAGGATGAGAAAGAAATTTCAATTTTTTTTTTGTAGGTCAGTTGGGCTTTAAGTCTGTTAGTGTTTAGGGTCTTTTGAAGTAGTTTTGCAAAAAAAAAAAAAGACAATTACTTTTTCCACTCTATCAGTTTCTCACATGCCCTTTCTAGGGTGAAAGAGGTCTTGATCGTCAACCTTACACCCAGCATACCAACCGCACACCCAGACAGACCGCGCTTCTTTGCAACGTGGCACCATCCCCATTGACCGTTCATACAATCCCTGAATTTCCAAAGTATCCTTTTTGTATGAAAGGGCGACGATGAAAACACATTGTTTAGAAGGAAGAGGATGAGAGAGTGTGAGATGATGGTGTGAGAAATTGTGAAAGTTTGAAGGGTATTTATAAGGGCAATTTGTGAAGAATGGTTGCATAGAGTGTAATGACTCTTAATTATGGGTCAAAAAACGTGTTCAAAGGGTTTTACTAGCCATTAAAGCTCGTAAAACCCTTTGAAAAACGTGTTCTATGAGTTACTCTTGCTGAGGAAGCAACTGTCCAAAACTCTGACCAGTTTCAGATTATATAATCCGAAAATTTTCAAAGCTTTTCAGATTATATAATCAGAAATGCTTCAATAATGAATGAAAATGAGAGAAACTTCACACTTTGTAAGGTGAGGGATATTTTAGATTATACAATCCGAAAATCTTATGTACAAGATTTTTTTTCTATGGTCCACGACACCCTGAAACTCCTATAAATAACTGTTCCTATTTTCATAAGCAGTAAACCACACCAAAAAAAACCATGAAAATTTTTGTCCTTGATTCGAACACCAAGCTAGCTGCAGTTTACTACAACGGGGGAAAACCATCCCATCTGTTCAGGATTCGCACTGATGTCACGCTCTCAGGGTTGAAGGGTCAGCTAGATCAAATCAACCGTCAACTCAACCACAGAGACATAAGGAGGATGGATGGTGTTGACTATCGACGTCCATCGACCGACTCAGCCGGAACTCTACGGTTCAGCCGATGAAGCTCGGGAACAACGACGATGTGAGAACCATGTTCTCGATATTTGGACAGTACAATACTAAAGGACCGATCTAGTTGGACGCTTCGTTGGTCAGACATGTTGAAGAAATTCAGAAAAGTTTGATCCGGCCCAAGAACTATGAAGAGATCAGGGCTCTGTTGGAGGAACCAGACGAAGAAATTAGTTTAGATGATCCGTGATCTATTATGTTTTATTTTATTGTGTTTTATGTTGTTAAAATCAATATATCTATGGTCAGTTTATGAACCTGACTTCTCCTAGAAGATTTTTATCATGCTGTCAAAAATCTATTAGCTGAACTTTACGCTAAAGATGTTCGTTTAAACTCTGAAAAATATTTCAAAAGACATGAACACAGATAGAAAATATATGAAGATATATAGGGTGCAAGTCTGGTTCGGATTATATAATCTGAACCAGTTTAACACAGGTTTTTTGCGTGGTCCACATTGCACCGACATTTTCTGTGCTCCATGACGCACAAAAACTTCTATAAATAAGTGTGCTCGGTTGATTTGCTGTAAAACACAACAAAAAACTCTAAAAAAATCTTTCGAACGATTTGAACACCAAGAGGTTGCTCTGAGCTAGATCTTGCTTCTTTGGCAATATAAGTATGTCAGTTGACAAGGCAGCATGATCTAACTCAAAACAATCATCTTGAAACACCTTGTCTTTCATCATTATGTTGCAGATCTGATTCCGAAGAGATTCTCGTGAACTTGATCCAGTTGACCTGCCGATCGAAATATGTCAGTTGACAGATCAGCTGGATCAAGTACAAAAGCACCTCTTCTAACACCTTCCCAGAAGATTCATCACTTATGTTATTGTGTTATTTTAAGCTGCTTAATTATTTTTGTACTTTTTTTAAATTTTTTGTTGTATCATTCGCCATGAAAACCCTCCAAAAATCAAACTTAAACACAGTCTGGTGCTGTTCGGATTTTAAAATCCGAAAATATTTAGACAGTTTCAGATTGTAAAATCTGAAACCTCCCACACTAGGTGGATTGTCGCATTTCACCCAAGGTTTGGACGGTTTATATGTATATTTAATTTGACTTTTCATATTCTAAGATAAATTATTAGTATTAATTAGAGGTATATTTGAAAAAATTATAAATGCACATAGTTATTTGTATAAAAACTTATATTTAAAGACAAAATCTTTTTTTAAAAGAGTGTTTATATTTAGGGATCAGAGAGTAATTCTTTTATCTACTATCACTCTATTTTGTGCAGCCAAAAATAGAGATCCTAATTCCGATTTCGGTTTAGACTTCAGTCTTGTTTGAAGCTTTATTTTAGGACGAAGTCTTGGTTAAGGAATTGATGAGTGCATTTCGGTTTAGACTTCAGTCTTGTTTGAAGTTTTTTTTGGGACGAAGTCTTGGTTGAATACTTGATGAGTGCATAAAGTCCATGGTAGTAGCTAGCTGTTTGACCAATAAAGATTGCGTTTATTGAACTTGCCTTTCACGCGTGAAACGGAAAATTAGTTTTTTTTTTGTCAATAAAAAATTTAAGTTTTTTTTTTAGGAAAAAAATTAAGTTATATATGCCCTTCCATAATTGTGGTTTTACTAAAGGAAAAAAAAAATACTACATCCGGCTTTAAATATAAGACCATTTTGAACAAATCACGAAAATTAAAAAAGTTGGTAGTTATTACTTTTGTCAAAAAAAAGTTGAAAATAATTATTAAATTTGTCTGTAATTATTATTGTTTATACAATTTTTTCGTTTAAGGAAAATAAATAACCTTGTTATTATATATGGTAAATATTGATATGCATTTCTACCACTACCTTTAGATAGTATGGTTAACTGTGTGTTATTACAACAAAGGCCGTTTCTGTGATTTTGGGTGCTTTGTGCAAATTTAGAAGAAATGTCTTATTAATCATTTGAATAACATTCTGTTGCCAATTTTACTGCAAAGTCGTTAATAATGCAGTTGTAACACCCATACTAACTTTAACTAGTATATTAGCATGTGCGTTAAACTGATACTGGATACATTTAAAAATTTCAATAATAATAATAATACATCTCAAATGAATGAATACAAGTTTACTCGTTTGTACAATAATCCATTACTATTACAATACTTATACAATGTCCAATAAGCTCCTGAGTTGGTACACGACGAGCAACTGTACTCCATCCGGTATCCCTTTGAAGAATCCCATCACGAACCTCTGACTTACCTGTAAACCTGCACCAGAAGGAATGAGATGAGACACAATGTCTCAGTGAGCTCCAGCCCAACCAACTGTTGGCAACCTCAGGGAACCTAGGGTCGCCATGCCTACCTTGGCAATCTTGGGAATTTCCTATGATCGCCAAGTCTTTACTTTATCCACAATGGTAAATCTCTGCCTATGACTATGAATCTGTCTGTAATTATATCTCTGACTATGACTATAACTGTAAACCGCCTATAACTGTAGCTGTAACCTATCTGTAACTATAATTTCTGCCTGTAACTATAACTTAGTGATCGAGGGGAAACCTAGGACCACTTTCTGATAATTGTCTATAACTATAACTGTGAATTTCCTGTGATTATTGTAGTACCCTAATTTTGTCCTAAGCATTTTAAAACAAAAAATCAAAAAAAATCAAAGAGGGAGAAAAAAGTCAAAGTCAACAAAAGTCAACAGAAAAGTCAACATTTCAAAAATGCTGACTTCGCACTGCGAAGCTCACTTCGCACTGCGAAGTCTGCGATTTTTTTGCAGATTTTTGGTTTCTTTGATTTAATTCCAGAATTTGTTGCATATCATTTCCATAATTATTTTAAGTAGCATTCATGGCTAATTGGGCCAAGCAAAACCAGAATTGAAGGACTTGCCATTAATGCCAAGGTTGGAAGCTTTTTCTTCCAACCTAGCATGTGACAAGCAAGTGGGCTTGCCCTTGGGCAGCTCTAGTCCCTCCCATGTGACCTGTTAACCACCCCAAGGTTGCCAGCCACCTGCTTGAGGACTTTCCTCCTGCTTGCTCCCCCAAAACCAGTCAAACTAGCTGGATTTTCTCACTTGAAAAGCCATGAGTGCCTACCCTATTTTTGCAGCAGCTTTTCACCCCTCACACCAGCCATAGGTAGCCTTTTTCATCCCTCAATCTCTGCACATCACAGTGCACGTTTTTATTGATCAACCATTGAGATTGCAAGGATTGATCCCCAAGCATTAGCCAATTGCAATTCAGCTTTGTTCTTCATCATTACCTTCTAGAATTGGTTGAATTTGTGGCTGAAATCAGGCTGAGTCTTGCCCCTTGGTACAAGGCAAGGTTGCCTCTATCCATTAGCATTTAATGCAAAGGGATTCAGCTTGATCCTAGCCACAAATCAGCTGAATTTTGGGATTTGCTAATGATGAAATAGATTTGATTTTGGCCTATAAATAGAAGGCAATGCCCAAGGTTACAAACACAACTGATAATTGCATTTCAAGAGCAGAAACTCTACTCATTTCAGCTTACAAACCCTCACAAACCACCAGAAAAAAACCAATCCAACACAAAGCATCACAAAGTTCCAAAATCATCACCAACATTCAAAACCTTTGTGAAAGCCTTCAATCAATATAAATCCATTGCAGCTGGAGCTTCTGAACTCAAAAATTTGCATGCTTCGCAGTGCGAAGTCATGGTCGCAGTGCGACCATGACAGAACTCAGAATCTGAGTTTTTGTGTCCAAATGACCATCTTTTGAGGTTCTAGCCCCAGAGCTCAGAACCTAAGAGTTTTTAAACCCATGTTTTTCAAACTATAACAAGGATTTTGCATAATCTTGACAAAAATCACAAGTTCGTACAACTTTTTGTAGATAACTTGCAAAACAAGTTATGTTCTCAAACTTTCAAAACAATATGAACAAACCAGCTATGTTCATCATCTCAATCAAAACTTGAACAATAAATATTGTTCATGATTTTCCAAAACTCAAACATGAACATACGCCAAATTTGTTCGCTTTTCAAAACCATACGCAAAATGAGCCGAACTTGTGCGTTTTCTAGCAAATTGCTAAATCCTTCCCATTTTGGGTTTTCAAACCAAATGTTTTGACATACCTTGGGATTTCTAAAAGGATTCAACCCAAAAACATGAATGAAAAAGGGATGGTGTGACGTATGTCTCTCCATCGCCCCGATTGTACGAATGCGTGACGTATGTCTCGTCGTTCGGACAATCGTCATTCCATTTTCAATATATACAACCCCAACCAAACCAAATCTTGGCCCCCTGTGGTCAATCCAAACCTTTTGGTCCCCCGTGGCCAATCCCTCGACTCGTAAGAGTCCACTCGGTCAATGTTCGACTCGTTCGAGTCCATTGTACCTGTTCTTGATCTCAGTGGATCAATCGAACAATCGCCCGACTCGTTGGAGTCCACTCGGTCAATGATTGACTTGTATGAGTCCATTGCACCTCTCTTGGTCCCATAGCGACCAATTCAAACCTTTTACCCTAACGGACGTACCTTTTAACAATTCTAATGCGATTCACGAACAAACGCTTAATAAGTCTCCCAAGCGCGAGCATACAAGCTACGTTTTAATCGCAAGAATTTGGTTAAAACATCGTCCATTTAAAATCAACCAACATATGTACGTTTTTCTACCAAAGAACTACGTACGCTTTGAATTCTCCGACTACCGGGAGATACGTAGGAGCAAGATCGACATCTTGTCAAGCGCAACAATAAAAAAACTTTTTCTTTCTTTTCTTTCGTTTGTTTTTATCTCTTTTCCCCCCCTTTATTATATTTTTGACATAAATGAACATGCGCGCAAAATATTTAAAAACAATTCAAGCTTTAACCAAATAGAAGGTTCCCGTTGAGTACAACGGACGTGAGGGGTGTTAATACCTTCCCCTTGCGTAACCGACTCCCGAAGCCGACAATGGTTGCGATGACCAATCCTTATCCTCATCGTCAAAGGGTTTTATTATCGTTTCCCTTTAAACAAAAAAAAACTTAAGGGTTTATCAACGTTCCCTTTACACAAAAACTTTGGTGGCGGCTTCACAAAGGCCCTCCGAGCGTTTGCGAACGACCTCGGAGGATTTGCGCGTCTTTTTCCCAGGAAAAAAACGAGGTGCGCACAGCTGGCGACTTCACTGGGGACCCTGTTCCCACTAGTGAGTCAAGCCTAACCTATTTGGTTTAAAGCCAATTGTTTTATTTTTCTTTGCGCGCATGTTCATTTATTTTATTCATCCATGTCATATTTATGCTTTATGTTTATATTTGCTTTATTTTTGCTTTATATTCATATCATATATATATCAAATGTGGGGGTTACTTGAGTGATGTTACTCCACATTGTTCGGGTTAATGCTGGACGTGTGAGGCTCTCTACCCGAGCTCGAGAAAAAAACTAAGTTAGAAGGAGGTTGTGTGCGGAAGCCCGCGTTGACGTATGTCCGTGAGGTGGGATGTCCAACCCCGCTTAGATGAGATTTTCATGTGGAATTAATTGAAGTCATGTCGACGTATGTCCATAGACAACCCTAATTCCATGCGAGGTCTATGACTCTAAGGACCTCTTCTTAGGAGATTTCACCATTTAGAGCCTACATGTGAGGATGGGGGAAGTTCCGAACCTTCATAAACCATACCCTTGCATAACATTTGCATTCATGAAAGTAATTTTCGCATCATTTTGCTTTATAGGAGTTTAAAAAGAACAAACAAATATTAGCAAAAAGAAATATGGATTCCGGGAACAAAAATACGCTCGCCTTCAAAATTAAAGCTCCTAGGGTGGAAAGTTTATTAGCTCTAAGCAAGAGGCTCTCTTCGGTCAACAAGAACATCTTCGAGGCAAGCTATGGGCTAATCCTTGATCTTCTACCCGTGAGAATAGATTCAACGGCCTTAACCACTTTGGCGCAATTCTTCGACCCACCTCTACGGTGCTTCACATTTCAAGACTTCCAACTAGCGCCAACTTTGGAAGAGTTTGAGAAGATTTTGGGTTGTAGTATGAAGGGTCATGAACTTTATCTCGGTCCGGGAAGGGATCCCACATTTGAAGCCATCGCCGAATCCTTATACCTCGACACCCAAGAAGTGGCATCTAACTTGGAAGTTAGAGGAAACCTTAAGGGATTTTCAAGAAAGTTTTTGGAAGCCAAAGCTCGGGAAATGTTAGCCAACAAAGAGGGAAGGGCATTCAACGCCATCTTAGCTCTCTTAGTCTACGGAATTGTTTTATTCCCCAACATGGATGATTTCGTAGACTTTCCGGCTGTAGAGGTATTTATGACTAAAAATCCGGTTCCCACAATCTTAGCGGATTTTTATCATACCCTCTACTCTAGGCATGAACAAGCAAGGGGACGTAAAATTACTTGTTGCACTCCCGTGGTGCAAATTTGGATGATGTCCCACATGCCAAGGAACCGAGACTTTGTGGAAAACCGGGCCAAGCTCAAATGGTCGCAACGGATGACAACCCTCGCCGAGAAGGACATCCATTGGTTTTCACCAAACTTAGAGGACCCGGAAATTATCCTCAGTTGCGGGGACTTCCCTAACGTACCCCTCATTGGTACTAAGGGATGTATTAATTACAATCCGGTCCTCTCTCTCCGACAACTAGGTTTCTCAATGGAAGATAAACCTAATGACCTTTTGTTGGAAGCTTTCTACTTAAGGGAAGGCGATCAAGACCCGGCATTGCTAGAGAGAATCCGGGGAGCATGGAGCCAAGTACGCAAGGGAAGGGTCGGCAAGAGAAACTGTGTCGCCAAACCCCTTTATACTCAATGGGTGAATCCGTGGTCATAAACCCTCCAAAATCTCCTACACCTAAACCTATTGCAATCATTCCCAACAAAGAAGTGGAGGACCTCAAGGCTAAAATTCAAGAACTCCAAAACAAAAACGGAGACTTAGAATTGAAGCACCTCCAAGCTTTAGGAGAAATTACTAGGACGAAGAGAGATCGTGATGAAGTATCACATTCTCTCCTAGTATGCCAAAAACGGCTAAGGATCTCCGAAGGGAAGAGAGATTGGATAGGAGGCGGCTTGGTTAGTGCGGATGCCAACCTTGTGGCCAAGGACGAAGAGTTGGAAAGAATCTTACATTCCAACCAAGAGCTCAAGAAGTTTGGCGAACTAGCCATCGAAGCTCAACGGAAATGGAGGTTGAAATTTCAAGAGAAAAATCAACAGCTCCAAGAAGTAGTTAAAGACTACAAAGAGCAGCTTCAAGCCGAACGCGTCCAATGGCAAAGACATGAGAGCCTTTCTCATCAAGAGAGGCTAAAGTGCAATCATCTCGAAGAGGACATCAAGAAATTCGAAGAGTACTTCGACAAGATTGCAAGAGCTCATGGGGACCATATTGCACATTTACATGATGAAATTAGAAGTGCAAGAGTCAAGCTAGACCAGCGCAAGGAAGTGATTGAGTATGTATGGCAAGACGCCACCCGATTAAGTGAGGATTTCACTAAATTGGTTGCATTCTCAAATTTGGTAATCACCCAACTTCCAAAGAAGCTAGCGGAGGCCGAGATGGTCATGCCCTACTTTGTCATCCCTATGGAGATCCAGAAGTTTATGAAGTTCTGCAAGGACACCATAGATTTCTATAGGGAGGAGATGAGCAAAGCCGAGAAGCGAGCGGCTATTTGATTTGTAATAGCATTAGTTACACTTTGTAAACAAATGTTATTTAATCAAATATATTTTTTGAAGCATAATCAATTTCCCGGTCTTTAATATTTTGAATTTGCTAATATTAATTGTGCACCTTTAAACTCCATAAAGCAAAATAAAAAAAAACAACGCATATTTTGCATACTCATAGCATACATACATCCACATGCATCTTCATGCATTTTTTCAAAAAAAAAAACTCATTCATTTCCCTAAAAACAGTTCAAAGCAATCATAGCCCGAAAACCCCGAAAGCCCTCAGTCCAAGAACCAGATATTCAACACTCGTACGGAACACGAGCTAACAAACAAAGGATCATGGACAATTTGGAACAAACTCAAGCGGCTTTGAGAGAAGAGGTTGATGGAATGAAGGGAAAGATGGATCAGATGCTAGAGTTAATGCAAGCTCTATCGGCACGAGAAAGTAACCCTCGCCCAACAGCGGATGCATCCAATGTGCAATGGCCTCTTTATGGTTTACCTCCGAATTATACCCCACCATTCGAAAATGAGGGTCAAGGACCACCTCCACCACCGCTCACAATCCCCGTAAGGAATGAAGAGCGTCGTCCTCAAGGAACTTCCACTACTCAGCATGAGGTGATTCCCCATGATGTGGAAAATAGCCAGCTAAGGCAATCTGCTCCCGACACCACCCACCAAGACAATGATACCACCCAAATGTATCGAGTTTTGGAAGAAAGGTTGAAAGCTGTCGAAGGGTTCAGCTCATACGGTGCCCACAACGCCTTGGATATGTGCCTAGTGCCTGACGTGATCATCCCTCCGAAGTTCAAAGCACCGGACTTCGAGAAATACAAAGGAATTCAATGCCCTCGGAACCATCTAAGGATGTTCTGTAGGAAGATGGCAGCTTACGCAATGAACGAGAAACTCATGGTGCATGTGTTTCAGGACAGTTTAAGCGGAGCGTCCTTGGATTGGTACATGCAGCTCGAGCGTACCCATGTCCAAACTTGGAAGGATCTAGCCGATGCCTTCCTAAAGCAATACAAATATAATTTGGACATGGCTCCAAATAGGATGCAACTACAAAACCTCCTGCAAAGAAGCAATGAGTCCTTCAAGGAGTACGCTCAGCGGTGGAGAGAACTAGCTTCTCGTGTACAACCACCACTATTGGAAAGGGAGCTTGTCGACACCTTTATGGGCACACTTCAAGGCCCATACTACGACAAGATGATTGGAAGCACGTCTGCCGGTTTCTCCGATCTAGTCATGGTCGGTGAAAGAATAGAAGACGGAGTAAAGAGAGGAAAAATCCAAGGCTCTCTAGAAGCTCAAAGTGGAGCTAGAAAACCCCCCAGCAACTTTCACAAAAAGAAAGAGGGGGAGACAAATGCCGTTCTAGTGGGACTATCCTACCCACCACCAAATCAAATGCCTCACTACCACTATCCTTATGTGGCAGCAGCAACGGCTCAAGGGCGTTACTCACCTCAAGTGATTCCCGCAGCTCCACCTCGACAATCGGTAGCATTGCCTCAAAATCAACAGCAACAACAACAAGACGGGTACCCATCAAGGAATCAAGCGAGCTCGAGGAACAGTTATTATAATAGGCAGTTTGATCCTGTACCTATGTCTTATGGTCAAATCTTGCCATACCTAATCCAAAAGGGTATGGTCGAGCCAAGACTACTACCACCAATGTCGCCACCATATCCACATTGGTACGACGCAAATGCCAAATGTGACTACCACGCAGGAACCGTGGGGCACGATATCGAGAACTGTAGAGTTTTCAAGCACAAGGTACAGGATCTTATTGACAAGAAGCTGTTGTCCTTCAAAGAGGAAAACCCCAATGTAAAGAACAACCCATTGCCAGGGCATGCGGGTCCCTCTGTGAATACGGTGGAGGAACAAGAGGACTTTGGTCCAGTCAAAAGGGTAGCCAATGTTAAGACTCCCCTGTCAACCATAAGGGAGCGTTTAACCGGCTTTGGATTGTTCGAGGAAATGCACGCCAACTGTGAAGCCTGCAAGGTCAACCCGAACGAGTGCGAAGAATTGAAGAGCTGTCTTCAAGAGCTAATGGACCAAGGTTGGATCCAAATTGGCTATATAAGGGATGGCACGGACGTTGCTACCTTAGAGTCTAACAACCCAAAACCTCTCGAAATCCCATACCAAAGGAGAGAGGTACCAAGGCCAATACAGTCCATAACATTCCACGTACCTGCACCCTTCTCTTTTGAAAGCACGAAGAGGGTACCATGGAATTACCAACCTGTGGCCTATGTGGAAGGAAAACCACTAGCCAAAATTGAGCCCAGCATCACTAACATTACCGGTGTTGGAGGAATAACCAGAAGTGGTAGAGTCTTCGCTCCGAAAGAACTCGGGAAGATGCCAGCCGTACTACCAAAGGAGCCGCTCAAAGAAAAGAGCGTGGGGGAAGAAGAGAACCAAGCGGGGCCTTCTCAAAAGACAATCCCACAAAAAGAGGCCGAAGAGTTCCTAAGGATAATCCAAAAGAGCGAGTATAAAATCATTGACCAGCTAGGTCAAACTTCCTCTAAGATCTCCATGCTATCCTTACTACTCAGCTCGGAAGCACACCGAGAAGCACTGCTGCGGATCCTCAGTGAGGCACATGTCACCAAGGACATTCCTGTGGACCAATTCGACGGGATAGTCGGAAATATTACCTCAAGTAGGTACTTGGGTTTCAATGGCGATGAGCTACCCGACGAGGGGCACATTCATAACCGCGCCTTACATATCTCCGTGAAATGCATGGACCATATCCTCTCAAGAGTGCTAGTGGACACGGGGTCATCATTGAATGTCATGCCCAAGACTACCCTCCTCAAGCTATCATGTGAAGGGACAGTAATGAAGCCCAGCGCCTTGGTCGTAAAAGCTTTCGATGGGTCAAGAAGAGCCGTCATAGGGGAGATCGACTTACCAGTCCAAATCGGACCTAAGGTTTTCACCATAACCTTCCAAGTCATGGACATTAATCCAACATACAGTTGTCTTCTCGGACGACCATGGATCCATGCGGCCGGAGCCATTACCTCTACCCTGCACCAGAAGCTGAAGTTCATCATTGATAACCAAATGATTGTAGTTTCCGGGCAAGAGGACATGATGGTAAGCCATCTCTCATCTTTCCGTTATATAGAAACGGATGAAGAAGCTGTGGATGTCCCATTCCAGTCTTTGGAAGTGGCGAATGTCGTGACGTTGAGATCGAAGCCCAAAGAAGAGGCTAGGACAGCCATGTCATCATGGAGGGCGATAAGGGAGGCCCTAGAAGAAAGCCGACCCACCGGATGGGGCAAGTTAGTGGACATACCGGAGAAGAAGAATCGCTTCGGGTTGGGGTATCATCCATCAGCCGAAACTTTCTCAAAGCCTCCAAAGCAAGGGATCCTCCCCATTTCAGAAACATTCATCAGTGCGGGGTTTATCCATGAAGAGCAAGTGGCTCTACTCGAAGACGTAGATGAAGACGTGCCTGATTTGGTGTACCGTTGCGCTTCGGATGAAGCTTTAAACAATTGGAGGGCTATCGCGATTCCCGAGATCATTACCAGGATCAAGTAATAAACCATGTTTTGTTTGTTTTTACTTTTTAAAAAAAAAATCATTTAGCTCTGCCCAAGGCAAATGATTAGTCGTGTGGGGCCCCCATGTTTTAAAAGTATTTTCAATCATGAATAAAAGCACTCTTTTATGTTCATTTGAGTCTTTTTCTTTTTGCATTTGTTTTAAAAAAAATTTTCTACAAAAAGCCTAAAAAAAATCATACTCATGCAGATCTACACATCCACCCTCCAAAAACAACACTGCCTTAAACCCTTATGACTTCGATTTCCCGATTAATCAAACGGAAGATGATGAAGAGGACGATTATGAACTGCCTGAAGAATTGTCTAGACTTGCAAATCAAGGGGATAGGGTAATACAACCTCACCAAGAATCAGTTGAAAAGGTCAACTTGGGGACCGAAGAGGATAAAAAAGAGGTCAAGATAGGAGCCTCCCTGCACGAGGATGTGAAAGGAAAGTTGATTAAGCTTCTGCAAGAGTACGTGGACGTATTCGCTTGGTCGTACCAAGACATGCCGGGTTTAGACCCTAACATCGTTGTACACAAGCTGCCACTCAAGCCGGAATGCCCGCCAGTGAAACAGAAATTGAGAAGAACTCGACCCGATATGGCTCTCAAGATCAGAGAAGAGATCAAAAAGCAATTCGATGCCGGCTTCTTAGCCGTAACCAAGTATCCAACATGGGTTGCCAACATTGTGCCAGTTCCGAAGAAGGATGGCAAGGTAAGAATGTGTGTGGATTATCGGGACTTGAATAGAGCAAGTCCAAAGGATGATTTCCCGCTACCACACATCGACATATTGGTGGACAACACAGCCCAATTCTCAGTCTTTTCCTTTATGGATGGCTTCTCGGGCTATAACCAAATCAAGATGGCTCCAGAGGACATGGAGAAAACTACATTCATCACCCCATGGGGGACATTCTGCTATAAGGTAATGCCTTTCGGATTAACAAATGCCGGGGCGACATACCAAAGAGCGATGGTGACTCTTTTCCATGACATGATCCATAAGGAAATAGAGGTCTACGTCGACGACATGATTGCCAAATCCCAAACGGAGGAGGATCATCTAGTCCATCTACAAAAGCTTTTCGAACGCCTAAGAAAGTTCAAGCTGCGCTTAAATCCTAATAAGTGCACATTTGGCGTTAGATCCGGGAAGTTATTGGGCTTCATCGTCAGCCAAAGAGGTATTGAAGTGGATCCTGATAAGGTAAAGGCCATCCAAGAAATGCCAGCGCCAAATACCGAGAAAGAAGTCCGGGGTTTCTTAGGAAGATTGAACTACATCGCCAGGTTCATCTCACACATGACAGCTACCTGCGAACCAATCTTCAAACTGCTAAGGAAAAACCAAGCCGTTCATTGGAATGAGGATTGCCAAGAGGCGTTTGACAAGATCAAACAATACCTGCAAGAACCACCAATTTTAATACCTCCGGTTCCGGGTAAACCCCTCATCTTATACCTAACCGTACTTGAAGGATCAATGGGTTGTGTGTTAGGACAACAAGATGAAACGGGAAGAAAAGAGCACGCAATCTACTACCTAAGCAAGAAGTTTACCGACTGTGAAACAAGGTATACTTCACTTGAAAAGACTTGCTGCGCTTTAGCATGGGCTGCTCGACGCCTAAGGCAATACATGTTGACCCATACAACTTGGTTGATATCAAAGATGGATCCCATCAAGTACATCTTCGAAAAGCCTGCCCTCACAGGGAAGATAGCCCGTTGGCAAATGCTGCTGTCTGAGTACGACATCCAATATGTTGCTCAAAAAGCCATCAAAGGGAGTGTTTTATCCGAGCACCTTGCTCACCAACCATTGGAGGATTATCAGCCCATACAATTCGACTTCCCAGACGAAGATGTCGTAGCTTTGAATGACGAAAAGGTCACAAGCGATGATGAAGGGCCAGAACCAGGAGCTCAATGGAAGCTCGCTTTCGACGGCGCCTCAAATGCCATGGGGCACGGGATCGGAGCAGTTTTAATCTCCCCAAGAAATGGATATCAGCCATTCACAGCAAGGTTATGCTTTGACTGCACCAATAACATGGCAGAATATGAAGCATGTATCCTAGGCCTCGAAGCAGCAATTGATCTAAGGATCAAAAACCTTGAAGTCTACGGTGACTCAGCCTTAGTCATCTATCAAGTCAAAGGAGAATGGGAAACAAAACATCCCAATCTAATTCCCTACCGAGCCCGGGTTGTAGAGTTGATCAAGCATTTTGATGAAATCAACTTCCACCACATACCTCGAGAAGAAAACCAGGTGGCGGATGCTTTGGCTACATTATCATCAATGTACCAAGTAAATTCCTACAATGAAGCACCAATCATAAGGATGGATCGTAGAGACAAACCAGTTGTATGTGCATCAGTCGAAGAGGGACTTGACGACAAACCTTGGTTCTACGACATCAAGCGATACCTCGAAGAGCAAGAGTATCCAGAAAATGTCTCACACACCGACAAGAGGACCCTCAGAAGATTGGCATCCCAGTTCTTCCTCAGTGGAAATACCCTCTACAAAAGAAACTATGACATGGTCCTGCTCAGATGTGTGGATAAACATGAAGCGGACATGCTCATCAAAGAAATCCACGAGGGATCTTTTGGAACCCATGCTAATGGGCATGCAATGGCAAAGAAAATCTTAAGGGCGGGCTATTATTGGTTAACCATGGAAGCTGACTGTTTCCACTATGCCAAGACTTGTCACAAGTGCCAGATTTACGCCGACAAGGTGCATGTGCCACCTACTCCACTGAACGTCATGACTTCACCTTGGCCATTCTCTATGTGGGGCATAGACATGATTGGAATGATCGAGCCCAAAGCGTCAAATGGACATCGCTTCATCCTCGTTGCCATCGACTACTTCACCAAATGGGTAGAAGCAGCTTCGTATGCAAACGTAACCAAACAAGTGGTAGCCCGATTCATCAAGAAGGAAATCATTTGCCGTTATGGTACTCCCCACAAAATCATCACCGATAATGGGGCAAACCTGAACAACAAGACAATGAAGGAGTTGTGCAAAGATTTCAAGATTGAGCACCATAATTCCTCGCCTTACCGACCAAAGATGAACGGTGCGGTAGAAGCAGCCAATAAGAACATGAAGAAGATCATCCAAAAGATGGTGACAACCTATAAGGATTGGCATGAGATGCTTCCCTTTGCGCTACATGGCTACAGAACAGCCATTCGCACTTCAACTGGGGCAACCCCTTTCTCCTTAGTATACGGCATGGAAGCTGTGCTCCCCGTAGAGGTGGAAATTCCTTCGTTAAGGGTCTTGATGGAAACCAAGCTAGAAGAAGCTGAATGGATCCAAACGAGGTTCGACCAACTGAATCTCATAGAGGAGAAGCGTCTGACGGCAATATGTCACGGACAACTCTATCAAAAGAGGCTCAAGAGAGCATTCGACAAGAAGGTCCGTCCTCGGGAATTCAAAGAAGGAGACCTAGTGCTCAAAAAGATATTACCTATCCACAAAGATCCCCGAGGGAAGTGGACTCCCAGCTATGATGGGCCGTATGTGGTAAAGAAAGCTTTCTCAGGCGGAGCCCTGATCATCACCACTATGGACGGAGAAGAGTTCCCACTCTCAATAAACTCCGATGCAGTCAAGAGGTATTATGCCTAAAAGAAAAAAGAAAAAAAAAAGAAAAAAAAGCTCGCTAAATCGAAAACCTGAAAGGGCGGTTTAGGCAATAGAGAGCGTCCTGCTAGATCGAAAACCTGAAAAGGCGGTCTAGGCAAAAATTAAGGACATCAAAAAAGGAAATACACCCCGGTGGATTGAAAACTCGAAAGAGCGGTCCAGGCAAAAGTTAGGGGTTAACGAAAGAAGAAAGGCAATGACTGCAGCATCCAAGCTCCGGACAAGATTCAAGAGGAGAAGAATCGGTCTCGTCAGCATCTTCCGAAAAAACAAACAAAAATCTCGAAGTCATAAGGAAATAGCATGTGTTGTGCCAAAACCAACAATTTTCTTTTTGCTTTTTCTTGTCTTTCTCTATCTCACTTCTCACTTTGTGTATTTTTTACCCATTCAAGAAGTCAAATCTGCATTGAATAAATTTCCTTTTGTTATTTTATGTTCTCAGTAGCGCATAAGATTTTGTTTTATTCATGATGAAAATGCTTTAAAACATGGGAAATAAACAAAAGAATTTCTTCCAAAAAGGGAAAACAAACAAACATTGCTTTATTTTGAATCTTCGTGAATTCCGAAAGAATTGCGGTAATTCCCACCAAAATATTGCACCCAAAGGACTTATGCTCTTCAGCAAAGGCAAGTGCGTAGCTCACGGCACGCGGAGCGCAAAAACCCCAAGGGTCAAGAGGGACAAATTCCCCAGTAAACACCCTAAACATCCAAACACCAACCAAGGCTGGATATCGATCATGCTTCCAAAATGATCCTTATATCCCCATGAGCCAAACCTCATTGACATTCCCCAGGGAGTCTCAACACCAAACGAAAAGTCCAATCATTATTGGCAAACCCACACAAATCTTCGGGTCAGGCCCGAACTACACCGGTTTTGATCCCATTCGGGTATGTAGGCAAAGGACCTTGTCCTTCCAAACCGACCAACAAAAAACAAACAAACAAAAAGACCAATCATCATTGGCACAACCACAACCAAGACCGACCTTGCTCGGCACCCAACCAGCATCCCACATATCATGCATAGCATAATTCATGCATCATGTCAATATTATTCATGCATGCATATACAAATCATTCATACACATGCATTTCATTTCATAAATCATGCATCCTCAACAAAGACTCTCCAGTGAGAATCACATATTCACCAACATCCATCAACAGTCAAGTAAGCGTTCCCCAGTGAACCTCCTTCACTAACTGTCCCCAATTCCCCAGAAGGAATCTTTGTTTGAAACTATCTCATATCATATTGCATTGCATATCACTGCATATCATACTGCATAACATGCATCATACAATCATGTTTTCCAGTTCAACCAGGGGCACCTATTTAGGGTAAGACCACAGCTCGTTAGGAATCGACCTTCAGTGAAAGCGCCTGAATAAGATTACCTAGCTTAGGTATCGACCTCTAGTGAAAGTGCCTAGATAAGATCACCTCCCCCAGTGTTCGACCTTCAGTGTTAGCGGCTGAATAAGATCACAGCTCGTTAGGAATCGACCTTCAGTGAAAGTGCCTGAATAAGATTACCTAGCTTAGGTATCGACCTCTAGTGAAAGTGCCTAGATAAGATCACCTCCCCCAGTGTTCGACCTTCAGTGTTAACGGCTGAATAAGATCACAGCTCGTTAGGAATCGACCTTCAGTGAAAGTGCCTGAATAAGATTACCTAGCTTAGGTATCGACCTCTAGTGAAAGTGCCTAGATAAGATCACCTCTCCCAGTGTTCGACCTTCAGTGTTAGCAGCTGATTAAGATCACAGCTCGTTAGGAATCGACCTTCAGTGAAAGTGCCTGAATAAGATTACCTAGCTTAGGTATCGACCTCTAGTGAAAGTGCCTAGATAAGATCACCATCCCTAGGAATCGACCTCTAGTGAAAGTGCCTAGATAAGATCACCTTCATCCCCCAGTGGATCTACCTCCAGTGTTAGCGGCTGGATACGATCAACCTTTTCCAACCATTGCATTTGCATTCCGCGAAGGACAAAATTCGGGTCCTTCTTTTTACTTAATTGATCTTCGCAAAGAGTTCATGAGATGCCCTCGGCACTCACGCACTCTATGCGAAGACACAATTAAGTAGGGGCAGCTGTAGTACCCTAATTTTGTCCTAAGCATTTTAAAACAAAAAATCAAAAAAAAAAATCAAAGAGGGAGAAAAAAGTCAAAGTCAACAAAAGTCAACAGAAAAGTCAACA
Source organism: Medicago ruthenica (assembly GCA_018208015.1). Taxonomy (NCBI): domain Eukaryota; kingdom Viridiplantae; phylum Streptophyta; class Magnoliopsida; order Fabales; family Fabaceae; genus Medicago; species Medicago ruthenica. The sequence goes on along the minus strand of CM031374.1, from coordinate 87,013,664 downwards.
TTTCAAAAATGCTGACTTCGCACTGCGAAGCTCACTTCGCACTGCGAAGCTCACTTCGCACTGCGAAGTCTGCGATTTTTCTGCAGATTTTTGGTTTCTTTGATTTAATTCCAGAATTTGTTGCATATCATTTCCATAATTATTTTAAGTAGCATTCATGGCTAATTGGGCCAAGCAAAACCAGAATTGAAGGACTTGCCATTAATGCCAAGGTTGGAAGCTTTTTCTTCCAACCTAGCATGTGACAAGCAAGTGGGCTTGCCCTTGGGCAGCTCTAGTCCCTCCCATGTGACCTGTTAACCACCCCAAGGTTGCCAGCCACCTGCTTGAGGACTTTCCTCCTGCTTGCTCCCCCAAAACCAGTCAAACTAGCTGGATTTTCTCACTTGAAAAGCCATGAGTGCCTACCCTATTTTTGCAGCAGCTTTTCACCCCTCACACCAGCCATAGGTAGCCTTTTTCATCCCTCAATCTCTGCACATCACAGTGCACGTTTTTAGTGATCAACCATTGAGATTGCAAGGATTGATCCCCAAGCATTAGCCAATTGCAATTCAGCTTTGTTCTTCATCATTACCTTCTAGAATTGGTTGAATTTGTGGCTGAAATCAGGCTGAGTCTTGCCCCTTGGTACAAGGCAAGGTTGCCTCTATCCATTAGCATTTAATGCAAAGGGATTCAGCTTGATCCTAGCCACAAATCAGCTGAATTTTGGGATTTGCTAATGATGAAATAGATTTGATTTTGGCCTATAAATAGAAGGCAATGCCCAAGGTTACAAACACAACTGATAATTGCATTTCAAGAGCAGAAACTCTACTCATTTCAGCTTACAAACCCTCACAAACCACCAGAAAAAAACCAATCCAACACAAAGCATCACAAAGTTCCAAAATCATCACCAACATTCAAAACCTTTGTGAAAGCCTTCAATCAATATAAATCCATTGCAGCTGGAGCTTTGCTAAGGAGTTCTGTAAGTTTTTAAGCCTTTGTTTTGCATTTTCAATTGTGCTTGCATAGCAATTTTGGTTCAAAACCTTTTGATTCTAAAAAACCCCTTTTGAATTTCAAAGAAATCCCAAGGTTTTCAAAACACCAAAACTGGTTTGTCCAGCCTTTTTCATCCCAAAAACTCAAAGTTTTTCACCCACCTAAAAGGTCCTGAGTGTGTTCAGAAGTTGTTTCTGAACAAAAGTTCAGAAACAGCTTCTGAACTCAAAAATTCGCATGCTTCGCAGTGCGAAGTCATGGTCGCAGTGCGACCATGACAGAACTCAGAATCTGAGTTTTTGTGTCCAAATGACCATCTTTTGAGGTTCTAGCCCCAGAGCTCAGAACCTAAGAGTTTTTAAACCCATGTTTTTCAAACTATAACAAGGATTTTGCATAATCTTGACAAAAATCACAAGTTCGTACAACTTTTTGTAGATAACTTGCAAAACAAGTTATGTTCTCAAACTTTCAAAACAATATGAACAAACCAGCTATGTTCATCATCTCAATCAAAACTTGAACAATAAATATTGTTCATGATTTTCCAAAACTCAAACATGAACATACGCCAAATTTGTTCGCTTTTCAAAACCATACGCAAAATGAGCCGAACTTGTGCGTTTTCTAGCAAATTGCTAAATCCTTCCCATTTTGGGTTTTCAAACCAAATGTTTTGACATACCTTGGGATTTCTAAAAGGATTCAACCCAAAAACATGAATGAAAAAGGGATGGTGTGACGTATGTCTCTCCATCGCCCCGATTGTACGAATGCGTGACGTATGTCTCGTCTTTCGGACAATCGTCCTTCCATTTTCAATATATACAACCCTGTCATACCCCATTTTTTGACCCATTTTCGTCTCGTTTTATTTATTGTCTCATTTTACGCACTTTTTAAAAAGGCCGAGAATTTTCGTCGTTTCAGACGAAATTTCGGCAGGGAGGTATTTTAAAATACCTCATGTCAATTTTTGTTTTGTTTATTAATTTTATCTTTTTATCCCTTTTTATTTTTACTTTTAATTTCAGTTTTTTATTATTATCATTAATTTTTATTTTAATTTTTATTATCATCATTTTTATTATTTTTACTTTTACTACTATTATTATTTTTTATTCTTTTTGCATTTTTGTCCAAAAAAATCCAGTCCAAATCCAGTCCAAAAAAAAATCCAGTCCAAGTCAACAGGCCAGGCCAGTACTGTTCACGCCCCCAAACCCAGAATTTTTCATCATCACAAATTTCTCATCATCACAAAAACCTGCAAAAGAAAATCCAGCAAAATCACCACATTTAATGCTTGCAGAAATTCTATCCACATAAACCAGCTTGCAAGCTTATCTCAATTCATGACAAGCAGCTTAAATCCCCTCTATATAACAGAACCAAATCAACAGAAAAAAGAGAAAAAAATTTAAGAGAAGAAATTCTAAGCATAAACACATTTTCCAGCACTCACACAACACACTACACACAAACAGCTAGCTAACCCAAACACATCCCAGCAACATTTTCGCATACCCTCACAGCAAACCAACACAAAACAGCATAAACCCACTCAAAAAACACCACACGCACAAACACACACGTACGGCACACAACCCACGTGAAAACACCTTCACTCACGCACACACCTAGCAAGTACACGAAACACACAGTACCACACACGAACAGACCACAACACACGCAAAACGCACACACACGAGGCAAGAAGCACAAATCCGAAGCGAAAAAGGAGAAAAAGAGAGGTAGTTTTTCGAAATTTTAATTGTAGATCTACACTTTTCTAGGTTTTTTTTGAGAAATCCAAGCTTGGATTTGAGCTTAGAACGAAAAAGGATGTTAGGAAAGTTGGTTTGTTTTTAAAAAAAAAACGAAATTTTTTTTTCCGGCGCGGTGGTGCCGCCGCGTTTGGCCGGCGGCCACCACGCCGGAACACTGTTCATGGCCGAACAGTTAGAGAGAAGGGGGAGAGAAGGTTTTCGGCTGGGAGAAGAAGAAGAGGAAGAGAGAGAGGTGAAAGTGAAAGAATGAAGAAAATTGTGAAGGAGGGGGTTTAAATACCCCTCCCTGATTCAGTGAGGCAGGGTGTACGCGTTAGCGTACACCCACGCTCTCCAGGTCCCTTTGATTTTAATCATACGGCCCTGTTTATTTTTACCCTGTGTTTGATCAGGGCCGTCTGATTAATCAGACGGCCCAGATTAATTTTCGTAAGCCCAATGCCTTTTGGGCCTTTTCTTTCAAATCTTTTTTAGTTTTTACTACTAGCACCCCCCAGTTTTAATTTTTACACCTCCCAAATCTTTATTTCTTTTATTTTCTTTGCAAATTTTATTTTTTTCTTTTTATTATTTATTTCCTTTTAGTGTTTTATTGTTTTTTACATCTCATTTATTTATTTACCTATCATTTTATTCCATGCATTTATCATTTATTTATTTATTTCTTTTTGTTCATTTATTTTGCATCTTTTCTTTATATCATTCATATATACATTTGGGAACATATATATATAAATATGCATTGTTTTTTATTTATTTTTTATAGTTCAATCCATGATAAATAAAAATCTTTTTATTTAAATCCAACGATCGTTTTTATTTCTCGCGTTTAGTTTATTTTATCACATTTATTTTCTTTTTTTTAAATCCAAGCAAAAAAAAATCAAAACAACAAAAACATTTTCTTTCGTTTTTTTTCTTTTCGATAAATTGAACAACGTTTCATGTATTCTTTTTTATCAAATTATCATTCTATTTCAATATACCAAAACATAAAAAACAATTTTCTTTTTGTGAGTGAAAAAGGAAAACTTGGGTAGACACCCGACGCTTCCCCGAATATTCGGAAACGAGGTAAACACTTCGCTTTCGTTTATTCGTCCTCCGTTTAAAATCAACCAACACACAAATATTTGCTACAAAGAACTACGTAAGCTTTGAATTCTCCATCGCACCGGGAGATACGTAGGAGCAAGATTGAACTCTTGTCAAGCACATTAATAAAAAACTCTTTTTTTTTAGTCTTTTAATCTTTTTTCTTCTTGTTTATTTTATTTATTTAAGGTTTATTATCTTTTAATCACTTCTCATTTATTTTTTTTATTTATTCCTTTTACAAACATTTGGCAAACAAACTAACACAATTAAACGCTAAACCAACTAATGGGTCCCGTTGAGTACAACGGATGTGAGGGGTGCAAATACCTTCCCCTCGCATAATCGATTCCCGAACCCAAAATCTCTTTTCTCAAGGTAATTTAGAACTTTTTCCCTTTTTCCCCGAAAAATTAAAAGTTCAGTCGTGATTTAAATTTAGTGATTCAACGCTTATCCATAGCTTGATATCCGAAATTCGACGCGACAGAAATGGCGACTTCACTGGGGACAAATTGTTTCGTGAGAATCAACCCTAGTTAGTCGGTTTAGCTTTTAGTGTTAGTTTTGTTTGCCTTAAATGTTTGTTTATTCATGCTTTTATTTTCTTCATTTCATTTCATTTTATTTTTTGCCTTTTATGTTATTTATGCTTTTTACATTGAGGTTGTGGTATCCAAAACACTTTTTTTGAGTGGAACTCTACACCTGAGTTTGAAAAACACATAGGCTTAGGATGGTGGTTGCGTAGTATTGGCTTTCGAGATAGACATCTCGTTTAGTCAATATGAAGACCCCGCTTAGAGATGGTCCTCTTCGCGAAAGGTTGTCATATAATGGTTAACCCGTTATTATGGCAAAATTCCGAATTGGACCCTTAACTCTAAGGACCTTCTTCATAGAACCTTTTTTCAAACTTCATCTAGAGGACGCACTCGCGAAAGGTTGTCATATAATGGTTAATCCGTTATTATGGCAAAATTTCGAGATGCCTCCATGACTTTAGGTACTCATAAGCTCAAAAATTTATAGAACTATCCTTGGTGAGAACCTTGATGTAGAAAGAACGTAGAGTTAAACCCCGTAGGAAGCCTTCCCTTTAAGTTTTATTTCCCATACCCGCATAAAACATACATACATATGCATACCATACATTTACATGCATGAAAATAATTTTCGCATATCACTTTGCTTTATAGGAAATTAATTGCACTTTTTAATTTCCTTGTAAAGCAAAACAAAAAAATTCATGCATTTACATACATCATTCATTATCATGCATATGTCCATCTTCGAGTCCAAAACTCATTTCTCTTTTTCTTATCCTCAGGATTTCTCATAATCCGAATTGAGTATTCAGTGTTTGCATTTTCTCCGCAACACTACGCGTCTTTCCATAAAGAGAAGTGGCTCATCGTCTTGAAGCAACTCACGCCTACAACACTCGAGCAGCCTTAAAGAAGAAAATGGAGAATTTAGAGCAAGAGAATCATGAGCTTCGTGAAGAACTAACGTCTATGAAAATGGAGATGGAAAAACTAACGGAGTTAGTGAAGCTGCTAGCTGCCGCACAAATCCCGACACCTCCTCCTCCCTCCAGTTCTCAAGAACAAGCATCAGCATTTGCTTCGACTTCAACATTGCATGTCGATGCTCTACAACGCTCTAAACCCCTCGGTTGTACGTGGGGCATGCCTTTTGAGTTTGGTGAAGAGTCTATCCCAATTCCCACTACTCTCCTAGAAGCTCCGGTATCTCAACCCGAGATTACCTTCCCTCCGGCTACTGTGGCCTTCACAACGCCAGTGGTCCATACCACTCAATATGATCACGGGCCTATCTTTCATACCGAAAGTGTAGGTGTCCAAGATAAGATGGCAGATTTCCAAGAGAAATTCGAGGAAATGCAAAAAGAGATTAAGGCCCTCCGAGGGAAAGATTTATTCGGGAAGGACGCCCATGATCTCTGCCTTGTACCTAATGTCAAGATCCCTCCTAAATTCAAGGTCCCGGATTTTGAAAAGTACAAGGGGAATACTTGCCCGCAAAGTCACTTGGTAATGTACGCAAGGAAGATGTCAACGCAAACCGACAACCATCAGCTACTCATCCATTATTTCCAAGATAGCTTAACCGGTGCCGCTTTAAAGTGGTACATGGGTTTGGATAGTACCAAAATTCGAGCCTTCAATGACTTGGGAGAGGCGTTTGTCCGCCAATACAAATATAATTTAGACATGGCCCCGGACCGGGACCAACTCCGGGCCATGGCCCAAAAGGACAAAGAGACCTTTAAGGAGTACGCACAAAGATGGAGGGAGATAGCGGCTCAAATTAGCCCGCCTCTTGAAGAAAAGGAAATGACCAAGATATTTTTGAATACTCTTGATTCCTTTTATTATGAACGAATGGTTGCGAGTGCGCCAAGTGACTTCACCGAGATGGTAAGCATGGGCGTACGTTTGGAGGATGCGGTCCGAGAGGGACGCCTAGTGAAAGAAAGTGCTCCATCAAGCAGCACAAAGAGATTCGGGGGTGGCTACCCAAGGAAGAAAGAGCAAGATATCGGCATGATTGGCCATGGAGGACCTTATCAAGGGTACTCAGCATATCCACATATCTCTGCCATTTCACCTACCATCTCAACACCTCCAAACTACCAAATCCAGGTCCCACAAAGGCCTCCCCCTCAATATCAACCATCATATCAACAACAACATCCACAAAATCCACAACCATATTATCAACATCCACGCCCGCAAGGTCAGCAGCAATACCGGCCTCGAGCACCTCAACAGCTCTTCAACCATCATAATCGCCCGAGGACGGCATTCGATCCCATACCCATGAAGTACGCGGACTTGCTCCCGGCTTTGCTTGCGAGAAATCTCGTACAAACAAGAGCACCACCTCCCGTACCAAGTGTATTACCTCCATGGTATCGCTCTGACTTTACTTGCGCATACCATCAAGGGGCACCAGGCCATGACGTTGAACATTGCTTCCCTCTTAAAGATGAGGTCCAAAGGCTAGTCCGTACCAAAGTTCTGACCTTCAAGGACTCAAACCCAAATGTCCAAACTAACCCACTGCCGAGCCATGATTCCTCAATCAACATGGTTCAAGAGCATCAAGGAGCTAGTCCTATTTTGAAGGAAGCCACAAAGGAAGTCAACGCCATCACTGAAGATGGGCCAGAAGAAGCGGCACATGTCCATGTAACGCCCGGAGGAGTTTGCTGCAATTGGGATGCTGTCGACGTTCCTTCTGTTATTCAATTGTCTAAGTAATGTGTTTATTTATTTATCGTTTTCAAAAAAAGATCCCTTCGTCTTGCCCAAAGCGAAGAAGGACTCATGTAGGGCTTGTTTAAAGTACTATTATCATCAATGAAATTTGTCGTTTTTATCACGACCTTTCTATTTTGTTGTCTTATTGTCTTTTTTCCGAAAAAATGGTAACACAAAAAAACCAAAAAAATCATAAGTATATTTTATTTTTAATTTTCAAAAAGTCTGCATTTTCTCTCATTTCACTAAAATCAATCATCCATCATTTGCAGACTAAACGTCCATAAACCCGTCGAACTCCATAACCCTAGGCTCTCTCCCAACTTTGAATTCCCTGTTTACGAAGCGGAAGAGGAAGAGGATGAGGAAATTCCGGACGAGATTAAGCGTCTATTAGAACAAGAAAGGAAGACTATTCAACCTCATGAGGAAGCAATAGAGGTTATCAACTTGGGGTCTGAAGAGGACAAGAAAGAAATCAAGATTAGGGCATTGTTGGATGCGTCCGTCAAAGAAAGAATCATCAAGCTTCTTGAAGAATATGTGGATATCTTTGCATGGTCATACCAAGATATGTCAGGATTGGATCCTGAGATTGTGGAGCATCATCTACCTTTAAAGCCTGAATGTCCGCCAGTCAAGCAGAAGTTGAGAAGAACTCGCCCTGACATGGCCCTCAAGATCAAAGAGGAAGTGCAAAAGCAAATTAATGCTGGATTTCTTGTTACATCGGAATACCCTCAGTGGTTGGCCAACATAGTGCCTGTTCCCAAGAAGGACGATAAAGTTCGGATGTGCGTCGACTACCGTGATTTGAACAAAGCTAGTCCAAAAGACGACTTCCCTTTACCCCACATCGACATATTGGTCGACAATACTGCCAAATCCAAGGTATTCTCCTTCATGGATGGCTTCTCTGGATACAATCAGATTAAAATGGCTGTTGAAGATAGAGAAAAAACGTCTTTCATTACGCCTTGGGGCACCTTTTGTTATCAAGTGATGCCTTTTGGCTTAACAAATGCGGGTGCTACCTATCAAAGGGGCATGACCACTCTTTTCCACGACATGATACACAAAGAAATTGAAGTATATGTCGACGACATGATTGTCAAATCAGGAAATGAAGAGGAACATGTTGAATATTTGCTAAAGATGTTTCAACGTCTAAGAAAATATCGGCTTCGCCTGAACCCCAACAAATGCACATTCGGCGTGAGATCTGGAAAACTCCTAGGTTTCATTGTCAGTCAAAAGGGTATCGAGGTAGATCCTGACAAGGTCAAGGCCATCAGAGAAATGCCTGCTCCTCAAACTGAGAAGCAAGTAAGGGGATTTCTAGGACGTTTAAATTACATCTCTAGATTCATATCCCACATGACAGCCACTTGTGGACCCATCTTCAAGCTACTTCGCAAAAATCAAGAGGTAATATGGACAGAAGATTGCCAGAAAGCCTTCGACAGCGTCAAGGAGTACCTACTAGAACCTCCAATACTTATCCCTCCAGTCGAAGGAAGACCTTTGATCATGTACTTAACCGTATTGGAGGACTCCATGGGTTGTGTACTCGGACAACAAGACGAGACCGGTAGAAAAGAGCACGCTGTCTACTACCTAAGCAAGAAGTTTACGGACTGCGAGTCCCGATACTCTCTACTCGAGAAGACTTATTGTGCATTAGCTTGGGCTGCTAGGCGTCTTCGCCACTACATGCTTAACCATACTACTTGGTTGATATCCAAAATGGATCCAATCAAGTACATCTTTGAAAAACCCGCCTTAACCGGAAGGATCGCCCGTTGGCAGATGTTGTTATCAGAATACGACATCGAATACCGTACTCAGAAAGCTATCAAAGCCAGCATTCTTGCCGATCATTTGGCTCATCAACCAATCGAGGATTATCAACCAATCAAGTTTGACTTCCCCGATGAAGAAATCATGTATCTAAAGATGAAGGATTATGACGAGCCATTATTTGGCGAAGGTCCAGATCCCGAATCTAGATGGAAGTTAATCTTTGATGGAGCTGTCAATGTCTATGGCAATGGAATTGGGGCAGTCATCGTCACCCCCGACGGCAAACATCTCCCTTTTACTGCAAGACTTTCATTCGACTGTACAAACAACATGGCGGAGTATGAAGCTTGTATTCTGGGAATTGAGGAAGCCATTGATCTAAGGATCAAGAACCTCGACATTTATGGAGACTCAGCTCTTGTGATCAACCAAATCAACGGAGATTGGGAAACTCGCCACACCGGCTTGATTCCTTACAAAGATTATGCAAGACGTTTGCTAACTTTTTTCAACAAAGTTAAGCTGCATCATATTCCTCGAGATGAGAATCAAATGGCGGATGCTTTGGCAACCTTGTCTTCCATGTATGAGGTCAGCCGCCGGAGTGAGATCCCAACAATCAAGGTTCAACATCTGGAAAGGCCTGCACATGTGTTTGCAGCCGAAGCAGTCATAGATAACCAGCCATGGTTCCATGACATCAAAAGTTTCCTCCAAAAGCAAGAGTACCCGAATGGGGCATCCAACAAGGATAAGAAAACTCTGCGAAGATTAGCTGGCAACTTCTTTCTAAATGGAGAAGTTTTATACAAAAGGAATTTTGATATGGTGCTACTCAGATGCGTTGATGAGCAAGAAGCCGATTGTATAATGCATGAGATACATGAAGGTTCCTTCGGGACTCATTCCAGTGGGCACACAATGGCTAGGAAAATCTTAAGGGCCGGATATTACTGGATGACCTTGGAGAGTGATTGCTACAAGCATGCCAGAAAGTGCCATAAATGTCAAATTTATGCGGACAAGATCCATATGCCACCAACGGCTCTGAATGTCCTCTCCTCCCCATGGCCTTTCTCCATGTGGGGTATCGATATGATTGGTAGGATTGAACCTAAGGCTTCTAATGGACATCGCTTCATCTTAGTGGCGATCGACTACTTCACCAAATGGGTCGAAGCTGCGTCATACGCCAACGTCACTAAACAAGTGGTGGTCCGATTTATTAAGAATCATATCATCTGTCGATATGGTATTCCCAGCAAGATCATCACCGACAATGGGACCAATCTGAACAACAAAATGATGAAGGAGCTATGCCAAGAGTTCAAGATCGAGCATCATAACTCCTCTCCTTATAGGCCTCAAATGAATGGCGCAGTTGAAGCTGCAAACAAAAACATCAAGAAAATAGTGCAAAAGATGGTAGTCACCTACAAGGATTGGCACGAGATGTTGCCATATGCCTTACACGGGTATCGTACTTCAGTACGCACATCGACAGGGGCAACCCCTTTCTCTTTAGTATACGGCATGGAAGCAGTGCTCCCCGTAGAAGTCGAAATCCCGTCATTGAGAATCTTGATGGAAGCTAAATTGTCAGAGGCTGAATGGTGTCAAAACAGATACGATCAGTTGAACTTAATTGAGGAGAAACGCATGACCGCCTTGTGTCATGGACAACTGTATCAACAGAGGATGAAACAAGCTTTTGACAAGAAGGTTCGTCCTCGTGAAATCCAAGAAGGAGACCTCGTGCTTAAAAGGATCCTATCTTTTCAACCCGATTCCAGGGGCAAATGGACGCCTAACTACGAAGGCCCGTATGTAGTCAAGAGAGTTTTCTCCGGAGGAGCTTTGATTCTCACAACAATGGACGGCGAAGATTTGCCGCGTCCTGTGAATTCCGATGTAGTCAAGAAATATTTTGTCTAAAAAAAACAAAAGAACAGCTCGGTAAGTCGAAAACCTGAAAGGGCGACTTAGGCAAGAATGAGCGTCTCGGTGGACTGAAAACCCGAAAGGGCGGTCCAGGCAAAAATTAGAGACACAAAACAGAAATAATCATCCTGATAGGTCGAAAACCCGAAAGGGCGATCTATGCAAAAGTTAAGGATCAAAAGACAAGATAACTGCATCGGATTGACTACAGTTTACTTGGGGCAAATCAACTGTCAAAGGACTCGGAATCTGAAGTATCCAAACAGTGAATTCAAAGTTGTTAGGGAGAATAGCGGTTATTGTGTTCAATGAACCTTCTCTGTATATTTACCATTTTTTCAACTTTGTAAGGTCCGTGGAGCCACGCCGTTGGCGGGCCACCAACCCATTAATAAAATTTCTTCCTAGTGAAGTCTTTACATTTTGTTGGGAGTTCCCATTTATTTTGCTTAGTCATTTCTTCTATTTTTGATAATAGTACTTGGAACGAAACTCTTTTTCAAAAGAAAATTTAAATCTTTTTGGAAGGCATAAATAATAAACACATTCTCTTTGGACTTGCGAATAATTGAAGTGCGCGTCAGCAGCTATCCTGAGAGCGGATAAACTTCACAGGCCAAATATGGTCAATTGCTAAACAGATTTCCCCGGCGGAGTCCCCCGTGAATCAAAGGGAATATCCCCAGTGAATCAAAGCCCGACCTCGCTCGGCATTCAATCATAATCCCCAGTGGATTAGCACAATCCCCGGTGGATTAACAAACTCCCCAGGAAGTCAACCTTTGTCAAAACAATCAAAAGCCCAATTGTCATTGGCACCTACTCACAAAAGCCCAACCACCGTTGGCATCTAAGGCTGGATATCGATCATGCTTCCAAAATGATCCTTATAACCCCAGCGAAACCACAAACAAAGCCCAATTTTATTGGCATCCCTCCAATGGAGTCTCAACCCAAAAAGCCCGACCTTGCTCGGCATCCAAATACAATCAAAGCCCGACCTCGCTCGGCATCCAAACAAAACATAAACATTCCCGGCGGAATCACCCGTTCTTTTCCCAAGCGGATTAACACGATTCCCCAGTGAAGTAACTATTTCCCCATGAGGTATGTATTCCTCGTCAACGGTTACGGCTTCACCCCGTCAACATTTTGGAGGTGTTCCCTGCGACATCATCCCCATCAAAGATTACCGAGTGTTTGCAATGCGACGTCGGTCCACTTCTCATTTTACCGGTCTAAATCTTGTTTCACCAAGTTGTCGGTCATGCAATAAATCAAAACATTTAGGGTATCCCCCAGTGCAAGCCAATCTTTCACACAACATCCCCAGTGGGAGTCCTGTGTTAGTACATTCATACATTCATGCATTCATGCATTTGTCCATTTGTACAAACATGCAAATCATATAATCACGCATTCATGCATATGCGCATTCATACATGCAACATACTGCAATATCATCTGTACATGGTTACTTTAACCACCACGTTTCTTACCAATCAATCATAAACAATCTACTTTTTCTTTTCCTCAAATGTCATCCTCCAGTGATGTTACAAAATAAAGCCCAATTTTATTGGCATTCCCCAGTGAGTCATCATTCACACTCACAAATACCAAATCATAACCAAAGCCCGACTTTGCTCGGCATCCCATCATAGTCACCAGTAAATATTCCCCAAGTGTCATCCCCAATCCGTTTGGTCAAGTGATGTCACCCTTTTACGCCAAGTGGCAGTTCAAACGAACAGCTTACGCATCTTTTTTTCGTGTCTTTATGCCAAGTGGCAGTTCAAACGAACAGCTTGTGCATATTCCCCAGTATTGTCGCCAAGTGACATTTCTTTAACGAACACTTGTGCACAGTTTTATTTGTTTTTATCCTCAGTGGTAGTTCGGATTTTAACCCGAACAGCTGACTTTGTTTTTATCCTCAGTGGTAGTTCGGATTTTAACCCGAACAGCTGACTTTGTTTTTATCCTCAGTGGTAGCTCGGAATTTAACCCGAACGACTGACTTTTACCTTCGTTGTCTTGTCATCAGTAGCTCGGAATTTAACCCGAACGACTGACTTTTACCTTCATTGTCTTGTAATCAGTAGCTCGGAATTTAACCCGAACGACTGACTTTTACCTTCGTTGTCTTGCCATCAGTAGCTCGGAATTTAACCCGAACGACTGACTTTTACCTTCGTTGTCTTGTCATCAGTAGCTCGGAATTTAACCCGAACGACTGACTTTTACCTTCGTTGTCTTGCCATCAGCAGCTCGGAATTTAACCCGAACGACTGACTTTTACCTTCGTTGTCTTGTCATCAGTAACTCGGAATTTAACCCGAACAGCTGACTTTTATACCCTTGTTTTATCATCATTCAGTGTTAGTTCGGAATTTAACCCGAACAGCTGACCTTTACCTTCGTTTCTTACCAACGATGCCAGTTCGGAATTTAACCCGAACGATTGACGTTTACTCTAGTTTTTTTCCTCACCAGTAGTTCGGAATTTAACCCGAACATCTGACTTTTATCCTTTGTTTTCTTATCCCCAGTGGCAGTTCGGAATTTAACCCGAACAGCTGACTTTTATCCTTTGTTTTCTTATCCTCAGTGGCAGTTCGGAATTTAACCCGGACAGTTGACATTCATTTCCTGTCGTCAATGAATGGTTCGGTAACCAATCCGGACAGTTGACATGTTTTTATTTCCTGTCGTCAATGAACGGTTCGGTAACCAATCCGGACAGTTGACATGTTTTTTATTTCCTGTCGTCAATGAACGGTTCGGTAACCAACCCGGACAGTTGACATGTCTTTTCTTTTTATCGTCAATGAACGGTTCGGTAACCAACCCGGACAGTTGACACGACATTTACTTTCTTGTCGTCAATGGCAGTTCGGAATACAACCCGAACAGTTGACATCTTATTTCTTGTCGTCAGTGGCAGTTCGGCAACAACCCGAACAGCTGACCTTTACATTCAATCCTTGTCGTCAGTGGCAGTTCGGCAACAATCCGAACAGCTGACATTTTACCCATTTTGGTTCCCGTGGTTAATTGCCCACTCTCCCCAGTGAACAGTTCGGTAATAACCCAAGCGGCTAACCTTTTTCCCCAGTGGAACATTATCCCCAATAGAGTCGGATCCCGTTTCTTTAACGAACCCGGGTATCCCTTTATCTCTGTTTGTCCCCAATCAGGTCATCTTTGCCGTCTTGCATTTATACTTGCATCGCAAGCATTCATAACATTGCATACAGGGCATCGCATCCATAACATTTTAACTGTCAAAATTGGTCAAAAAATGGTGTACTCTATATTTAAGTTTCTTCGACCCGTCGAATCAAAATTTCGCTTTTTAATCTCCGTAGCGAAGAAACTTAAATAGGGGCATCTGTCATACCCCATTTTTTGACCCATTTTCGTCTCGTTTTATTTATTGTCTCATTTTACGCACTTTTTAAAAAGGCCGAGAATTTTCGTCGTTTCAGACGAAATTTCGGCAGGGAGGTATTTTAAAATACCTCATGTCAATTTTTGTTTTGTTTATTAATTTTATCTTTTTATCCCTTTTTATTTTTACTTTTAATTTCAGTTTTTTATTATTATCATTAATTTTTATTTTAATTTTTATTATCATCATTTTTATTATTTTTACTTTTACTACTATTATTATTTTTTATTCTTTTTGCATTTTTGTCCAAAAAAATCCAGTCCAAAAAAAAATCCAGTCCAAGTCAACAGGCCAGGCCAGTACTGTTCACGCCCCCAAACCCAGAATTTTTCATCATCACAAATTTCTCATCATCACAAAAACCTGCAAAAGAAAATCCAGCAAAATCACCACATTTAATGCTTGCAGAAATTCTATCCACATAAACCAGCTTGCAAGCTTATCTCAATTCATGACAAGCAGCTTAAATCCCCTCTATATAACAGAACCAAATCAACAGAAAAAAGAGAAAAAAATTTAAGAGAAGAAATTCTAAGCATAAACACATTTTCCAGCACTCACACAACACACTACACACAAACAGCTAGCTAACCCAAACACATCCCAGCAACATTTTCGCATACCCTCACAGCAAACCAACACAAAACAGCATAAACCCACTCAAAAAACACCACACGCACAAACACACACGTACGGCACACAACCCACGTGAAAACACCTTCACTCACGCACACACCCAGCAAGTACACGAAACACACAGTACCACACACGAACAGACCACAACACACGCAAAACGCACACACACGAGGCAAGAAGCACAAATCCGAAGCGAAAAAGGAGAAAAAGAGAGGTAGTTTTTCGAAATTTTAATTGTAGATCTACACTTTTCTAGGTTTTTTTTGAGAAATCCAAGCTTGGATTTGAGCTTAGAACGAAAAAGGATGTTAGGAAAGTTGGTTTGTTTTTAAAAAAAAAAACGAAATTTTTTTTCCGGCGCGGTGGTGCCGCCGCGTTTGGCCGGCGGCCACCACGCCGGAACACTGTTCATGGCCGAACAGTTAGAGAGAAGGGGGAGAGAAGGTTTTCGGCTGGGAGAAGAAGAAGAGGAAGAGAGAGTGGTGAAAGTGAAAGAATGAAGAAAATTGTGAAGGAGGGGGTTTAAATACCCCTCCCTGATTCAGTGAGGCAGGGTGTACGCGTTAGCGTACACCCACGCTCTCCAGGCCCCTTTGATTTTAATCATACGGCCCTGTTTATTTTTACCCTGTGTTTGATCAGGGCCGTCTGATTAATCAGACGGCCCAGATTAATTTACGTAAGCACAATGCCTTTTGGGCCTTTTCTTTCAAATCTTTTTTAGTTTTTACTACTAGCACCCCCCAGTTTTAATTTTTACACCTCCCAAATCTTTATTTCTTTTATTTTCTTTGCAAATTTTATTTTTTTCTTTTTATTATTTATTTCCTTTTAGTGTTTTATTGTTTTTTACATCTCATTTATTTATTTACCTATCATTTTATTCCATGCATTTATCATTTATTTATTTATTTCTTTTTGTTCATTTATTTTGCATCTTTTCTTTATATCATTCATATATACATTTGGGAACATATATATATAAATATGCATTGTTTTTTATTTATTTTTTATAGTTCAATCCATGATAAATAAAAATCTTTTTTATTTAAATCCAACGATCGTTTTTATTTTCTCGCGTTTAGTTTATTTTATCACATTTATTTTCTTTTTTTTAAATCCAAGCAAAAAAAAATCAAAACAACAAAAACATTTTCTTTCGTTTTTTTTCTTTTCGATAAATTGAACAACGTTTCATGTATTCTTTTTTATCAAATTATCATTCTATTTCAATATACCAAAACATAAAAAACAATTTTCTTTTTGTGAGTGGAAAAGGAAAACTTGGGTAGACACCCGACGCTTCCCCGAATATTCGGAAACGAGGTAAACACTTCGCTTTCGTTTATCCGTCCTCCGTTTAAAATCAACCAACACACAAATATTTGCTACAAAGAACTACGTAAGCTTTGAATTCTCCATCGCACCGGGAGATACGTAGGAGCAAGATTGAACTCTTGTCAAGCACATTAATAAAAAACTCTTTTTTTTAGTCTTTTAATCTTTTTTCTTCTTGTTTATTTTATTTATTTAAGGTTTATTATCTTTTAATCACTTCTCATTTATTTTTTTATTTATTCCTTTTACAAACATTTGGCAAACAAACTAACACAATTAAACGCTAAACCAACTAATGGGTCCCGTTGAGTACAACGGATGTGAGGGGTGCAAATACCTTCCCCTCGCATAATCGATTCCCGAACCCAAAATCTCTTTTCTCAAGGTAATTTAGAACTTTTTCCCTTTTTCCCCGAAAAATTAAAAGTTCAGTCGTGATTTAAATTTAGTGATTCAACGCTTATCCATAGCTTGATATCCGAAATTCGACGCGACAAACCCCAACCAAACCAAATCTTGGCCCCCTGTGGTCAATCCAAACCTTTTGGTCCCCCGTGGCCAATCCCTCGACTCGTAAGAGTCCACTCGGTCAATGTTCGACTCGTTCGAGTCCATTGTACCTGTTCTTGATCTCAGTGGATCAATCGAACAATCGCCCGACTCGTTGGAGTCCACTCGGTCAATGATTGACTTGTATGAGTCCATTGCACCTCTCTTGGTCCCATAGCGACCAATTCAAACCTTTTACCCTAACGGACGTACCTTTTAACAATTCTAATGCGATTCACGAACAAACGCTTAATAAGTCTCCCAAGCGCGAGCATACAAGCTACGTTTTAATCGCAAGAATTTGGTTAAAACATCGTCCATTTAAAATCAACCAACATATGTACGTTTTTCTACCAAAGAACTACGTACGCTTTGAATTCTCCGACTACCGGGAGATACGTAGGAGCAAGATCGACATCTTGTCAAGCGCAACAATAAAAAAACTTTTTCTTTCTTTTCTTTCGTTTGTTTTTATCTCTTTTCCCCCCCTTTATTATATTTTTGACATAAATGAACATGCGCGCAAAATATTTAAAAACAATTCAAGCTTTAACCAAATAGAAGGTTCCCGTTGAGTACAACGGACGTGAGGGGTGTTAATACCTTCCCCTTGCGTAACCGACTCCCGAACCCGACAATGGTTGCGATGACCAATCCTTATCCTCATCGTCAAAGGGTTTTATTATCGTTTCCCTTTAAACAAAAAAAAACTTAAGGGTTTATCAACGTTCCCTTTACACAAAAACTTTGGTGGCGGCTTCACAAAGGCCCTCCGAGCGTTTGCGAACGACCTCGGAGGATTTGCGCGTCTTTTTCCCAGGAAAAAAACGAGGTGCGCACAATTATAACTGTAACTGTGACTTTGACTATAACTATGAAACATAATACAAATAAAGATGTTTTATGTTAGCTGTTAGCGTTGAACAAATAATATTATCTGAGTTCATTTTACGGAGTGCGGCCCGGGTGGAGTAACCCCGAGGTACATCTCCCTATAACCCGATGAAATTCCTGACAACCAGGCTAACACCGGACTCCACTATAAAACGTGTGGACAACCCTCTCGGAGAAGTCCCATCCGGCGAATCCCGGAGTCTGCTGAACACGCCCTGTAACTGTAAAACGTGCGAGCACGCCATTATCTTTGATATATAATTCTTTAACTTTAACATACAAATATACATATCTGTAACTGTAATCATATAACAATCCTGTAACTCCTAACCTATATCACAAGGTTCTTGGCTTATCGTTCTCATAAGCCACCTATAATTGTTGGAGAACCAACACTATAATCTTATCTGTAACTTCAAATGCCGAAGCATTCCTATTACTCTTGTATCCTAAACTGAATACGTCTATAATCTTGTTCACCTAAAATAGGTTCTTGACTATCAAGGTCGTATGCTTTTCCTTAAGAGTTAACAACTCACAAGTAATGGAATCAATCCATTAAATCCTTACACTCATACTATAATTCTTGTTTTCCTATCAAGGATTCGACATATCGTTGTCATATGCCGTTCTTAAAGCTTTCCTATTCATATAACCATTGTTCTCGTATTTCCCATGCCTTGCGTATTTCTTGCTCCTATAATCTTTCAACCATTGGAAGCCTTTTTGGATGGGTTAAAATGGTGGATAATGTTTCTAAAATGTTTCAGGAGAAAACGGGAGTGAAAAACCATGCCTACACGCACCAGAATGCCCAAAATAGCAAAGCTGTCAAGTGCTGTCCTGTTGCTGTCGCTATAGCCACGGCCTGTCGCTACAGCGACTGTAGGTAAAAGTCTGAAAAACAAGCTGCTCGCTTGTAGCGACGGATGGTCGCTTGAAGCGACCGTAGGCAGAAATCAAAAGCTGTCTGGTCGCTGTAGCGACGGCTGGTCGCTGTAGCGACCATGACAGTACAAAACTTGTTAAAAATCATGTTTTTCCACCATTTTTGCTCAATCCAAGTTACCCAAGCATCCCAAACATGTTAGGAATGATTTTCCATTACAAAATGACAGTTTAAAACATATATGAGCAAGGAATTAGCAAGCAAAGGAAATTAGGGTTAAAAACACTAAAACTTTACCTATGATGCAAATACACTATAAATCTCACAAAGAGGGGTTCTAAAACCCCTAGGGAGCTCACCTTAAACTTGATTTGGTGCTGGCTTAACCTTTAACTTCAAAACCCTAGCTTGATCACTTGATCTTTCTTGCTTTTCTTTAACTTCTTCTTGTTCCAACTCCTTAAACCAAGCTTTCTAGCCATTAATCCACAAGATTGGATGATAATTAGGAGGTTGGTAGTGATGATGATGATGATGCACGAAAATTAGAGAGAGAGAGGGAGGAAGAAACTCATATTTTAGAGAGAGAGAGGATGAGGATAAATGAGAAATATCTCATATCCCACTTATTTAAATCCTCCTCTTCCATAATTACAATTCTGCCATTCCATTTGTTTAATTCCTGTGATAGTGTTAAAAGTCACGCTTAAGCGGGATATTACACTCTACCCCCCTTAAAAGAAATTTCGTCCTCGAAATTTAGATAATCCTTCTGAGATCTTGAAAAGATAATTCCTTTCTACCTCTTTCTCTACTATGAAAATTTCCAATTCTTTTTGCTTATTGGAATTCCATGGCAACTCTAGTGTCGGACATGTAGATTAGTCACGCACCTCGATTAAACCATACTGGTTAAAACTTGTTCTTTAGCCATGATTTCCATCTCTGTAAATCAAAACATGTGACAATCTCTTTCCAACCAAAATGTCTGACGTATAATACATAATTATTACCTATTAGGACGTATGGTTATCTGAACCAACATTTCCATCTTATCTGACTATGATCTCTGTTCGACATATTTCTTTACAAATCCAATTTAAAATTATTAAGTCTTGGTTTCCTTTACTGAATTATATCTGTTCTTATTTCATTGACCATTCAATCTTAACCTGAAGACGTCGGGTCAATATGTTTTCCTCAATTATTCCAACTTTCCGAGGAATCTATTACATTACTTTTAATTCGAAAGAATTCTTGTCTTTGACCCTCACCTCATAAGACGACCTTTTACTGTTGCATTCGTATCATTCTTCGTTTAGATTAGTCTTGCACTGCAAAGCATCTGATATAGAGTATTCTCAAACGGAAGTGAAGTCTATTACAACTACCTTCACAATTTAAAATACGAGGAGGTGGCTGAACTTATGGTACAAGTTCCTTTCTTTCTGACATTCTGGCGTAACTATTATCACAACCATGAGCATTGCTCACATTCCCACTGCGGGAATCCTTAAGGGTTTGAGAAATCACATGAGTCACTCATGCTCCGATTTAATTAATCAACAACAACGCGTAGCCAAAGGTTTTAGGAGCTTTCTTCTTTCTAGGACTCTGACAATCTTGCACCATCAAGATATTTCTTACTCATGGGATTAATACTTTCTTTGCCAATAATTTCAAACTTATGAAAGTCTAGTATAAGTGACGTGTGGCATAAGCCGTCTCACATATCATCATATAATACTGTCCATAGCACATAGCTTCCACACATGATCGAGTACGTGTACTCTACTATCGGGTACACAATACGTCGCATCATCATTGTCCAACTAATGGGACATCATACTTAGTCATAACATACTTGAGGCAATGCCACGCCAACTAAGGTCACTCTTCTAGTTCTTAACTCATGCTTGTATTCTTTGAGTATCTACAATCCCATACGTAACTATGATTACATCCCATTGACGTTATAACTTATTTAATTCAAGAGCATTAACCGTTTTCGAAAAGAAAACTCTATTCTGTTCGCCATCAAAATAACACTCTTAAACTCTTAATCCTTTATTCCATAACTTTAATTCACGTAGTCTTTTACTATAAACTATGAGTAATCTTCTGATCTGTGTAAAACATTTCCTTCCTTTAACTGTGAACATTGAGCTCAAGAATTTCGGAACTCCTCAACTGTGATTTGTTCGGGAACAACAAACCTGTTATGCATATGACTTTCCTGTTAAAACATTACCGACTGCGTACCACGATTACTAATACATGTCTCATGACTGTAAAAATGTTACACTACTATCTAAGTAGCATAATCTCTGCCTGATCAGTATACATAATACTAATCATAACCTGTTACATGCGACATGCTAGCATAACGTGGGTAAAACTTATTATTCAAATCAACTTGGAGGTACTGAGTTAAAACAGCTAGATTACCGTAATAAATGTGGCTTCCTTCGCCCTGTACTTATTGTGCTAAAAACACATCCTTTAAATTTCTCAAACTGCTTCAATTTTCATTTCTCATGAGTTTCGAGGTCTGAATCATTTCTCGACTTATCTCTTAAAATTTCCTGTTAGAACTGATGATAAGTTCAAGTCATCACTACTTACACATATTCTGTAGCTTGAGAATTAATCTCTGAATGCCTTTCCTGTAATTCCTCTGGCAAGGACTTCACAAACATCCTTTTCTCTAAACTTCAGCTTTGATTTGTTTGTTAACTCATTATTGGATTACTTCTCCGCTGCGCAACTCTGATTTAGACAATTCACCTTGGGATAGAAGTAATACACCACTATTACCATATAAAATCTCCTTGGCCAATCCTTTGACTTTATAACTTTGTAGTTACCCTACATGACCATCTTACCTTATAATTTCTCTCGTGGTTTAATCCACCTGTTAACTTACTGATTGATCGTCATCTGACTTTGTGTTTCCTTTCGGACATAAACAAAATTCTTACTTTCACAAAAAATATGCCGAAACCTGTAAACAGTCTTTAGCAATAATTACGAGCCCAACAATGCTCCTTTCAACACAACTTATACACTAGTTCTAGCTTTACTCTTTATACTCTGAATCGAGTTCCATTCTATAATTATCCGTAAGGATTTCACACCCACAACCTTTTCCCAAGACAACTTATGTCCACATAACTCTATCATGTCTCTTGGTTACTCCTCGGGTTTATCCGGAAATATTTCATCTTGAATTAAATTCAAACTCTGACCGGTTCTCCTGTAAGCTCAAACACATGCTACGCCACTTCGAATACCCGATTAATCGATCTTAAACTTTTGCACTTATCACTTCCCATGGGGTCCTTCCGGTAACTTGTTACTGTATTCACAATTCCAATCTAATCTTGTTATCTGAATAATATCCCATATGTCTTCTCGACCGTTGCCCTCTTCATGGTTTCGAACAACCCAAGGTATATATTTTCTACCATCTTTAACACATACCAACAATAGGTGATCTTTGTCGGCTTACCCGAACACTTGTGTAAGGAACCCATCAAAAGAAAACATAGGACTCCTTAACTTCAACCATAACTTTAACTATAACTTGTACGTTAGTGACGATCTTCCTGCTTAATCCTCGTAACCAGTCTGCTATAATCCGTCAACATAAGATTCAATCTTTACTTCATACCCTTACAGGGGGTTTCCTTCACTTATCGCTAAGCTCGCGTTCCTCATACCAAGTATCTTGATGACCCACAATAAAGGTACATGTTCCATCTGTTCACTATTTCGCTTAATCCATAAATGAGTCTCTTACCTATCAGATATTTAAATCTCATCAGATCCGCGTGCGCAAGTCCTTCCATCCTTACACACTATGTCCTTACTGGAATTCCAGAGCTTCCGATAATTAATTGATCATTCCTTATTCCAAGTCGCTGGGTTTGGTACCGTAATTCTTTACCTCTGTACCCGGAATAAAACTCTATTCCACTTTAACTTTTCAAATTGCGGTTCCCGTTGAGATTCCAAAACATTCCTTAGAGTATTTCCATAGTTCTTTACTGTTCATGTCTCCTCGGAGAAGGCATCGTTCAATGATGCGTCCAACTAGTTAAGGTACCTGACCTTACTCTTTAATACCTCTTATATTCCTGAAACTTTGCCATTAACTAGCTCAGTTACTTCACTGTTAGAGAACCATCCTTTGGCATTAAATACCTTGCCAATTTCCGTCTTAAAATCTGACGCCTTAACCTTCACCCTTCGTACACTTCTTTCCTCCTTGGTCACATTCAGCTCTCGGATATTCGTCCTAACTGTCATATACTAGATTGAGTTGATCAGACTCAACTAGATGTGACCTTTAGAACAACATCCGGAACCCAATGATCCCACTACTTTTATTGAATCTTAAATGACCCATGACACGGTCTGAATCGACCTGCTCTGATACCAATTGTAACACGCATACTAACTTTAACTAGTATATTAGCATGTTCGTTAAACTGATACTGGATACATTTAAAAATTTCAATAATAATAATAATACATCTCAAATGAATGAATACAAGTTTACTCGTTTGTACAATAATCCATTACTATTACAATACTTATACAATGTCCAATAAGCTCCTGAGCTGGTACACGACGAGCAACTGTACTCCATCCAGTATCCCTTTGAAGAATCCCATCACGAACCTCTGACTTACCTGTAAACCTGCACCAGAAGGAATGGGATGA
This sequence comes from Medicago ruthenica, assembly GCA_018208015.1. NCBI lineage: Eukaryota > Viridiplantae > Streptophyta > Magnoliopsida > Fabales > Fabaceae > Medicago > Medicago ruthenica. The sequence goes on along the minus strand of CM031374.1, from coordinate 86,990,264 downwards.
GACATAATGTCTCAGTGAGCTCCAGCCCAACCAACTGTTGGCAACCTCAGGGAACCTAGGGTCGCCATGCCTACCTTGGCAATCTTGGGAATTTCCTATGATCGCCAAGTCTTTACTTTATCCACAATGGTAAATCTCTGCCTATGACTATGAATCTGTCTGTAATTATATCTCTGACTATGACTATAACTGTAAACCGCCTATAACTGTAGCTGTAACCTATCTGTAACTATAATTTCTTCCTGTAACTATAACTTAGTGATCGAGGGGAAACCTAGGACCACTTTCTGATAATTGTCTATAACTATAACTGTGAATTTCCTGTGACTATAACTGTAACTGTGACTTTGACTATAACTATGAAACATAATACAAATAAAGATGTTTTATGTTAGCTGTTAGCGTTGAACAAACAATATTATCTGAGTTCATTTTACGGAGTGCGTCCCGGGTGGAGTAACCCCGAGGTACATCTCCCTATAACCCGATGAAATTCCTGACAATCAGGCTAACACCGGACTCCACTATAAAACGTGTGGACAACCCTCTCGGAGAAGTCCCATCCGGCGAATCCCGGAGTCTGCTGAACACGCCCTGTAACTGTAAAACGTGAGAGCACGCCATTATCTTTGATATATAATTCTTTAACTTTAACATACAAATATACATATCTGTAACTGTAATCATATAACAATCCTGTAACTCCTAACCTATATCACAAGGTTCTTGGCTTATCGTTCTCATAAGACACCTATAATTGTTGGAGAACCAACACTATAATCTTATCTGTAACTTCAAATGCCGAAGCATTCCTATTACTCTTGTATCCTAAACTGAATACGTCTATAATCTTGTTCACCTAAAATAGGTTCTTGACTATCAAGGTCGTATGCTTTTCCTTAAGAGTTAACAACTCACAAGTAATGGAATCAATCCATTAAATCCTTACACTCATACTATAATTCTTGTTTTCCTATCAAGGATTCGACATATCGTTGTCATATGCCGTTCTTAAAGCTTTCCTATTCATATAACCATTGTTCTCGTATTTCCCATGCCTTGCGTATTCCTTGCTCCTATAATCTTTCAACCATTAGAAGCCTTTTTGGATGGGTTAAAATGGTGGATAATGTTTCTAAAATGTTTCAGGAGAAAACGGGAGTGAAAAACCATGCCTACACGCACCAGAATGCCCAAAATAGCAAAGCTGTCAAGTGCTGTCCTGTTGCTGTCGCTATAGTCACGGCCTGTCGCTACAGCGACTGTAGGTAAAAGTCTGAAAAACAAGCTGCTCGCTTGTAGCGATGGATGGTCGCTTGAAGCGACCGTAGGCAGAAATCAAAAGCTGTCTGGTCGCTGTAGCGACGGCTGGTCGCTGTAGCGACCATGACAGTACAAAACTTGTTAAAAATCATGTTTTTCAACCATTTTTGCTCAATCCAAGTTACCCAAGCATCCCAAACATGTTAGGAATGATTTTCTATTACAAAATGACAGTTTAAAACATATATGAGCAAGGAATTAGCAAGCAAAGGAAATTAGGGTTAAAAACACTAAAACTTTACCTATGATGCAAATACACTATAAATCTCACAAAGAGGGGTTCTAAAACCCCTAGGGAGCTCACCTTAAACTTGATTTGGTGCTGGCTTAACCTTTAACTTCAAAACCCTAGCTTGATCACTTGATCTTTCTTGCTTTTCTTTAACTTCTTCTTGTTCCAACTCCTTAAACCAAGCTTTCTAGCCATTAATCCACAAGATTGGATGATAATTAGGAGGTTGGTAGTGATGATGATGATGATGCACGAAAATTAGAGAGAGAGGGAGGAAGAAACTCATATTTTAGAGAGAGAGAGAGAGAGGATGAGGATAAATGAGAAATATCTCATATCCCACTTATTTAAATCCTCCTCTTCCATAATTACAATTCTGCCATTCCATTCGTTTAATTCGTGTGATACTGTTAAAAGTCACGCTTAAGCGGGATATTACAGCAGTAGCAAAATAAATTGATAGAAATCAAAGCAATAATATTAAAACTGATGTAATTTAGAAAAACTTCTCTCAACAGATGTTGAGAGCATCAGTAACTATCGTCTAAGTAAACGTCTATTAAACTTTTTTTTCAAGAAGATTCTATAAAAAATGTGTGGAAATTGAGTTAAAAGACTAAACACAAATTTCCGCGTTGGGTAGAACTAATGTTGTGTGAATTGAAAAAATGGAAGTCTCACATCGGATGTAACACACACGTTAGTAGTGTTTATATAGTGGGGGTGTACCCTAAGAGGGGTACATAATTATGTGAACGAAGTAAGCACTAGAAAAAATATATATTTATATATTTTATTATTTGGAAATGTTAAATTAAGTAATTAATTTAATCATTATTGGAAAGTGTTTTCTTAGTCCCCAAGTTTTACTAAAATATTTTTTAATGCAATCTAAAATATTTTGGTGCACAATCTGAAATATTTTGGTATGCAATCTAATATATTTTAATAATGATCTGAAATATATTTTGATTCTCAATAATATTTTTCTGTACTGAATAATATATTTTTGTACTCAATATAATATATTTTGGTGCTCAATTTGAGATATTTTTGTACTAGATCTAATAGGTGAATTATTTGTTCCAAAAATTTCTCACTTATTATTAGTGAATTTTCTCTATAAATAGAGAACTCACATAGTGCATTCTACACACCGAACGATTTCTTACAGTGCAGTACGTAATCGAACATGTGAATTGGGCGATACATGCCATATTTCAAGGATTGTATTGGATGTATTGATGGTACTCATATAGCCGCATGTATTCCTGAGACAGATCAAATGCGTTATAGGGGTAGAAAAGGAACACCTACCTTCAATGTCATGGCCACTTGTGATTTTGACATGTGTTTCACATTTATATCAGTTGGATGGGAGGGATCAGCACATGACACACATGTTTTTCTTCATGCAATCAACACACCGGCATTAAACTTTCCAAAGCCACCAGATGGTATTATTTGTTTATATGTATTTCTACAATTTCTTCCTTTAAAAAACACTTTTTTGATGAAGTTTGTTTTGTAATTATTATTTTATCTTTTGCACAGGTAGATATTATTTGGTTGATAAAGGATATCCTGATAAGGAAGGATATATGGTGCCGTATCCTAATAAGGTATCATCAGTCTCAATTTGAACATGAGCCCCCAACTAATGCTCATGAAGCCTTTAACCGTGCACATTCATCTCTTAGAAGTTGTATAGAAAGATCATTTGGAGTGTTGAAGAAAAGATGGAAGATACTTAATAGAATGCTGTAATTTAGTGTTAAGACCCAAATTGATGTTATAACAGCTGCATTTGCGTTGCATAATTATATTCGCATCAACTCAGAAGATGACGCAATATTTACCGTTCTTGAGCAACATCCAAATTACATTCCTCGTGATGAACTTCCGGATATTGTTGATGGTAATCAATGTAGTGAAAGACCAGAGAGGAGATCAGGGAGATCAACAAAGACAAAGTAAATTTGTAACAATATTGCTGCTTTATTATGAAATATTAGGCGATAGATTTATTTTTATTATTATTTTGGATTAATATAATTGTAGTTAAGATTATCTTAATTCGTACTTTATTGACAATGATATTGTTGTTGTTGTTGTTGTTGTTATTATTATTATTAATGTATGTTGTTTTTATATTCATAAAAAATTGAATGATATAAAAATGTCCTTTTATGTCATTTTACATCTATCAGCTAGTTGAACCGCTAATTTTACCAAAAACTTCAATTAGCTTATCAGCCATAAGTCATCAGATATAAGCTTTCAGCCATCAGTCATAAGTTATAAGCTATCAGCTATCCGCTTTTTTGCCAAACAGACCTTATACATTGTCTCTACCAACCGAGCTAAACTCACGAGGACAAAAAATAAAAGAATTTAATATTACGGTTTATGATATATAAAAACTTGTATTTATAGAAAGTGTGATAAATATTACATATGATTTATATATATATATATATATATATATATATATATATATATATATATATATATATATATATATATATATATATATTCAAAACGTTCGTTTTTATTGTATATGACTAATATTAGTAATTAATTTTTTTGACAAAACTAATATATTAGTAATTAATTGTTAGGTTAGTATGTTTTTTTCTCTCATTTGTTAAGATTTAAACTCAGAATCTCAAACTTCTTTTTCTTTAAATTAAAATAATTGATTTTATTAGTAAAAAAGAAAAATTAAAAAATACCGTAAATAAACATACGCTTAACTCATTAGAATCCAAATATCTGTTAAGTTAAAGTCATGTAGACTTTTAGCCTTTAGATGAGAATGTTCAAAGAAAATGTAGAAAATTATAGAGATGAAGGGAAAGAAGTGTCTTTCACATACAAGACAAGACAGACGATTTCCTTTCTAAAGCAAACATAGAACAAATGCGTATGGAAAATTCTCAAATAAATACAAATTTTCTTAAAAGAAATAAAAGAATATAGAGAGAGTCTAATGGTGATAAGTTGACAGTTCAAAACAACTTTGCATATACAACTAATCAAAACATTTAAAATTGCCACATAAATTAAAAACATAATTTTAGAATTGTCACATAAATTAAAAACATTAATTGATGTGGCAACTAGAGATGTTTTGATTGATTCTACTGTATGCAAAGTTTTTTGGACCGTTAACCCATCACCATTAAACTTATATATATATATATATATTGGAAATAAAAGACTATTATTATGGTTTTTGATTTATAAAAACTTGTATTTATAGAAAGTGTGATAAATGTTGCATATGATTATACATTATATATTCTAAATGTTAGTTTTTTTAAATGATCAATGTTGTAATTAATTTTTAAGTTTGTATTTTTTTTTATCCATGTTTGAACCTTTCAACAATTTTTTTCTTAGCTTAAACCAGCTAATCTATCCAATTTCACATATACAAAACATTAGTAATGTGACTTTAATTTCTTTTGAAAAATGGAGATTATGTCTACTCAAATTCTCCACCTATGAGCAAAAAAAAAAAAAAACTACTCCATCTATGAGATCCTCGATGAAAAATACTCTAGAAATCTTTTTTTTTGGGTGGTGTCCATAGAAATCTTTAAGAACAAGTAAAAGTTTTTTTTTTTCACGAATGAACAAGTACAAGTTGACGTGTCTAATTTAGTGCCAAGAAGAAAATACAACAGTGTGAAGTCATTACAACAAAATGTGAAGACATTTTAGCTCCTTATACACAACCAAAACTAGTTTTAATAGGAGAGAAGTAAGTCACGACTCATGCTTTAGCAAGACTCTAAAATTCTTTGCTGGTCCCCAAATTTCTTTGCATGTGTGAGGAAATTTTTATGAAGGTCAATCATGAATTGATCAACTGATTACCAGGTTCTTAGGTTTACCGTTTCATGTACCATGAAACAAAAGTTTTCTTTAGGTCGAATTGCATGATTTGGCGAGTGTTGGACTTGGCCACTTCACCTTCAATGCTCTTCAGCAAATTTCACTTGCTTTTAGTTGTCGTGTTCTCTTTGCAAATAGTTGCCTAACCTATAATAGGTTAATCGGATCACCAAAGCAGTTATCGGAAGATTCCGTGTGCACTTAAACACCGAGGGGGTGTTTGTTTCATGGATTGTAAATTTATTCCTAGGAATGTGACATTGGGAATTCATGGTTTTTGTTTCTAGTTTTCATAAATTATGTCTAGGTATATTTTATTCCTAAGAATAAAATTTACACATGATTTTTTCACTTGTTACTCCCATGTTAAAGTATGGGGATCTTTTATTCCCTTGGGAATAAAAGGTAACCACCCATAACTTCTCACTCTCACACTATTTTAACTTTTTATTTTATTGTTTAAAATTATAAATTAAATTTATTTAAAAATATTCCCGAGACACTAAATTAATTACCAAACACTTTAATAAGATTAAGATTCCTATGAATAATGTTCCAGGGAATGTTATTCCCAGGATTGTAAATTTAATCCTTGAAACAAACACACCCCAAGTTAATTGACTCAACATAATTGATTGTTATATGGCCCTCATCGTTAATATTTTTTTAAGAAGTCAAACTAATTTATCGAAATTATCATTGAAAAGAATCGAACCTACTTGGTATCTTGAGAGGAGCCTCATTGTCAACCTTAATGTTATGTGCGAGTCTATTTTTTTGGGTGGATATTGTTAACCCACCTAAAATCCTCTCGATCATTCATGCCAATTTTGTTGCGATAATGTGTGTGAATGAAGACTCAGCTTAAATAGGTTACGTTTGGTCAAACTTTTTTAAACTTAAAAGTCACTTTAAAATCAAAAGTTATAAATAAGAGCTTTGTAAATAAAGCTAAAATTATTTGACAATAAATAAATGAAATATTTAAAATGGGATATTTTAGAAAAATCTAGGATGTCATCATCTTTTCAACTAAAAAATTACAAAAAGTTGAGATAGTACTATCTCTGGTTTCCATCATAAAAAATATAACTTTTTAGATTTATTGAATAATTAATATATATATATATATATACATATATATATATTTATATATATCAATTACTCAATAAATCAATTACTCTCGAACAAAAACTAATTATTACTACACGATTGTGGATAGTTTGTATCTATAACATGATTGTAAAAAAACATATTTTTCTTTTTAAAATGCTTAATTTTAAAATTTCTTTTAGGCCCTAGATATAGAAATTGGTCCTCTCAATCTCTGCAAAACTACATTATCATCAAATTGTGTTCTTACCCTTAAAATATATCAAATCGTATTCTTATACATGTTTAATGTTAATTGAATACCTACACAAGAATTTATTTCATCCGTGAAAATCATATCTACACATATTTTTTTGGTTTAATTGAACCTTTGGTCCCCTAACTTTTTTGTTGTTTTTAATTTGGTCTCATAACTCTAAATTTTTTCCATTTGGTCCCTCAAATATACATCCGTCAACCAAATTGATTCAGGTCTGTTAAATTTAACTCCAAATGTCTATGGTGAACCAACATTATTAATGGTCCACCGTAAACCTTATTAATTTTGTTAATTTCGACCCTTTGATTTTTTTATCATAAAGGAGACCGTTGGATCATGTAGATCCATTATATTTTACGATGTACCGTCAATAACTAATTTTTTTTTCTCAATTCTTCATCTTCTTCCTCCCTCATCTTCATCATCATATCATCTTCAACTCTAAACCGAGAAATCCTAAAACATAAAGTTAACAAAATTCACAAATCAATAATCACAAAACACACATAAAAGCTTTCCCTTTCATACCCACAACAATCAACAACAAAATGTTGGAAATTTAGGTCTTAACAAACAGATTACATAAAACATGTTCAATAATTATGAATCAATAGCGGAAGCAAACAAAAACATTGAACATGATTATGATAGGATCTACGACATGTTTGATTTATTAAGGATACGAAATTAGGGATTAGGAATACCTGAATGAAGCTTTGATGGCAGCCCTCTCATCAACAATGATAACCAAAGAAGGAGATGATCTGAAACACACAACATAGGGTTAGCGGCGGCTGATTTGGTTCTTCCTCAACCGGTACCTTTATGCCTCAAGTTCTCTTCAGATGGGGAGAAGAGAGAGTTTTGCCGTGTACGGTGTATTGGGGACCATAGCCTCTTTTATATTGGATGGCCATTAGGGTTTCCCATTATTCCGTTAATGGGCCATCTAGACATCCACTCATTGAGTCCATATCAACTAATTAAATATTTAATTAATTATCCAATTAGAAATCTAATAGCCTTATTACTTAATTTGATCACTAATCAATTAAGGCTCACAATTGATAAATAGCTAATATAATTATTATTACGATATTTGTCCACATAATGATATTGGCATATAATTAAGTAATAAAATATTCCAACAATCTCCCACTTGGGCTACATATCTTAATAATTATATCAGAATTCTTTAGGCGCACGTCTGAATGCTATTTATCTTTAGATTTCAACTTTACAATCTGGTCCACCTCATACATTAATAATGGGACCACCGCGGCTGTCGTCACTGACGTATAATGTGACGGAACCCCGACGACCACCATATCAATGTAATTGATGACATAGATCGATATGGATGAGTGGCATGGAAATTTCATGTGATGTGATCTCTAAATCATGTCTATTTCCAACTGGTCCAACTGAAAACTTTAGTGAGATCAAACTGAAGTTTGCAAATTCAATATTTGCACAAAATGATACAGAAATGGTTATAACAAAAATAACCTCATAAACTTTATTTCTGCAGAAAATCATAATATAAAGTCTGTATCGATACCAAAACTAAAGTATAAAACATAAAACAAAAGAGACTCCCACTAATCCAAGACATCCTTAATGACATCAACCATATGAAAAATTTTATGTGTCATGTCTTTTGATTAGTGGGTCACCTAGCATAAAGTTTGTCTCTAACGTTCTATCATTTAACAACAATAATTTATAAGGGGATGAACCTTATAAACTTTGTTATTAAAACATTATATGACTACATTATGTCACTATATAACTTAAATGGTTTTTCAATACCTTTTTACTATTCAACCAAGTGACATAAATACTTACAGTCATTTCCTGGGTTAGGAGGTGTATTATCTACTTACATCCAAAAGCCAGAGTCTAACACACAAATGATCTCCAAATTGTCAGATCCCTGATGTGAGCATAAACTCTCTTGTTCTCTTTAAAAAATCCTTATGGTTGAGTTTTCAACAATTCAAACTTTGAATTGCTCAAATATCTGCCAAACAATCTTATTATACGCTATTTCCAAATGCGTATAATAAAATCGTACATAAAAATCCTATAGGCAAAGTGTAGGAAAATACTTAAATTTTTGAATTCATAAATTTCCTAATGGGCAATATTTGAGACTGAAAAGTCTCTCTCGGTGATTGAGGTCATCCGAAAATTTATTAACTTTAATGTCAATTTATTTTCAACTTTACTGATATGACTCTTTTGTGATATCCGAATTAATACCATGAGAAGAATCTCTAAGTATTGAAATGCCTAATACAAAAGAGGTGTCCCCAGGATCTTTCATCACTAACTTTTGTTAGAGATTTCCTTGGTTTCACATTACTAACATATATCATAATTGACTAAATAAAATAAAATTGACACATTAAAATAGGAATATAAATTTACTCCCACTAAGCTTACTAAATCCACAACTCTACTTAATATTATCTCAAAACCAAATGAGACAATTACTTTATGAGAATTTGTGGTAACACTAAAGAGACAAATTTCTTAACTTATAAGTGGATTTCATGACTTTGCAAACCATCTACTTTGTATCAATTGACACAAAAGCTTTATTCCGTTGCACCATATTATATCATTAATGTCACCATTAAGAAACACTATATTGAAATCCATCTTATGCAGCTCCAAAATGATAATAAGCAAACTAGTATCATGACTGTCTTAATAGAGTATTTCAAATAGAATTTCTCTTATTAGTCAATTCTTTATGACACCAGATGCCCTAGTTCTTGAGGGTGTTGAGTTTGATCTATATGGATTAACTTCTTAACTTGATGGAGAGGAAGAACAATAATGTCCTCATGAGGATCCAAATGTACTATAATAATAGTAACTATATGAATTAGTTTAGAACTAAGTCTTCCTCATTCAATTTTGTTATATTACCATATCTCTCCCCCAAACTCAATATCCTCAAGGAAACTTAACAATTTATGTCTCAAATTTTCTTAAGTTGTGGGACGAAAAACATATAGTTTTCAAACCCTTAAACAATTATAGAATGTCACAAGTCATAACTGAATTGCCTCTAATAACTAAACTTAAAAGACACATTGAATCATCATTTGAAAATAAAACTAAAAATATCTTGATTTAGTCAAAGAGAAATTAAAACAAAAATTAATTCAAATAATGATTCACCAAATTGTCTTTTAAATACAAAAATAAGCTAGTAACGACAATCTAAAATTAGTTTAAAATGAATAAAACAATCTTTATCGACTTTGTCCATTCTAAATTGATATATCTTTCAACATCATTGGGTATAAGTCAGTCAAGATTACCTTTCTTTATTTGCCCTTATCTTTTGAGGTATTTTCCGAATGAGCACTATTTTATTTTCTCTTGCTTCAGCTTTTCTTTATTTTCACACTTTATGAATTGATCCTTTAAAGGATCATTTCTAACTTTAACAGTTATAAACTTAATTGTGCAAAGAGAATACTAAATGCTGAATTTTCGAACAAGTCATATGATAGTCGAAATTACTGAATTTTCGAACAAGTCATCTGACAGTCGAAATTAATTATAATGTCTCAGCAAGATTAAATATTTACATAATGTGCTCAATAATTTCTTTGCCTAATAATCTTATTAGTCAATTCTTTATGACACCAGATGCCCTAGTTCTTGAGGGTGTTGAGTTTGATCTATATGGATTAACTTCTTAACTTGATGGAGAGGAAGAACAATAATGTCCTCATGAGGATCCAAATGTACTATAATAATAGTAACTATATGAATTAGTTTAGAACTAAGTCTTCCTCATTCAATTTTGTTCTATTACCATATCTCTCCCCCCAAACTCAATATCCTCAAGGAAACTTAACAATTTATGTCTCAAATTTCCTTAAGTTGTGGGACGAAAAACTTATAGTTTTCAAACCCTTAAACAATTATAGAATGTCACAAGTCATAACTGAATTGCCTCTAATAACTAAACTTAAAAGACACATTGAATCATCATTTGAAAATAAAACTAAAAATATCTTGATTTAGTCAAAGAGAAATTAAAACAAAAATTAATTCAAATAATGATTCACCAAATCGTCTTTTAAATACAAAAATAAGTTAGTAACGACAATCTAAAATTAGTTTAAAATGAATAAAACAATCTTTATCGACTTTGTCCATTCTAAATTGATATATCTTTCAACATCATTGGGTATAAGTCAGTCAAGATTACCTTTCTTTATTTGCCCTTATCTTTTGAGCTATTTTCCGAATGAGCACTATTTTATTTTCTCTTGCTTCAGCTTTTCTTTATTTTCACACTTTATGAATTGATCCTTTAAAGGATCATTTCTAACTTTAACAGTTATAAACTTAATTGTGCAAAGAGAATACTAAATGCTGAATTTTCGAACAAGTCATATGATAGTCGAAATTACTGAATTTTCGAACAAGTCATCTGACAGTCGAAATTAATTATAATGTCTCAGCAAGATTAAATATTTACATAATGTGCTCAATAATTTCTTTGCCTAATAATCTTATTAGTCAATTCTTTATGACACCAGATGCCCTAGTTCTTGAGGGTGTTGAGTTTGATGTATATGGATTAACTTCTTAACTTGATGGAGAGGAAGAACAATAATGTCCTAATGAGGATCCAAATGTACTATAATAATAGTAACTATATGAATTAGTTTAGAACTAAGTCTTCCTCATTCAATTTTGTTCTATTACCATATCTCTCCCCCAAACTCAATATCCTCAAGGAAACTTAACAATTTATGTCTCAAATTTCCTTAAGTTGTGGGACGAAAAACTTATAGTTTTCAAACCCTTAAATAATTATAGAATGTCACAAGTCATAACTGAATTGACTCTAATAACTAAACTTAAAAGACACATTGAATCATCATTTGAAAATAAAACTAAATATCTTGATTTAGTCAAAGAGAAATTAAAACAAAAATTAATTCAAATAATGATTCACCAAATCGTCTTTTAAATAAAAAAATAAGCTAGTAACGACAATCTAAAATTAGTTTAAAATGAATAAAACAATCTTTATCGACTTTGTCCATTCTAAATTGATATATCTTTCAACATCATTGGGTATAAGTCAGTCAAGATTACCTTTCTTTATTTGCCCTTATCTTTTGAGCTATTTTCCGAATGAGCACTATTTTATTTTCTCTTGCTTCAGCTTTTCTTTATTTGCACACTTTATGAATTGATCCTTTAAAGGATCATTTCTAACTTTAACAGTTATAGACTTAATTGTGCAAAGAGAATACTAAATGCTGAATTTTCGAACAAGTCATATGATAGTCGAAATTACTGAATTTTCGAACAAGTCATCTGACAGTCGAAATTAATTATAATGTCTCAGCAAGATTAAATATTTACATAATGTGCTCAATAATTTCTTTGCCTAATAATCTTAATGAAATATCAGTCTCCAATGAGATATTGTCTTTCTCTATATTGCTTTAAAAGCACCTTAGTTTAAGCAAAGAAAATATGACAAAAATTGTCAACTTAAATAACACTGATAAGATTTCTGATCTTTTAACTTTATGATCGCATAAGACCTATAAGATTTGGTGTATACTCACTTGTCAAACTTGATTCTCACATTAGATACTGAATTTGCAAGAGAATGCGAGTTTCACCACCCTTACATAAGGTCTAGATCCAAGAACAATGTTAATATTAATCTTTAATTCCTAAAAGTTAAAACTTTTAAGAGTTAAAAATTTAACTCAAATTAACAGATATATAAACTGTATTAGCTTAAAGAGAACAAGAGAAGCAAAAGCACTCACAAAATACCTAGTGCACCATTAATATCAAGTCTTTAAACAATAATATCAATTGCTAGTGGTATTTTACAGAAATGATCAAACAATGACAATTTACTTGGACAAAGAATAAATTCTTATAATTGTCATATGTTTACCATTATATTCGTGTGGATGTAAACTCTTAAATGTATAAATAAGTTTACACTCACACAACATTATCACAAATGTCAATAAAATATTATAGAAACGTGCATCTTTATTTGTAAATAAAAGACCTTAACAAGATACCAAGCGCACCATTAATTCCCAATCTTCGGATTGTAAAAATTAACTGCAAGTGATACTCTCAACGCAATGATCAAACATTGGTGACAAGTCCCGTCAAATAATAGTCACCTTCGGGCATCCTATTATCCACATGGAAAAATACTTTATAACCACCACATATTTACCACCACAGGTATGTAACTATCCGGCCAAGTTGTGCCTTCCTTGGGGCCGACGACAACTCGCATAAATAATTACACACTACATCTTTTGTAATTTCAGTTGAGTCGAATCTACGCAACAGAGGTTACTTGGGCAACATTATTGTTTCAACCGACTAAACCGTAATTACTAGATAATTTTAATATATATTAAATGGGGTGATAAGTCCTGTCAAATAATAGTCACCTTAGGGTATCCTATTATTTACATGGAAAATTACTTTATAATCACCACACATTTACTATCACATGCATGTAATTATCCGGCCAAGTTGTGCCTTCCTTGGGGCCGACTACAACTCGCATGAATAATTGCATACTACGTATTTTGTAAGTTCAGTTGAATTAAATCTACGCAACAGAGGTTACTTTGGTAACATGTTGCTTCAACCAAAACAACTGCAATTACTAGACATTTCACAATAAATTAAATGTTTTTAAATGGGAATGGTCTTTAAATTTACAAGGCATTACTAACATAATGTAGGCCGAATTAGTCCATTATGTCGCTAAGTAACCATAAGGCCACTCAGCAACCCTTAAGTGTGAAGACAAGTTCACAAGAATTTGAAAGAAGATGCAAGTCAAAAATCACACCAATGTGTGTATGACAATACATTTACAGGTATCGCATAAAAGCGAAAACATAAATAACATGAAATATGTCCAAAAAATGCATGATCGGAGGAAAAGAAAAATAATGGTATTGTAGAAACTTAATAACAATAATCTCAAACATCACAATCATGCTATAGACCAAATATTCAATTTCAAATCAAATAAAAAAAATTGAATCTTTATATGCCAAAAATATTCATGCCACAATTGATTCACATATAACATTCTTTAAAAACTTAATTATTTCCTAAATAAGGAAACAAACTTTATATGTTTATAAATAAACAAACAAAACTAGAATCAATATTTTCAGAATTTAAAGAATCAAAACCTTATTTTCTGTAATACCAAATAAAGACAACAATATTTTGAGATTATTAACAGACAACATATATATCATAAATATATTTTAATCTTTATTTGCCTACTTCTCAAAATAAACTTTATGTACAAAATCTTCGTGAATCAAACTAATTTAAAATAGAAATTAATCTGCAAGATATGATAATGATATTTGAAAATCATCTCAAATTAATTTTTAAAACAAATCAAATCCAAATACTTATTTATTAACAATATATTTGTATTTGATATATCAAAGACCGAATAAATATAACACTACAATAAACTTTATAAATAAGTCACACCTATATATTTGATTTGCAAATTTGAAAAGCACTCGAATGAAATTTAAATTCAATCCATATCCAAGTTCTTTATTACTTCAAAACTTTATTGGCATGTAATCAACTGAATTTGCTATAACAAATTAAATAACCAAAGAAAGCAAAATAATTGCCGAACCAATTGTGCGTATATCAAGTTTATCTTTGATCAATTAAATTAAAATAAAACAAAAAGGCCATAACAGTACAAAATTGCAATGACCTTGAATGTTGTTTGCATGAAACTTATGAAATCACCACTGTCACGTGCATATATAGTATGCAGAATATTACATAGTAATCACATGAGACAAGTTAACTTAAGTCATATATTTTCACAATTCATAAGGCAAACAATGCACAACACATAACAACCATTGCATAAACACTAGCATGATGATGAACCAAAAGAAAAACTGGGTCCAATATTTTAATCCTTAATCGGTTACAAAAACAAACACACCGATTTGCATAGACAGAATAACATATACTACCAAATATCGTACATATACTATGCAATTCTAGTGAAAACAAAGAGGAAACAGAACCCATTAAAATTCAGGCGTGTGCCGCTGGATTATTGATGCAAGTATACAACAAAAGACATCATAAATTTAAAACAACGGTTCACGCATATTAAAAAACTTAAAAAAAATCGAAGCAATCTGAATGATTCCCTAATTAACAATTTTTTTTTTACGATTCATCAAAAAATTCCCCAATTAACAAAAGATTACGGTTCATCGACAGAAGGAAAAAATGGTTAAACACAATCGATCCCAATAAATCAAACATGTAGACCTGCTCTGATACCACTTGTTGGAAATTTAGGTCTTAACAAACAGATTACATAAAACATGTTCAATAATTATGAATCAATAGCGGAAGCAAACAAAAACATTGAACATGATTATGATAGGATCTACGACATGTTTGATTTATTAAGGATACGAAATTAAGGATTAGGAATACCTGAATGAAGCTTTGATGGCAGCCCTCTCATCAACAATGATAACCAAAGAAGGAGATGATCTGAAACACACAACATAGGGTTAGCGGCGGCTGATTTGGTTCTTCCTCAACCGGTACCTTTATGCCTCAAGTTCTCTTCAGATGGGGAGAAGAGAGAGTTTTGCCGTGTACGGTGTATTGGGGACCATAGCCTCTTTTATATTGGATGGCCATTAGGGTTTCCCATTATTCCGTTAATGGGTCATCCAGATATCACTCATTGAGTCCATATCAACTAATTAAATATTTAATTAATTATCCAATTAGAAATCTAATAGCCTTATTACTTAATTTGATCACTAATCAATTAAGGCTCACAATTGATAAATAGCTAATATAATTATTATTACGATATTTGTCCACATAATGATGTTGGAATATAATTAAATAATAAAATATTTCAACCCAAAATCATCATACCCATTCATCCTTTTCACCCTGACGCCATCCTAGAGTATTATTCCTGCAGAGACATTCTAAATAAGAAGCAACAACTTTGCCAAAATTCACCAGAAAGAGGAGGAACAGTGTTTTTATGAAGCAAGTAAAAATTCCACCAAACTCAAAACACAACACATAAAATTCTTCGACTTATGAAGCAATATTAGCACATGGGCCAACCTAAAAACAAGACCAAATGTAAAAAAGACAAGAACTTTGGATTAAAAAAGAACAACACTGTGTTGCGGTGATCCATAGTTAGCAAAAAAGGAGAAAGAAGAGAGAGAAGACCGAAAGGTTATGGAAGAAGAAAAAGAGAAGCAAGAGGAGGAACAATGTTCCCAAAAAGACATCCAAGATATACATGTTCTTCTTCTTCACTGTTTGTCGAATTTTATTCCCAAATTCGAAACTTTTTTCTCAGATTCAAATTCGAATTCAAATTTCGAATTTGTGTTGTTGTTGTTGCTGTTTTGATTCTCAAAGGAGGAGGAACAATGTGTTGTTGTTGTTGTTGTTTCTATTTTGATTTTCGAAGGAGGAGATAACAATTTGTTGTTGTTATTGATGTGTTGATTGTTATTTGTTGATGAATTTTTGGATTTAAAAAATTGAAGGTGTAGTGATGAGATTGTGGTGATGATGATTTTGTTGTTGATTGTTGATGATTAATTTATGGATTGAAGGATTGTTGTTGTTGTTGATTTTTGAATTTCTGGATTTGTTGTTGTTATTGATGAATTCCTGGATTGAAGGATTGTTGTTGTTGTTGTTGACTATTGTTGATGAAGATGAAGAAGAACATGAAGGGATAAGATAAAGAAAAACAAAAAAAATTGATGTTGGTGGTTCACCGTTACATACAATGGTTATGCAATCTAATGACTGAAATTATATCTGAAATATTATGCATTAAAAAATTAACGGAGATGATCAATTTGACTGACGGATGAATATTTGAGGGACTAAACGGGAAAAATTTAGAGTTATGATACCAAAATATAAACAACAAATAAATTAGGGGACCAAATGATCAATTAAACCTATTTTTTTCTTTCGCTTTTCTTAAATCACATTTTTTTTTACAATAATATCACTTTCTTTTTAGAAAATAAGAAAAATAATCACATTTTAAATTTTAACACAAATTCTTTCTTTGTTAAAAAAAACACAAACTCTTTCTAATTAAGTTTTTCTTTCTAACCTAAAAAAAAAAGATGTTTTTCTTTCGGTCGTGTGAAAAGAAAAGGCATTTTAACGTTAATTTTAGGGTTGAAATGTTAGTTGACTATGTTACCACTAAGACGGGTCAAATTGAAATACATGCTTGAAAGAGAGAAAGATAAAACAATGATGTAATATATGCAAAAATTGAAGATGTTTTCTACGAGCACAACTCCAAATCAAAAATATTTGGACACACTCATATAAAATGAAAAAATTTAAAAGATATGACTAAATTATTATATGTGAGTGTGCCTTAAATATTTTTAATTTAGGGTTGTACTTGTAGAAGAGTTGCTCTAGAAAGAGAGATATATCAATATAAAATTGGATGTCGAATGAGTGTTGAAAATTAATGTGTATAAATGTTCATAACTAAATAGAAAACAAGTGTGCTACAGTTATCTCTAAATGCTATAAATACACACCTTCTTAGCATAATATGAATATCATAAACCTGCATGCAAAGCAAAGCAAACCAAACCAAAGAAGCAAGCATGACTTTGTTTTCTCATTCACTTGTTCATTTTGCCTTATTAATGGTCCTTATGCCCTTTGATTTCAACAACCTTTTGGTTGGTGTATCATCCTCCACTCTAAGCATTACCACAGACAAAGAAGCCTTAATCTCATTAAAATCTCAATTAAGTAATAATGACAATTCTAGCTCTCACCCATTATCCTCTTGGCGCCAGAACTCATCTCCTTGCAATTGGACTGGTGTCCTGTGTGACAAACATAACCAAAGAGTGACTGGCTTGGATCTTTCAGGCTTTGGACTCTCAGGTAACTTAAGCCCTTATATAGGTAACATGTCTTCTCTTCAGTCCCTCCAGATGCAGGATAACCAGCTCACAGGATTCATTCCTAACCAAATTACCAATCTATATAATTTGAGAGTTCTTAATATGAGTTCCAACAGATTTGAAGGAATGATGTTTCCTTCAAATCTTACCAATTTAGATGAGCTTGAGATTCTTGATTTGTCCTCAAACAAGATTGTAAGCAGAATTCCTGAACACATCAGCAGCTTGAAAAAGTTGCAGGTGTTGAAACTTGGAAAGAATAGCTTCTATGGTACAATTCCACAATCTCTAGGAAATATTTCTACTCTAAAAAATATTAGTTTTGGCACCAACTCTCTTAGTGGCTGGATTCCTAATGACTTCGGTAGGTTACATAATTTAATTGAGCTTGATCTCATTCTAAACAATCTTACTGGAACTGTTCCACCAGTTATATACAATTTGTCTTCCCTTGTTAACTTGGCTTTGGCTTCAAACTCCTTTTGGGGTGAGATTCCTTATGATGTTGGTCATAAACTTCCAAAGCTATTAGTGTTCAATTTTTGTTTCAATAAGTTCACAGGTAGAATTCCAGGATCTTTGCATAACCTAACAAACATTAGGGTTATTAGTATGGCCTCTAACCATTTGGAAGGAACAGTTCCACCTGGTTTAGGAAATCTCTCATTTCTTCACATGTATAATATTGGCTATAACAGGATAGTCACCTCAGGAGTCAATGGTTTGGACTTCATTACTTCATTGACAAACAGTACTCACTTGAACTTTTTAGCAATTGATGGAAACATGCTTGAAGGTGTAATTCCTGAAACAATTGGAAATCTCTCCAAGGAACTCTCAATATTATACATGGGAGAGAATCACTTTAATGGAAGTATACCGTCTTCCATTGGTCGTCTTAGTGGCTTGAAGTTGTTAAACTTGCGATACAATTCAATCAGTGGTGAGATTCCAAAGGAGTTCGGCCAATTAGAGGAGCTACAAGAGCTATATCTGGATGGAAATAAGATAACAGGAGCTATTCCAAACTCTCTTGGTAATCTCATAAACTTAAACAAGATTGATTTGTCAAGAAATGGACTTGTTGGTAGAATACCAATAAGTTTTGGTAATTTTCAAAATCTGCTTTACATGGATTTATCTTTCAACAAACTCAATGGAAGCATACCTACGGAAATCCTCAACCTACCAACTTTGAGCAATGTTTTAAACTTATCTATGAACTTGTTGAGTGGACCAATACCTCAAGTTGGGAAATTGACTACCATTTCCTCCATTGACTTTTCCAACAACCAATTGAATGGCAGCATTCCAAGCTCATTCAGCAGTTGTTTGAGCTTGGAGAAATTGTTTTTGGCAAGGAATATGCTTTCAGGTTCCATTCCAAAAGCTCTTGGAGATGTGAGAGCTTTGGAAACTTTGGACTTGTCCTCCAACCTACTCACGGGACCAATTCCTATTGAACTTCAAAGTTTGCATGTCCTTCAGCTTTTAAACCTCTCTTACAATGATCTAGAAGGAGTCATTCCTAGTGTTGGAGTTTTCCAAAATCTCTCTAATGTCCACTTAGAAGGCAATAAAAAACTATGCTTGCATTTTTCATGTGTGCCTCAAGTCCATAGGAGATCACATGTCAGATTTTATATCATCATAGCTATTGTGGTAACATTGGTACTGTGTCTCACAATTGGTTTGCTACTATACATGAAGTATTCAAAGGTGAAGGTAACAGCAACATCAGCATCTGGACAGATACAGCGACAGGTATTAATAAAATATCTCATTTATTGATAATTTGATCAATTGATTAATTATGAATACAGGGACTCTATTTATAGATGAGTCCATATGAAAATGAAGAAGATAATGAGAATAGCTAACTTAACTAACATTATCTCTAATAACAGGGTCCAAGGGTCTCTTACGACGAGCTTCGTTTGGCGACTGAGGAGTTCAGCCAAGAAAATTTAATAGGAATCGGGAGTTTTGGATCAGTGTATAAAGGTCATTTAAGTCAGGGAAATAGTACTATTGCAGTGAAAGTGCTTGATACTCTAAGAACAGGTTCTTTAAAGAGTTTCTTTGCAGAGTGTGAGGCCATGAAAAATTCAAGGCATAGAAATCTGGTTAAGCTAATCACATCATGCTCTAGTGTTGACTTTAGAAACAATGATTTTATGGCTTTGGTGTATGAGTATTTAAGTAATGGGAGCTTGGAAGATTGGATTAAGGGGAGGAGAAATCATGCAAATGGAAATGGTTTGAATCTTATGGAGAGACTGAATATAGCTATTGATGTTGCTCTTGCATTAGATTACCTGCACAATGATAGTGAAACTCCTATTGTGCACTGTGATCTAAAGCCAAGCAACATTCTCCTGGATGAAGATATGACTGCAAAGGTTGGAGACTTTGGTTTGGCTAGGTTGCTGATTCAAAGATCAACTAATCAAGTTTCCATCAGCTCCACTCATGTCCTTAGAGGTTCAATTGGGTACATACCTCCAGGTTAGTACCTATTTTTTATTTTTTTTAGGTTAGCACCTTGACAATTTTCCCTTTTCAAGAATGGTTTAACTCATTCAAGTATAAATTTAATATGACAAAAAGTGAATTAAATGTAAGTGATTTATTTATGTTTGGATAAATTCAAGTGAGTTGAACAATAAGTTCTAGGCTAACAATCAATTGTAGAGGCAAAAACTGCAAATTCCATCTTCAAGTTAGAATAAATTTTGTAAGCAAAAATCAATTGTACTTGAAAGCATCTGAAGATATTAAAATCAATTATAAATCGGAACATCGCTAGAATCAATCATAAATCGGAGCATGGCTAGAATCAATTTCCTCTCCTCCAAAATTGAACCAAACAAGCAGTCAGACTTTTATTCCTTCTTTATGAACCTTTTAATAAACATTCTAAAACATTGAATATTTAATATTCTTACCTCTCTCCTGCTTTGTTTGTTTAACAATAATGTACTCTCTTTTTTTTCCAATGTAGAGTATGGATGGGGAGAGAAACCTTCAGCAGCAGGGGATGTATATAGTTTTGGGATAGTGTTGCTTGAACTTTTTTCTGGGAAAAGTCCACAAGATGATTGCTTCACTGGAGGCCTGGGCATAACAAAATGGGTGCAATCAGCATTCAAAAACAAGACTGTACAGGTCATCGACCCTCAGCTTCTATCCCTCATTTTCCATGATGATTCTGCTACAGACTCCAATCTACAACTTCATTGTGCGGATGCAATTATGGGAGTTGGACTGTCCTGCACTGCTGACAATCCAGATGAGCGCATTGGCATAAGAGTTGCAGTTTGCCAACTAAAATCTGCTAGGGACTCTCTTCTGAAAAAATCTGATATTAGGAGTCCTGCTAGAACTACTCTTATCAAGAGTCCGACTAAAACTATTTGATAAATAATGCAAGAGTTGAAATTTGAGGTTAGGGGTTGAAATATAGGCAAATAATGTATAATAGACCAAATAAATAATCTTGTTATTATATATGGTTAGCTGTGTTTCATACAATAAAGGTGGTTTCTGAGATTTTGGGTGCTTTGTGCAAATTTAGAAGAAATATGTCTTATTAATAATTTGAATAACATTTTCTTGCCATTTTTACTGCAAAGTAATTAATAACTCATATAAGACTGCTGCTTTTCTTGCAAAACTATTTAAACTATCTTATGATATAATAGATCACATGTAAGATTTTAACTATTGCAATTTAGAAAAACTTCTAACAGAGGCATCAGTAACTAAGATGGGTGTAGATACTCTCACCATAAGCTTATACTTGTTGTTGTCAACCCTACTTATTCAACACACAATATTATCTAACATATACTTTAACCATTGTTGAAATTTCTGAAATATTAGAACTTCCATAGATATGGAGTATAATGTTTCAGAAGTGACTTACTTGAATCAACAATCAAATCATCTTACCACTCATGAAGGAACTTCAGATAAAGCAATGTGATTGGTTAAGAAGCATTCCTTAAAGGCATATAGAACTTGTTATTGACAATAAAATGTCAAGTGTGCCACTATTATATGACTTTCATTTTGGATTTCTTGTTCCTGATTAGGGTTAATCATCTAGTAAAAGAAAGTTTCTTAGTGTATTTTTGTTAGGCACCGGTAGAGATAAAGAATGGAAAACTCGTGAAGTTTCATCAACAGAATGACTTTTTTATAAGCCAGCTCTGCAACAGATTAACTATGCCAACTAATTCAACTAAGTCCTAGACTCAAAATTGATTTATGCGGACATTGATGAATTGGAACATTTTCATAGATGATGACAGTCTATCATGCACCATTTTTAGAGTCTTTTTAATTAAGTGTTTAGTCTATCTTTATTAGTTTAATATTTAATTTAGAGTCATTTTTAATTTCTTGAGTCAAATAGTGTATTATTATTATATTTAATAGTCATATGATCAAAGAAAAAACTTGGATGTGCTTCAATGAATTGAAATTGATGTGCCACTTGGCTTTGTTCTATGGGCTGGTGTGAATAGAAAAATAAGAGAAAGGCATTGGCATTTGTTGGGCCAAGGAAGTGTATGTGATGCTTGCTGAATGCTGATCCGTAAACAAAGAAAAGAAAGAAACCAATTATGTTTGCTACTTGGCTGATATAAAAGGATTCACGTTTTGGCACAAGAGAAGAAAACGTTTTGGAAAATAAAAGGGGAGTCGCGCATCACGAAGAAGAAGAGATGGAGGCTTAAACACATGCACAGAGGGAATTTAAGCATAGAAGATTCAAGTGAAAACTGTAGTAATTTCTTTTATCCATATTGCTTAATCTTTTTATCATGAGTTTCTAGGTTTTCCTTTGATTAAGTCTTTTAGATGATTTTAATTAAGCTGTTTGAACCATGTGATTGTTTAAACTCTTTTCAATACAATTATAATCCTAGTTTTATTCAGAATTATTTGCTCTTAATGCTTTTTGTATATTGATCACATATAAACTGAATTCAAATATCAATTGACTACTAGCCCTAGCTATTGAATTGGATCTAATAATTCTGGTTAATATGACGGGTCAGTCTAGGGATAGATTGATTGTTAGTTTATGATATAAAAATTAACGTTCATAAAGCCTTCAACGGTTACGGACTCACCTAAGAGATTAGAGTGTTGTAGCATTAGAACAGTGTTCTGAGTCAAGGGATTGATCAAAACTATTTTGTTAATTTATCGTGAGACTAGGAGAATTACCGTAGAGAATAGGTGCAATTTACCAAACAACGAGAATTAATTGATTTGAAAGACTTTATCACTCTAATCTTTGATATCTTCCAAAACAATTTATTTTTATTTTCATTAAACTCAAATATACGCACTACATACCTGCTATTTGTTAAATCCTTATTATAATCAAAACTAGGCAATTCAAAACCTCTATGTTTAGCTCAAGATGGTGGACACCTGTGAGCAAGAAAACACAGGATGGTTTAGGCAGATGCTGCACAAGCACAAGTGGCGATGACAGTGGAGGATGTGCCACGACACCAAAAGTGAAATCTTGTGGCTTGGGTAGTGGTGGAGCAAAAAGTGAAGACAAACAGCGATGGATTGTTCCTCGATTGGTTCCATGAAGGGAAGAAATGCGTCTGAAGCCAGCAGAGTAGCGTTTGTCAACACATAAGCATCAGGGGCGGATCCAGTGTGTAATCAGGGTGTGCACCTGCACACCCTCACCTGCACACCCTCAACTTTGAAAAATTGCACTAATATTCCTTATCCTTTTGCATTTTGCACACCCTGAATTTTTTTGTTTTGCACCTTAAACTCAAAGATATATTTTTAATTTGTACATTAGGCCCAATGAACTCTCACCAATCACCATAGCTGAACGTGTGCTGCTTTTCAACAACTTGTCGAACCAAGAAACTCAAAATGCTTACTTGATGCATCTACCACTAGGCCACTTTAACATGAATGTCATATATGTACAAATGTAATACTATTGTATTATTAATTTAATATTTTTTATTTGTTTTTGTCTTATTTTTTCCTCATCACTTCTTTTATGTTTTCTTCTTTTTTGCCTTGTTTTTCTCTCTATCTTTAGAAAGCATGCATATGATCAATATGTATCTATTATTGCTAATATTATTGATTCAAATTTTAAGTGGTAAATATTAGAATAACTGAAATGATTTATACCAAAAAAAGAATAAGTTTAATTGGTAACATTGGCATAAATAACCCATTTTGTCTAGAGGAAGGAGGACTAAAATGTACAAAAAATTTTATGAAATAAAAAATCAAAATTTTATAAGACGAAAATGTTTGCACCCCCGATCCAGGGTCCTGGATACGCCACTGATAAGCATCAATCTCCTCTTGCATCAGGTCAAGGATCTTTCACACGACTCTCTGATTACTCGTGTATGTTCAACCATATGCAGATTAAATTGTTGGTCCGATTCAGCCATGGAAGATATCAGGTGCGCCTTACACGGCTGTCTCGAATTGAGTTCTTTGTACCATGGAGAGAGCTCTAGAGTATGATTGTCATGGCGAGAATGAAAGAACCAATCTAAATGTTCAGAAATATTGGCAATGGAAATTGATTTGAATTAAAGCATTAAAAAATGATGGTCTGGTGTTTCCAGCGACTACTTGCACAACAAAAATACAAATTTTTATAGCTGACAAAATGCAATGTCTATTATGAGTAATTGAGAAGCATATTATATTGTTATTCTTAATTGTCAATAGCCGTTGAAAACAATAAGACTTTCATAGAAAAAATACATAACAGTATTGATTGGTTATGTGAAGAGTATACATCTATATAAGCATGTACATGTTCATGCTAGTGATTTAATGCTATAAAGAATATTCTATAGTTTCGCTATAAATATCAAGTAAAAGAAATAGAAAGCAAAATATTGTTATTCAATCTAAATATTCTCCCTCTTTATCCAATTTCTTCATAATCCTCTAGTTTAATCACCACTAAAAAACCACATTACACAATACAGAATTCAAAAGATTATCACTGATGACATTTAGTGTCCCAGTCAACATAACCAGAGCTGGATCTAGCCCAAGTGTGTACCGAAACAATTATATGCAATGGAATCCATCTCAACTATTTCTATTCAGTACACATTCATGCTTTTCCACCCTCGCCGGTTGTGTAGCATTAAGGTGTATTTAACAAATTTGTAATTATAACTTGCTAATTTTCACTAACCATGATAATTATCTCAGTGAGATTTTAACGATGACAGACACAGGAATGTTGACTACATGACCTTGATTACCAAACAATCCAATCCTTCCAAAGCTGGCAGTTGAGCTGTTGCTGGTTGCATTGAAGATCACAGATAAGACTTGTCTCTCTCCATTGGCAAGAGAAAAGCGAGTTGGAGATACTTTTACTGAAACCCCGTATGGAGAACTCCAACCAACACTATAAGTTTCATTTTCAGCAATGTTTTGTAATGTTCTCTGAACTACTCTAGATTGGTTCAACCTTGCTATTGTGATTGAGGGCAAATTTAGATCAGAGCCATATCGAGTAGAGTTAAAATTCAAACAATTCTGACCCGTGTAGTCTAGAACTGTAGAAGCTGAACCATTGATACCACATAGAAAAGACATGTAATCATCATAACCTACAAAAAAAAAAAATGAAATTTACACAATTCAAATCTAACCTATACTGCAACCATTGTTGAAATTTCTGAAATATTAGAATTTCCATAGACATTATAAATATAATGATTCAGAAGTTCATTAAGTGACTTACTTGAATCAAAAAGCAACCCTGGATTTAATGCTGCAGTTGCATTCACAAAACCACTCCCCATGTCAAAGGGAGTTGCTGGAGATTGGTTTAGCTCTGGTGAGGGATATGACCGCTGAGCCATTATTGGCTTCCCACTGTTGTCATACAGAGACGCTGTGGTGGAAAGCACAGATCCAATGGCAGCAGGACTGAAATTGGGATACTTTTGCTTGATTAGTGCAGCAAGACCAGCAACATGAGGTGCAGCCATGCTTGTCCCAGACATCATTGCAAAATTTTCACCTGTTGGTTGAAAATACGGATCAGGTACTCACATTTCACTATACATGCACAATAAATTTAAATACATATTTCGTATTCACATTTCACTTGATTGTATTGCTAGAACTTCTCTTTCCTATATAGTAAAAGTTTGTTTATGTATTTTCAAACCTAGAAATTCATCTGAATCAGTGGCAACAGAACTCCAAGCAGCCCATATTAAACTTCCAGGAGCGACCAGATTGGGTTTCAAAATGTCAGCTTCATGAGGAAGACTGTCCTCTGGATCTGGGCCTCTGGCAGAGTAATACATAACACTTGGGGCAACATTGCTATAGCTCGCTGTAAGTCCACCATTAATGCTAGCAACAGCCCCAAGTTTAACAATTTTTTCTGAAGTGCCGTCTTTTTCTAGTGAAGAATTGTAGTATTCTAGTAATATCTGTCCAGTTGAAAACAACATTACATAATGAGAACTGCAAATATATGTATACTGTACAGTAAAATAAAAACCAATATGAAAAATGGACAGTGCACCTTGGAATCATTTGCAAACGGAATTATTATGCTGGGAATTTTCATTGGAATTGGGTTAAGCTGAAAACCATTCACAGAAGGATTCATGGGAAAAACAACACCAGCAGCGCTCAGATTCATGGCTGTTTCTAAGGCCTGGTTGATACTGGAGAGACCAAGCACAAATCTCATTGAATAGCTACACATTAAGAGGTTTCCCTGGACCAAATCTTTATTGAACTTACTTGCATCTTGACACTCACCAACATACATATCATCAGCAATTGTAGTGTCATCATTCAAAGCATGATGTGCATGAATCAATATGTACATTGTGTTCTCAGGTGTACCAGCTGGGAAAGTAATAAAAGAACAAATTTAAAAACTTGGTTATAATGAATCTCAATAACAACAATCATATAACAAAAAATATTTGCACAAATTAACAATTAACTCATTTCATCATTCATGGATGAACTTCAGCATTGTATTAAGAAGATGTTGTTATAGGCAACCAGAACTGGTATCAATAGTATATGCGTCAACCAGAACTCGTCTAAAATGAAGTCATGTATAGCTAACCAGGATTAGAGAAACAGAATTTTACGTGCAAGTCCAACTCCAAGTATAGTCGCATTATTTCCAAGAAATAGTGAGTTGCTATAAACTCGATCGTGAGAGGTGGCACCAATTGTAAAGATCCATGGACTGAAGGAGGACATGCTCATAGGAGAAGATCCAGTATTTCCAGCAGCTTGCACTACAAAAATACCAGCTTTTGTAGCTGATAACAATGCCATGTCTATTGGATTGAAGAAAGTTGCAATATCAGGAGGACGCCTATTTGGAGTGATTGACAAGCATATTATATCAACTCTATCTTGAGCTGCCTGTAAAAAATCAAGTTAATCATAATATTAAGCCTTAACAGAATTGTAAAATTGTGGATGCGATTTTGAAGGGACCACATAGGAGCAAATTATGAATACTGAACGGTTACGGTAACTCTTTGATTCATGACTGTGCGTACCCTGATAAAAATTTAAAAATAAATAAATAGACACACAAATCAAAAAAATAAAATAAAATACAATAGGATTGGTAACTGTTTAAAGTTAAGATTCGCAAGAATGTCTATAAAAATGTTCGTCGCTGAATCATAAGTATATGAACCCAATAAAAATAAACAGATTCTTCAAAAATGGATCAAATAGGTTAGCCATGAAATCACATTAACACATACTTGAGGAAGGAGGACACAACTTGAATATGAACGTTGTAAAAAAAATTGTGTCAACAATTGGCTACAAAAAATTTATCGTGTATTTCTGACACATAAATGGCATAAACAGCAATGAGTCGCTTGTCTGTCTTTATATGTACCTGGTCAATAGCTGCAACAACATCAGCAGCAAATCCTCCAAATTCCTTGTATAGGGCCTTATAAACAGCAATGCTGTGAAAGATTGAAACGGAATGCATTCATAAATTTAAAATAAAATAAAAATCCAATCATGCTCGCATGAAATGATTAGAGCTCTACGATAGAACAGATACAACATTTCTTTTTTACAGGCCTTCTTCTTTTTCTTGAATAAAAAATACCCAGATTCTATAATTTTCTATCATCTTTCAAATCCCAATAAGCCAAATAATTTGTTAAGGTATAAAATAATGTAAATTGCTGCCAAAAAGCTTACAGGAGATACATTCTATTATTCCAAGCAGATGAAACATTCAAAAAAGCACCGAAAAAGATGATCGAGACCAGGGCAGAAAAATACTAGGGAAAAATAATTTATTTTCACCTTTGAAAATCACATTACAAATACTGTTGACACTTACAGACCTTCAAGGTTATAAAGCACCTCAAATTTATGATCATTAAATAACACTGACATATTTAATTCTTGGAACCAAGACCCCTGCCAAGTACTAAGTACCAACAAATATCTAAAGTTCTAACATTTTAAACGGCAGTGATGTGCTCATCTATGTTATCTTGATTGTTAATGCAAGCAACCTTTATTAATTCAAGTACTTTTCTACAAAGCAAAAGATCTCAACTTTTTTTTCACCCCATAAACAGATTACAAAAAGCATAAAGATTATAATAGTGGCACAGGAATTTATAAATAGTTACTGTGAACGAGGAGCCATCCCACTAGCATTTCCAAAATGATGCCCAGCAACAACCACTGGAATTCCATGGTTTCCAGCTGCAATAGAAGCTATATTCCTGTATATTACAGATACATCAGAATGGACCATTTGATTGGCACAAATAAAAGAATGGAGCAAGAGCAAAAATACTCACGTGCCATGTCCATCACTGTCAAAGGGCGAAGCATTGTCCTCATTTGAATCAATCATTCCTCTGGTTACAGCAGATGCAGCAAAATGACGGGCTCCAACAAGCTTTCTATTGCAAGAACCAGATGGAAAATCCGGAGTAACCTCACAGGTGCCAGAAAAACGAGCAGGAACGTTGAATGGATATTCAGATTTATCATCAGCAAAACTAGGGTGTGTATGATCAATGCCAGTGTCAACAAATGCAATAGTGATTCCTTCTCCAGCAGTTTCAAACCCACCTGATTGAAACCAAGCTCCCTGTGGCAGACCCAAAAATTGTGGAGTGTGTGTTGTTGCAGTTCTTACAGAAAAATCTAAAACCACATTGGACACTTCTCTTCTCCTTGATAGCTTCTCTGCCTTTATAAATGATTTCAAAATTAAGCAGTTTATCAAATTACATATTTCTTTTATGGTGTAAGAACAGAATCATGATGTTGAAAAATGAAAAGCAACATCATACAAACCTGCTGTTGGTTAACAAGCACGGCAAAGCCATTGATCAAGTAATGATAGCTATAGAGTTTCAAATACTTCTCCCCTTTAAACACCTTCTTCAACAAAGAATCATGAACTTGTGCAATGTTAAAACCATGTCTCTTATCTGTCTTTGTAACATTTTGATGTCTGAAAAAAAAAAAAAGCCAAACATTCATTTTCCAAAATAAACTCACAAGTCAAGAAATTAGGAAATATTTTAGAATGTTAAATAATATAATGATAATTTTTTCAAAGAATTTTTGTCCATGAATTATTTAGATGCTAACTGCTAAAAAAACATTTTAACAAATACTTGCCGGTTGCCATCATAGCACAGATATAACTTTCAAAAGAATCCTAAACTTCAATGAAGAACTATGAAGCTAAAAAACATCTGTCAAATAAAGAAATGAAATAATACAGTATCTAAATGCAACTTAAAAAATTTCCAGACCTTCAAAACAAAGATAGTGAAAGGTGTGAACTACCTTGGTTTGTGAAGTCTGGTTCTCCCAGAAGCACCACGTCTGAAGTGGTTATAAACTCTACTCAACTCACCCTGATAATGAGAAGTAGGGGCTTGTCTGAGAGTCACAATGTACACAGCAGTAGTTGCATCAACTTGACAAGAAGAAGGCATTAGAAGCATCCCCAAGAAACAAAACACCAGCACTAAATGTGGCCCACATTGGTTCTTCCCCATTTGAGTTTTGGAATGCAAATCCCCACCAAACATGATCAAGAAACTTATAACAACAACAACAACAACAAATCTTCAATAGCATCCATAGTTAGTCCATCCTCATGTGTAAAGACTTGACCTTTGAAAAAGCCAATGAGTTTTGGTTTTGCAGTTTCTTCTGGACTACTAGCCTGAAGTAGAAGTGCAAAGTGAAGCCAACCTAGCATAGATGAACATAAATAGCAAGGTTTGTTGGAATTAATAGCTCAAGTATATGTCCCTAAAATAATATGTAATAATTTATCCAACCTTGATATCTTAATAAAAATGAATTATTTATTAATATATACATTCCATTATCATACTTTATTGTACTTATGTGCATATATAGAATAGTGGAAATGGAATATTCCTATGCAAAATATAATTAATATGTATGTGTGTGAGTGTGTTTAAAGGGAAACAATTGGTGGGCACTCAAAAAACTGCTGAGGATGATATCCTTGAATTTTCAAATATTTAAGGCATCATCACCTTTTGTCTGTGGCTAGCTCAAAGAAAGTGGATACATTGTGGCAACAATAGTGCATGCTAGTGCCTTTGAGCACATGTCATAGTGATAGCGCGCGCACTACCTTGTGTAGTACGAAAGTTAGTTCCTTTTTTTTATGAAAAAAATTAACATGAGCAAATGGTACGCAGTAGAACAATCTCTAAATTCAATAAACACTTATTTGCAGCTTATAGAACAAGTTTTTATCATGAGAAACACTTATGTATAAAAATGTTATTTTCACAGTGAAAGATAAAATAAAGTAAACTTGTTGTCATAAATCCAAAATTTCGAAAAAAAGTTAAAATCTTTTAACAAAAAATGAATTAAATTTTAATTTTAAGTGTCAAAAACATAAAATTCATATTTAATTCATTCATTTGTTAACAAAATTTAAACTTAAAAAAACATATTAATAAACAGGACAATTGTATTGAAGAAGAAAAAACCATTAAGAGGGAAGAATCCACTTGACGTGCTTCTCTTGGGAGGAGATTAATATCGCAAGACACGGTAAAAACTTTGTACCCATAACATAATAATAAAAAGATAACTGAATAATTTTAGTAAACAAATTTCTTTTGACAACGTCGTCAAATCTGATTTTAGTTTTTTCCCTTTTCAAGAAACTGGTTTTTTTTACGAGAAACTGATTTTGGTTTTATCATTAAAAAAACTGATTTTAATAAATTATTCTTATTTTTTTAATTTAATTTATTATATATTTTGTCTAAAATAGTTGTAGAGAAAAAAAAAGTTACCTCCCAAAAAAAAAAATTAACTAAGTAAATAATTCTTATAAATATCTAAAATTTTGTTTTTAATCCTTACAAAATAAAATCACACTTTGTAGTCCAATGACATTTTTATTTGCGTTTATGGGACAAAAATATTGATGTAAAATTTGTACGGGCACTTAAAAAAATGCTAACGGAAAATTTTAATGACTAAAAAATGCGATTTTATTTGTAGAAACTAGATACGAAATTGTGAATATCTATAGGACCATTTCCTTTTAATTTTTTTATTTACTTAATTAACCCAAAAAAAATCTGCATCGTGAATCTAAATTAAATTAACCATGATCGCCATTTTCATTTGCAACAACGATAACAATATTCACCCTAGCTAGCGTAGCGTAGTCTTAAATTAACAGATGCAGAGGTGATCATTCATGGCAAGTTCTGATCCCCAAAATTTGATAAGCAAGGCTGATAACTTGTAATTTTCTCTCTTTTCCCTTTCCTTTATCATTCATGTATGTATGCATGTAAATTATACTATCTATCAATATTCGACCTTTCTCAACATGATTAAAAATTGGTGTAGCCTTTGATTAAAGTATATAATTGCTTTATATTTTTCTACTTAATTGTTAATTATATTTACTGCTTCAGAACAACACTTAGTTTCACAAGGTGGAATGCAGATTGGAGAAATGCTACTGTTCTTTACGAGCAAGCTGGTATATTTGCATTTCTAAATTATTCATTTTATATGCAAATAATGCTTTTGTATCAAAATCAAAGTTCTAAATGAAAACAAACATGTTTTTGGATAAAAAATCTACCAAGCTCTTATTACTATATTGTAGCCAATGGATTTAAAATTGCCAAAGACTACGAGAGAGCAAAATCGGCATATGAGAAAGCTTCAAAGGGACAAGAGATGCTTTCTTCGCATCCTTAATTACCTTGTTCTGATTGATTTATTATTCTATTTAACAGAATCAACAAATTAATGATCATTACGTAACTTGTATAACGTCAATATCATGTTGCCTATGTTAAAACCAATGTATTACAAACAGAACCGGATGATTCAACTAGTTGAACCATGAAATAGAACCGGATGATTCAACTAGTTGAACTGTGAACTGGTACTATCTATGACTGTTATTTGAGATTTTCATCGATGGTTTCAAACTGGCTCAAGCAGTTTAAAGCTGTTGAACCATGACTTGAAGGTTTTGCCGGTTCAATGTCTGGTTTGCTTTAAGGATTGGTTAAAAATGTTTCTCTTGATTTGTCCTTGACAAGTAAACAAGACCTTGGGAAGCAGCTAAGAACATAGAATCTGCCGCGGCTATGTCAAAGGAATTAAGAAACTGGAGTGAAGTTGGAGACTTGTATCGAAGAGCGTCTGAATTGTACATTGAATGTGGGAGATCACAACCTGCATCAGATGCTCTTGCGAAGGGTGCCCGGTAACTAAACATATTGTTTAAATTAAAGAAATGGTTTTATCTGTTGGATCTTGAAAAATGATAGTCCATTGGGAATTCAATAATGAAATTTTTTTCATTCTCATAATACCTTTTGCCTTCCCTATACAGTGCTTTGGAAGATTCCCTGCCTGAAGAAGCTATTAAGCTATATACTGATGCTTTCACAATACTTGAAGAGGATGGAGGAGAACAAATGGCCTTTGATCTATATCGTTCTGCTGCTAGTGTTTATATAAAACATGAGAAGTAAGTCCTGAAAAAAAGTGTGGATGTACATTTCCATGGAATGCTTTTCTAATATGTGAAACGTTCATAACAGTTGAATGCTGAAAAATATAACATAAGATAGATAAATTTTAAAATTCCCCTGTTGCTATTAGGCAAGAATTGCTACTTTTGAAAATAGAATTGGTTTATTGCACAGATGCTGCAAATTTCAATAGCTAAAACTTTCCTTAATACACAGGTATACAGATGCTGCATCTTTCCTGCTCAGATTAGGCTTAGCAGCTGACAAGTGTAATGCTCCTAATAGCCAGACCAAGGTTTGGAGTTATTTTAACTTTTCATTCTATATTTTAATCATCTCCTAAACTAAAGATTCCTCTTTGGTCTATTTTCAATTTTTTGGAGAAATATGTTGTTACAATACTAGGTAGAATAAATCATCAATTTAATCCCTAAACTATCATTCATTTCTTCAATTCAGTCCCTAAACTATATAAATATAGTATTTAGTCTATAAGATATTTGAAATATGTCAAATTATATACTTTAGTGACTACTTATTATACTTATATAGTCTAGGGACTAAATTGACGGTTTATGCACTGTAGGTATGAATGAGCATAAGTAGTATAGATAGCTAATGGAATATGTATGATGGTTGCGGTAAAGAATTTGTTTTGGTTTTCCTTGTTGTAGAGATTTACATTTGAATGCTATTTTTAGGGGCATCAGTTATTCCTGCATAATTAAGATGCACAATATGTTATTATATATTAATACTGAAATAGCAGTTTGCAGTGATTCCTATGATGTATGGTGATTTATATATTATATGTTAAATTTGAACTGACATTTGTTGAATTAGTGAAAAGTTGTTGCATTATTTATTCCAACATTGCAATTTGAGGAAATGTTTTGGTTTCCACTTCCCTTGTTTGAGTTAATGTGCAGGCACTTCAGAGTATTATTATGCTAAAATATCTCACTCACTGAGCTGTTCACATGCAGGCATACCTTAGTGCAATTATTGTCTACCTTTATGCTCTAGACTTTAAGCAAGCAGAGAAGTGTTACAATGATTGCTCTCGGTAAGTTTAGCTAATGTCTCATTTTTGTGCTATTATGTGTCTGCAAACTCAACCTGATACAGCATTTTCTGTGTCTACACTTGTTCTTGTTGTTCTCTTTACAATATAAATTTTCTGTTGATCTCAATCTTTTATTCTGTTATATTTTTCGAAGATTGATTGAATGTTACTCTTTAATTATTGGGACCGAATAATTAATTGGCATAAATGTTTTGTGATGTCTCTAGGATTGATGGTTTCCTTAGAAGTGACCACGGTCGTTGCGCTAGCAAGCTTCTTGGTGCATTCAAGAACAGAGATATTGAAGAGATCAAACGTATCACTCAATCCAGCATTATTTCAAATCTTGATCATGTGGTAAGTGAATTAGTTTATATAACATGCCTGAGTTCTTAAAAGCTAAATTGAGTATACTTAACTGTGTCACCAATATTATATTATTTATGAACAATGATTGTATAATTCAACAACATAAATGAGAATCTCTCTTAGTGATGTAATCTAAATTATGGAAAATGGTTATCACTTGCTTTAAAATGACTATTATTACTTTCATTGATGTGGACTCAACTATTAGCAAAATCTCTGCAGATAATTAGACTTGCAAGAAAATTGCCTATGGGAGATGTGAATGCATTGAAAGCTGACACTACCAAAGAGGAAGAGGAACCACTGGACGAAAATGACCTTACTTGATCTTCAATATTCTTAAGCTTTTTTAATCCCTTGTCCCACAACCCCCATTTTCTTTCTACTTATCAATATATATATATAGGAAAGAAAAGACTGATGGTCCGATTTTAAGAATGAATACGCCAGCAATGTTCATATTTATATCAAGCATTTATGTTATTTTGTTTGGGAGAAGACATTTTCCAAGTCTCAATATATATGGAATAGAAGCAAAAGATAACCGAACATCCCGTCATCGACAAAGTTGATCAATACTTTGCATTAGTAATATGGTTCCAAAAAAAAAATAATAATCATATTTTTCCGTGGCATGTTGTAATATTATTTTATAAATATCTATATGTTTCAGGGGTGCAAAATAAATATCTACATGTTGTGGTGCCTAAAAAAATATCTACATGTTAAAATAGGATTAAATAACTCTTTGTTTGTTCGAAAGAGTTAGCGGTGATACTAACACACATTAAGTATTGAAAAGCGAAGAAGTATGAGTTCAAATTTGCGTCCAATATAGCAAACGTCTCTACATTCTTTTCAGCGTGTTTTGTCCTCACTCGCATGCTTTCTGGGAAACTTCCCAGAAGGTCACCCATCCCAAAATCGCTTTCTGGGGCTTAACTGTGGAGTTCTTATGGTTTGGGCTACCGAAAAGAAGATGCATCTTGTTGATATAGGTAGTACCAAACAATTCTTATAAGCATTCCTTCAACCATGCAGTCCCATACCTGCACGGCCTCAGGATCCCTCTCATTCCGATGTGATTCGGTTCCTCTAGAAGTTGTCGGGAGCCGCTCATTGTCATGCCTTGTGCACCGGCGACCACTCCTCGCCCTCGTCAGCCATGGCTGTTACACTTACAAGATAAAAACTCTTTTTTTGAAGTCACAAGCAAGGAAGATGATTTGGCATTAAATGATAATTCAATTGCGAATAAATGTCATCATTCTGAGATTCCAGTTCCAAAACCTTTGGTCAACGAGCATGATGCTGGGTCCAGCAACAACTGCGATGGACATTATGTGAGTGACCCAGAGCAATCAGAAGAACTTGTGGAACATAGATTGCCCCTGAGAGAAGATTGCAAAGCGATAAAACAACCCAATAGAAGTTTCACAACGGAAGTCATATTGAAAATAAAACAAGAAATAGAAAGGATATTAAAAGTAATCAAGTGCATGTGAGGCGTATGAAAAGGTTTGTGGACTTGGCACATAAACAAAAGCAACAAGCCTTACACAACAAGCAGAGTTGTCGACAAGAACGGTTACTACCCAGACTCAAACACCTTGAAACAGAAGCCAGTTATGCATAACTATGCAGTGTCAAAGACGGCTACCAGCTTCCTTGCACACCACCCTTTTTTCAAAACCTTACACTTCAAGTTCATTGTACTGCTGAAAGTCTTTTCATAAAAAACGGACACTTTGCAGCATCAAAATCGCACAAAATGGTCCTTTGTCGGAGTATTCGAAGACGAAATTGACGCTGTTAATTTTCACGACATATTGAGCAATGGGACAAACATCGACTCGTTCCTTGGATGAACATGATGGAATCTTACTTTTTAACTTGTTAAGAACTCCCGCTTAAACGTTATATTTGTTACTAGTTGTTGGTAGGCAAGCACTAGCCCCAAAATATCAAATCCTCACAACATAAGTGATTGAATTGTTATATGATAATATATCATGATATTCTTTCTTCTTTTTTTTTTTAAATCTCAAATATATATTAAAACATAATTCACCTAGCCTTCCAAAATCCTCCTCCCAGAGACCCTAAGAGTTCTTTGAGGGGTGCAAACTATGATTGTGAAATAAGTAGCAAAGTTTTGATTATTAACAGCACATGCAAAATATGATTATGAAATAAGTAGATGAATGAATCCTTATTCTACTGGGATAGGTTTATGTTCATCCAAATATTTTTTCTTTTTTTATAAATGAATTTCTAACCTATAAAAAAAATATAAAGCAGCCTTTGTTTTTATACAGAAATTTAATGAGGATGGAGATCAGATCACTAAACATGAAAGGTGCAAAAACTAATAATCCGACCAACAGATATATAAAACTAACATGAAAGTTGGAATGTATCAATGGTATTAGCACATACAATGGGTCCAATGGCATCCATCTCAAGTAGCAGTATTTTGTCTCTTCAAGATTTGACACAACTGATGACTAAATTGAAATATGATCATTTATTTAGATTCCAATATAATTGAGATTTTATTCTTGTTTTATTCACAATCTTTCTGGATTTTCTCTATCAGCATTTTCAACGCAGGTCTCCACTGAATCAATTGTGCATCAGAACTGAATAACATACGCATTGCTCTCAACTCGTCAGGACTTGCCTTTTTCAGGAATCTTTCTAGAATCAACTTCTTCTCTTCGAACGAATGAGAACTTTCTCCTATGTCATCCTCATCCAGCTTTATCAAATCGACACCAAAAAGTTTAGTCCTTGAGTCACCTAGAGAGCTATTACTTGAACCACAAGTTAACTTAGATTCATCAATGGCTTTGCCTGAAGATCCAGAATTAACTTGTTTGTGATTCCAGTACTCTACACACTCATGACTGGGATCTTGCCCTTCAATGGACTGAAAGAGTTTATCATAATGTATTAGAAACATCAAAACTTATAGCATAATAGAATATGGTATTAATGTTAGGTGTTAGCTAAAAAAGGACATTGACGTTTTAAAGATTTGCGAGTTTGCATTACCTGAATAATGGACGGCGAAAGGAATCCAAACATTTTATGACCATTGATGTTGTGCAGTAGCTCCAAGGGAGGCATGTTTAGTTCACCGAGACTCCTGCGCTTATTTATTTCATAGTTTAGTCTATCAATAACTGATTCCCAGCACTTATCTGCTGAGGTGTTTGTGAAAACCTCGTTGGGGTGTTCTTCCAAAGTAACCTGGAATATATTTTTTATAGAATGAGAAAGAAATATACTTCAATTGCAAAACAATTCAATGCAAATAAATAAAAGCCCCAAACAATAACATATATCTAGTAACAGAAACATGTCAATATGATTTTGAGCTTAAAACAGAAACAAGGTCAGGAATGATACCCTGAAAAAAGGGCCAAGAAATCCAGCAGGAATGACTTCACAAACATAGTTACAGATGCTTGCTGGATCAACAATGCTAAAGAACTTTACACGACTCTTGAATCCTTCATGATTTCACCAAAAGAAAAAGAAAAGTTAAACTCAGAAAAATAAATAATTAAAGGAACAATCTAAGACCAGAAAAGATGTTACAAAAAGCATACCTTTTGGATATATTGCATGCTTACTGCACCAATGTTTTCCGTAAACAACATATCCCAAACTAACAAGCTCGGCCGAAATACTAAACTTTTTCATTGGGGAGCTTTGGTTTGTCAAAGATATACTTGTATTGGAGGTGTCTAAAACTCCCATTTCAAACGTACTATTGAGTTTCTGTCCTAAATCTGAGTGCATTTGCAGATTGACACCAAACAATTTACAACCATCAAGTGTACCGGAATTTCGAACATTAGTTGGACACGGTGAAGGTTCATTTTCCAAGACAGAAATACCACCAGCACTAAGTTCCATGTTGTCTCGTTCTTTTCTGATCACTGCACTACTAACTTTTTCCGCATAAGGAGCACATTTATTGTGATGGATTTCAGCTATATTTAGCAAAGAATTTTCAGGTTTATCAGAGATATCACCAATATTCAAATACAAAGAACTTCCCTTATCCCCCTTAACTTTATTGTCCATGACCAACTTAGTATCATTCATGTTGTCCTTAACGGCAATCAGATCCACATAAGGTGTACAAGAAGTTTCATGATGAGACTCTGAATGGACCAACTCTGAAGAAATGTGACTGTGAGGACTGCTAGGTAAATTTGAATTTAACCTCTCATTAGTTTCTGTACAAGAAGGCGAGCTTTTCCCTTCTTTGTAATTCTCGGTTTTGCACATGTCTCTCTCCATATCTTGTTTGTGCATGCAAGCATCCTCAACGCTAGCAGAAACAATTCCAATTTTTCTAGTTTCCCACTCTTCTATTGCACGTGGTTCTCCTTCTAATGCTTCAACCAATGTACTTAGCTCATTTATTGTATAACGAACCAGAACAAATCTTTTATCCATTTCACATGAGCAAAACAACTTGAAATGTCTAAGACAAGAATAGTTGTCAGGAGAGCACTCGCAACCAACAGCAGATAGGTGCAAGTCATAGAAGCAATAGTAACATTCCCTTTCCTCGACTGAATCGAAGTCATTGTCCATCTTCAGCATCTTTAAATGATTCGGAAGCCATTCAAGCCTCTCTTTTTCCATCATTATCCTTGTCTGTCAAAAGTAAGGATATTTACACAAAAATATAAACAAAAAAGGTAAATAAAATCAAATAATAAATACCATCCAAAGTTTTACGGATTTTTCTAAATAAATGAAAGGGGTTCTGATCAAAGAGGAGAGAGCACACAATAATCATTACCTTAACTGCATTGGTAAGAACACCATCTTTCCCACAAGCATTTCTCCAATTTAAACATTTTAGATTTTCTTTTCTATGAAGAGTTGTCTCTGAAAGGCCATGTACAGCTTCCTTAGCAGATCCAAATAACAACTTATCATGGGACAAGGATGTCTTACGGCACTGCAGACTGTAAATCTCTGCAGCGTTCTGACCATGCAGAAACCAATCATATGGAGCCACATTCACAGCCTCTGCACAATTGAAGCCACTGCTGAAGCCACAGTGGTATGCCCTTGGAAACGTGATAACAAATTCCCCAGAACGCTGGACAGTGCGATACACAGGCACCTCCTCGGACTTGAGTATTGAAGGAGAGAACTGAGTTACCTGGGCAAAGATGAGATCATAAACACTAGAATCAGAAGATATATAAAATAAGGAAAGACTTATCAAGATATATAAAATTTGAACATTCCAAATATCATCGTGATTTTGGTTTCTTAATTAACTTTCATAAGTGCATTCAATGTTCCTGACAAACTGCCTACAAAATATACATTATGCATCAACTATGTCTCTTTGTTCATGAATTATGTAAATGGAAACGATAAAGTGCACAAAAGAAACCAAAAAATAGCAGCAATGAGGAAAGTACAAGGATCATACCAACTCGTTGAGTAGATTTGGTTGCTCTTCAAACAAATCAGGCAAATGTGTCCTCATTGCATCTTCTATAGCTGAAGCATGGCTCCCAGGTACACCATACCATACTTTTGGGTCACCCCAGTGCAGATAATTAAGTGAATAGAGGTGATGATCTTCAACATGCTGTTCCAAGGAGCAGGGAATGAGAACACGGTGTTGATTAGTCATTATAGGAAAATATAAAGATTTGAAACAAAAGTAATGCAAAGATCAAGATATTATTTCTTATGTTATATCTCAACATTCCAAACAAATCAACACAAGCAGTGAAACCTTAAGTATTATGAGTGCTTACATACTGAGAATTTTATAATATTGGATTTCAGCAGATGTTCGCGTTGTTAGCAGTCTCTCTCTAGTCTAAAGTAGTTCGAGCTATTTATTTTCTCCATTGACCTTTAATTAGATTATAATTTTTATTAAATGAGCAAGGTAGAAAACCTTAAAATTGTCAACTTAGCTTTCTTGAAAAACAACATATAACTCTACAGGAAGACATGCAAACTGAAAAGAAATAAAAATCAGTGATATTGTTTTTTACGCCTTAAACTTTTCTTCATTCATATAAATAAGACTAACAAAAAATTAATTCTCACTACGTACCCAGCAAAATGTGGAAAAGCACATTCCAACATACAGCCATGGAACTAAAACCCCTGAGATGTCACTTCCTTCAAAACATAATGCAGAACCTGGAAGTCGCGCAAAGTTATTCAAATTCCAGCCAGACATGGCATACAAATCTGAATCACTCTCAGTTAAGGATGATGTCTTAGGAAAACCACTTCCAAGTGCTCCAGTTTCCAAGTCAGCTCCATAATACACCTACAAAAATCGTATAGTAATATATAAACTTATTTCTTAAACATGTTACATTGAAACCAACAAACGATGTTGTCAATACAATATTACCTCGACCTCATCAGTCGGTTTCTCTATTATTCGCCAGTATTCACCTTCAATATCCTCCAAAGACGGTTCCCGTCTTTCGTGGTGATTATTATCACTACTTTTACCATCTTTGGCTTCACTCAACCCGAAGTAGCAATCTTTAAAAGAATTTCCATATTGCTGAAATTCTTTAAGTGTGAAGTCTGGCCCTGATTGGAATCCAAACTTATCATCAGATTCAGAAGTAGCATTAGCTTCAGAACATGAATTTCCAGTTCTCCTATTACATGTTCCCATCTTTGACTGCTTTCCACGTTTTCGTTTCCTTCCCCTACTTTTCTTCCTCATCGGCTCCCGGTTCTGAAGCAAATCAACTTGCTGAATACGGGTCGGAAATTTAGCATTTTCCCATATATCTTTCTCCTTAAGAGGGCAAGGTGGAGCCCAGCAAGCTGGAGGGACAATTTTACATATGCCATACGGTTCAGCTAAGGGACGTATCTTAGCTAGGTAACCAAGTGTGTCTTCAAACTCCTAATGAGAAGAGTAAAATTAAAATTGATTCACAGAACAATGTTACCACCGCCAAAATCTATAGTACATGATAGTGATAATTAAGAGGTACCTCAAACGTTGGATAAAACACAGGTGCTTCACCGATTATAGGCCGACATGCTTCGACTGGATCCCATCTGGATGATATCTGCAGCATGGCAACAGTATATATAACCATGTTACTTTCAATTTCAAAGTCTTTTTCATTTGAATATCTAAACATATATTTATAGGAAAAATGTTTGAAAAACACAAGTTAGTTAATGACTTCAATGAGTATAACAAGACACATTCTCAACACGGTAGACCATAGTAAATACCTTTTTATGTTGTGGACTGATGTAAGGTTCAAGTGTATTTTCCATTTTTGTTTCGTGCCGAAAAGGATTATCCTGCAATGTCATGCACAAGAATGCTAAATTTGCAAACTGAATGAAAAGAAAAATAGACATGAAATAAACATTAATTTAAAAAAATAGACATGAAATAAACATTAAATCTACCAGAGTATGTCATTAATGTTACTACAGCTCAAACAACAAAAGGATGCATGATACAAACACTGTAATAGCTTAATTTCAAAGAGATTGATATGTAAATGGTTAGAAGTGGGAATGCACTAAAATACACTCAACAACAAGTTGCCAACTTTTGGAGTTTCTAGTATATATACAAAATGGGGATACAATCATGAACTTAGGGCATCTAAATTTCTACCGGTTACACAACTTAAGTGCCCTTTATGTGCTTATTTGTTAGGCAACTCCGCCCATTTAGTCGACCCAATAGATTAGAGAAATAAGGAGTTATAGTTAGTTAGTTAGAGAGAGTTAGGATAACTAGAGAAACTAGACGTGTTGCCAATGAGTAATAAGAGGGTCAAGAGGGGCAGAATTAAGGGTTGTCTATCGTGGATCGTAGAAAAT
The DNA here is from genome assembly GCA_018208015.1 of Medicago ruthenica. Lineage (NCBI taxonomy): Eukaryota > Viridiplantae > Streptophyta > Magnoliopsida > Fabales > Fabaceae > Medicago > Medicago ruthenica. Next base: position 86,947,936 of record CM031374.1, on the reverse strand, counting down.
AGCGGTACAAAAAAGAGATGATCAAAGGATTAGGCCATACCAATGCTAAACATATGCTATTCCAAAAACCAAAACAAAGGCAATACTAATCACCACCACCTAGGTTAGAAATTTTAGATCTTTTCAAACCTCAAGAAAGCAAAAAATTATAAACCATTATAGGCCTAGAAAAAATCATAAATGCACAATAGCTAATCCAAAAATATGACACATCACTCAACAATAGCTCTTCCAAGAGAAAACACAATCAAAGTATCTTAAGCAAGAATGAGAAAAGACAAAAAAAATATGCACGATAGTAACAATAAATTTTCAATTCCATCAACATTGATAAGATCTGAAAATTTGATGTGTGATCAATTAAAAACAAAGGATACAAATACCACTCTAGAAACACAGATTCATAAAACATTGTTTAAGGTTTAACAGTACCAACCAAGTACAAAAAAACCAACCTCTTTGGCGTGATAATATGCATCCAATTTCAACTGTTTCATTCAATGCAAAATTGTGAATAGACACAAATTGAGTAAGTTATTGTTCCCTGAAACACAAACAAAGACAATTGTAACTAACCTCATTAGTCCTGTTAACCTTAAAAAACAATCCACAAAACAAACCTTAAAAAGTGCTAAAAACCAAAAACAAACAGATGCAAAACAAGAACGTACTCAATGCAGCAAAGCTCTTTGAGAGTAGAGTGCTGTTTTTCACGTTCTGAATTTTCACACAGCAATTGCGTACAAATAAAATCAAAACCGAAAGGCAAATTCAATTGCATGTATATAATATAATGCATATATATTGATATTATATTCTACCTGTGTATGTAACTATGTATGTATACCAATCAATGTGTCAAACCCAAAAACAAATTGTGTAAATTGCAAAAGAGTATAATCTTACAAATCTTGGACTCTAAATGCCAAAATCAATTAGTTATAGAGAGTATTTATAATATAAATATGGAAACAAAAAATATATATGATGGCCTTGGCCAAAAAGTGCAATATATTTTGACAGGTGGAACAGGAAACAGAATTAAATTAATAATTCATTGAAAATAATGAGAAGGATACGAGGTGGCAGGTGAAAAAAAAAAAAAAACTGTGTAAAAAGATTTGATAAAAAAAAAAATTGTACTGCAAAAGATTTTTTATCCCTTTTAATTTAATAATAATAATCTCTTTTTTTAATGACATCAACAATAACAAAAATAATAATAAGTAGTAAAAAATAGAAATAATAATAATATGTTTTTTTTGTCAATATAATAATATGATTTTAAAAACAATATTAACATCACATTATTTAATATTTGTTTAAAAAATTCAAGACCACTTGGATGATATAGTAAGAATCTCGATTTGCTAGGTATCGTGCTCGTATTTGACTCGAGGACTAGTATTTGCAGTTACACTCAGAGGATACCCGATTCACACGAAAAAGAGTATTTGTTAAAAAAATGCTCTTTAATACACTTTATAATACATTTCTCTTCTCTTTTTTTCTTCTTCTTCAAAAAAGATAATACATTTCTTTTTATTTATTAAAATTCAGAAAATAAGATTGTATTAGAAAAATATATATTAAAAAATATGTATAAGAGAACTGACGCATAAAAAAAATGTACTTGGAAAAGCGGCCAAGAGCAACTCCAGTGGCTGAAATTTTGCTTCGTCTGCGAGCTTGGAGTGCCCAAAACATAGTATTTTTGTCCATTGTGGCCCGCCAAGGTCGCATAACATTTTGTGGACATAACGTAGGTTTTAAATTTATTTATGTTTTTATTCTGTCTTCTTTTCTTTTAAGGTTGTGACTTCTATATTCATTTTGTGACATCTATAATAATTTTGAAAGAGATTAATTTTCTATCTTTATTAATAATTTAATCAAAAAGGATAATTTTGTGTATTAAGAATAATTTTTATTAACGTGACTAACTTTTGACATATTAAAAGTTAAAATATTAGATATATTTTACCCAAAAAATAAATAAATAAATTCTATGCCGTATTTTATATCTATATTATAATTGGAAATAATTTTTTATTAAATTACATTTTCACAAAAGTAGCTATAAAAAATTAAGAATAAATTATGTAGTTGGAAAAATAAGCTACTGAATTGAGACTATCCTCGAAAGGTTTTCTGTTACACTCCAAACAAAAGGTTTTCAGTTTTTTGTATAAGCTTATCAAGTTACTCGTAGTTGTGGATAATGACATAAATAAAAGCCTTTGATTTTGTATTCGTGCAATTATTTTGAAGTGAATGCCATTTTAAATTCCTACGTTTTTTTAGAGAAAATTGTCCTTATTAGGTGGCAATAGGTGACGCTTACGCAGAAGATCACATATGCACTTAATATATGACAAGTCATTCCATGTAAGAGTAGTAATTAATATGAATAAACATTCTTAATCAAAAATGAAATTATTTGAGGCATGTTCTACCAATTTACAAAATTTGAATGATTAACTTTATCAACCATCACAATTTCAATTATCAAAATACATATTTACTTTTTTTATAGGGGAAAAATACATATTTACTTATTTATAATTATAACTACTAACACATTAAGAAAATTTATAATTTACGATTAATAATTCTCTAAATTTTATGTACATATATTTAAATTTCAACTTGACCAAAGTATTTTTAAGTCAAGTAGGCCTCAATAAAATTGTCTTGGATGATAAAAGGAAATGAAAAGTAAGAAAATAGATAGAAAAGAGACTTGAGGTATGAGAAAATAAAAACAAAACTATATTATTAATATGTATTTTTTTAATGAAGATAAGATTGGAATAAATAAAAGATATAACAATTGCTTCCCCCCGTTAAATTTGATTAAAAGAAAAAAGAAGAAAAGATATGGTTGTAGAGAAATAAGATCAAAATACCCATATTGATTTACAAAAAAAAAAAAAAAAGTAGTAACCAATATCACTTCTTTGATCACTACTTTTTTACCGTCATTTACAAGAGAGATAAACACACATGATAGATTAGTGGAATTCACTTTAATAAGTGGACCTCACTAAACGTCTCACTAATCTTATGCGTGTGCCTATATCTCTAAAAGAATTGACGGTAAAAGGAGGATAAATAAACGCAAAAAATATGAACTCCTACATCAAATATTCATTGTTTTTTCTAGGGATTCACAAAACTTCTCTAGTTTTGAAAAAGAAGGATTTAATGCTTTCTCTATTTGGACTCCAGACTGTATTCAACTCAGGGTCTGAAGTACTTAATTAAACTATCACAGGAGCTAGATTAAAGTAAAGAGTATTAAGTTTAAGAATGGTAAAGAGTTGTGGATAATGTGAGTTTCGAAATATGGTGAAGATGATCTCACGAAATTGAGAAAGATTCTTATTTCAGTGAGAAAGAAATTTCAAGGTTTGGAAGTCCAATTCGGTCACCAAAATGAGATGTTTGTCATTTTCGAGACTTTCTCTTCACACACACGATTTTTCGCATGATAGACCGGAAAAGATTAAAGTTGAGACTCATCTCTAACTTTTTTTTCTTCTCTATTTTCTTTGTTGAACCAAATAAGGAAGGAAAAGAACTCCCCTTTTTTATCATTTTCACCTTTTACATTCTCTTATTTTTCTCTCTTTAATTTGTTGAGACAAATAATAAAAAAAAAATCTTTTCTTAACGGATTTTAGTATCTCATTTTCACTTCTCATGTACTCTCTCATTTTATTTTCATTGTCATAAAAAAAATTTGACCCATCAACTCGACATGTTTGTACTTTGATAAACAATTGTAGAATATATTTTTTTTGACCTTTTTCATGTTTAAGCCGTTCAAGATCCACATGAGAATTAAATATCTATGAATATGATGGCTTTCTTGAAGACAAAAAAATATTAAAGTTAATAAAAAAATAGCATACCTTTACTATCGTATTTTTCCACAGCGATCTCTCGTTATCTGCAAATCTCATAAGCGACGGTGATCACCATGACAATAGATATTTCTGTAAGTTTAAAAACATAATCATATTAGATGATAACAAAATAAAATTCGACCATAGATCTATGATCACTCATCACTGAAATGGTGAGACCTACTTGCTTAAGCTGAATTTGCAAAAGAAGCTTTAGGGCAACACAATTTTGAGTGAGAGTGAGAGGAAACAAACCTTAGATGAACTGTATGAAATTTTAGGATATTATGTGATTTTCTTACTCTCTTGACTTTCTTATAACTTTTATGAGCCTAAATAAGGGATAGATATGTCCCTCTAACAATTAATGAGCCTTTTTAAAAAGTGAATAAAAAGGTTTTAAATGGGAAAACTAAATACAAGAAAGAAAAAATAGTTCATCCATTTGAGACCAACACTTCATCGAACAATATAAAAATAGTTCATCCATCTGTCATTGTAATACAAGCCCACGGAAAAAGTTGTCATCCATGTTTTAAGTGAGATATAAATGATAGTATACTGGTGAATCTCCTTCTGGATATTTTGGAAACATTAACGTGATTTACACAAGAAGACTAAGCGTATCTTTTGATAGTAGTTTATAGAAAAATGTTTCCTACACTTCACTCATGCATTAGAGAAGAGAAAGATGTAACATCCCGCTACAGACTCAGATATTTATCAGTGTTGAAACGATGTACTAGAGATATTTTAAGAGAAGGGCAATTTGGTAATTGCCGCCCAAGGACTTATAAAAGGGGCAAAACCCCATTTTTCCTTCATTTCCCATTTTCACTTCTCTCTCTAGACAACAATCCTCTCCCTTCTCTCTACTTCTCTTGCGCCACCCTTCCTCCATCCCTCCAATATTCATCAAACTTCATCTCCATCTCTCAATTCTTATGCAAGCAAGCACAATTTTGGGAGCCAAGGAAGCCAAGGAAGAAAGAAAGGAAAAGGGGGCAAAACTAGGGTTTTGAGAAGGAATCAAGTTAGGATTTTGGGTGGAAAGCTTGGCAAGGAATCAAAGCAAGTGATTCAGGTGAGTTCCTTAGAATTAGAACCCACCTTTTGTGAATTTTGGGTCAAATCCCTTATTTTGAAAAGTTTTGAAAATTTATGCCCTAAATCTCTGATGCATGCCTGTTATATGAACAAAAGTAAGTATCAGTTTTTATATCGTTCCACAGGGATTAAGGTGATATCATATTCCGTTCAACTTCGACTATCGTTTTAAGTTAAGGTTTACTTGTTTGTTTTACTACACTACTCATACTTTAAAACATAATAAATAAATGGTAGAGTAATAGGACATAGAAGGTGTTTAGGATTGACTTTCATCAATCACACATTGGTTATATCCGATTGATCACAAATACGAATTCTAGCGTTTTCTTATATATTGCATTATTACGTATTGCTCAATAACATCATTGATTTCCCAAATGACGTCGAGATATCGATTGTATCGTTTAATCGATGATTTCTCAATCCATTAAACGATCCAAAAGCATTAAGATTCAATACTATAATGTAATTATCAAAACCAAATCCCATTTCTAGAATTTCTTATCTTGATAGAAAATCATTCTAAACCTAGATTCAAAAGCCTTTTTCAACAACATTTAAATCAAACATAAGATTGAAAAGCAAGAAGAAATTCAATGGTATATAAAAATTGCTAGAATCATATATTAAATAATCAAAAGTTTACAACATGAGTGATTGATTACCTATCAATCCCAACAAAGGAGATTGGTTGATCATTTTCATGACAACACTTGCAAAATAAGAAAGGAAGATGAAGATAGTTGAGAGCTTGATGTCTCAAAGCTTCTAAAATCTATTCTTCAATCCAAAGTTACTTGCTATTTTGAAGTTCTTCTCCCTCTATGCCTAATCTCTCTTTCTTAGGAATAAGCTCTTAAATTTCGTGTAAAACTGTAGTCAATACAATAGTAACTCTTTAACCTAAAAGCTGAAAATAGCTTAAATACTAAACTGATAATTACAATTTCGCTCAGCGATACGTATCATCGCTCAGCGAGAAATTCAAAACAGCCAATAGAGATTTGCCACGTCATCTTCTACAGTTAGACCGCCTTGATGATGTCGCTGAGCGAACCAAAATATCGCTGGGCGAAAAATAGCTCCCCTGTTCCAGAAAATCCCTGTCTTGAATCGCCAAGCTTTCGCCTCAGGATCGCTAGGCGAAAGTGTCCTTTACTGTTCCAGCTGAACTCTCTGCCTACCTTCGCCTACCTTTCGCCTCTCCGTCGCTTAGCGAATATGGCAGTTACTGTTCCAGCTGAACTCTCTGCCTACCTTCGCTAAGCTTTCGCTTTCATATCGCTGGGCGAAATATCCTGATACACTTCGCTCTGCAATCGCCCTAGGATCGCTAGGCGAATGTCTTCATGCTTCTCTTCAATAATTCTTTTGATGTTCAGGTCCTGGCTTGCTTTTTCCTACACAAATGGGGAAGAATGAGATATGCAAAGAATAATTGGCATTTATTCATAAATTCCATGCTTTTCCTAAGATAACTTGCAAAACAAGTAACTAAAAGGCATTATAAAAGACATGGATTTATTCATAATTTGCCACTTATCAAATACTCCCCAACTTAATTCTTTGTTTGTCCTCAAACAAAAGATTCAAAATAATTGGAAAAACAAGGCTTTGGACAAAGTTAAGCATGAGGCAAAAATTTCCAAAATGGAAGAAAGGATTTATCAGGTGAATGATTCAACTATGATAGCGCGAGTAGTAGTAAAGTTTCTCATTCCACTAAATACATACCATGATTGTGACACAGTCCTAAGCACAAAATTTATATCTCACAATTCTTGGCAAACAATATATTTAAATTTGAACCAACCTAACACACTCTTATATAAAAGTAGATAAACATGTTGAACATTTGTAAGGGTTATGAACACTCATCCAATAAACATGATAACATACAATCAAATTATGTGTCCATCTAATTATCATTTCTAAAAGCATAAAAGGCATTGATCAAAAGGTCTTTCAAGGTTGTAATTGGGCTAGGTTACAAAAGAATTGTCATATGTGGGATATTTGAATTCAAATGGCCAAGCAAAAGGAAACATTCGATCTAATTACAACTTCCTTCTTTCTCCAATACAACACTTGGTGAATTTCTTTCTTTTCTATTCTTGATTGATTCTTGACAACTTTTCTTTTTCTTTGAAATCTTGCAAACCTTTTCATTTTTCTCTTTTCTTTTTCTTGGTTTGCTTTTCTTTCTTTTTTTCATTTCTTTTTTTTCTTGTTGTCAAGATCAATTAACATTCACCCATACATTGACTTAAATAAAACCTTCCATTCTCCCCAACTTATTCCAATGATACCCTAATCGAATGTTCCTTTGTTATTATGGCAAAGGTCAATAAAAACGACGGATAAGGGTTCAAAAGAAAACAACAATCAGAATTTAATAAAGAGTTAACTGTGACTGAATTTTTTTACAAACTCCGGCAATTTAAATAAGCAGATGAGCTTATTAAATTGACAGTCCACAGTTAACAGTTCTGATTTCATTAAGCTCAGATGGGTTAACAAATACTCACTCATCTCACAGGGTAGGTTCATTTGGTCAAGTATTTCTCTCAAATTCAAAAAAATTGCCTTGATCATTTCAATGCTCTTATACAAATTAAAACAACAACAGATTTAACATAATCTAACTAAGTTAAACATGGTATTGGTCTCCTGCATATATATACATTGGTTGAGGATTCCTCACATTTCGGCTAGTTCTATATTGGTTCAAACGTAAATATGTGCTTACTTAAAACTGAGTAACATAAACATTGTGTGCAAAGGACTCATTTCACAATCAAGTATATACCTAGAAAAACAAGAAACGAGTACCTTAGCTGCGCGCTTTCTCACTCACTTTTATCATTATCACTCACCTGATCTTTTGCTCATAGCTTTGGCTTAGTTCAAGCATTTAGCTTTGAGTATTTGAACAGGGTTCACACAATTGAAAATTAACTATACTAACTAAAACATGATACTAAAATAAATAGCTAAAACACACAAGATTAACATAAACAAAAACTTAAACAACTTGTACCCAAAAGTACATAATATTCAAAGTACAGAATTGAAATACGGAATTAAAAGTACGGAAACAAAGTACAAAACAAAATACAGAAACAGAGTACGGGAATTCAAAAATACAAGCCATGGTATAGTTCCAACAATCCAAAAAATTAAATGACTGAAAGCTTTAAATGGAATATATCACTGTATGCGCATGCTTTCAAATCATTGTCTTGCTCCCAGCTCAATCCTCCATCTCCTCATCACTCGCAGTCTCCTCATCCGAACCCTCAGCTGCTACAACATCATCAGCACCAGCAACTGCATCATCATCATCATCAGCAACTGCAGCTCCACTGCCCCCTCCATAGTAGAATGGCCTGTCCCCAGGGTAGTTCACATAAGAACGATACTGATCCGGGGTCATCACCTGCTGAGCAGAGTCTGCGGGAGCACCCCAATGCTGCTGCATACGGTAGAGCGACTCCTGGATACCCAGCTGACCTCTGTAATGCGCCTCCATAGCATCCCAAGTAAAACTCTGATACCTAGGATCCCACTGGTGAATCTGAGGCTGCTGTGGCTGTGTAGGTGGCTGCTCCTGTGCTTGTGATGGTTCAGGCTGATCTTGGGTTTGGTGGTGGGATCTTCTGACTGGCCTCCCCTCATTGTGTCGGGCAATGTAAGCATCGTCCACCGGGTTTACTATCTTCTCATGAATCTGTGGTGGAAGGACGATGCGTGCTTGCTGGCATAGGCCCATAATCAGTCCGGGGAAGGCAAGTGGACACTTAGCAGTGGTAATGCCACTCATTGCAACTGTCTTAAGTTCCTTTGCAATGATCCTGGCAACGTCCACTTTCTTCCCAGATAGGATACAGTAAATGAGGGGGGTAACATCCAATGTGGTGGAAGACATATGGCTTTTGGGGCGGATGTTGTGTAGGATAAGGTTAAGGATCACCTGAGCTGGCATAGTCATGTCCTGCTTCAATGCCCTAAAAGGCCTCCCAGATGCATTCAAATCATAATCTTTTCCTTCCTTGAAAATGGCCTTCTTAATCTCTTCGTGGTCCCAGTTGCCACGAGCTTGCTGAGCATGGTACTCACACAAGTATTCCGATTCAGCAGGAGTCAAGGGGTTTCCAAGGTATGCATTGATAGCTGGGCGATGAAACTTCACAACATGACCTCTGACAAAAGTCTGGAACTCAAAGGGGTCCTCAGTGTTGTCAGGGATTGCATTCGCATAAAACTCCCTGACAATATCAGCGTTAATGTTTGTCGGAGGACTGACCAATGTCTCCCACTTGCGGCTCTCAAAAATTCCCAAAATGCCGGTGTATTTGCCTTGAGGACTGATGATAAACTCTTTCTCATGCAAGAACTTCCTCTGAAGCAGATCCTGGTACCTAGCAGCGTGGTGTGCGCTCCGGAAGCGGCTCGCATCAAATGGAGCGGATGCACGAGAAGATCCTTCTCCGGCTTTCCTTTTGCTTCCGGTAGATTTAGATTTAGGTGCCATGCTGCAAAACAATCAGGAAAAATACACAGAGCACAAATATTGATAGAGGTTAGTATAAAATCAATTTGAAAAACTCAGATCAAAAATTAGAAAATTTTAAAAATTTCTGGGTAAAATCGCTAAGCGACCCATATAATCGCTAGGCGAAAATGTTCATCATTTCTGGGTTTTCCAGATGAACTTTCGCCTAGGCGATCATACTTTCGCCTAGCGAAAATACGCAGAAAATGAAAAATTTTTCTGAAAATCTGCCTGGACTACCTCTAATCACTTCTAATCACAACCTAACACACCCAATGATCTCAGAAATGAAGTATAATAACAACTATGGCATACAAACATCATAAACCCAAGTTTATTTCAAATTTACACAAAATGGGTTTTTCCAAAAATTGATTCAATAATCGTGATTTTGCATGGCATGATGTTGTTATTCTAGTTCATATCTAATCTAAACTAATATCAAACCTAACCAGCATTCTAACCATTAAAAATCAAAACAAAAACAACCTATTCTAAAAATTCCATGAAAATAACCCATTTCGAAAATTTAAAAGAAAGCAAGAAAGGAAGCAAAACCTGTTGATTAAGTGCAAGATGAAATGCTGCAATGAAGAAAAAGTGCTTAATCTGGCTTTTGCTTGAGTTTGGGTTTGTGGAATTTGAAAGGTTTTGTTGTGTTTTTGTGTGAGAAATGAAGAAATGAAATGAGAAAACCGGTTTTGGTAGTAATGGGGTGGTTGGGGAAACGGTTGGGACACATTAATGAGGCAAGAGAGTTGACTGGCTTTGGAACCAGGAACTGTCTGCCTTCGCATTTTCGCTAAGCGAATGTTCTGTCGCTAAGCGAAATGAATTTGGTCAACACTGGTCAAACTGACCTATAATCGTCGCTGAGCGAAATTGTGTATCGCTAGGCGATCCATGACAGGTAAAATTTCAAATTCTGAATTTGGACTGGTTTCTGATTTTGAATGAGAAATGACCTAAACTAACATGCAAAGCAGTAAAATACTTACAAAATTGGGGTGCCTCCCAACAAGCTCTTGTTTAACGTCATTAGATCGACGCCTGATTCGCTTAAGTGTAAGAATCAATGAGAGAAATTGTTGTCGTGTGCCGAACAACTTCTCCTCCAAAATATGGTTTCAGCCTTTGTCCATTCACTGTCCATGTCGACTTTGTGATAGGATCCTCAAGTTCCACAGCTCCATAAGGCTTTACTTCTTTTATCATGAACGGACCGGACCACTTGGACTTCAATTTACCCGGAAATAATCGCAGTCTTGCATTGAACAGCAACACCATCTGACCAGGTCTGAATTCCCTCTTCATGATCTTCTTGTCATGATACCGTTTAACCTTTTCCTTATAGAGCTTGCTAGACTGATAGGCTTGGTCACGCATTTCCTCTAATTCATGCAATTGAAGTTTCCTCTTCTCCCCAGCTTGCTCTTGATCAAAGTTCAAAAATTTTAGCGCCCAAAACGCTTTGTGCTCCAACTCGACCGGCAAGTGGCATGCCTTCCCATACACCAATTGGAATGGGGTGAAACCCGTAGGAGCTTTGTATGCGGTCCTATAGGCCCACAACGCTTCGTCCAGTTTCAACGCCCAATCCTTCCTTGAAGATGACACGGTCTTCTCAAGTATCCGCTTGATTTCTCGGTTGGACACCTCGGCTTGACCGTTCGTCTGTGGATGGTATGGTGAAGCTACCTTGTGCTTTACTCCATAGTGCTCAAGTGCTTTTGCTAACTGCTGATTGCAGAAGTGTGAACCTCCATCACTTATTAGCACTCTTGGAGTTCCGAATCGGGAGAAGATGTTCCTTTTCAGAAACTTGACCACCGTTTTGCTATCGGCTTTCTGAGATGCTATTGCTTCAACCCACTTTGAAACATAATCAACAGCCACCAGAATATACTCGTTATTCAAAGAAGATGGAAATGGCCCTACAAAGTCAATACCCCAACAATCGAAGACTTCGACTTCAAGGATACTTTGTAGAGGCATTTCATTCCTCTTTGAAATCCCTCCGGTCTTCTGGCAACTCTCGCATTCTTTCGCATGTTCATAACAATCTTTGAACAGCGAGGGCCAATAAAAGCCAGCTTGAAGAACTTTAGCTCCAGTTCTTTCTCCACTGTAGTGACCACCATATGGCGAGTTGTGACAGTGCCACATGATGTCTTTGGCTTCTTCTCTAGCAACACATCTTCTGATTAAGTGGTCTACTCCAATCTTGAATAAGTATGGGTCATCCCAAATGAATTGAGTGGCGTCTCTCAACAACCTTTTCTTCATTTGCCAAGTGTAATCCTCCGGAATGAAACCCGTTGCTTTGTAGTTGGCCATGTCCGCGAACCATGGTCTTTCTTGCACCGTAAGCAACTGTTCATCCGGGAACTCTTCCAGGATGTCCCTTTCATTCTTCGTTATCTCTTTGTTCACCAATCTGGACAGATGATCAGCTACTAGGTTCTCAGTCCCCTTCTTGTCCTTAATCTCCAAATCAAACTCTTGGAGTAGCAACATCCAACGGATGAGTCTCGGCTTTGAGTCGGGTTTGGTAATCAAGTACTTGATAGCTGCATGGTCAGTCCAGATAACAATTTTCGAACCTATGAGATACGAACGAAATTTTTCTAATGCAAACACTATGGCAAGTAATTCTTTTTCAGTGGTAGCATAATTGACTTGTGCGTCATTTAAAACTTTACTTGCGTAGTGTATAGCATGAAAAATTTTGTTTTTGCGTTGACCTAACACCGCGCCTACCGCATAATCACTTGCATCGCACATAAGTTCAAAATCGTATATCCAGTTTGGTGCGGTGATTATGGGTGCGGATGTTAAGCTATCCTTCAAACTATTAAAAGCATTTAAACAGTCAATATCAAAATCAAAAGACTTATCTTTGTTGAGCAAGTTGCTCAATGGCTTTGCGATTTTTGAGAAGTCTTTGATGAATCTCCGATAGAACCCGGCATGGCCTAGGAAGCTTCGGATTCCTTTGACATTGACTGGTGGTGGAAGTTTCCCTATCACGTCGACCTTAGCTTTATCAACTTCGATACCCTTGGAGGAGATCTTGTGACCAAGGACGATACCCTCGGTTACCATGAAGTGACACTTCTCCCAATTGAGCACCAAGTTGGTTTCCTTGCACCTTTTCAATACCGTATCCAGATTTTCCAAGCATAAATCAAACGATGACCCGAAAACTGAGAAGTCGTCCATGAACACTTCAATGCTTTTCTCGATCAAGTCGGCAAAAATGGCTTGCATGCATCTTTGAAATGTTGCTGGAGCGTTACATAAACCGAACGGCATGCGTCGATATGCGAATACCCCAAAAGGACATGTAAATGCAGTCTTCTCGTGATCGTCTGGATTCACTAATATCTGATTGTAACCTGAATACCCATCAAGGAAACAGTAGAAAGCTTGTCCTGACAGCCTCTCTAGCATTTGATCCATAAATGGTAGAGGAAAATGATCTTTTCTCGTTGCTTTGTTCAACCTCCGGTAGTCAATACACATCCTCCAACCGGTCACGGTTCTCGTCGGTATGAGCTCATTCTTCTCATTTGTGATAACCGTCATACCTCCCTTCTTAGGGACAACTTGAACCGGACTAACCCAAGAGCTATCCGAGATCGGATATATCATGCCGGCTTCTAAGTAGCTTCACTACTTCTTTCCGGACTACTTCTTTCATGTTTGGGTTTAGCCGTCTTTGAGGTTGTGCCACCGGCTTATAATCCTCTTCCATCATGATCTTGTGCATACAATAGGAAGGACTTATCCCTTTTAAGTCGGATAGTGTCCAACCTATTGCTTCTTTGTTGGACTTCAAAACTTCGACCAATCTTGTTTCTTCAATGGTTTGATAAGGAGCTACTAATGATCACCGGTTTGGTACCCTCTTTGTCAAGAAACACATACTTCAAATGTGAGGGCAATATCTTCATCTCCGGTTTCACTTCTTCTACTATAGCATCATTCGTCAATTCCTCGATTATGGCTTTATGAGGAGGAATTTCCTTCAACGAATCGAGCTCCTTCAAACACTCTTCAAGCTCATGTTCATCTTCTTCTCCTAGGATACTTAGTGCGTTTGTCAAAACTCTCTCAAGATGCGTCAAATCATGCAACTGGTTTCTCGTATCAACTATCAATTCTTCCGTTGCATCCATCTTGAGACACGCAGCTTTATCACTAGGGAACCTCATGGCTTCATGGATGTTGAAATTGACTTCTTCATCGTCCACACGGACCTTCATTAAGCCTCCGTCAAGATCAATCATCATCCGTGCCGTTTGCATGAAAGTTCTTCCAAGAAGTAGTGGCACGTCATCATCCTCCGGAATATCCATCACTACGAAGTCGACCGGGAACAAGAACTTGTCGACTTTCACCAACACGTCTTCAGCAATTCCCAATGGACGAGTGTAGGATTTGTCGGCTAATTGCAAGGTTAAGTTGGTTCTCTTCACAACTATATGACCTATCCTTTTGACAACGGATAGTGGTATTAAGTTGATGCTTGAACCCAAATCAATAAGTGCCTTGCCGACATCCACATTGCCAATGGACACGAGCAATGTAACTTTGCCCGGATCTCTCTTCTTTCTTGCCAATGTGTTTTGGATGATCTCACTACAATTTGCATCTAGCAAAATTGTTTCTTCTTCATTGAACCTTCTCTTCTTGGAAAGGATTTCCTTCATGAACTTGGCATATGTAGGCATTTGCTCTAAGGCTTCCGAGAATGGTATGTTGATTTGTAATCTCTTGAAAACTTCAAGGAACCTAGCAAACTGCCTCTCCTTCTCTTTTTTGGCTGGTGTAGTTGGGTAAGGTAGGTGCGGTGTTGGTGCATTCTTCACTAATATCTTGCTTCTTGCTCTTCTCCTTCACCACATCCTTCTTCCATACAATGTTTTCATTTTCAACTACATCCTTATTATTTTTTTCTACTTCTACATCCTCTATATGTACATCCTCCGTTTCTTCCTCACGCCCTTCATCTTCATCCTTCTCTTTCACCTCATTCTCAACCACCTTCCTCTCTACTTCTAGATTGTCCCCGATACCTTTGCCAATTACCTTCCCGCTCCTTGTAGCTATTGCCTTGCAATTTTCGTTGTCTCTCCTTGCAAGGACTTCCTCATCAAAATGACTTAATTGTCATTTCGATGATGATGCATGATCCTTCGGGTTGGTTTGTGTGTTGGCGGTAAAGGTTCCGCCTTGTTGAGTAGCTTGTGAAAGTTGTTGTGCCAATTGACCAACTTGCGTCTCCAGGTTTTTAATGGACGCATCGGTAGTTTTTCTGGTTGGCCATTGACTGCTGCATGAATAGATTGAGGGTCTCATCAGTGGATTGGTTGCGGTTTTGTTGTGGAGGTTGGTATTGGTTGTAATTCTGGTAAGGTTGTCGGTTGTATTGGCCAGCTTCTCCTCTCCACCCTTGACCATAATTTGGGTTATTCCCTCTTGGGAAGTTGTTTGGATGGTTTTGGAATTGGTTAGGAAACTGTTGAGGCCTTGGTTGGTTACCAACATAGCTTACCTCTTCTGTGGGGGGTGGACAGAATCCGGTTGGGTGATCTCCTGAACAAAGCTCGCAAGCTGCGACTTGGTGTTGTTTTCTTTGCTCGTTTTGAATGTCCTTTATCTGTTGGGGAAGGTTGGTCATTTTCTTCGTCAACTCTTCCACTTGTTGCGTGAGCAACTTGTTTTGTGCAAGGATTGCATCATTGGTTCCCAACTCTAAGATTCCAGTCTTCCTTTGGCTTTGGCTCCGGTTGTGATGAGCTTGGTGATCGTTCAACGCCATTCTATCAATAATAGCAACAGCTTCCTCCGCGCTCTTGGCCATTAAAGAACCACCAGCTGCAGCGTCAAGCAAAAGCTTTGATTGTTGTTGCATTCCGTTCCGGAAGAGATGAATTTGTGTTAACTCATCAAATCCATGGTTCGGACATCGTCTGAGCATTGACTTGAAACGCTCCCAAGCTTCACATAGTGTTTCACCTGTACCTTGTGAAAACACCGCAATGGTCGTCTTTGCCTCCATAAACCGGTTTTGAGGGAAGAACCTATCAAGGAATTTCTCCTCAAGTGTATTCCAGTTCGTCATAACCGTAGGAGGTTGGTCTAAGTACCACTCCTTTGCTTTGCCAATCAATGAATGTGGAAACATTCTCATCCACATTGCCTCCTCATTATTTTCCGTCTCACCGAGTGTTCCCGCAATCTCATAGAATTTTGTGAGATGTTGGTACGGGTCTTCATGATCTAATCCTGAGAATGGATTAGCATATAAGATTTGTAGGATTCCTGTCTTCATTTCTGTTTGCTTGGCAGTCCTCGTCGTTTTCCCTAGTTGTGCAAAACGGCGTGGACTGTTGATACATGGAACCCCAGAACCTCCTGCACCATCTCCTCCTGGATCAGCCATTTGAAATTCTTGGTTTGGATTAGGACTTGATGAATGACTAGAAACAGAACTCTCCTCTTGTTGCCTCCTCCTTAGCTTGTTGCTTCTTTCTCCGATTCTTGCTATTAGCTCTTCTAGCTGTTCTTTCAATCTCGGAATCAAAAAGAAGTTGGTCCTCGGAAATTTGACCTCGCATAAACGATTTCAATAATCTGACCACAAAGAATTAGCAAACAAGATGGATAAGAGTATTAGTTATATACATAAAAGAATTTTGTGCAAAATTGCTTAAAACCATAATTAAAGTTGCAATGATTATAACATCATAAAACTTTAATCCCCGGCAACGGCGCCATTTTGTTATATGAACAAAAGTAAGTATCAGTTTTTATATCGTTCCACAGGGATTAAGGTGATATCATATTCCGTTCAACTTCGACTATCGTTTTAAGTTAAGGTTTACTTGTTTGTTTTACTACACTACTCATACTTTTAAAACATAATAAATAAATGGTAGAGTAATAGGACATAGAAGGTGTTTAGGATTGACTTTCATCAATCACACATTGGTTATATCCGATTGATCACAAATACGAATTCTAGCGTTTTCTTATATATTGCATTATTACGTATTGCTCAATAACATCATTGATTTCCCAAATGACGTCTGAGATATCGATTGTATCGTTTAATCGATGATTTCTCAATCTATTAAACGATCCAAAAGCATTAAGATTCAATACTATAATGTAATTATCAAAACCAAATCCCATTTCTAGAATTTCTTATCTTGATAGAAAATCATTCTAAACCTAGATTCAAAAGCCTTTTTCAACAACATTTAAATCAAACATAAGATTGAAAAGCAAGAAGAAATTCAATGGTATATAAAAATTGCTAGAATCATATATTAAATAATCAAAAGTTTACAACATGAGTGATTGATTACCTATCAATCCCAACAAAGGAGATTGGTTGATCATTTTCATGACAACACTTGCAAAATAAGAAAGGAAGATGAAGATAGTTGAGAGCTTGATGTCTCAAAGCTTCTAAAATCTATTCTTCAATCCAAAGTTACTTGCTATTTTGAAGTTCTTCTCCCTCTATGCCTAATCTCTCTTTCTTAGGAATAAGCTCTTAAATTTCGTGTAAAACTGTAGTCAATACAATAGTAACTCTTTAACCTAAAAGCTGAAAATAGCTTAAATACTAAACTGATAATTACAATTTCGCTCAGCGATACGTATCATCGCTCAGCGAGAAATTCAAAACAGCCAATAGAGATTTGCCACGTCATCTTCTACAGTTAGACCGCCTTGATGATGTCGCTGAGCGAACCAAAATATCGCTGGGCGAAAAATAGCTCCCCTGTTCCAGAAAATCCCTGTCTTGAATCGCCAAGCTTTCGCCTCAGGATCGCTAGGCGAAAGTGTCCTTTACTGTTCCAGCTGAACTCTCTGCCTACCTTCGCCTACCTTTCGCCTCTCCGTCGCTTAGCGAATATGGCAGTTACTGTTCCAGCTGAACTCTCTGCCTACCTTCGCTAAGCTTTCGCTTTCATATCGCTGGGCGAAATATCCTGATACACTTCGCTCTGCAATCGCCCTAGGATCGCTAGGCGAATGTCTTCATGCTTCTCTTCAATAATTCTTTTGATGTTCAGGTCCTGGCTTGCTTTTTCCTACACAAATGGGGAAGAATGAGATATACAAAGAATAATTGGCATTTATTCATAAATTCCATGCTTTTCCTAAGATAACTTGCAAAACAAGTAACTAAAAGGCATTATAAAAGACATGGATTTATTCATAATTTGCCACTTATCAATGCCAATCCGTGTTAATTCATGAATTAAGTTATCAATTTGTAGTTTAAAATCATTCCTAAAGTTGTTTGGAAGCTTGGGTAAGCTTGGATAAGTCAAAATGGTGAAAAATCATGTTTTGAACATTTTATGTGTTGTCAAACTCGCCACGGCGAGCTTCTGGCGAGCTTGCAGCGAATTTCATCATTTCAGTTCTGGACCAACTCGCCATGGCGAGATGGAGCTCGCTGGGCGAGTTATGACAGTCCCTCTAGGGCTGTTGTACTTCGTTCAGTGAGCTGTGTACGCGTCGGGCGAGGCATTTGGTAACCAATTTCAATGAAAACCCTAATTTCCTAAGAAAACACCATTTTGACATATCCAAAGGGTTTTTAACATTTAAGGAATAGATGAACAAGGATTCGGCAATGCATTAAAGGTACAAGAGCAAATTTGGAAGAGCCAGGTAGTTATTACAATAAGATAATAAACCCTTAAGTACGACATATGACAACGATATGCCTAGAACCTATAATAGGTTAGCAAGAATAAAGATACTCATTTAAGCGTATGAAAGTACAAGGAATTGTTTCAACACTCAAGTAGCAGAGAATTATTCACCTTGATGAATGCATTAGATATGCATATGATTAGAATAAGGTATCAGTTATACCTATGAATAATTAAGACAATAATCAGACTATAAGGTTAAACGTGTCCATCAGGCTCCGGATTATGCCGGATGGGACTTCTTCGAGAGGGTTGTCCACATGTAAGATTACAAGTTATATGTATGTATATGTTTATATATATATATATATATATATATATAAGAATAATAAGAATAAGATAATTAAAAGTAAGTCGTGACTCTATGACTCCCTGTTAGTAGTGGAGTTAAGGTACCCCGTTAGTAGCGGTTAGGCATTCTTTAGATGTAAGTCCTACACGGCAATAAGATAAGTTAAGTCGTGATTCTCAGGCTCCCCGTTAGTAGTGGAGTCGAGGTTCCCCGTTAGTAGTGGACATGCATTGTTTTTATGTAAGTCCTGCACGACGATAAGAGGAGTCTGGTGTTAGCCTCAGATAGGAATTTCACTGGTAAGATGGGAGATGTATTCCGGGGTTACTCCACTCGGATGCACTCCATAAAATGAACCAAGATAATTATGTATGTTCAACGCTAACTTTCTAACTTATGATAACAGGAAGATATGTGTGTGTGTGTGTGTGTGTGTGTGTGTGTGTGTGTGTGTGTGTATATATTACAATGAGAATATGACAAAGTAGTCATCAGATATAAGAAAGTGATCCTAGTTTTCCCCTCGATCACTAAATAATGAGATGTGAATAATATGAATATGATAAGAATATGATAGAGACATATAGCGATCCTAGTTTTCCCTTGATCGCTAAGGTATGTAGAGACTGACGGCGATCCTAGGATCCCCGAGATCGCCTGAAGCTTAGGGTAGGTGGAACTCACTGAGACGCCCGTCTCACCCCAATCCCTTAATTTAGTTTCAGGTAAGCAGGAGGTTCGCAAATAAGAGTCTCATGATGAAGTTCATCAGGGAGACGCTGAGTGGAGTGCAGCTGCTCGTCATGAACCAACCCAGGATTTTCATTGGTATTTGTATGTATATACGTACATTAGTGGGACTTTACTAGGTGCATAAACGAGCAAGTTTGTAATCATTCAGTTGTATCTTATTATTATTGAAAATGTTAATGTATCCAGTATCAGATTTAATATGCATGCTAAATATTCTAGATAAATTTAGTATGGGTGTTACAAAAGATTATTTAGAGATTGAAAGTGACATAGAATTAGCTGAGAATAATGACAAAATTTGTCTCATTTATGATATGCACATATCACGTCTTTACAATACAAGATACATCACTTCAAACATGAAAAGTAATCTTTGACCAAGAGAGAGATAGAGAGACCAAGTTAAGTACCATTTTTATTTAAAGACTTACAAAATAATAAACGTTGACACAAAAGTGAGGCGTCTCTAGTCATTGTCCTTAAGGATTTATCCGCCTCATAAGTGTAAATCCTCTAAGATTCAATAGAATCTTCACATATATGAATCATACTAGGTAACAGAACAACAAGAACTCAACTCAAGAATAATAGGAAGATTTTACTACAAAATTTGTAAATTGAAGAGGAAAAAAAGAAAAGATGGTTTCCACGTTCTCATTAAAATGAGTCATATTTTTCACACAAATAAGGAGAGAGAAAAATGGAGTCTTGGCAGTTGCTTATGCTTTAGGTTTCTAGGATCCTTCTTTGATGACATTTTTTCGTTCCATCACTACAAGCCCAATGAAGACCTGGGTGGAGGTGGACCCTCGGTTAAGTCTTGACACTTGCATTTCATCCAGATCTCTGGGATCCATCTTTGATGATATTTTGTGTCCCTTCCCTGCCGACTTTGACGAAGACCTGGGTGGAGGTGAACCCTCGGCTTAGTCTTTTTATTTCTTAAGTCTCTCGGAAACAAGTTCTCGACTAAGAGGTATGTCTCTCTTCCCTGCCAACCCGGTGAATACATGGGACGAGCTAGGATAATTGGGACGTCACCAACTGATTGAATGGTGTCATACCCCATTTTTTGACTTATATTTTTGTGTGTTTTATCTTTTATTATTTTTATTATTACTTTTTATTATTTCATTCTTGTTATAGTATTTTATTTGCATTTTTATTATTATCATTATTAGCATTTTCATTATCCTTAATATTATTAATGTTAGTGCTATTCTATTTTTCTTTAATAATATCATATTATCTTTTATTACTATTAGGGTTTTATTAGTTTAGTTAATATTATTAAGTTTTCATCATTTTTTATTATTGTTATCATTTCCATTGTCATTACTATTATTTTTATTATTTTTATTTGCATTGTCATTTTTATTAGTACCATTTTCATTATCATTATTTTCATTATTATCCTTATTATTATTTATTATTCTCCATTTTACCTTTTTATTTTTTAAATACAAAAAATCAAAAAAAGGTGGAGTTCGCAGTGCGAAATAACCTTCGCACTGCGACCTCTGCGAAATTTTCTGCAGAATTTTATACATTGGTTTATCTTTTTTGCTTTCAACTACAATTGTTATTATTAGCATTATTACTATTATTATTGCTATTTTGTGACTGATTTGGTGCAGCAAGGCAAGAATTAATGTGTGACATTAAAGGTAAAAGGAAAGAAGGATTTTCTTCCAACCTATCATGTGATCAAACAAATTGGCTGCCCTTGGTCAGCTCTTGTCCCTCCAAATTGACCCATCACCCAACCTAAGCTTGCCAGCCAGCTGCTTGATCCCTTTCCTTCCCTTTTTCTCTGCCAAAACCAGTCAATCACAAGTGGTTTTCTTGCAAAAAAAAGCTGTTTGGTGTGCCCTGTTTTGAGCTGGATTTCTCCTCCCACACATAAGCCCACATGCTCATTTTGCTTCCCCCAATCTCCCTGTACATGGCAGTACACGTTTTGATTGCTTGACCTTCCAAGATTGCAAGGATTGATCCCAAGAATCATCCCTTTTGCAGCTGCCCTGTTTTACAGTTTTTATCATCATTACCTTCTAGAAGTAATGGCATTTGTGGCTGAGATCAGTCAAGACCTTGCCCCTTGGCACAAGGCAAAGCAAGTTCTATCCATTAGCATTAAATGCAAAGTGTTCTAGCCTGGATTTAGCCCACAAACCAGCTAGAATCTAGAGATTTACCATCATTACATAGATTTGCATTTTGGCCTATAAAAGGAATGCCAAGGCACAAGGATCACACACAATTGAAAACCAGTTGCACAAACAATCAATAGACCAAAAGAGCAGCCTTACACACACACGAAATTCACACCAAATCTCCCACATTGCAGCATCAAAATCAGTTCATACACAAAGCCAAAATCAACTAGAACCTTGTTCTTAACCATCAATCAAGCAAGCAAGCCACTTCCAAACTATTGCTGAAGCATTGCTAGGAGTTCTGTAAGTCTCCTTTAATCTTTATTTTGCATTGTGTTTGCTGTTTGCATCCTTTGTTTTGTTCAATTTTGCTTTGTGCACAAAAACCTCTTTTGAAACTTAAAAGGGACCTCAAAGGGGCCAAGCCTTAAAACTGTGTTTTTCCACCCCATTTTCTTCCATTTTGTCAAGCTTTTTAACCTCCTTTGGGTTCTGAAGTTTGCTTAGAAGCAGTTTCTGAACTTCTGTTCAGAAACAGCTTCTGAGTTTGAAAATTCGCATACTTCGCAGAGCAAAGTATTGCTCGCACTACGAACACACCAGAACCTGACTTCGCAGAGCCAAGTTCTGGCCGCTCTGCGAAGTATGTGAAATTCAGAACATGAATCAGGCATTTAAATGTCAAATTTTTGGGATTCCAGCCCTTGATTCAGAACCTAAAGAGGGTTAAAACCATTTTTGTCCAAACCCAATTCATAATCATGCACAAACTTTGAAGATTTCACAAGTTAGTGCGACAAATTTTGAGTAACTTGTGAAACAAGTTATGTTCTCAATATTTTCAAAACCAAGTTTGAGCAACAAGCTAAGTTAGTATATTTCAAAACAAACTTGAACAACCATGTTGTTCATGATTTTCAACTTAAACGCGAACTTAAGCCGAACTTGCTCATTCTTTAAACCAAGCTCGAATTGAGCCGAACTTGTGAACTTTCCAATTTTGTGCATGTTTTATGATTGTGTTTGTCATTCAAACTTGAACTAAACTCGTTCTTGAGTTTCAATAACTTAAGCAACAAGTAATGTTCATGATTTTTAATAAAATCGAACAACAAATTTGTTCGTGTTTTCTTTTCTTTTCCTTTTTAAAGCTTTGGCTCCCTTTGAGATTTCTCCGAGTGACGAAACCAAACTTGAATGAAACGGGAATGGCTTGACGTATGTCTCCCCAAACCTCGGTTGCACGAATGCGTGACGTATGTCTCGTCGCTCGGGCAACCGTCATTCCACCCTTTGACGCGTCTAGCACGCTAAACCTTCCCTTGGCCCCCTTGTGGCCATTTTTTACCCTTTTCTTGGCCCTCGTGGTCAATCCGAACCTCTCGCGCCTTTGCGCGTTTATTTTTAACCCTTTACGCCTTGCGCGAATTTTTTTCGCCTCAGTGCGTTTGTCTTTTATTTTTCAAAACATTCACGCCTTGCGCGAGTTTATCGCCTAGCGTCCACCTTTCATCATGTTAAAACTTTGTACGTCTTCGTACGTTTTAAAAACCTTTGTTCAAGTCCGAGTGCAAAATCTTTTTATCAAATCATTTATCTTTTATGCATTGTCGTCAATGGCAAGTTCGGCAACAACCCGAACAGTTGACATTTTATTTTCCTGTCATCAATGGCAAGTTCGGCAACAACCCGAACAGTTGACATTTACTTTCATTTACTTTTACTTTTTTTCAAACTTTTTCGCCTTCGGACGCGAACAAATCTTTTTTAACTAAAACGAACCAACGTACAAACTTTTTCTACCAAAGAACTACGTACGCTTTGAATTCTCCGACTACCGGGAGATACGTAGGAGCAAGATCGACATCTTGTCAAGCCCATTAATAAAAAACCTGTTTTTTCCTTTCGTTCGTTTTTATCTCTTTCTTCGTCTCGCATTATGTTTTTTTATATATCCTTTTATACATGTTTAAACACGCAAGTAAAACATCGAAGCATTTTAAGCCTAAGCCGACTAAGAGGTTCCCGTTGAGTACAACGGATGTGAGGGGTGCTAATACCTTCCCCTCGCATAATCGACTTTCGAACCTAAAATCTTTTCTCAAGGTAATTTAGAACTTTTTTCCTTTTTCCCCGAAAAATTAAAAGTTCAGTCGTAATTTAGAATTAGTGATTCAATGCTAGTCAATAGCTTGACATCCGAAATTCGACGCGACAGAAATGGCGACTTCACTGGGGATACAGGATTTTTCCTCACTAGTGAGTCAAGCCTATCTTAGTTAGCTTTTAAGTTAAATGTTTTATCTTTTTGCTTGCATGCTTTTATTTTTATTGTCTTTATATGCTTTTATTCCCTTGCTTTATATCTATATATTTCATATTGCTTTATGTTTTGCGTTCGTCACCATCGTGAGAATACTACATAGTATGTTATGAAATCGTCATAAGTTATTCTCATAATGATAATGGTGTATACCACTCTTAGACTTGAACCACTGTGATCCCTAGATGTGGACTCAAGTGTTCTATTGCCATTCAAACGTTATATGTAACAAGATAACTATAACGTTGGTTAATGGGCACTAGACGAATCATGCTGAGGGACATGAGTGTCCTAGATGGGATTTGTCCCTCCTTCATAACAGGAGATATATCTTTAGGCATCTTGATGAAATATGACTGGAAAAATGCATGGCCATGCCGAATTAAGTCAATATGAGATATTGGACTTATTCGTTATTCAATATATTTCGGGATCAAGAAATATAAATATTGAGTTATACAAGGGTGACGCAATTTATGCCTTGTGTTCAATAAAGAAATTAGGACAAAGGAGTAATTGTACACATAGATATTATCATGGAAAAGGTTTTGTCAGTTCACTTGACATTCTTGTCACTTGGGTAGCAGTGATGTGTTGCTACATACCGCTCACTGGTTATAATATTAAATATAAGATTTAATATTGTTGGATATTTGGTTGTTGGCTTCATGTTTGCTAAAATCAAATATACAAGCAATGTGCGTCTTCAAAAGCTGGGCCTTCAGAAGCTGAAGAGTACTTCAGAAGCTGGGTCTTCAGAAGCTGAACAGTACTTCAGAAGCTGAACCTTCAGAAGCTGATGTTCAGACGCTGAACAGTACTTCAGACGCTGAACCTTCAGAAGCTGATGTTCAGACGCTTAACAGTACTTCAGAAGCTGTATGTTTAGAAGCAGACCTTCAGAAGCACTTCTTCAGAAGCTGGTTTTCTGTGTTCCTGTGTTCGCGCCTTGGAGTGTTTATTTTCTCATGTGATTTGTTGAAGATTTAATTGAAGAATTCTCCAAGCTGCGTTTCTAGAAGGAAGAAGAATTTCGCAAGATATTTTCTGAAGATTGGATTCAATTATTTGTGAATATATTTTCAAAGAAATCTTTGGAAAATATATTTCTAGGAAATAAATTGCTTCTATATGTTTCTAAAGTATTTTGGAAATATATCTTTGAAGGATTTAGCTCAAGTTTATGTTGCTGCTGAAATTATAAATAGAGGACGCTGTCATTGAAGAAAAAAAGATCTCAACCAAAGCTATCATTGAAAGAGTCTTAGGTCTTGAGTCTGTTAGTTGTGAGTTGTATGCTCTATTTTTCTGTACACCACTCAATTGTTTAGAGTTAGTTTAGTTTATTGAGTTGTAATCACTTGAAGCTTTTAAGCAAGAGTGACTGATTATGTTTTGAAGAGTGTCTTCATCTTTGATTTGTTAGAGTCTGATAATCACTGGGGCAGTGATTGACTGAGGGAAGTAAGAGGGAGTCTTATATCTAGGAGTTCCTAGGTAGAAATACCACGGGTAGTGATTAAGTGAGAAGGCTGTGAAACAGGGGTTGTTCACATAGGACTTCGAATTGATACTATTATAGTGGATTTCCTTCCTGGCTTGGTAGCCTCCAGACGTAGGTGTGTTTGTCACCGAACTGGGTTAACAAATCACCTGTGTGTTTTACTTTCTGTCTGTTTTTTTATTCTGCTTCTGAACTGATGTTTTGTATACTCTGTTTTACGGTTCAGAAACAGGTCCTGCCAGAAATTTCAAATAGGCTTAATTGCAGTTTTGCCCCCTATCTTTTGTCAATTGTACGATTTTGCACCCCATCTTTTTAATTGAGCGATTTTGCACCCTCTCTTTTACCCCCTTTCTGATTTCATAGCCCCTCATGTGTTTCAGTGCTGATGTGGACAGTGATTAGCGACGTGGCACACGATGATTGGGATAAAACAAGTACACAACAGCAAAAGCCACCCAAAATGACCATTTTGCCCTTAATTACTTCAGATCCATGTGAAAAGACAAAAATACCCCTTTCTTTTTCCTTCTTCCACCCTCATGGGTTTTGGATCCATTGTGTTTATGTACCAGATGCAGAAATCAAA
This sequence comes from Medicago ruthenica, assembly GCA_018208015.1. Classification (NCBI taxonomy): domain Eukaryota; kingdom Viridiplantae; phylum Streptophyta; class Magnoliopsida; order Fabales; family Fabaceae; genus Medicago; species Medicago ruthenica. The sequence goes on along the minus strand of CM031374.1, from coordinate 86,921,993 downwards.
AGAAAAACAGTGTAATTGTGTTAGGAGGAGGGGTTGTGTTACTGAATGGCTGCAACCTTTCATTTGTTATTCTTTTCCTTGGCCGTTAGGATTGAGACTACGATCTCCGGTTAACCACGTTCCAGCTAAAAGCCAACCTGTGGTGAATCCCGGGAGACAAAGTCAAAGCGCTTGATCCTTTGCCCCATACTTTGAGATGCTTCTCCCCGCCGATCAAGCTGCGACGCTGCTCGTGATAGGCTTAGCTTTAAGCCGCTATCGTTCGGTTCGAATAAGTCAAGTCCCCTCGGTCGGTTCGCTCAGGTGGTCTTCCCTTATCTTCTCTTCTCTAACGTCCAGAGTTGTTCTGGTTTAAAAAAGGAGCACCGGCCGAGCGCCCTGAATGAATAATAAATGGACAGCAAAGGGAATCAATCTAGAGCGATCGCCTTGAAACGTCGGTGGGAGAGAGAGAGCGAGAGAGAGAGAGAGAGAGAGAGAGAGAGAGAGAGAGGAAGGAAGGAAGGAACGAGAGAAAGAACGAGAAGGAAGGAAGAAGAAGAAAGGGGTATTTTTGTCTTTTCACATGGATCTGAAGTCATTAAGGGCAAAATGGTCATTTTGGGTGGCTTTTGCTGATGTGTACTTGGTTTATCCCAATCATCGTGTGCCACGTCGCTAATCATTGTCCACATCAGCACTGAAACACATGAGGGGCTATGAAATTAGAAAGGGGGTAAAAGAGAGAGTGCAAAATCGCTCAATTAAAAAGATAGGGTGCAAAATTGCACAACTGGCAAAAGATAGGGGGCAAAACTGCAATTAAGCCATTTCAAATATTATTGCCAATGTTACAAGAACCTATAGGGTCACACACAATAGAACGGTCAAAAGGAGAAATATAAGTAATACTTATAAGATGGGGTGCGTTTAGCAATTGACGCTAATTAGTTAGCGGAAGCTAATGGGTTAATGGGCTTACGGAAGCCCAATAGCGGTTGCTGATTTCAGAACACACAAGGAGCTCTATAAATAGAACTCCCGTGCTGAAATCATTTGACACTTTTTCGTGAAACCCTAAAGCTAAAACCGAAACCCTACTTTTCTCTCACACCTCTGATCGCTTGGCTAGCACTGGGAACCAGAGGAAACTGTTCGTGTGGACGAGTAGAGGCTTTGCTTTCTTGCTTGGCTGTGATCAAAGAAATCGTTTCTGCACTACAAGAGGTAACAATTCCATCACTGATTCATGTCAAATTCGTAATGATCCAAGGAAAGAAAATCGAAATTTTAAATTTCCGCTGCCTTATCTATGACGATTTTCCTTCAGTGGTATCAGAGCCAATTATGAAACCATGAATCAGATTGTTTTGTTTGCTGCTTTATGTTTTAATCAGATTAAACATATTGAATACAATTAAATAATAAAGAAGAATTAAAATTGGCATGGCATCACGTTTTCTGTGCATGGCTTTTCAATTTGTTTGAAGCTTCAGAAACCGTCTCTGGTGAAGCATCAATATATCGATTATCCATATCGACGGAAACATGTTTCTCGATCACATACACATATAATAATATCATATCACTTTTATGTGCATGGCTTTTCGATTTGTTTGAAGCTTCAGAAACCGTTTTCTAGTGAAGCATCAATATATCGATTATCCATATCGAAAGAAATATGATTGATAAATTTTGTGTAACAAAGGTATATATGATATACTTGTCTTGATCGTTCACTAATTAAGTCAGATGATATTTGTTCATATTGAATGATTGTAAACTGAAGCTTCGGAACCGATACAGGTGAAGCATTCTAAATTCGATCTTCATATTGAATAAACAATCAGAGTACTTTGTTTGGTGTGATTATATTGTTACAATAGGATTCATAACGCCGCAAGTGTTGTTCCGTTATGATTAGGGTTACTGTTAGGGTTCTCTGAAACGTATCAAATGTTGATGCGAAACACAACGTTAATTCAAAGTGAATCGTTCATATTGAATTAGCTTCCGGGGCGCTGCCCCCTTGACCCCCGTCCGCTGACCGGGCAGCGGAACCCCCGGCTAATCTGCGTAGTGTGATTAATCGCCGAATTTTAATTTAATTTGTTTAACTATGAGGTGTTAATAATAATAAAATGTGTATTTATTATTGTTTTGTGAATGATTATGTCCTTAGTCTCATTATTTCTTTTACTTTGGAATTTTGAAATACGGTCTGCGTGTCGTGCCTCTTGAATTCTATATGTACATTCTCTTCTCATCCACTCCCTCGTATGTAAACCGAGTTTCTTTATATGTAATGTAATTAGAATACAAGGAGGTAATAGGACTATTAACGTTGGATTAGCCCTGGAAGTCTAGCTTGGAGAAGCAAGGTCGTTTCTAGGATTAGTTTAGATTCTCTCATTGGCTTGAGAGAATCATAGCGTTAAGAGGCCATAATCATGTCACTTTAATTTGTATAATTGTTATGCATGTTTGAATGTTTGGAGTGCGAATATATATGATATATAAGTCGTGGTGAGGTGAGATTAAACTAAATAAAATCCTTCAAAATAATATATTAAGTTTAATTCTTTCCAAAAGAATAACACCCTACAAGACTAATATCAAATGTGTGGGTCTGCCTTAGTGAAGCTCATGTTCTATATTTGTAAGTCGCGATGCGGTAATATCATTTACCCGATTGTTATTCTATTGGAGTTTAACTTGACTAAATTAATTTTAATAAGATTAGAATAAATTTAGAAGCAAGAATTGGGAAATATCTATATGATAGATTAGAGTAAGAAATTGTTTCTGCACTACAAGAGGTAACAATTCCATCACTGATTCATGTCAAATTCGTAATGATCCAAGGAAAGAAAATCGAAATTTTAAATTTCCGCTGCCTTATCTATGATGATTTTCCTTCAGTACCCGCCTGAACCAAACCCAAATTGACGGGTTTTCCCCGCTTTGACAGGGTTTGGTTATGGGTTTGGGTTTTCCCCAATTTGAAAACACAGGTACGGGACGGGTAATGGAGATATAAGTACCCACTCCGAACCCATAACGAAACTCGTCCTGAAAGTAAAAAATCAATTTATCATTCCTTTTATATAAATAGAAACTCAAACCCTAAATCATTTCACTCGCACAAAGTCTCAGTCTTTCAGACCACACTCACTTCTCTAAGTTCTCTCTCTTCTCCTTCCATATCTCACACCCACGGTCTCTCTCTTCTCCATCACCATAGCCATAGATTGTCATCATCTCTTTGCTAGATAATGCATTACAACATTGAGCCCGGGGCTGAAAAATACTTCTTTTTTATTAAAAAAAATTATCTGCTACGGGGATTGGGATGTGGCGGGGATACCCGAACCCATCGGGGACGGGGATGTGATTCGATTTCGCATCCTCGTGGGGTATTGGTAGGGTAACAGGTAAGTATTTGGGAGTAGGGTATAAGGCCGAGGAAGGTAAAATTTGTCCCTATCCCGCCCCATTGCCATGCCTACCTACGATCTAGATCCAACGCCAAGAGTGTTCTTAAAAGAAAAATTATAGAAAATAAACAAACATGAGCTCTTGGGCCTTTCTTTTTACCTAAGGGTGGGATTTTATTTCGTAGGATCTACAAAGCTACCCATTTTTCTTGATCTCTTTCTGCCTTTGCTCGTAAAGAGATATCATTTTTGACTTCCAACCATTTTACTTCGGTGAGTTTGAGTGAAACCATCAAGAATTTCGTTGCAAACTCTATATCCACCCAGATATTAGCCACACTGATGTCCGACACATGGTACTTCATTTTAAGATATGCGGTGGAAGGTATCACACATAGTTTAGCAATTGTAGATCTCTGACGAGGCATTTGCAAATAGATTTACATTTCACCACTAGGAAGTGGCTCTTGACGGTCCTCCTCCAACCCTTTTCTCCAAATATTATTATGAGTTCTGAGTATCCCCATGGCTGGGTGGTTTCCTCGTTAAATCCCTAGAGGTCGGTCCCCATGTAATGCGTGACGTTTTTACTGAATAACTGTAGTTTTTTTTAACAGGTCAACATATACTTCATCACAGGTGTTGCACTGGTCATCTAGGACCCTCCTAACCTCAGAGTTATCCATCATACTAAGACTAGAATGTTGGATGTGATGGTTTGAAATTATGCAAGGTAACTCCACATCATAAAATGTTAGTAGAGGTTATATGGTTTGTCCCTTGATTAGGTTAATCTGACGAGGATGACCCTCAAACACTATTAGTGCATGGAGTTTTCTCTTTATTGAAATGACTATGGAATTTTGACCTAACAGATGTCCCTCGTTGATGATCATGGTAGAGCCAAACAGATTTGATGGGTAGTAGAAGATATTTATTATGCTAACCTCATGGAAGGTCTGTCCGCTTCAGGTGGAGGTCGGCAATGCCAGGGGTTGACATAGGCTCATTCAGTATCCATCCCAATCAGAAGGTTTTTCCTTACGTTGGAACCCTCTCGAGGTCATTCTAAATAATATGCTTCCCGGTCAAACTCTTTTTTGTCCTATATCTTTTGCCTTCATTGTGATTAACGACATTTTCTCTCACTATATATTTCTTTAATTTTCCTCCTTGAATGAGCTTCCTTCAATGGGTGCAATCGTTTGTATTTTGGCCATGTCTTTTATGGTAGCAATAATATTTGCTCCGGTCATGTGTCAACCTTCTATTTAAGTTGATTTAGGAATTATATCCCCTCTTCCTTGAATCTCGTGTTAGCACAGTCAAATAATATACTTTATCTGGAAGCATTTAGGGGGTCTATTTGGCGAATCTCTCCACCAATTGTCAGTGCTCGCGGGGTTTATCTAGTATGGGCTTAACAATGTTTACTTATACTTCATATTGTATGTAGTTTTGGCTAAGGCCAGAAGCTCATTAAATGAAGGATTGTTCTTTAGTGTGACCTTCTAATGGAACTTGGATACCTCCCAAAGTCATTGTTTGAGCAAGAATACTTTCATCCCATTATCCTCCCTATAGACCAACATATCTTCTGTGGTGAACCGATCGATATAGTCCCTAAGTGATTCACCCTTCCCTTGGATGATAGTTGTGAGAGAGGCATTTGACTTGGTATAGTTGCGAGGTGCAATGAAATGCATTGTGAATTGTCTTTTGGGATTCGACCATGAATCGATGGAGTGGTGGAGGAGACTTTTGAACCACCCCATGGCTCCTATTTTTTAAAGTAAGCACAAATAGCTAGCATTTTTTGGGTCTGGAAGCGCCTCTAAAGCTCATAATGGTATCCACATTCTCCCAATGGTCATCGAGATCAATTAATCCTTCGTACATCTCCATGGTAGGTGGTTATTGGAATGACTGATGCAGAGTTTCTCTTGTGATTCTTCTAATGAATGGTCTGTTCATGACCAAATTTTCTTCATTGTCAATAAATTTTGAGGATGTTGGCGCATGTCGACATTTCTTCCCTAACGAGGAACGAGGTGCATTATACTGCCAAAAATATTAAGGTCGGGAGTTGCTCCCTCCTCTCCTGCGATCATTGTCGTGGCAAATAATACGACGCCACTGTTTGTGTCGGAGAATAGAAGAGTCGACTGGAGTGGGTGTGGTGCAACTTTTATGGTGGCTCATGGTGGATGATGATTGTCCTTCATCAATGTGAGGGGTGTACCTACAAAGACATTTCAACGCTCAAGTCAATGAAGTCTCAATGCTTTGAGGTGATTTCTCAGAATGAGAACGTGTACCTGATATTAGTGTGGACTAATCTATTTATAGACTCGTAGAGTGGATAAGCCAGTTTTACCCTTATGGCTCGATGGTCAGGCGATCGGTTGATCATACGAGGGACTTAAATTTGCTCTAAGCATACTATTTGGTGCATCGTGGCTCTTCGTCGGTGTAAGTGATTTGTAGATATGAATGGATGCCTTTCGAGATCATGGATTCTAGGCCATGAGGATTGGGCATTTGCCCGATCCAAACTAGACGGACTGATTATATCCGGTTTTTTTTTTATTTTAGAAGCATACATAAGTTTGCATCGAAACTTTTATAAAAAGTAATTTTGTGCACTTCTTGTAGTATTTATTTTATAATATTGTGTCATACGTGGGAATCATGTTTCTAAGATTGTCCTTCAAAAAAAATGTTTCTAAGATTGCACCTCTTAAGTTGAAAAAAAAAGTATTGGAAAAAAAGTTTAAAATTATACATGTGGAATCATGTTTCTAATCTCCACCATTGAACTCTCTTATCATCATCTTTAAACATGCAATCTCTTTTACATCACGAAAAAAAATACTTGTTTTTAGGAAATCCAAGTGCATGTGCACTGTATGATCTGTTAAAGCCATATTTGTTCATAGTAATATTTCCAATTTTAATATAATGATAAACCAAAACCAGACTTATAAACTCAAACAAGTAGATATACATAATTAAAATAGGATGACCGGCCAAGAAAATAAATATATGTGTACACAATGATGTATTACAAATAATTAGCATCAAGGAACTGCAATAATAGTGTGTTGATTGCGATTTAGTTTGAGGAGTTTGTTGATGGACATCACTGTAATAATGAGTAGGAGAATGAGCCCAATGAAAGAGGCTATTAAGGCACCACCACCTCTGTTGCAATAGGACTCAAATTTGTCACATATTTTATTCCATTTTGCATGTGAATTACCATTCCTTCCTAATTCTGACATAGCTGTTGCTGCACCATCTCCACTTGATGCTAGAGCCAAAGCCATCTAATTCACCCAATTAATAAAAAAAAATATGATCAATCAGTTCTCATATGTTAGTATTTTAATTTAAATGATCAATTGGAGGTGAGGAGCACTGCTAAAAAAATGTGTCATTTATTTAGTACCGTGTCAAATACTGCAATCAGTGCAAGTTGGAGGCCTTTGTTATGAAATTTGGGTCCTAATATATCCATTGCTATCATCACCAAATTATGAAGACTGACAATTCCATTGGCTACCACAAAGTACCTGTATTCTCGCCACAAATTAAATAATATGGTGAAAATTAAATGTCTAATATTATTATTATTATTAGAAGAATTTAATTTTTCAATGAAAATGTTTAAATACATAAATTAAAATAAATTAAAAATAAATCTAATTCTTGTGACATAAGTGTTAGAAATGTTTAAATTAGAGAGTTTGATTATTCTGTCTCGAATTTCATCGATAATGTAATTTTTTTTCAGTAGTGATATATATTGTAGAACATAAAATAAATCAAAAACAAGGAAATTAAATCATGGTATGGACTAACACAAAAGCTGGAGTATGCTGAAACTTGGCAGTAAGAGGAACTGTTATTGGGGTGCTACCAATGGTAGCAACTACAAAGCTTTTGGTTTGTTTGTTGACTGACATAACAAGTGTAGCTGATACAGTGGCCAAAAATGCAACCACCCTAAGGGACAAAAGGATCCAATCCTTCTTTGGTTTGGTCTCAGGAACAACGTTGAAACCAGACTCAATTTTTTCTTCATTTCCTGAGGCCATTGTGATAGTGTATAGTTATTGGAGTTTGAAAATGTTATGTTCAAATGGCTTGAAGGATGCGTTATTATAGATGGAAGACAGAAAAATTGATGAACCATATCGGTTGTTAAGTCTAAGAAGCTAAATGTAGATTCTGTCTGTAAATTCAGCAGGTTGTCTATCCAACTAAACTGTCGGTTGTTATCCACTGGTGAGAAATATGTGAGGACTTGTGTAACTCGGTCACTTTGATATAAAATTATTTTTTACTTTCATCAATTTACAATGTAATCGGTATTTAATTCATATGTACAAAATATTTTTACATGGTCAATCAATCAGATTATAAAAATTGTTTGACTTCGTTTATAATTATTTTAAAGACACATATATGAATGATTTATTAACGTTGTAAAACTTTTTATATTGACATTGTATGAAAATTAAACTCATTGTGATGTGCAAACTTTTATTTATGATGGTGTTGGAGGTTGAGAGAGGAGAAGAATAATTTGTGGTTTAATGTTTTGACCGAAAAAAAAAGGGTGTTGGTTAGTGGTGGTGTGGTTGCGTGTTCAGATAAAGATTCAGTGTAGTGGAGAGATATTCATAGGATTGGAGATGAGTTTCATACTACCAAGTAAGTTGGTTCTCAAAACTTTAAGAAAATGTGATTGGTAATTCAATGGATTCTCTTTTTTGGCATGATTTTTGGATGGTGTGTGGAATTAAAGAATCGCTTTAGAAGACTTTATAGTCGGCAAAGTGAAAAAAATGTTTGTATGATTGATATGGTGTTGAATGATGTAGAGGGGTGATCTATGGTGGAGGTGGAGGTGGAAGCATAAATTGTTTCAATGGGAGGATGATTTAGTTGTGGAGTGTTTTGTGCTAGTTGGTAACATTGTTTTGCAGGAAAACTCTTAAGATATGCGGACTTAGAGAAATATTTTTACCGGTGAATCCTCAATCGGGAGGGCTTACCGGTGGTTGAAATATGATTTCAAAATTGATAGGTCTCCTTTGTATGAATTTACATGGAACAAAATTGTTTTCATTGAGGTTTCTATCTTTGTGTGAAAGTTATTGCGAGATAGACTCTCTACAAAGGATAATCTTGCAAGTCGTGAAGAAATCTCTTGAGTTATATATCGTGTTAGTGGTTACAGATTACTTGAATCTTCTCAACATGCATTTGTATAATGTAAATTTTTGGTTATGTTTAGAATTTAGAAATTGTTTGGTTGAGTGTTGGTAGTGCAATGTCCAATAACGTGTTGGATCATGCTCATTCTTTTAGTGAGTAATGTTCTTCTCGAAAGGTGCATCGTAAAGTACTGCAACTGATTTCGAAGATTTGTGTGCGGACTATTTGAAAAGCTCGTAATGCCTTCATCTTTAAACGTAAAAAGTTTGTCTTGAATAACATTGTAGAAACTATTAAATTGTGGTCTTGGTGACGGTTCAAAACCTATATTAAAATATTCAAGTTTAAACTTCACCAATAGTAGACTCATCCTTTTATGCATTTGACATCCCTGACTTGAGTGATTTTTATGTATTCTTTTTTTGGGGGTTGTTTTATCTTGTATGGTAGGTTTTTTTTTAAAAGATTTGGTCATGGTCGCATGCTTTTTGACTTGTAATTGTTTTACTTATCCTTGGTACATTTCTTTTGAGAGGACTTATCCTTGATACATCTTTTATTTTTTTTAAGAATTATCCTTGATGCATTTTGTGCATTCGATAATTATTATTAATATTTTTTGGTCTTTTTGAAAAAAATTATTAAACTCAAATAGTTATTATATATTTTTAATCATAACTACTTTTGATTTATTCTTCGTTCATTAAAAATATGATTTCAAAATTGAAAGGTCTCCTTTGAATGAATTACATGGAACAAATTGTGTTTATTGAAGGTTTCTCTCTTTGTGTAAATGTTATTGTGAGATAGACTCTCTACAAAGGATAATCTTGCAAGTCGTGAAAAAATTTATTGAGTTATATACCGTGTTAGTGGTTGCAGATTACTTGAATCTTCTCAACATGCATTTGTATAATGTAAATTTTTGGTTATGTTCATAATTTAGCAATGGCTTGGTTGATTGTTAGTAGTGCAATGTCCAATAATGTGTTGGATCATGCTCAATCTTTTAGTGGGTTATGTTCTTCTTGAAAGGTGCATCGTAAAGTACAAGCAACTGATTTGGAAGATTTGTGTGCAGACTATTTGAAAAGCTCGTAATGCCTTTATCTTTAAACGTAAAAAGTTTGTCTATGAATAATGTTGTAGAAACTATTAAATTGTGGTTTTGGTGACGATTCAAAACCTATATTAAAATATTCAAGTTTAAACTTCACCAACAGTAGACTCATCCTTTTATGCGTGTGAGATCCTTGACTTGAGTGATTTTTATGTATTCTTTTTTTGGGATTTGTTTTATCTTGTATAGTGGGTTTTTTTTTTTTAAGATTTGGTCATGGTCGCATGCTTTTTGACTTGTAATTGTTTTACTTATCCTTGGGAAATTTCTTTTGAGAGGACTTATCCTTGATACATCTTTTTTTATTAAGAATTATCATTGATGCATTTTGGGATCTGGATTCTCTCCTGCGTTTTCTCTGCAGCCATCCCTCCTGCCATCATCTCGACCACTCATCTATGTTTTTCTCTCTTTCCAAAATGGTTGTTATTTATTTATTTATTTGTTATGAATTCTCAACCGTTGGATGAAATGCAGGAGGGATGGCTGAACAATAAAGCCAGGAGAGGATCCATTTCCATGCATTTTGTGCATTGGATAATTATTATTAATATTTTTTGGTCTTTAAAAAAAATTATTAAACTCAAATAGTTATTATATATTTTTAATCATAACTACTTTTACAATAAAAAAAAATCATAACTACTTTTGATTTATTGTTCGTTCATTAAAAAATTTGACATTAATTATTATATTGTTTCGGTGAAAGAAATTTAAGATGAAATTATGATCTCTAGGTGTAAGTCCAAGACAATAAAGACTTTTCAGATTTAGATTTGAGCTATGCTAACTACTAGCGTCAATGAGCCCTAATAAGGAAACAAATAAATGATTTTTTTTTAGAGAACATAAAGTAAATTTTTTAGTATTGAAAAAAATAGTTTTTATATTTAAAAAATTTGACTACATAAATTCTAATATATTTGTTCTCTTTTTTTTTTTTGAAAGAATTATATTTGTCTTCTTAACTAATGTTAAGACATATTGTTAGCATTTTCCTTTTAAATTTATCTATCTCAAATAACACTAATGGGCTCAAAATTTGAGTTTCATTTTATTCGATTTTTTAGGGAATTCATTTTATTCAGTTTATCCATAAAAAATTAATTATTCTATGTTTTTTCCGATCCAATAGTGTAATGACTAAAATTTTATCTGTAAAGTGAATAAGTGGTGAATCTAAAGTTTGAACTCTGACATCTACATATATAATACAATGTTCGTATCAACTGAGTTATACTCCAATTATTCTATCTTTCTTATATAAAACAAGAATTGTTTATTTTTACTTTTTTCGTCCCTTTTTATAAGACTACTTTAAAAAAAAACTTTTGTCTCTAATATAATGATGTGTTTGGAATAGCGGTGGAAAGCCACCAAACCCATGTTCACACTAATATTAGAATTTTCAGCTTTGTAAAAATCACGTTAAAGTGGCATCAGGACTAGAGGTGTCAAATAGGTTGGGCTGGGCCGGACCGGCCCAGCCCGGTGGGCCAATGCGTATAACTGGGCTGGGGCCAGTCCGGCCCACCCGATGTATGGGCTATAAAAAAATTGAGCCTGGTCTGACCCTTACATGGGTCAGCGGCCCGATGGGCCGGTCCGACCCGTATTTCATTTTTTTTATTTTTTACTTTTTTAAGCGATGAAATGACAAAAAACTACTTTTTTTCACATACACACCAAGAGGATCAATAACACAAACAAACAGCTCACAATATAACTACCACATCATCAAATATTATCCACAGAAAATAGTTAGGGCATAAACATTCATCCAACCTTACAAAGTGCAACCTTAAATAATAAAATATCATGAGTCTGACAATTCAAAATAGATTAACAAAAGAAATTATAATAAATGAGAAGTGAGAACTTGGTTTAAAACGACAATTCAAAATGAGTATGACAATTCAAAATGTTAAGAGTCCCCTTGAGCACTTCAAAATAACTAAAAAGTGTATCTCTTGCTCTAAGTCCCTTGAGCACTTGGTTCATCGTACAAGTGTATCTCTTCTACTTCCACCACATCTGACTTTGGCTTAGACGAGAGAGTAAGATAGATTAGGGTTTTGTGTTGGACTTGGAGTAGACGTAAAAAATAAGTGGGCTTTTTTCTAAAAAAAAAGAAATAAACACATACCAATTTTTTTTAATTATTATTTTTTATATTTATTTTAAGTGGGCCAACCCCAACCTGACCCGTGTTTTAAATTGAGTTGAATTAGTTGGGCCAAAAAGGCCCGATTGCTTTTTGGCCCGACTTTTTGACGCCCGGTCCGACCCAAAAAATGGGCTAATGGGCCGGCCCGTTAACCCGACCCATTTTTGACAGCTCTAATCAAGAGGCTGGAAATTTGATTTAAACGCTCATCTAAATGGAAGCTAAGACTATCTGCAAATTTCTATATGCATTTATTACTCTTTTTCAAATACACATTTCATTAATATTATCAATATACATTGAAATATGAAAAGTTAACATTAAATATCTCTATAGACAAAGGGTAATTTGATAATAGTAACATACATTTATGATAAATTTATTACTTTAAACATTTTTCTTAATACCCGCAATTTCTGTGAACTTCCTGGAAAAAGAGGGACGGGGTATATGATTAGTTTGGCATTAAACTGAATTAAATTATGGGAAATGTTAACGAATGTTCCCGGAACACTCTTTAAGCACTAAAAGTGGTAAGTTTTTACGAAAATTTGTGCATTTATTGCATTAAAAATTGAAGTCTTTAATTTTTTTAAAGAATAATTTCTTTATTAGGTATGCTTAAAGAGTGTCCCGATGACAGTCGTTAACGATACCCTTAAATTATAGTTATTATAAAATAATAACCAATTTTTGTACCCAACCAAAATACTAATTAATGTTGGGAAATTCTTGTTTACTCATCAATATAAGGTGGGTAATACTACCCATGTTGAGTTGACCCAATCAAAACAATGTATTTATATAACATTAAAAATAATAGAAAACAAACAAATAACTTTGATTGGTGCCAACTCAGCATGGGTTGGGTTACCCATACCCAAGTTGTTACCATTAATGTTTGATAATAATTTAGGATATGATAAAAAAATGTGGAGTAATTTAATTTAATAATGACCGAAGAAAGAGTGTGTAAGGATGATGAAGTAGAGAGGAAGATGCGAGGAAAATATTGGTAGCAGAAGAAGAAGAAGAAGAAGAAGAAGTCGCAAGGAAGGAAGGAAGAAAGGGTTGTTTGGGTTGCTTCACTTTACCTTTTCTCTTTCCCTTTTCTTCTTTCAATCTTCATCTTCTTCTTTCTCTTTCCAACACAATCAAATTATTCCCAATTCTCATTCAATTCAATCAGAATCAACAATTCAACCTTCCTTCATATTTTTTTTTACCTTTATCCCCATATCAACGTTTTCTCCTTAAAATAATTATAAAAAAAGGTTTTTTTTTAATTATTTTCTTGGTTGACTTCGTTGTCTGAATCGCTTGTCGCAGAACACGGTCCAGGTGCCGCAGGTATTGTTAGATCCTTTGTTTTTGTTTTTTATTTTCTTTTATTTGTTCCATTTTTTTTACTGGGTTTGTTTTATTATACGTTTTGGGAAATTCAACATTTTGGGAATATTATACATTTGTTTGCAAAAAAGTCATCATTTTTTTGTTTTTATTTGGATTATGATTACTCATTTTGATGCCCGATTTTGAGGTTTTGCCTAATACAGTAGTTGGAATTTTGCGCAGATTTTATGCTATTTTTTCTTGTTTGAATTCGTTGTTTGACAGTTTCTTGTGCCTGACACACTTTTTGTTTCAATATCAAGATTAGATTGTTGACTATTTTTTATTTTTTTTTTTGTGTGTGTGTGTGTGTGAATCTTGGTTTGGTTGGTTAAGGTTTTATTGTGATGGTGTTGTTTTAATTTTTGCAGCTATGCAGAGTCAACTTGTGTGTAATGGTTGTAGGAGCATGTTGCTTTACCCTAGAGGGGCAACCAATGTTTGTTGTGCATTGTGTAACACAATTACCTCTGTTCCTCCACCTGGTAAGCTCCATCGCTGTTCTCGTTATTGAAAATTTTAAATTATTAGAGTTTTCACTAATTAGTGTTTGCAAATTATTCAATTTGAAAGAATTTTCATGTTGTGAGACTCTAAATCGATGTTAAGATGTTTACCGTAATGATGTTCCTGCAGGGATGGATATGTCTCAACTATATTGTGGAGGTTGTAGGACATTGTTAATGTACACACGTGGAGCTACAAGTGTCAGATGTTCTTGCTGTCATACTGTAAACCTTGCTCCAGGTAATGTGTATTTGCTAGTTGCTACTTGCTAGACAGATGAAGCTTAGTGGTTTAGTATTAGTTAAGTAGGTGACATATTGGTTTCGCTTAATATTATAATTATTATTGATATTATATTTTGTAATTGTTATGTTTGTTGCATTGCTTGATCATGGAATATGGTTAATAATGAACGACGTTCCAAAATCCTTGTGTACGGGTTACCCGGGGGTACATTAAGGTCATTGTATCTTGTTTCTTATGTATCCTTGAGTGTATGTTTTGAACTGTATTTGGATAAGAGGCAATGAAAGGGGGTTAGTGAAAGGTTTGGTTGTTTGGCCCGACTCACCTGCAGTTTGTAGATGATGATGTTCTTTTGTATGCATGGATTTGAATTACTTCAAAATGTGTTTGTTTTTTACTTTGATCCCGTTTTGAGGTCATTTATTGTGTTTTTATGAGCCTTGGTAAACGCGGTTTGGCTGTTACCGATGATCAGGTTGATGTTGTGACTTGTGAGTGGTTGATTTATGTTGGTCACGGCTAAAACAGTTATGTTATTTTGGCGTTCTTTCTTGCAATGGCCTCTTCCCTAGTGTTCCATTGTAATAATCTTTAATTTTCGGACGCTGTTGCTAAATAAGATTGCTAATGGCTATACAATCACTGAATAATTTCTTTGGGTGGACTTGCGACCCTGATTCAGTCTTCTTTGATCCTTGACTAGTATCCCTCCTTATTTTCTTGCTTTGTTCAAAAGTCTGTAGAAGATAAGTTTTAAAATGTTATACGGGATTCCTTTTGCATGCGGGTTATTTGGCTACTCGGGAGATTTATTTATGCTAAAAAGGATGGGTGCATAGTCTTTGGTAAGTTGGCTTTTGAGAACATTAGAGTAAATTGAGTAATAATGGTTAAGTGGTTATGGTGTCTAATTCCTAACCTTTTCTGCAAAGCTTAAAATGAAGCTATTTACCACAAGATTTTATGTAAAGAAATCCCAATATATCTTTGGTGTTGGGAGCAAGCCCCTCGAACCCACTGGCTCCAATAACTGGAATGAGGTTGGGTTTTGCTAAAATGCTTTTCCAAAAAGGTGGCAGCCCGGTTCCTATGCTTGTGAAAGGTGAATGTATGTTGGAGAGTGGAGATCATGAAAGAAGCACTTTTAGTAGAAAGAGAGAAAATGATGAGAATATTTCATGACTTTGTAGACTTTAAACGAGAAGAGTAGCTAATGTTTTTGTAAATTTGGAGGCAAAATTTCTTGGTAACATTTTACTATAAAAAAATAACGACAACCTGGTACTATAAAATCCCCTCTGTCTTATGTTCCTGGGAAGAGGCGGACAAATTTGTTATATTACTTTGAATGATATACTCTGAATTTTGTTTTCAAGCAAATTATACATAAAATATTTATCAGATTCCACACCACCCAAGGAACTGATTCTATTCAAACTAAAGAGAGCCTCCATCAATTCTTCCTTAAAAAAAAATATTGTTGAGTATACCGAATGTGTTGATTCTTCACTTTTGTCCTTACGTCATCTCTTTGAAATGAAGTCTGGAGAATACTGATCTTAAATCATGAAAATATAAAAACATGATTGTGTTGTAATAATTGTCAAGTAAATATTATGCCATTTATAAACAACTACATGTTAATCTGGGATTAAGGTTTATTTCTTGGTTGAAACTTGAAAAGTATATTTTCACAATCATTTTCTGGGTGTTGTTCTCTGATTTTTGATAAATTGAATTGCTTTACTCATATTATTGCTTGCATTTAGTCCAAGGTCAGTGTTTCATTATTTAATCTTGGTGACTGTTCGTCTTAATGAGTACTATTCCTTTTTTTACTCTTCAAACCTCTACTGTAGAGGCTTTGTATGCATGAAATCTTATTTGCACACTACAAGATGTTTTGTGCTTATGTTTTCTTCATTTCATTCCAATAAAGAATTCCATTTTACAGTGTGATAACCTATACTTATTATTTAATTAATTGATGTTTACTGATTTTTCATTGACGGGATTTGTTTCTTTGCTTAACAGTATCTAATCAAGTAGCCCACGTCCCTTGCGGGAACTGCCGGACAACACTCATGTATCCTTATGGAGCTCCTTCAGTCAAATGTGCTGTTTGTCACTATATTACTAATATCAATGTAAGTTGATATCTACATAATGTTTTTATCTGGGTATTGATAGTTTATTCTCGACAATGCTTCAAAAGTTTTAATATAAAATTTAAGACTAGAAAAATTCAAATTCCACGTACAAGAATATGTGGAAGTGTTACGAATCCACATACAAGAATTAAAGACTAGTATGAGAGAAAGGAAATAATGGATCTGTTTGAGTCTTGAAAAATCTGATTAGAAAAAGGATCCCAAAGGTTTTCTGTTGAAATTTGGGGCCTAACTCATCCCTACAAAACTAGCTTGTAAGGTAAGGTGTGCCTCCTCTTTATAAACTCTTCTCAAGAGTCCTATCTTTCCGATGTGGGACTAAATCCACCCCCTCAAAGCCAACACAATGAAGGCGTTGGAGGCTGCAATGAAGGCAAACCAAAGGCCGCAATTTAGGCGACTAGGGGCGGACCGCAATAAAGGCGGAATTTCCAACACCCTTCAACAAAGGGCAGCCTTTTTAATAAATTATAACTGAGGTGTTGGTTCAATTCCCCAAAGCTAACAGTTCAGAATGAATACCCCTTCCTTCCACCTTCCTACAAATTAACTGAAACCCCTTCCTTTACTACTATAACCACCTAACTAATTCTGTAGCTACTTTATAACTAACTCTATGACTCAAGCAAAGTGTGTTACATGCATTTATATTTTGCAAGTTTTAATCTGTGTTTTCAAATAGGAAAGGTTTCACACAGATTATTTTTTTGGAGATACATTTAAGTCTTCTGGTATTAGTATTATCAATTGACCATTCATGTCTACGTCGTCCTACTTATTCTTCATAAGCTTGGTCGTTCAAGTTATCACATGCCTCTTATCAGATATTGGGATCCAACTTAAAAGAATAAAGATTGGAGTCTAAGGCCTTCAAATCCGACTTATATGCCCTAGGGAAACTCTGGATTGTCAGTCAACATTGAACACATCTTAAAGGGTTATGATATTGTAAACATATAAATTATGAAATTTCATTCCCGTTTAGGCCTTTGAGCTTTTGCCTGTTGTAAATATGTGTATTTTTTTATTGTTTAATTTTTTTCCTGAGTTTATTTTTTCATACTGTTTCCTGTCTTTTGTAGATGTCCAATGGAAGGCTTCCAATTCCTGGTCATAGACCTCATGGGACAACCGACTCAGGAACGTTACCTTCTACTTCAACGGTATGTTTTTTCTTTTTTCTAGTTTTGTTTTTGGTGATTAATAGCATAGAAAGGACGATGTGGGTGTTTTCTGTTCTGATAATCTAATGAATATGCATGTGATCCTGTTTCACTACCTACAGTCCATGCCCCAATCTCAGAGCCAAACAGTGGTGGTAGAAAATCCAATGTCTGTTGATTCAAGTGGGAAATTGGTAAATATTATTGCTCTTCGTTGATATTTTTCATGTCTTTTTCCACTGCATTTGATTGCTTCTCTTGTTGCTTTTGAGCATAGAAAGACTTGTTTAAAATGAATTTGGCATGTCACAGGTGAGCAATGTTGTTGTTGGTGTTACAACAGATAAGAAATAATGCAGCCATGATAGAAGGTACAGTATATGACGCATTATCACAGTTGCTGTTACCAGAAGATATTGCATGTGTATATGTATATCATATTGCAGCCTCCAATAGTTTCATTCAAATGAATCCTTCCTTTTTCGATGTAAGGGTTAGACAGATATCAGTATGTATATGTATATGGAGAGGACGAGTTGTGAAAAGGGCTGTGTGATCGGTTCATTCTTGTTGTATCGTGATTTAGTAAGTTGTAGACGAGCAAATGTTATTTCTTTCATTCCTTGATAAGCTTGTGATTTTATCGATGATCTGTTAGGACTGTGTATGGATATTTGATACTAGCATTGTGTGATATAATAACAGATCTGGTTGAATATTTGTTCGTTACTGAATGTTGTACACGCATTGCGCTATAAATGACAGATTTTACCAGTCATTTGTGAAAAGGGTGATAATATCGAAGACCGGGATGCTTTGAATGCTTGTGTGTGTGTGTGTATTTTTGTGTGTGCGCGCGCACACAACATATAGCTAAAAGAAAGGAGTCATTTGATCAAAAAGACAAAAGGAGTTATTATGGGCGTGATAATGTTATTATGTACGAGTAAACACTCATTTTAGTCCATGAAAATGACATGCGTTGTCACAGCAATTCTTAGAAGAAAATAAAATATTTCAAAGGCCCTGAACTAATATTCCATTGGTCTTTTTTTTTTTTGTATTAAAGAGGTGAGAGAGGTGCAACACAGACTTTTACACTATGAAGCCCGGATACATAGTACGGGTACGATACGATACGGGTACGTAGATACGTGAAATTTTTAAAATTTAGGATACGATACGGCTAAGATACGTTAACAAAATATTTATCTTAAAATTTATATACATGTAAAATACTTGAAAAAAAAATAAACATTGATTACTCTTCAATACTATATAATCATAAAAGTCATAATTTAAAAAAAATAATACATATGATCAAAATAAAAAATGAAACATTTTTCGTATAAATCATATTCTATTTTCATTCATATGTTAGGTTATCAACAAATCTATCAATAAAAGAACTCAAAACAAAGTTTGTTTAATGTTGATTGATTGTATCTCCTCTCTCGTTGCTTTCATCCACCGAAAACATAATTTTTAATTGGTTAATCGAAAAACAATTATAGTGATTCATATTGTCGCGGTGATTTTTGGATATCAAGCTATTAATTAGCGTTGACTCGCAATTTTAAGATTCACCACCGATCTTTTATTTTTCCGGGGAAAAGGGAGAAAGTTCGAAAAAAACCCTATTTTTTAAGAGAGATCAAAGGTCCGGGGGTTGGTTACGCAAAGGGAAGGTATTAGCACCCTAAACGTCTATAGTACTCTATAGGAACCTCTTGCTTATTTTTATCTTTATGCTAAATTATTATTTGTTTGTAAAATAAAAGCTTAAGTGTGAAAAGATTAAGGTGATGAAAAAGAAAGAAGGAAAAAGTTTTTGTTGTTTTTATTGATTTGGAAAGACAAAGTCTTTTGCCTACGTACCCGAGCGGGATCAAAATCTCGTAGTTCGGGGTAAAAAGCTGAGTGATTGGTTTTGGTTGATTTTAAAGTTTGAAAAAAAATGATTTGAGAAAGATAAGAAGCCGAAAGGCATAGAAGAAATAAAAAGAAAGTGAGTTTGATTGATTTTAAATTGAAGAAAAAAGTTTTGATTGATTAAAGGTTGATTAAAAATTTGATTAAGAAAGAAAAGATAAAAGATTGACTTTTTTGAAGACTTTGATTATAAAATATTTTTGAGTTTTGACTTTTTTGACTTTTTTATGAAAATTTTGATTAAGTCCTAGGGTCCTGAGACTAAATTATGCTGAGATATCTAAACGCGCTGGATCCCTCAAGATGTCGTTGGATCAAGTGAGGGTCCTTTTCCTCGGATACGGTCCAAATTACGATATCGTCCTCGACATAAAGCATGAGAAAAATAAATGTGGTGTCGGTGCATATTCTCATTTATATTTTTATTTACATTGGACCTAGATACATTCTAATAGCAATAAAATAAATGACAAAAATAATAAAATTGCATTAAAGTAAATATACTAAAAAGGAAATAAAAATAATGCATGAAATGCAAAATAATAAGTAAATATGGTGCATAAAATAAATAAAGAAAATAAAAATGCAAGACATAAAATAAACATGATACTGAAAATAAAATAAAGAAAATAAAAATGCAAGACATAAAATAAATATGATGCTAAAATAAAAATATGCAAGACATAAAAACAAATATGGTACATAAAATAAAAAATGCAAGACAAAAATAAGTATGGAGCTGGAAAATAAAATGCAAAACGGAAAATTAAATATGGTGCTGGAAAATAAAATGCAAGACGGAAAATTAAATATGGTGCTGGAAAATAAAATGCAAGACGGAAAATTAAATATGGTGCTGGAAAATAAAATGCGAGACGGAAAATTAAATATGGTGCTGGAAAATAAAAAGGAAAATAAAAATGCAAGGCATAAAATAAATATGATGCATAAAATAAAAAATGCAAGGCATAAAAGTAAATATGGTGCATAAAATAAATAAAATAAAAAAAATAATAAAAAAAAAATAAAAAAAATGCATGATAAACTGAAAATTAAAGGCAGTAAATAAAAGGTATAAAAAAATAAAGGACATAATAAAAATAACAAAAAATAAATGGCTAAAAGAAATAAAAGAAAAAAAAGAATAGGAAAGAAAGAGAGGGGGAGGCGCAGGAGAGAACAGGAGTGTGCAGTTAGTAATCAGAAAGAAGGGGAAGAGAAAAAAGCATATGGGCCGCAGAGGGTTAAATACTTGGGCCTGGTTGGATCAAGTCTTATATAAACAAAATTCAGAAAAAATCCCCTCATTTCTTCCTTCTTTTCTCTCTCTTTTTTCACTCTTCTCTTCTATCCTCTCCTTCTTTCTCTCGCCAGTCTAAGAAACAAAACACCCGGCCAACAAAACGCTCCGGCGCGGCGGCCGGCCAGCCCTGGGGGCGGCGCCACCGCGCCGGAGGGACAAACCTCCTCCTTTTTTAAATCTTTTTAGCTTTTTAGAGATCCTTTTCACTCCTCTTTTCGAATTTACAAACCAAATTGTCGAAACCTTTTTAAAACAACCTAGATCTAGGTTTAGAAATTTTAAGAGCTACCTTTGATTCTGAGTTTCTGGCTTGGTTAGTGTTGATGATGGTTCGGTTTGTGTTTTGAGGTTGCGATTTGGACTTGTGGTTCGGTGGCGTACGGTTTGGGTGTTGGATTCGGCTTAAAGGGGTTTGTGAAGGCCTGGCTGAATTTGGTTTTGTATGGTTTGTGATTTACAAGCTGTTATGTGGTGATGATTTATGATTTGTGTGTTTTTGAGTTCGGTTTATGATTTGCTGGTAAGCCTGGCCGAATTTGGTTTTCGTTTCTGGTTTTGTGATGTTGATTTCTGAAAGAAAAGGGAAGAGATGAGAAATTAGGGTTTTGGTTCTGGATTTGGGTGGTTGTGTTGGTGGGGGACGGTGGTTCTGCTACCAACAAAATCTGACTCAGGTGTACTGTTGATTGGCCCCCTGCACTTTTCGTGAACAGTGCTATTTATAGTAAAATAATAGGCAAAAACGAAAATGACAAAACTGCCCCTCTGGGCTTGGACTGATTTGGACTTAAAATGACCTAAAATGAATAAAATCAAAACCATAAAAAAGACACAATAATAAAAAACGAAAATTACAAATAAAAAACTAAAAAAGGAATAAAATAAAAAAAGAAATAAATAATAGTAAAAATAAAAAAAATAATAATAATAATAACAGAAAATAAAAATAATAAAAACGGTTGCCTTCGGAACAAAAAATGAGGTATTTTAAAATACCTCTCTGCCGAAATTTCGTCTGAAACGACGAAGATTTCTGGCCTAAATGACGAGAAAAAAGAAATAAAAACGGGTCAAAAATGGGGTATGACAGATGCCCCTATTTAAGTTTCTTCGTTACGGAGATTTAAAAGTGAAATTTAAAAATCGACGGGTCGAAGAGACTTAAATACAGAGTACACCATTTTTGACCAGTTTCAAATGCAAAACGTTATGAACGCAATACTATGCATGTAATGTTGTGAATGCTCGCAATGCAAGTATGGATGCAGGACGGCGAAGATGACTCGACTGGGGATAACAAGCCAAAAGGATACCCGTGTCTGTTAAAGGAAACGGGGTCCGACTCCACTGGGGATCACATGGTTTTACCGGGGATAAATGTCAGCTGTTCGGGTTATTGCCGAACGAGTCAACTGACGACAAAAGATAAAGGTAAATGCTGGATGAAAGGTAAAGGCTGGATGGAAAGTAAAGGCTGAATGAAATTTAAAAGCAGGATGAAATTTAAATGCGGGATGAAATTTAAAAGCAGGATGAAATATAAATGCTGGATGAAATTTAAAAGCAGGATGAAATATAAATGCTGGATGAAATTTAAAAGCGGGATGAAATTTAGAAGCTGGATGAAATATAAATGCTGGATGAAACTTAAATACTGGATGAAATTTGAAAATTACAAGCAGGATGAAAATTAAAAGCTGGATGAAATTTAGAAGCTGGATGAAATATAAATGCTGGATGAAATTTAAATACTGGATGAAATTTAAAAGCAAGATGAAAATTACAAGCAGGATGAAAATTAAAAGCTGGATGAAATTAAAAGCAGGATGAAATTAAAAGCGGGATGAAATTAAAAGCAGGATGAAATATAAATGCTGGATGAAATTTAAATGCTGGATGAAAATTACATACTGGATGAAATTTAAAAGCAGGATGAAATTTAAAAGCAGGATGAAATTTAAAAGCTGGATGAAATTTAAAAGCAGGATGAAATTTTAAAAGCTGGATGAAATTTTAAATGCTGGATGAAATTTAAAAGCAGGATGAAATTTAAATGCTGGATGAAATTTAAAAGCAGGATGAAATTTAAATGCTGGATGAAATTTAAAAGCAGGATGAAATTATAAATGCTGGATGAAATTTAAAAGCAGGATGAAATTTAAAAGCAGGATGAAATTTAAAAGCTGGATGAAATTTAAAAGCAGATTGAAAGATAAATGTCAGCTGTTCGGATTGTTGCCGAACTTGCCACTGACGACAAAAGACTGGATAAGACAATGCACAAGCCGTTCGATAAGGAACTGCCACTTGGCGAAAAAGAGGATGATATCTCAGGATGAAATATTGGGGATGACATTTGGGGAAAGAGAGGGTTACAAATTATTCATGATCAATTGATATGGAAAGATATTCAAAACGATATTCAGGGTGGTTAACGCAACCATGATGTTGTTTGTATGCATGAATGTATGAATGCATGTATGATTTATGTGACTGTATGACTATACGAAGGATTGATTTGTGTGATAGTGTAATTGATGAATTTGATGAGACAAGATTGGACAAATAAGATGGGGAGTGGACCGACGACGCAGTACAAGCACCCGGCAATCTTCATCGGGGATGATGCCATTGGAGATATATCAAAACATTGACGGGGTAGAGCCCGCCATATACAACAATTGATGGGGAGTAAACACTTCCTGGGGAAGACGGTTACAAATTATTCATGAATGATTGAAATGAAAAGATAATTGAAGCAAGACCCATGATGGTTAATGCAGCCATGTATGCATGATATTGTTTTTATTGTATATGCATGAATGTGTATATGCATGAATGTATGAATGCATGAATGACGACATGACTTGTATGACTGTATGGAGGATTGAATTATGTGACTGGATGACTGATTAACTTGTGATTGTATGAAGGATTGACTTGTTTGACTGAATGATTGACTTGTATGAAGGTATGAATGATTGACATGATGAGACAAGATTGGACAGGCAAGATGGAAAGTGACCCGACGTTGCATCACAAACACTCGGCCATCTTCAATGGGGATGATGCCACTGGGGGCGTATCAAGACAAAGACGGGGTAAAGCCCGGCATATGCAACAAATGATGGGGAATAGACACTTCCTGGGGAGAACGTGCCAATCCAAAAACCATGGTAGAAGAACTGGTGCTCCTGTGGTCATGCTTATCTTTTGTTTTTTTTTGAATCCCTAATTTTTGCCTGGACCGCCCTTTCGGGTTTTCAGTCCACCGGGAAAATATTCTTTTGTATGCCCCTAATTTTTGCCTGGACCGCCCTTTCGGGTTTTCGATCCACCGGGACGCTCATTTTTGCCTAAGCCGCCCTTTCGGGTTTTCGACTTACCGAGCTCTTTTCTTTTCTCTTTTTCTTTTTTTTCTCTTTTTTCCATATATTTCTTTTCCTTTTTTTTTTAAAAGCAATTGACCATGTTCAGCCTGCAAAGTTTATCCGTTTTCAGGATAGCTGTTGACGCCCCCTTCACTTATTCACGAGTTCAAAGAAAATGTGTTTTGTTGTTTGTGCTTTTCAAAAAGACATGAAAAATATTTATGATTTTGAAAAATATTTTGTTTCAAGCACTACCATCAAAAATAGAAGAAGTTTTTTTTTATAAACTGAATAAATAGGAATTCCAAATGAAAGGCAATAGGCTCAAATTTATTTAAAAGAGTGGCGACCCGCCAATGGCATGGCTCCACGGATCTTAAAAAGTTTGGAAAATGGTAAATATAAGGGGAAGGTACATTGAACACAATAACCGTTATTCTCCCTGACAACTTTGAATTTCAACTGCTTGGATGCTTCAGATTCAGAGTCTCTTTGCCCCTAGTGAGTAGAGATCAGGCCAATGCAGTTACTTTGTCTTTTGATCCTTAACTTTTGCATAGATCGCCCTTTTGGGTTTTCGACCTATCAGGATGATTATTTTTCTGTTTGATGTCTCTAATTTTGCCTGGGACCGCCCTTTCGGTGTTTTCGATCCACCGAGACGCTCATTTTTGCCTAAGCCGCCCTTTCGGGTTTTCGACTTACCGAGCTGTTCTTTTATTTTTTAGACAAAGTATTTCTTGACTGCATCCGCATTCACAGAATGAGGAAGCTCGTCACCATCCATAGTTGTAAGAATTAAAGCGCCATCGGAGAAAGCTTCCTTGACGACATATGGACCTTCATAGTTAGACGTCCACTTGCCCCTGGAATCGGGCTGAAAAGATTGGATCTTCTTGAGCACAAGACCTCCTTCTTGGAGCACACGAGGACTGCCCGTGACACAAAGCATTCACGCGTTTCTCTTCAATCAAGTTTGAACTGATCATATTTGTTTTGACATCATTCAACCTCTGGCAACTTGGCTTCCATTAATACCTTCATACTGTATACCAAGGAAAGGGGTTGCCCCTGTTGAAGTACGCACCGAAGTTCGATATCCATGTAAAGCATATGGTAGCATCTCATGCCAATCCTTGTAGGTGGTTACCATCTTCTGCACCATCTTTTTTTGACGTATTTTTTTTGCTCTTTTTCTTTTTGTTTTCTTTTTCTTTTGATTTTTTGTTTGATTTTTTGCTTTTGATTTTTTTTGCTTTTGATTTTTTTGCTTTTGCTATTGTTTTTGTTTTTTTTTTTTTTTTTATGCAGCTTAGATGGCACCATTCATCTGGGATTTTATCAGGAGTACCGTAGCAGCAGTCCCTCGGAACTCAAATTTATCACTTCCAGTGCTTCTTCATGAGACTGAATGATGTTCTTTTTCATATTTCTGTAGCAGAGAGATCTTTTCGAGAATCCCTTCATCCTCCTCCTCTTCAGCTTCGTAAACAGGGAACTCAAAGTCGGGAGGGAGCATAGGGTTACAGTGTTCAACGGGTTTATTGATACTTAGTCTGCATATGATTGATGATTGATTTGAGAAAATGAGTGAACAATGCAGATTTTTTTGAAATTGATTGGAAATAAAAGAAAAATGAAATATTTTTGGTTTTTTGTGTTACCATTTTCCAGAAAAAGCTAAGAATAATAAAAAACATAGTCGGGAACAAAACGACTTCTTATTTGATGATGGGAATGCATGAAACAAAAGCCCTAAACAAGTTCACTTTCGTCTCGGGCGGAACGAAAGGATTTTTTTGAAAAGACAAGACAACAAAACACATACTTGGACCTATGAGTAGCTGAGGGAATGTCAATAACGACCAATTGCGGTAAACTATGCCATGTGTTACAAAATTAACTGCCACCTTCTTCACAGGGTGAGCTCTGACAATCTTGCACCAAATTAACAGATGGGTCCCGATGGTGGTGGATTAGCTTGCACATGGAGTTCGACCCTTTGAAGGATAATGTTGGCTGGATCAACTTCTGGACTTCGGCTTTCAAGGCGTAACAAGCGCTCAATGTCATGACCGGGTGCCCCTTGATGGAAAGCACAAGAGAGATCAGGTTTATACCCTGTGGCAACCTTTCAGGTACCTTAGGAGGTGCCCTAGTTTGAACAAGATTTTTATCAAGCAAAACGGGGAGCAACTCTGCATATGCCATGGGGATTGGATCAAAATGGGAAGTCCGCTGAACCCGATTCTGTTGTCGAGGGCTGTTGTCGATACTGTTGCTGAGGCCTTTGTTGGGGCTGGAGATGATTTCTGGATAGCCGGAGTTGGGGTTCCAAAAGAGGTGGGACGAAAACCTTCGTCTGATAGAGATGACCTCCCCATGGGTAAGCTCTAGACGTGCCGGGCGGTGGAGCAAGTATGGTAGAAGTTGGTGAAGCAAATAAGATTGGCTGCTCAAAAGTAGTGACAGCAGGCTGAGGAACTGACGTCTGGGCTTGGGAAGCCAACAGAGCATTCATCATGGAGGTCAACTTCTCCATCCCTTCCCGGAGGTTGGCCACCTCTTCCCGGAGGCTCTGGTTTTCTTGCTCTAACAGATCCATTCTTTTTCTCTGATGTGCTCGAGTGTTGTGAATGCGAGTAGGCTTGCAATGAACACGCTGGGCCACTTTCTTTGACTGCGGCAGATTGACCTTTTATTGGTGAACACAAAGTAAGACTCGATTTGGAAACTATCAATGCAAGATGATGCATGGTTATGCTTATGCAAAAAAGAAAGAGGAAGATTTGTTATCGAAGGGCTTGTCGAAGTAATTGTAAACATCATAGTTTGAACGTTTCGTTTAAAATGTTACAAACAATCCCCTTTTTTGGAACAAAGCCAAGGGATATGCTCAAAAGTTCATCAGTAGAAACCTTAAAAGGGCCCCGATATTTCAAACTTGAGGATGCCAAGTGATCTCTCATAACGAGCTTGAGAAATCCTCTGAACTAGTCACTAAAGATCCTAGCTTCCATAAGCTTGTCAGATATGGGCTTTTGAAATTGTATTTCTGAGTGTTTCTCTTTGTGAAGTTCATTCCTACGATGTTTACAACAAAACTTGTCTAAGTCCTTTGGTACTTGATGAAAAAAATGTTTATGAATGAATGCATGTATGCATGATTATGCTAAAGGAACGGAGAAAACATGGTGAGGTTAGGTCCAAAATGTTGGAGCTGAGGGTAATCACGCCATTTGGTAAGGACTATGGTTTCATATGTACCTGTATCACGGGTTCTACCAAGTTCCCAAAGTCATTGACCACTTCCGAATATTATCGGATTACGGGACTGACTCCCGGTCCAACAACGTCCGTAGGAAAGTCTCGTTTGAGTGTAGTATCGCGTATCAACTAATTCAAGACTACTCTTGATTAGCCACCGCACTACGTCCTAAAGGCCAAGATGGGTTAAAGGTAACTAAAGGTCCTCAACTTCATAGGTCACTTGAAAATATCAATGCCAAACACGACTACTCATGTCAACATAATAATACTTCCAAGATTCCTCCATTGAGTGGGGTTATCACATGTGCCACATCCGAAACTCACTCTCGGAAAGCCACTATGATTATACCACCATCCTATCTTATGTTTCCCTCAGGTCCGGGTGTAGGACTTATCTCACCACTCACGTAAAAAGATAAACACTTAAGCACGTATTTACAATTACAAATAATAATAAAGCATAAAGATAAAGAAAAGCAAGATAGGTTTAACCCACTTAGAATGTCATCCCCAGTGAAGTCGCCATTTTTCTGTCGCGGTGATTTTTGGATATCAAGCTATTAATTAGCATTGACTCGCAATTTTTAGATTCACCACCGATCTTTTATTTTTCCGAGGAAAAGGGAGAAAGTTCGAAAACCCTATTTTTTAGAGAGATCAAAGGTCCGGGGGTTGGTTACGCAAAGGGAAGGTATTAGCACCCTAAACGTCTATAGTACTCTATAGGAACCTCTTGCTTATTTTTATCTTTATGCTAAATTATTATTTGTTTGTAAAATAAATGCCTAAGTGTGAAAAGACTAAGGTGATGAAAATGAAAGAAGGAAAATGTTTTTGTTGTTTTTATTGATTTGGAAAGACAAAGTTTTGCCTACGTACCCGAGCGGGATCAAAATCCGTAGTTCGGGGTAAAAAGCTGAGTGATTGGTTTTGGTTGATTTTAAAGTTTGAAAAAAAATGATTTGAGAAAGATAAGAAGCCGAAAGGCATAGAAGAAATAAAAAGAAAGTGAGTTTGATTGATTTTAAATTGAAGAAAAAAGTTTTGATTGATTAAAGGTTGATTAAAAATTTGATTAAGAAAGAAAAGATAAAAGATTGACTTTTTTGAAGACTTTGATTATAAAATATTTTTGTTTTGACTTTTTTGACTTTTTTATGAAAATTTTGATTAAGTATAGGTCCTGAGACTAATTATGCTGAGATCTAAACGCGCGGATCCCTCAAGATGTCGTTGGATCAAGTGAGGGTCCTTTTCCTCGGATACGGTCCAAATTACGATATCGTCCTCGACATAAAGCATGAAAAAATAAATGTGGTGTCGGTGCATATTCTCATTTATATTTTTATTTACATTGGACCTAGATACATTCTAATAGCAATAAAATAAATGAAAATAATAAAATTGCATTAAAGTAAATATACTAAAAAGGAAATAAAAATAATGCATGAAATGCAAAATAATAAGTAAATATGGTGCATAAAATAAATAAAGAAAATAAAAATGCAAGACATAAAATAAAATGATACTGAAAATAAAATAAAAAGAAAATAAAAATGCAAGACATAAAATAAATATGATGCTAAAATAAAAATGCAAGACATAAAAACAAATATGGTACAAAATAAAAATGCAAGAAAAAATAAGTATGGAGCTGGAAAATAAAATGCAAAACGGAAAATTAAATATGGTGCTGGAAAATAAAATGCAAGACGGAAAATTAAATATGGTGCTGGAAAATAAAATGCAAGACGGAAAATTAAATATGGTGCTGGAAAATAAAATGCGAGACGGAAAATTAAATATGGTGCTGGAAAATAAAAAGGAAAATAAAAATGCAAGGCATAAAATAAATATGATGCATAAAATAAAAAATGCAAGGCATAAAAGTAAATATGGTGCATAAAATAAATAAAATAAAAAAAAATAATAAAAAAAAAATAAAAAAAATGCATGATAAACTGAAAATTAAAGGCAGTAGTAAATAAAAGGTATAAAAAATAAAGGACATAATAAAAATAACAAAAAATAAATGGCTAAAAGAAATAAAAAAAAAAAAGAATAGGAAAGAAAGAGAGGGGGAGGCGCAGGAGAGAACAGGAGTGTGCAGTTAGTAATCAGAAAGAAGGGGAAGAGAAAAAAGCATATGGGCCGCAGAGGGTTAAATACTTGGGCCTGGTTGGATCAAGTCTTATATAAACAAAATTCAGAAAAAATCCCCTCATTTCATCATATCTCTCGCCAGTCTAAGAAACAAAACACCCGGCCAACAAAACGCTCCGCGCGCGGCGGCCGGCCAGCCCTGGGGGCGGCGCCACCGCGCCGGAGGGACAAACCTCCTCCTTTTTTAAATCTTTTTAGCTTTTTAGAGATCCTTTTCACTCCTCTTTTCGAATTTACAAACCAAATTGTCGAAACCTTTTTAAAACACAACCTAGATCTAGGTTTAGAAATTTTAAGAGCTACCTT
Organism: Medicago ruthenica; assembly: GCA_018208015.1. Lineage (NCBI taxonomy): Eukaryota > Viridiplantae > Streptophyta > Magnoliopsida > Fabales > Fabaceae > Medicago > Medicago ruthenica. Next base: position 86,892,240 of record CM031374.1, on the reverse strand, counting down.
TGATTCTGAGTTTCTGGCTTGGTTAGTGTTGATGATGGTTCGGTTTGTGTTTTGAGGTTGCGATTTGGACTTGTGGTTCGGTGGCGTACGGTTTGGGTGTTGGATTCGGCTTAAAGGGGTTTGTGAAGGCCTGGCTGAATTTGTTTTGTATGGTTTGTGATTTACAAGCTGTTATGTGGTGATGATTTATGATTTGTGTGTTTTTGAGTTCGGTTTATGATTTGCTGGTAAGCCTGGCCGAATTTGGTTTTCGTTTCTGGTTTTGTGATGTTGATTTCTGAAAGAAAAAGGGAAGAGATAGAGATGAAATTAGGGTTTTGGTTCTGGATTTGGGTGGTTGTGTTGGTGGGGGACGGTGGTTCTGCTACCAACAAAATCTGACTCAGGTGTACTGTTGATTGGCCCCCTGCACTTTTCGTGAACAGTGCTATTTATAGTAAAATAATAGGCAAAAACGAAAATGACAAAACTGCCCCTCTGGGCTTGGACTGATTTGGACTTAAAATGACCTAAAATGAATAAAATCAAAACCATAAAAAAAGACACAATAATAAAAAACGAAAATTACAAATAAAAAACTAAAAAAGGAATAAAATAAAAAAAGAAATAAATAATAGTAAAAATAAAAAAAATAATAATAATAATAACAGAAAATAAAAATAATAAAAACGGTTGCCTTCGGAACAAAAAATGAGGTATTTTAAAATACCTCCCTGCCGAAATTTCGTCTGAAACGACGAAGATTTCTGGCCTAAAAGACGAGAAAAAAGAAATAAAAACGGGTCAAAAATGGGGTATGACACATATCTTAAATTGAATCATATACATCTCCATTGAATTTTCACAACACAGTCTCATTTTTTTACCCTTCATTTTTTTTTCCAGGATACATCTTTATGAAGTATCTAATAAGTATTTGTGTGTATCTGTCGAGTATCTTATAAAGTATCCGATAAAATATATATTTTAAATTAAAATAATAAATTCCGATACTCTGTGGGTACGTATCCGAGAGTATCCGCGGAGTATCGGTATCCGATACGGGTACGTCTTCATTTTGGAGTATCCGGGCTTCATAGCTTTTACACTATGTTTGGCAAAGAGAAGAAATTAAGAAGAGAGAAAGAGGTGAGAGAGAGTATGAGAAGAGAGAAATATGTAAGAAATAGAGTAGATTTGAGAGGTTGTTTGGTATAAAAGAAAGATGAGAGAAATAGAAAAGAGAGAAGTATAAACCTCCTCTCTCTCTTGTTTGGTTGAGTGGAGAGTGCGAAGAGAGAAATGACAATATTTTAGACATTGACAAAAATAGCCTTGTTATAATGAAACAATTTAACCCTCTAAGTCCCATATTACCAAAACTTAAATTGCTACAAAATACTACAAAAGCTCATTATTTTAATTTTGGGTGAGATCCTGTTAGTGCTCCTGATAATTTTTTTTAACAACCAAAATTTATTGATTTTTTTTTAATATCCAAAACTTTTTTTTATCATTGTATCTTGTACAAGAAGTACACAAACACAATAAAAAGTGAATTACAACAACATAATACACACAACTGATGCTAGAGGACAACAACACACTGCAACGACTAAAAAGAAAATAGGTTGATGGACTGTTAACAACAACTGAACAGCCGATAAATACAATACACAGTCCACTATCAATGGTTCAAACAGATGCAAAAATCAATCTTCAAAACACATAATAGAACCTGTACAGAACTGCTAAACTATAACCGAAAATACACAGATACTCAAAAACCAAAACACTTATGGCATCTTGGATTGTTTAACCTGTCATAAACTTCATACACACAACACTAAGAAAAAGGTGTATAATAAGGAAACTATCTTCTCAAAATGATAATTGAATTTCCATAAGTCACTTAAACCATAAGATATGCCATAGTTGACACATGAACAAAAATAACTTCTACCTGCTTCCACATAATGTCATAGTTGGCCTAACACAAAATCAATATACCATCTATGTAACCAATTACCTAAAATGGCAACTACATATTGCCTATTTTTTCCCTACTGCATATTTCTTGCCAAAATACTTGCCATGTTACAATGCACAATTATAGGCACCAAATGTGTTTTCATTACATATACACAAAAGAGTCATATATATGACACAAAAAGATACCAAATACCATCAATGGTATAAATTAGCATCCATCATTTGTAAGAGAACCTGTAAGCGGATGTCAGTGGGCACACCAAAAATCAGCTCCTTCTTTTTGTTATCATTGCAAAGAACTTCATAACACTTAAAACGAAATTGTGGCAACAGATCCAACTCATCAAGCATATTCCATACATCTGCTCCTGTATACACTCGAGGTCTACAATTTTGCAAGATTTCGTTGCGTTTCTCAATAGCTGCAACTTGTCGTGCAGATATTTCTATTTGTTGTTTAGCCACATCATGCAATTGATCAGAAACTGAATTACCTTTATTCAATGCATCAGCCATGAGTCCAATGCCACTCGTCATTCTATCCAATTGAGCCTCCACAAAATCATTCATTGGAGCCTTACGCTTTGTTCCGCGAGAACCAGATGTTCCTGTGGATTGATGTGATTTCCCATATGTTTGACTGTATGAGTCAACAATGGGTTCTTCTTGCTCTTCATCAAATATATTTGTACGCTGGTCAGTCATGTAAGTATCATCAGCTGGGTCATTCAGATCAACATTTTCCTTTTCTTTTTCCTTTTCCCTTTCCTTCTCCAACTGATTGTGTCTCATTTTATTAGTCTTAGATTTTTTTGCCCGCTGCTCGGTCTTCCCCAAAAAGAACCTTCAAAACATCATAATGCTTAACTTGCATGGTTTTCCACTTAGCAGCATGTGGTTTTACCTATCATTAAACACACTTTGAGTTAGCAAATCAAGCATAATATACATTGTATTTGTAGGAAATAAAATGAAGGACACCACAATTAATAAATGAAACAAAAAAAAAACTCACTCTTATAAGTTCTTGCCAAACTTCATCCTCAGCCGTAAACCTCCTAGTTGTTGGATCCCATCCAAATCCGCTTAAGCTACCAAATAGATCAAATGATTCACCAAAACGATCTTTCAAAGTTTTCATTCTATTTTTTATATGTTGTTTTGTCATGGTTGGATCAATGTTAGACCGTAAAACATCTACGACATTGGAGTATGCTTCAGGTGAAAATGAACTATCATGCCTATTCCCTTTATGGACCTCTTCCATCAAAGCATTCAATAATATTTGATCCATATCATTAGTCCACCTTAAGACTTCCTTAGTAGCTTGTCTGGGTTCTACACTTTTACCTTTATCCTTTGCCATTTTTCAACCTATAAATGCATTTAGTTTCAACAGAAACAAGATACCACAATGCATATCACATTTTCATTAAGAACCAATGGAAGTAAGAAAAAAATATAATCCAAACATTTATCAAATGAAACAAGTACATGACAACAAATAAAACATTTGAACTACATTAAAAGAAACACATAATTATAATCTACATTAACATTAACCAATAAACTACATTATCTCACGACACAACTACATTAAGCTCCATACAGGTTCCACATTTCAGTTGTAATAGCTTCCCTAAGAAGTGATCCTAGTCGGTAGTCTTCATCACGTTGTTGTGTTTGGGATCTATCTATGTCATTTTGAAGAAGTTCATGATCAACTTCAGCAATTAATGCTTCATCAATGTCCACTCCCATTAAAAAGTTATGAAGTATACAACAAGCAAGTACTATGTCTATCATTACTTCAAATGAATAATGCGGTTCAGTGCAACTAGCTATAATTGGAAATCTCTTTTTTAAGACACCAAAAGTTCTCTCAATGATGTTCTGAAGTGAAGAGTGTCGAAGGTTAAATAACTCTCGAGGATTTTGTGGCCCACGAGAGGAATACTCTTTCAAGTGATAACGAACTCCTCTATATGGAGTTAGTAACCGTTGTTTAAGCATAAATCTCGCATCCCCGAGATAAAACTTTCCTACAAAATTTTATAAAATATATATTATAACTTAATGTTTAGTCGAAATAAGTTCAATGTGCATTTTTTAATAAAAGTATATTATAATAACCTTTCCACTAACCTTCAGGAATTATTAAAGGGTCTTCTTTAGTTAAAGCATCTTTTAATATTCTAGTTCAGATGGTGTTCCTTCCCACCCGGCTAACACGTAAGTGAATTTCATGTCGAAATTACATGCAACTAATACATTTTGAGTGGGATGCTCTTTTCTTCCACGAAAACGAGGGGCTTCTGCCTTGGGACCTTCACTCGAATGTGTGTGCCATCTATAGCTCTAATGCAATCCTTAGTTCATAGATGATTTAGTTAGTTGTATAAGCGGTATACTTAAAGGTTGAAAATAACTATGACTAAATAAAAAATGAAGATGCCTTAAAAAAAATACAACGGTACCTTAAAAAAATGGATAAAATCTGTTATTGTTTAGTATTTGTGGTGGGACATCGGCACCTGATGGTTGGACTATAAATTCTTCCCCTAATGCAAGTATGGCATGCAACACATTGTGAAAGTGACGACTAACAGTCTCTCCAGAACGATAAAAGAAGAAAGATATCGTACGATTTTTAACATTATGTCCTACAATATGCAAGAACTTTGCCACTTGCTCTTCTACAGTAGACCTTATAGTATCCTTTACTATACCCGTACCTCTTAGTTTTAGACACAACTTCATGAATGCTTCAGGCCCCATGCGTATGATGTCCCGACACTTATCTGTATGCACTAGATAACTCATTAACTCACGACGTCTACGCTCACTTTGTGGAGAATAGGTGACTCGACTATGCATACATGTTGATAAGATTTGATTCAAATACAATGCATGGACAACATGACACAATGAGACAACAGAACCAATATGTTGCCTCTTTTCCATCTCTTTTTTAGCATGATTTAAAACTAGCATTTGAATAAGCATTCCAACATCAATCATTTCATCTTCATCCAAGTCGACTTCATCTATTATTTCAATTTGTTCATCATTGCTTACTTCTTCAACACTATCTAGATTTGACATTACCTCCAAAACAATATGACACTCTCAAAGGCTTCCCACATGTTGCACAAATGAGCAATTGAATAAATGTTCCAATACATAGTAAATAAAAAGGAAATGACATAGATTTACTCTTAAAAAAACAAAATAAAGTTAAACAAACATTCTCAGTTCTTGTCAAATAAGTTAAAACTTCATACCCAAAATAAGTTAAGACAATAAACTTTATCAAATTTTAATTATAAATAAATATTAACAAAAAATATGAAGAATTTTTTTTTTGCAGAGCTTCACAACTAGACTGCCAACACAAGAAGAATATGAGGTGCATACAATGCAAAAACATCAAATTATGGATAAATTATCCACCTGTCCATGGGATGTAATCTTTCATTTGAATCTATCTAGCAACTAGGTGTCTGTGTTGTTCATTAGTTTTTATTCTAATAATATGCAACCATTGAATTTGATGGCCTTTAGTGTGGAAGAATTATTAGGTGGACTTCCATTGTAGCTTGATGACTATTTTATTTGGATGCTTTTAGTTTTATTTTGCTCTATTTCATTGAAAGTGAGAATTGTTTCAAGTCTTATTTATTTTCAAAATACCTACATGTTCAACAGTGGATTATCAAAGAATTTTATTGTGAATACAATACAAATCATGAAACAATTACTAAGATATAACACACCTATTGATATAGCATTGAAAAAAAACATTCTAACCTTTAAGTAGGTATAACACACCTACTGGCCAAAAGCAGCCAACAAACATGATCAAAAGTGGCCAACAAGCATTGAAAATAACATGAAAAAAAAACAGCAACAGAGGTAACACACCAGCTGTCCCAAAACTAGTTATAACACACACACACCACAAAGAAATCCCTCCAACATTCTAACCCAATTGATTCATAAAATTGAGCATTTAACATATGATGTAAGACAATAAACAAAGCATTCTAACCCAATTTACAAAGGTTAATCTCAATCATATGACCATATTAACAAAGAAAAACATCATAAAAAAAGTTTTAAAAATTTGACTAACACACTACACCCATGGTAGTGCATGCCCTTTTATATAAAATCAACAACATTTATTGGTAGATTCATCTATATTGAACAAAGAAAACCACTTTAAAAAGATTTAATACATCCATACCTATGATTTGTAGTTTTCAGATCTGGTCTTGATGTGGTACTGTAGAGATCTAAGAAGGATAGATCAAGAGAAGATGCAAGTCCATCACCAAACTTGGAAGATGAGTGAGGAAGATAATGACACAAAGGAATAAAAAGGTGGGAAGACAGGACGCGGGAAAGTTTGCCGCGCAAAGAAAAGGGCAAAAAAAGGAATCACAAAAATGACCAGCTTCTTTCTTCGCTCTTTCTTCGCTGTTGAGAGGAGAAATAGATTTTGAGTGGGACCCACGCTTCAGTCTTCTCTCTTCTCTTTTTCTCTGCTAACCAAACTAGAGAAATAGATTGTCTCTCTTCTATTTCTCTCTTCTTTAACTCTCTCCTTCTTATTTCTCTCAAACCAAACATAGTTTTAAGGTTACCCATCTTAGTACTACTCTTGTCCAAACACGCTTAATCGTAGAGTTATGATGGGATCCGGTGCTTCCATTAGTAATTTTAGACTCCACCCCAACTATTTTATTTTCTGTTTGTTGAGTTGTCAATTTATTTACACATCACATACTTATGTGGTATGAGAGTTGGCATTTCTTCAATCCAATTTGATATCCACGTTGGCAAAGACCAAAATGACAGATAATTAAAACACTACCTTCCCCAATTTTTAACAAATTGAAAGAACCCTAACCCTTATTCCTCCATTGTCCCACTCCATCCAGTTTGATTAGGAAGAAAATGGTTACCCAGAGTAATAACCTTCACACCATCATTAAAGTTTGGCTTTGGAGATTCAAGATTGAAGGTACTTAAATATAACAACCTCAAGGAAATCAAATTTGGTAAAATCACTAGGATCTCCAGCAACCCTACAACAAGGGAATCTCTAACTTAGCAAGTGAGGGACTTGAAATACCATTAAGCTTATCTAATGGTAGATACACATTTTGTTTTAAAGTGAGTGTTGTTTAAGGTTTTTACACAAATTAAGAAATGTAATAATTAGAGCCGTCAAAATGGGTCAGGCCCACCGAGCCGGTCCATCAGACCTCTATTTTTGTGTGGGCCGGACCTAAAAGACAAAAAAAGACCCTATCTTTTTGGGCCAGCCCATTGAGCCTGTATTTTACATGGGTCGGCCTGGGCTGGGCCGCTGAGCTTGCGGGGCGGCCTTTTAAGAATACTAAAAAAAATATCGTTTATAAAATAGTTTTATTATGTAAGATTGAATTATTTTATTATGTAAGACTGAATTTTTTCGTCTTCAAGACTGCACTTTGTGAGTTGTGATAAATATTCTCTACTTTTGCATTGATGTTTTTGTGTTATTTATCCCTTATGGATGCTGATTTAATAGAAATTTTATATATCATTTGACTAAGTTTACGAACACATTGATTTATTTGATGGATAATAATTTATGTGATATGTTTCTATTAAAAAAAATGTGATAGGTAGTTGTATTGTTCTTTGCATCTTTCTTTTTAATAAAAAATAATAATAATACATTTTGAAATATGGGTCGGGCTGGCCCATCTGGCCATGTAGTCTACTACTAATTGGGCTAGGCTATTTTGGTAGCCCATGAATCAAGTTGGCCGACCCTCTCTGGCCCATTTATATGAGCTGGCCCATCGGGCCAAGGTGGGTTGGGTTGGGTCGGCCCAATTAACAGCTCTATAGTAATATTGGTGTCAAAAGACTTGACAATTTACTAAACTAGCCTTATTTACTATTGGTGTAATGTAATAATGGTGTCAAAAGACATGACAATTTTACTAAATTAACATTTTTTACTATTGGTGTAATGCTTTGAAAGTAGTGTACGCTCAATTGATTAAAGGGTACAATTGGAAGTAAAATAATAATTTTACATTGAAAAGTGCAAGGGACATTCATTTTGAAACAATTTTTTTTCTTTCTAAAACGACACTCATCTTAAAACGGAGAGAATAGATTTCAAATATTGTTTGGAGTTGTACCTGAGAACCAGTTTCAGTGTAGCCAAAGTTGTGTTAGGAAAACCATCGAAAAAAATAGCAGCAATAGGACAATCAATCAAACCATCTCCTTGATTATTCTACCACAAAACCTGAATTGAAGATTAAGCAAAAGTAGCTGGAATGTAATAAGAAAGTGTGTTGCCTGAAATGATTGAATTTACTGAATAATTGTATAGCAAGGTGCCCTTACTCACATGAAAGAGAGAAAGGAGGAAAAGTGATGTTTATCTTTTAATTAACAGTCATTTTGATAAAAGTCCAGTTCAGAACAACAATGGAGAAATAAGGGTTAGAGTTCTTTCAATTTGAAAGACATTGAAAAAAATGGTTGTTTTAATTAACAGTCACTTTGGTCCTTGCCAACGTAGATGTCCAATTGGACTTAAGAAATGTCAGCTCTCATGCCACATAATTGACGGCAGGAACTTGAATGACTAACAAAATATCAATTCATGGACTTCAAAATAATTATGTTTCTTCTAGGGACTGTTGTAACACCGCATGCCACTTTCGGGAACTAAAGTGACTGTACAATAACATAATGCATGTATTTGAGGAATTAAATTGTTCATGTAAGGATTGATTCGATCAAGTACAAACATATAGTAATTGTTAAAGAAACAGCTTGCACGACACAAAACTCAAGCTGTAGCAACAAATTCCTGTCCTGACTTTTTTGCATAACACAAACTTAATTTGATGGCATAATTTCAATTTTTATGGCAGTGTATTACATTAAGTTCAGACGTAGACATGCTGATCTGTACTGTTAAAAGCTGATGTGTCCGTCACCTCTCGCGTATGGAGGGATCAATTTAATATTCAAATTTGACAAGGATTAATTTGATAGTGTAATTTGACATCATCAAAAATCCAAAATATCATGTTAAAAGTTCATAAACTTCATAAAGAAACAAATTAAGCATATAACTTAACATCACAAAAGATACGTCCACACAAATCAACAACCTAAAATAAAGAACCAATTAATTTTATGCATATACATACTAGCCAGTTTATGCATGGTAGTTTTAATAACATACACACATCAAATTAAGCAACACTAGAGTCTTGGTCGATAGCACCCTGTTCCACCTTGTTCAATTGCTTCTCAACCTCCTGATCAGAACCACTAGTATGTTTAATCTGATCAAACTCTTTTGCAGTGTCATATGAAGCATGTAACCCCAATAGCACATAGTATACAAGGAGAAACCCTGTCCAAACCGCAAACCTTATATACGATTTTCTATCAATAGATCCAAGAAGGAATATGTTAATAGCAATGGATAAAGAAGGTAGCCAAGGAACCAAAGGAACTCCCCATAACTTAGGCTTCTTTGCCATTGGAACAAAAAGCCAAAGAGCACCAGTCCCTAAAAACCACAAAGGAACAAAGATTGTGTATCCAATCCATCCATTCTCACTGTTAGCCCAATAAGCTGAAATTCCAATTGAAGATCCAATAATCAACACAAGACACACAATGAGACTCACTTGATTCCCTTTTGTAGTTACCTCACTTGAATAATATCTCCTTACTAGAAGTGCCAATGCCACAAGCGAAAAGATAAACAAAGTAGCAATCGACAAGAGGTTCGATAGAATCCCAAGATCGGTAAAGAAAGCAACGATAGCAGTCGCAGCAAGCATTGAGATTGTAGCATTCATAGGTGTTCCGGTTCTTTCATCAACATGAGCAAACCAAGGTGGCATCATGTGAGTACGTGCAATGTGTGTTAAATAACGAGCTTGACCAACAGCACCAACCAACAAAACCGTTGTCATTCCTGTCAAAGCACCTAATGAAACAATGTACTTAGCCCAATCCATTCCAACAGCACTAAAAGCAACAGAGAAAGGAGCATCAACATTTAGTTCTTTGTAATTCTGCATAAGACACAGTGTTGCTGCTAGTAAGCAATAGATTATTGTTGTAATCGTCATTGAACCAACTAGACCAATTGGAATGTCTCTACCAGGGTTCTTAGTTTCTTCAGCCATGGTTGAAACAGCATCAAAGCCAACATAAGCAAAGAAAAGTACAGCTGAAGCATTGACCATACCGTGAAGCCCGAAAGGAGTGAAGTCGTGGAAGTTTTCGGGTTTGGCTTTGATTAGACCGGCGATTACTATGAAGATAATGACAGCCATGTGAAAGAGTGTGGCTATGTAGTTGAAGATGGAAGAGCCTTTGGTGCTGTAAACTGCAAGGGCCGTGATGGCTACTAGGGCAGCAATAGCAATAGGATCAAGATGGCCATAATCAGGGTTCATATTGTGGACTACTATACGAAAATCATCGGGGCTTTTGTTGCAGAGGGTGGCGAAATAGGAGGTCCATGATCGAGCTACTGCGGCGTTGCCTATGACATACTCAAGAAGGATGTTTCCGGCAGCTATAAAGGCAACAAAATCTCCCAATTCTACTCTTAAGTAAGCAAATGACCCACCTGAAATATAAGAGGGAAAAATGAATAAACACAAACCAGTATTAAAAAAAAAAAAACTGCTAATAATCTTTCCCTAAATCACAAAAAAGAATGTACCCTCAAGTGTCACCATTCTTTTTTAGTTGTCGTTTTAAGTTTATATTCACATATCAATACAACTAATAAACTTTGTTAGTTTTGAAGAAATTATTTGTAGTTTTCTACGTTACCTTAACATTTTATTGTCTTATTTATCTTATTTTTCTCTATGCAATAAATATTTAATGATATAATTGATAAAACAATATTCAATCTTACATTGAATTATATAAAAATTAATGATAAGTCAAATAAAAGAGTATAAAGATTATCAATAAAAGGTTGGCTTAAGAGTTACTCTCCTAAACATGATTGGCTTATACCTCTAATACTTCGGTCCCACCTTTTCGGGTAATTGTATCCATTCTACAAGAGGGTGTATTGTCTTTTGTATTGTCTCAATCCAAGACGAGTACGTAGTTCTATTGTTTTTTAAACACATGTCTCTTGCTAACATCTATGGCTGAAGTGTGTCATGTGTATTCATGTAAATTAAAGGATATTATACCATAATAAAAAAAAATAAAACTACACTAAACATTAGTGAATCTTATGGTAGTAAAATATCGGTTTCCCACAAAACAAATAGACTAAAGATTTTCTCTTTCAAAAAAAAAAAATAGACTAAAGATTTAAAACGCAGGTACCAGAATCCAGAGTTACTAAGAATTCGTTGGATAATATGTTAAAAAAAGTTTATAAGTTGAATACTCTTATAATTTTTGTTTTACTTTTAGGATGATATTATATCAACCTAAAGTAATCGGTAAAAGTTTCTTATTGTCGATGCCCTAAATTCAATTCAAGGCAAATCATTATTATAATTAACGCATAAGAGAAAGAGTATAGTGAGAGTAAGAAAAAGTACCTGCAACCGGAATTTCCACAGCAAATTCTGTGTAACAAAACACCGATAGCAAAGCAGATATACCGGAGATGACAAACGACAACACAACTGCCGGACCTGCTTCCTGCCTAGCCTCAAGTCCGGTAAGCACAAATATTCCAGAACCAATGACGGCGCCGATACCGAACCACATCAAGTCCCACCAGTTCAGCGTCTTCTTCATCTCATTCCCACTCCTAGCCTTAATATCCACCAGCTCTGCATGATCACTAGATCGTTTCAACAAACGATCCTTCAACCGGAGAGGTGTTTCCATGACAGATTTTCCATAGTTTTCCCAACTCTTAAACGACTCCTCTGGGTAGAAGTCGTTTTTCTGAAACGTACATCCTCTCCTCCGTATTCCACCGCCGTCAACCACCTCTCCAACCGCCATGTTCCTGTTTTCACTAAAGAAACTTGATCAGGTGAGTAGTTTCTTTTGAATGCGAATGCAGGTGAGTGAGTAATTAATAGTTTGGTAGTATATATATAGTATATCTTCATATTTTTTGCGATAAATAAAACAGACAAAAAAGATTGGATAAGCACCATGAAATTTGCACTTCTTGTTACGTGAGGTTGTGGAGAATTTGTTAAAGAATTAGCCGGAGGAGAAGAAACTATCTACTATTAATAATATATTTATCTATATTATATTTGTTTTTTTTAAAGAATTTATATTATATTTGTTATATTGTTCGTGTCATTGAAAAAAAGATAAATATAATTTTTTATATTATGAAAGTACAACTATACTTATAATTTTAATTTAAAATCAAAATTTAACGAAAATTACTGTTAGCAATTTATGTGCATTAACGCAATAAAAAAATAAACAAACGGACATGAAGTCGCGCTTTGAACGCAAGTATTAATAATAATAATAATAATAATAATAATAATAATAATAATAATAATAATAATAATAATAATAATAATAATAATAATATATTAAAGTTATAGCCACTAAAAATTCTTTAATTAAACTCATATTTTTCATACCTTTGAGGGTTTATTGTTCAACTATAACTAAATCACCATTACTCCTTCAAAAAACTAAATCATCAATATTGTTCTAAAAATTAAATAAAAAAAACTACCTTCGAAATCTCAGTCTTAAAGTTTGATAACAAATTTTGTGTATAAATCTTTGTTATCTAAATAATTAGTTGTTACCTGAATTTAATAATTTATTACTTGAATTTGTTAGATTTGTTACTGTCACAGATCATTGTTACATGAACTTAAAAATTGCTACCTAAATAGGCTTATGAAAAATAATTTAATACTAATATAAGCCCACCAAATTGCACAAATGATAAATTGATAAGTAAAAATTGTCTTCATATAGATTGTTGTTTCTACTCGGCAATTAAAATAAACTTAATTTAGATCAATAGATAGGGGTTTGCATAAGAGTTGTTTGCAAAGAAAATAAAAGATAAATTGATTTCATAATGATGAAAGTGATTAGGGTTTCTTGAATCCTCTCTATCTCCTTGTTTGTGTAGAAACTCAGGAAGACATGGAGAATATATTTGTATATTTACTGAATGTCTATCAAATACAAGCAAGAGCTCCTATTTATATTATAGGATTGAAGACAAAGCAACAAGGAAAATAATTACATATAAAGGCTAATTAATCCTAACATAATTACAATAATGAGAGAATCACAACATATCGTAACATCCCCCCTCAAAGTCAAGTGGGTGGAGCAGTAATCAACTTGAGTTTGGAGACTAAAGTGCGGAAGCGACTCGGCGAGTGAGGTTTTGTGAACAAATCAGTCGGCTGGTCAAGAGTGCCAATGGATATGAGATGAAGTTCGCCACGAAGGAGATGTTGACGAATGAAGTGACAATCAATTTCAATATGTTTTGTTCGCTCATGAAAAACATCATTGTGGGCAATTTGAATGGCACTGTGATTGTCACAATATAGATCAGTTGATGAAGACTGTGATGTCTCTAAATCAGCAAGAAGCCAACAAAGCCACAATATCTCAGAAGTAGTATCAGCAAGTGCACTATATTCAGATTCAGTGCTGGAGCGGGATGCCAAGGTTTGTTTCTTACTACGCCAATATATAGGAGAATCTCCAAGAAAAATACAAAAACCAGTGGTGGAACGACGATCACTAGGGTCACCGGCCCAATCAGCATCAGAGTAGGCTCTAAGGATCAGTGAGGATGTAGCTGAGTAATGAAGACCATAAAATAAACTATCCTTGATATACCGAATAATCCAGAGGACAGCAGCATAATGTGTGGTACTTGGAGAAGCCATGAATTGGCTAACAAGATGAACAACATATGAAATATCTGGCCGAGTAACTGTGAGGTATATCAGACTACCTACGAGTTGCCGATAAAGAGTAGCATCATCGAGCAAAGTACCGTCTTGAGGAGTAAATCGAAAGTTGGGTTCAAGAGGAGTGTGTTCAGTTTTACTATCACTGACCTGCTCGAGAGACAAGATCAGAAGCATACTTAGCCTGTGAGAGAAACAAGCCATTACTCGAAGACAATACTTCAAGCCCTAGAAAGTAACTTAATGGTCCAAGATCCTTCATTTCAAAATGTTGACACAAGAATTTCTTGAGCTCTTCAATTCCAACAGAGTCATCTCCAGTGATTATCATGTCATCGACATAAAGAAGCAAGACAACAATACCATTATCAGTTTTTCGAGTAAAGAGAGCTGAATCATGACCACTAGAAGAGAAATTCAATTGGGTGATAGTCTTGTGAAATTAAGCAAACCAAGCTCTAGGTGCTTGTTTGAGACCATAAAGAGCCTTACGAAGACGACATACTTTATTTTCCTGACAAGTATGTCCTGGAGGAGTACGCATGTAAACCTCTTCTTCTAACTCACCATTGAGGAAAGCATTTTTAACATCCATTTGAGAGAGTCTCCATTTGCGAGTGGCGACAATGGCAAGAAGTGTTCGAAACAGAGGTGATGCGTGCAACAGGGGCAAATGTTTCTTCATAATCAATACCATACTCTTGAGTGAACCCTTTTGCCACAAGACGAGCTTTGTAACGCTCAATAGATCCATCAGAGAGAGTATTTATTTTATAAACCCACTTACATCTTACAAGAGTCTTATTAGAAGGAGGATTAACAAGGTCCCAGGTGTGGGTTTTCTCTAATGCCTGTAATTCTTCCTGCATAGCTTGCTGCCATTGAGGATTTGTTGAGGCTTCCTTAAAGTACTGTGGTTCGTGATAGTGAAGCATAGTGGAATAACAATGGTAATCACGAAGTTAAGGGAGTGGATTTCTTACCCGTTCAGGATGAAGTAAAATATTTTCACAAGAAAGGGGGGTTTGAATTGTGAACTGTTTAAAATTCCCTTTTAAAAATTCAAGCTAGTAAATGAAAGATAATAATAATAATAAAATAATAATAATAATAATAATAATAATAATAATAATAATAATAATAATAATAATAATAATAATAATAATAATAATAATAATAATAATAATAATAATAATAATAATAATACGTGTGATGAGTGTGTGAAAATTGAAACAAATAAAATAGATGAAAGGAAAACACAGTGAGTTATCCTGGTTCACCCAAACTTGGCTACTTCCAGTCCCAACAAATATGTGAGATTTTCCACTAGGTAGTTGAGTTATAACTTAACCACAACTCCTCTTTTGTCTTGATCTTCCTGATCTTTCTTTACACTGAGCTTTACTTGCTCTTTATCTTTCTTAACACTGAGCTTTACTTGCTCTTGGGTTATACACTTGTTTTCAACAAGCCTTTTCTTTTACAAGCCAGTAAGAAACAAAATCTTACTTGAACAGAATAAAAAAGTGTTGTTATACTAAAACATAGCTCAAAACAAAAGAGCAATTTTAGCAAACTTAAAATTGAAGAATAAAAGAGAGCTTTGAATGTATGAGTATTTTGCTTTCAGCTTCTTCAAAAATCAGTGAGTGGTTGTCTTGCCATGAGCCTGCTATTTATAGGCAGATTATGCTTTGCAGCTGTTCATCATACGCTCCTTTTCTCACGTGTAACTACTGTATATAACTTCTTCAATTTTTCTTTTTCCATTGTTCCCTCGTGTGGTGCAGTTGAAATCAACTTGGCCAGGTTTTAACTGATGTAGGTTACAGCTATATTTCAAACTGTCTTTTACACGTGTATACCTCTCTATTCTTCAATCCTTACTTGCAGTCACAACGTTCATGTTATTTATATTGGCTTTCTTACTTGATCTGATAATTGTCAGTTTTGTGGGTAAGCAGAAAACAAGTTCCCTCCTTTGTGTTCCATTTAGTTGTATAGAAGTTGTCTGCTTTTGTCAAAGCAACACCATTGTAATTATGTTCCAATATAGTGTGTTTCTTGATTTTCACTTGGTGCTTTAAAATCCATAATCAATAAGAAATATATGGCAGAACATCAACTGATGGCTTTGTAGAAAGAGTTCTTTTTGAATACTTTTCCTTTTTCTAAAAGAGACACTCAAAAACATAAGTTAGACAAAATAATCAGAATTTGTTAATAACTTAAAGAAGTTCTGAATTTTTTAGCTCCCCCTCAGAATGAAAGTCTTTGAGGTTCCTTTACACTTCAGATTCTGAATCTTCAGAAGGTGTTTAACAGAAGCACTCTTCAGAAGCACTGTTCATCAGACGCAGCCTTCAGAAGCACCCTTCAGACGCACTGTTCAGACGTTGACTTTCGTTGACCTTCAGACGCACTGTTCAGACGCTGACTTTCGTTGACCTTCAGACGCACTGTTCAGACGCTGACTTTCGTTGACCTTCAGACGCAGGTCTTCAGACGCACTGTGTCTTTCAGACACTGAATGTCTTTCGGAAACTTGATTCTTGTACTGCCTTATTTTTGAATCACTTAATGGCACATGTTATATAATAACTTATTATAAATAATTTAAATATATTTATCATCTTTAAAACTAAAAAGGAATTTTATCTCAACACAGGAAGCTCAATAGAGGGTGGTGCATGATCAATAGTCGGAACAACATCATGAGAAGTGGATTGAACATCGAAAGAGGTTGGAAGCTCACTTGAAGAACCTGCATATGTCTCATAACCTACATTTGTGTCACTAGGAAAATAGTTGACATCAGGGTTAGTAAAGAGAGGAGTGGAAGTTGACAGAATTGACTTAAACTTTGACAAGGAAGAGAACATTATATGTTCCCAAAAGACAACATGCCGAGAGACACGAATGCGCTGGGATATCAGGTCCCAACATTGATAACCTTTGTGTTCAGTGCCATAACCAAGAAAACAACATAGACGAGCATGAGGCTCAAGTTTAGTATATTCATGGGGCTGAAGGAGGACAAAACAAGCACAACCAAACACCTTAAGTGAGTTATAATTTGGTGTAGTGAGATAAAGACGCTCAAAAGGAGAGACATTACCAAGGACAGAGGAAGGGAGACGATTGATTATATGGACAGCGATAAGAGCAGCTTCACCCCAAGCGCATTCTGGACAAGAGGCTGAGATAAGCATGGCACAGACTGAGTCAAGAATGTGACGATGTTTTCTCTCAGCGCGACCATTTTGTTGTGATGTGTATGGACATGAAAATTCAGACAAGGTACCCTGCTCACTAAGAAATGACAAGAGTT
Source organism: Medicago ruthenica (assembly GCA_018208015.1). Classification (NCBI taxonomy): domain Eukaryota; kingdom Viridiplantae; phylum Streptophyta; class Magnoliopsida; order Fabales; family Fabaceae; genus Medicago; species Medicago ruthenica. The sequence goes on along the minus strand of CM031374.1, from coordinate 86,874,978 downwards.
TATAATCACGATATTCCATGGCATTATCTCGCCGAAAAACTTTAATGACTTTGGAAAATTGTATTTTAATCATTTTGGCAAAGTTGATGTAAATGTGAGAAAGCTCGTGTCTATTTTTCATCATATATATCCATGTAAAGCGAGAATAATCATCAATAAATAGAACAAAATACTGAGAACCTCCCATAGTAGGTGTGGGAGCAGGACCCCAAATATTAGAATGCACAAGATCAAATGGTGAGGCTGAAATAGAAGTACTTTTATTGAAGGATAAGGCTGGATGTTTAGCAATTTGACAAGCAGTACAATCAAAAGACTCATTGGTGACAGATCCTAAATAACCTTGAGACACTAGAGGACGCAACTTACCAATTGAACTATGGGCTAGAGGACGATGCCAAAGTTGAATGGAAGAATGTGTGGAAGCAGCACATATGTTAGACTCGTGAGGAATATGCAGTTCAGTGAGCTCATATAACTATCCGATCTTACGTCCAGTCCCTATGAGTTGTCCCGTCCGTGGATCCTGAACACGACATCTAGAGGAAGATAAGGTAATTTCATAACCAAGGTCACATAATTGACTAATAGAGATAAGATTAAAATTTAGTTTAGGAATAAGATATGTGTTAGGGATGCTTAAATTAGGCATAGAGATAGAACCTATATGACTTACATGTATAAGAGATCCATCAGCAGTGTGGATAGAACGGTTAATGTCATTTTCAGATAGGGAAGAAAATAAATGAGACGATGATGTCATGTGGTTACAGCAGGCGGAATCAAAATACCATTTAGAATTACCTGGTGTAGTGGAAAGAGCGGCGGGAGAATTACCAGAAGGAAAAAGTTGTCTCAAAAGAGACTCAATATTTGTGACAGACCCAATAGAGTCGGGACGAGATTGATTCCTATTCTGATCAGACCGTGGAGGACGAGTGGGACAATTTTGAATCAAGTGACCGACTGTCTTGCAGTATCGACAACAATTTGAAGCTATATGACCTTTTTCAAACAATTATAGCATTCAACAGTTGGACAATCGGAGAAAGAATGCCCAAGCTCATGGCAACGACGGCAAAATTTGGTAGTCGATACAACAGTGAATTTCTCCATTAAAGCACAATAAAGTTCAATGAGGATTGAGAAACAAATAATAAACACCACCACCGTTAAAGCAATATTTGTTGGAAAAGAAAATTGTAATTAGAATGATCTCACCCAATATGAAGGGACACGTTGGCAATATTTGGTGGAATGGGTTTGATGTGGTGATTGGTTTGTGAGATATTAAGTAAATACTCCGATGGATAGCGGCGGTGATCAAAGAAAAAGGAATACTCAAGAAGAAAAAAAATAATGACAAAAGGAAGAGACAAAGAAAAACCTAAGCTCTTGATACCATGTAGAAACTCAAGAAGACATGGAGAATATATTTGTATATTTACTGAATGTCTATCAAATGCAAGCAAGAGCTCCTATTTATATTATAGGATTTGAGACAAAGCAACAAGGAAAATAATTACATATAAATGCTAATTAATCCTAACATAATTACAATAATGAGAGAATCACAGCATATCGTGACAGTTTGGAAATACAATTTCCTAATTCTATTGCAATTTGAGGCTTATGTGCTTGATGTTTGACAGAGTAAACATATCCTAGTTACGACTCAAGGTCTCGTTTATGTAATATAGAACCCTAATATAGGTGAAACTCGTATTATGAAAAGCTTGAAAGAATGTTAAAATACATAATACTAATTAGTTCTCTATCTCTAGGAGAAATACCTTAGCAAATAATATATCTAGACCAGGTTACAAAATATAGTGTTAATAGTGAGCTACCGGGTAGAGTATAGAAATATAGTTTTTGAGGTTTTTGAAAGCATGGTAGACTGTACCCCACTTAAATGATTAATCTATTATAAACATATAACTTAAAGGACCGCGAGAGGTATTTGGCCTAAAATATAAAAAAAAATAGTATGATTTTTTTAAACATTAAAATTATGTTTTTTCTTATGAAATGATATTTTCTAAAATATAAATATCGAGAAATAGCTCTTTATTTCATAAAAATATTCGTTAATTTATTGATTTAGGAAGTAAGAGTAGCAGTACACCTCAATTTATGAGTGTACCGTAGAATTTCCTCAATGAATACCCAAACACCTTTTCTTCCACGATAGCTAAGCTATCCTCCAAAATTAACCGCCCTTCCAACACCAAATAAGTCGATTTAACTGTAAAATTTCCTCCATTTTCCGGTCCCCAACCCCACTTATATTCCTCTGTTGTCAACGTCACTCCATCCACCACCTCCAACAGATGATTTAGTAAGTACACCTCCAATCCTAATGGTTGAATTTGAGCAAGAGGACAAATGTATAATATATAATCGTCCTCCAACCATCACTATGACACCCATTTTACCATTATGCAAAAAAGGATAACATAAGAACCAAAATTAAGGAAGGAGTAAGGGGCACCACATTCCATGGAAAACTAGGGGGATATCTCATCCCTAAATTTTTAAGTATCAAATGTCAAGCTTAAAACCTTAGACAAACGTTTCGTGGGAGACAACCGATGATACATCATCATATGATGTTTTTAGTTATGTTTTGAAGTCTTTTTTTTATATATTTGAAGACAATATAGAGTGAGTTGATCATGGTTTGAGAAATATTTTGTAATATTTTGGTTTGAGTCCTTGTAATTTTATTTCTTTCCTAACTAGACAACTTCATAGGTGTTTTGAGTATTTTGTGGTTTAAATCATGTTATTCGGCAAATAAAGACACCTCGTGAAAGTTATGGAAGATAGAGACTCAAGCACAACAAAGTTTTGAAGACCAAACAACTTGACGAAATAATGTCCCAAGTCCTGAGATCATATCAAGGATGAAAAACACTTGAGGAAATAAATAAAACTTCATGAAAAACACTCTTCAACAACAAACATATCCTACGATTAAAATAGGAAAGAAATAAATAAAAGTTTGTCTCATCATCTCAATTTAATATGATTCTTGCTCTCTTCAATTTTTTATTTATTGTTTAGATGCACACATTAAAGTACATATTAATGGACATATCTAAAAACTTTTTTTAGTTTATTACTGCTGGAGTTATTGATTTCTTAATTAGAATTTTTATTAAAAAATTATTATTAAGTGACGAGAACACGTGAAACTTATTTATGACATTTTTAGTTTACTAATATTGTGGGGGGCATGTTATGGTTTAGAAAGAAAGAAAAAGCATGTATGTGATTGGTTGATTGATGTGGTGGGGTCAGCCATTGAAAAAGTTACATGGATGGCACTTTATTGTCTTTGAACAATAAAAAGATACAACAAAGTTGTCTTAAAAGTTGTTACAAAATGATTGTACAAATATCATTATTCATACAAAATTGACAACAAAAAAACAAGACTTGTAGACTAGTGTATTCGTATGGCAAGGTAATATTAAAATAGGAACGAGTGAATAACCTAGTTCCTTCTTAAATTTTTTATCAATTACATTTTATTTTTTAAATTACATTTTATTTTTAAAATAGACAAGTTATCTTTAATTTGATTTTTGTCTATCAAATAAGATTTACTGTCAAGTTTCAATATTAGACACGTGTACGGTTAAATATTGATGTGTTTATTCACGCCACCTCTCACATATACATAGATCAATTTGATAGGGGTTGTCTTGATATTAAAAGTAGACATCGTCAAAAATCTAAAAAATTAATCCAAAAACTCATTAAATCATAAAGAAACAAATTAAGCATGTAACTTAACATCACAAAACACAGACCCACACAAATCAACAACCAAAAATAAAGAAACAATAAACTTAGTGCACATATATATACTAGCCATATATTACTACCCAATTTATGCATGGTAGCTTTAACATATACACATCAAATTAAGCAACACTAGAATCTTGCTCGACTGCACCCTGTTCCACCTTGTTCAATTGCTTCTCAACCTCCTGATCAGAACCACTAGCATGTTTACTCTGATCAAACTCTTTTGCAGTGTCATATGAAGCATGTAACCCTAATAGCACATAGTATACCAAGAGAAACCCTGTCCAAACCGCAAACCGCATATACGATTTTTTATCAATAGATCCGAGAAGGAATATGTTAATAGCAATGGATAAAGAAGGTAGCCAAGGAACCAAAGGAACTCCCCATAACTTAGGCTTCTTTGCCATTGGAACAAAAAGCCAAAGAGCACCAGTCCCTAAAAACCACAAAGGAACAAAGATTGTATATCCAATCCAATTATGATCACTACTATTTTCCCAATAAGCTGAAATTCCAATTGAAGATCCAATAATCAGCACAAGGCACACAATGAGATTCACTTGATTCCCTTTTGTAGTTACCCCACTTGAATAATATCTCCTTACTAAAAGTGCTAATGCCACAAGTGAAAAGATTAACAAAGTAGCAATCGACAAAAGGTTAGATAGAATATTAAGATTGGTGAAGAAAGCAACAATAGCAGTAGCAATAAGCATCGAGATCGTAGCATTCATAGGTGTTCCTGTTCTTTCATCAACAAGAGCAAACCAAGGTGGCATCATGTGAGTACGTGCAATGTGAGTTAAATAACGAGCTTGACCAACAGCACTAACCAACAAAACCGTTGTCATTCCTTTCAAGGCACCTACTGAAACAATGTACTTAGCCCAATCCATTCCAACAGCACTAAAAGCAACAGAGAAAGGAGCATCAACATTTAGTTCTTTGTAATTCTGCATAAGACAAAGTGTTGCTGCTAGTAAGCAATATATTGCTGTTGTAATCGTCATTGATCCAACTAGACCAATAGGAATGTCTCTACCAGGGTTTTTAGTTTCTTCAGCCATAGTTGAAACTGCATCAAATCCAACATAAGCAAAGAAAAGAACAGCTGAAGAACTGACTATTCCATGCAACCCAAAAGGAGTGAATTCACGGTAGTTTTCGGGTTTGGCTTTGCTGAGACCAGCAATTACTATGAAGATAATGACAGCCATGTGAAAGAGTGTGGCTATGTAGTTGAAGATGGAAGAGCCTTTGGTGCTGTAAACTGCAAGGGATGTGATGGCTACAAGGGCACCAATAGCAATAGGATCAAGATGGCCATAATCAGGGTTCATATTGTGGACTACTATACGAAAATCATCGGGGCTTTTGTTGCATAGGGTGGCAAAATAGGAGGTCCATGATCGAGCTACCGCGGCATTGCCTATGACATACTCAAGGAGGATGTTTCCGGCAGCTATGAAGGCAACAAAATCTCCCAATTCTACTCTCAAGTAAGCAAATGACCCACCTGAATAAGAGAGGGAATTAAAGTGTATAAACACACAAATATCAATAATTTCAGAGGTGGCCAAGTAGACCACAGGAAAGCATTCTCTCTATTTTTTTTTTTTTAAATAAAATGGGGATGTCAGTTACTTTAATTTTTAGAATGTATAAATAATATAAGTAATTAAAAATTGCATTAGTCTCTTCTTAGGTTTTTTAAATGACACCCATGTCACTTCTAGTTTCCAAAACACACTTATATATACTTAATTATACTCGGTAAAAAAAATTGTGATTAAAAATTCTGAAAGTAAAGAAATGAAGAGGGTTTTTATTCTCCAAAAATCCTAATCCTCAAACTATTTGAACATTTAGCAGTGCAGTACTACTAGCTAGTACTTAGTCATGAACACTTTTGGAAAAATTGCCGGCAAAGAGGGGCCTGGCAACATGGATATTTTACGTAAGAAAATTTGAACCTATTGCAATTTTGGGGACGTTATCATATTCATGTGTTAAAGCCAAACTCTGACACCATGTGTTAGTTGTTGAGTCGTTGACAATATTGTCTGTCTCTTCCTTAGTTCTTTTTGTCTTTATTATCTTTACTTATGGGGCCCCCACATTAGCTGCTCACATATTATCTTTACTTAACTTAAGATTATTATTCCCAATAACTGTTTTTAGTGTAAAAAATTATTAAAATTGTTTGATTATGATATTATTTTGAATAAAGATTGCGACATAATTATTTTTTATAAACTATTGAATTTTATTACACTACAGTTTCAATTTTATGTATTTTGACAAAATTATTTTAATCTTTTAAACAAATTAATATCCTTTTTTTATAGTTACACAGTCAAAAAAATATTTATCATTTTCTTAAATATTTATTAAAAATACTGAATATTTGTTTATAAGAAATTCATAAAACTGAAATATTGGTTGTGGTTAATGAATGGAGATATGAAAAAATGGTCATGTTAAGAATTGACAAATTTTAGACAAAAAAATTGTTTTTTTATAATTTTTATGTGATACTAGAATACACCATTCTCAAGATAAAATTTTACTATATTTAAACTTCTTTAATAAATCACATAATACACTCGTTACTTCTATTGTAGAATGATTTTTTTTTTTTGAAGAAACATTCTATTGTAGAATGATGTTTGTTCATAAAATTTTCTTTTGATTGATTTTTTAACTTTTCATAATGTGAATCTGTCTCTTTCTTAGCAACCAGCAAAAAATTCAGAAACACTCAACCCCCTATCAAATTGCTTTTTTTAATAAGTTTCTTATGATTTTTGATAATGACTGACGTTGCGGTTTGCGTCGTGTTTGTTTCTTCGTTTTTTATTGTCAATTATTATGTAATTATATTTGTCTTTGTTTACTCGGTCGTAAGGTGATTTTTTTAATATTAATACATCTAGACCTTTTGCATTTGTCTTTTAATGATTCATCCTTTTCCTCTCGATGTTTTTTCAATCACAAAAAGTTGACTAACAGTTCAACCCAACATATTTTATATGTATAGTATAACTCTTTTCTATTGAATACGTAGGCAATTTCATCTGTATGGTTGATTTCAACCTTTTAAAGTGAGTGTAACTATAAAAAAAAAAATCCATCTTTGTTGTATAAACAGGTTGATAAAGAATGACTATTAGTCTATTAGCGGAATGAACCTCCAGCTAACATTAATGAAATTCCTCGAGATAATTTCTTTTCCTTTTTTCTTTTACTCATGATAGTTTCTTTTCCTTGGAGTCATGACTATTTTTAGGGTACATTTGAAAATTCAAATGTACATGTAATAATTTATTAATATTTACTTTAGAGGAAAATCGACTCTAAAACCACTCTTACTATTTCATTCCTTAAATCTCATTTCTCGGTCACCAAATTAGCCTTATATTCCATCCCATCCCATCTCATAATTATAAAAGTGCATTGATAGTCAAAATGTTGAATTTTCATTACATGTATGTGTGAAGTTAGTTTACATCAACCGTGCATTTTCTTTAAACTCGCGTATGTAGGATAGTTTACATATAAATAAATTTGTAAAAATATATTATAACTTTATAAGCACAGCGTGAGAAGTTGTTATTTGTTTGTGTGGTACAAAATGAATGATCAATGGAGGAATCGTAGACTTTTAGTGAAATAAAGTCAAAACCAAAGTAAAGATACTCTTAAAGATACTTAAGATTCTTGACTAAAGCATTTTCATTTTGGCAATTTTTCTTGGCACTGAATCTAGCTTGTCAAACATGCCAACCCTAACAATTTTGTCCATTTTTAATTTTTCAAGTTGGAGAAAGAAATTAACAGGATATTATTATAGCATAATAAAAAAGAAGAAAAAAATTAGCGAATCTTATAGTAGTCAAATATCGGTTTCCCACAAAACAAATAAATGAAAGATTAAAAACGCAGGTACCAGAATCCAGAGTTATTAAGAATTCGTTGGAAAATTTGTCAAAAACAAAAAAAATGAAATTGGAAAAAGTAAATGTTGCATATTATGAAATTAATGAATAAAGATATATTTTAGTCATGAGAAAAAATTGTGAAACCTAATTTAATTGCTGAGAAAAAATATTCTTAATTACACATTTAGAAAAAAAAAATTAAAGAATTCCACATTTAGAATTATCAACTCATGGTTGCCAAACAAAGAATTATCAACTCATATGGCACAATAGTCTTTTATAAGTCTTTTGAGTGGAAATTTGGGTGCTTTATTGGTGAACCTATTTATTACTACCTTACCTCTGTTCCTTTTTAATGGAACCAAGACAATCAATAAATATTATACAATAATTTATCATTTTTCAATAATAGTCTCATTCATTTAATATTTTGTTTCATATATTTCTCTCTCTGTAATAAATAACTAAGAGTAATATTGGTAAAACAACATTTAATATTGCATTGAACTTTGAAAATGACAAATAAATAGAAACAAAACTTTTCTACAAAAGAGACACTTAAAAAGAAATGAAGGGAGTAATTCTTTTTTAAGTGTTGAGTTGATGAAATTTAGTATTTATCTAAACATTAATGTTAAAAAAAGTATTTTATTCAATTTATTAGTTCTGTGACACATGAGGATGAAATTTTCTTTTCTACCTCTGATACATGAGGATGAAATTTTCTTTTCTACATAGTTGTTTTTGTTTTTGTTGTTTTTTTTGTTGTTTTATTTAGCCGTGTAATAAATAAAGGGTTTTGTTAACAAATGTTCTTAGTGCACTTGTTAAGGATACAAAAAATTAAATAATTAGTAAATTTTAAGTAGAAAAAAATTACTTTTTAAAGTTTCAATGCATTATTTTCAAAACAAAATTTCTTCTTTGCATTTGTTAGCATTTCTCATGACCAAAATATATTAATTTTGTGACAAATAACAATGACACTTCTAAAGTCCGGTCATAATTGTTTCAACATTCAACCAAAAATTTAAATTGGATTGACTCGAACAATTATGTGAGATCATTAACCAGTAACCACTTGAGTTCAATCTTATTTGTAACACTGAAAAGTTTAGTTGTTTTGATACTCTTATAACTTTTTGTTGTATTTCTAGGATGCTTTATATTCTGTCAAAAAAGAAAAGGTGCTCTTATATCAACTTCGAGTAACTGGTAAAAGTTTCTTATCGTCAATAAATTCAATTCAAGATAAATTAAATTTAATGCAAATCATCATATTATAACGCATAAGAAAGGGTATAGTGAGATTTCTTTAAAAAAAAAAAAAAAGAGTATAGTGAGACTGAGAATAAGAGAAATTAAGTACCTGCAACCGGAATTTCCACAGCAAACTCTGTATAGCAAAACACCGATAACAAAGCAGATATACCGGAGATGACAAACGACAACACAACTGCCGGACCTGCATGCTCCTTAGCCTCAAGTCCGGTAAGCACAAATATTCCAGAGCCGACGACCGCACCGATACCAAACCACATCAAGTCCCACCAATTCAGCGTCCTCTTCATCTCATTTCCACTCCTGGCCTTAATCTCCACCAGCTCTGCATGATCACTGGATCGTTTCAACAAACGATCCTTCAACCGGAAAGGCGTTTCCATAACAGATTTTCCGTAGTTTTCCCAACTCTTAAACGACTCCTCCGGGAAGAAGTCGTTTTTTTGAAACGTACATCCTCTCCTCCGTACTCCGCCGCCGTCAACCACCTCGCCAACCGCCATGTTCCTGTTTTCACTAAAGAAACTTATATTAGATGACTGAGTTAATTAATAGTTTGGTAGTATATATAATATATGTTGCATTTTTTATTTTGCGATAAATGACAAAGAAAACAAGATAGGATAAGCACCAAGAAATTTGCACTTGTTGCGTAACGTTGTGGAGAATTTGTGAAGGAATTAGCCGGAGGAGAAGGAGCTATTTATGTGAAGAGTGAAGGACTGTTAATGCCACGGAAACGCTCCTTTAAAATGATTAAATTAAAATTTCTTCATTATGGCAATTATTAAATTATCATAAATTGAGATGGAAAAAAAAGGACAAGAGAATAATCCAACTAAGGGAGACTTTTTTATACAAATTAATGACAATTAAATTTTATATTGATATCAGGTTTGGATTCTCTCCCAAATGATTCCACTTAAGAAAATCAACCCAATTCCCCATAGTGTGTGTGAAAATGGTATGATAAAGAGAAAAATAAAATGAAATACCATAAAACAAGAATAGAAAGTGTAAAAAATATTATAGCATCTCTAATGGAAGATATTTTGACTAATAGTAAGTATAGTTGATTAGCTACTTCCATTGAAGAAAAATTAAGAGGGGTTGAATTGACATGTAAGGCTTTTACAATCTCTCATGAATGTGGGTTTTATTGTATACTTTAATCAACTTCTTTTTTCATATTTAATATATATATATATATATATATATATATATATAATTCATTTAGTAAGGCTTTTACAATCTCTTTTATGAATGTTGAAATGTAATAATATAAAGTTATGAATGTAATTTATTTAGTAATTTTTTTAAGAGGTTGTTGGGTTGTAATAAATGAATGGTTATTAACATTAAAGTAAATTATATGTGCGTATGTGGGGCACCTAAACTATCTATTTGTAAGAGTATCATTGAAGATGGTATGACTATTGAATTATTATTATTATTAATTGTGACTGAAAAAGAACAAGGAGAATAAGCCAAACGTAACTAAGGGAGAATTTTTTTAGTGATATTTTATTTTAAGTAAAAAAAATATGTTACTAAAAAAGTTCATATGAAGGCATCATTGGTGATTTTCATTTTTATTACTTATAGTATCGGGTTTGGATTCTTCCCCAAAATGGAGGGATTCCAATTGACAAAATCAATTCCTTATAATATACTCCTGCTATCTCCAGTTTTTAATTATAAGAGTCTTTTGAAAAGAAAAAAAAATTGTCTCTTTTTGTAAGACTTTTGTGTTATTTCCAACTACATTAATTATTACTTTACATACATACCCCTATTTGCTATACATTTTTTTCTTCAATCATAAATAAATAGCATGTTTAAAACATAAACCAACTCTCTCTCTTAAATGATGTAAAATTGTAAAAACAATACTTCATCTGGTCTTGAACGTAAGAAACAAAAAAAAACACACCTATTAAGAAAGTGCATTGACTGCATTTAAGTCATGATAAAAAGTTACATCTTTCCAATTTTGTCATTGTCTTGAAAATAAATGTGACTTTTGAACTCAACATGGGAATGTGAAACAAATTGGATATAGTAACATTTAATGAGGGTAAAATTGAAATAGTGACATTTAATAGGTTGATTTTGCTATACTTTTGCTTACATTTGAGACCACCAATTTTTTTGTTTTGTTTCTTACATTCGAGACCAGAGGGAGGAGTGATTACAAACAGATGATGGATTGTAGTGAACTAATGCTTATTACACATTAAAATTAAAATTGAGTGAATAAATAATGCTTATTACACAATAAAATTGAAATTGAGTGAATAAATAATATATATGTGTGATGGTCACTTGTTTAAAAAAAATTGTCACTTAAACTACCTCTTAATAGGAAATGAATTGTCTCAATTGAAAAAAAAAATTGAGTAAATAATGTGATGATCTTCATCATTGATCTTCACATTATCAATTATCAAGATTAAAGATTGATATTAACTATTGATAATACGAAAATCATTGGTTAAGATAACATTTCCTCAATTATTTTCTCAATTAAGGGAATCCACTCCCCTCTTATTAAGAGCATCACTGGAAAGGCTCTTACGAGCAAGATACAAAGAAGAAAACGAAAACGGTAAGGTCTTGTTTGCGTGACACATGAGATACGGGAGCACAGTGTGTATGCTAGCTAGTGTGAACCCCCTCTTTCAAAAAAAAAAAAAAAAAACTAGTGTGAACCCCCTGTTGTTATTATGAATTAATTGTTTTATTAAAAAAAATGCCATGAAAAGCAGATCACAACATTTAATATAGATAGATAGATAGATAAGAACAAATAAAGTTGCGTTTTTGGGTAAGAAATCAATACCTATGAACCGGCGGTATTTAGAAAACAAGAATGATATTTTTTTTTTTAGGGAAGAAAACAAGAATATACATAGGCATCCTTAAAAAAAAAATACATACTCAAACATCTTGAATTTTCATATACATATTCAATACCTCATTTTTTTTATGTCTCTCTTTTTGTCAACACATCATGTCATCATCAAGATATCACTTTAAACAAATTATGCTCTCTATTTCTGGACATGTAATTTGTAGATGTATGAGTGTCTATCAAATATTTTTCTTGCAATAAATCACACTAAATGGGTCGCATATTAATCATGTTGGACTAGAGATCTTTGGCCTGAGAGAGTGTTGCAGGACTGAGGACAGTGGACTTTAAACAACAACTCTTCTTGTTCCTCTAGAGGAGGTGTCCTACCTGCAAACAATCTCACGATCAAATAGAATTCACTAAACATGTGAGATTTTTAGGCTATAAAGATGTGTACTTGGATAGAGGTTATGAGTTACCCTTTATAGTGGTGAGATTAGAGTTTCAAAACACCTAAACCTTAGCCAAGACAGTTGTCCTCTTGGACATCTGTGAGCATATTAGAACGAGACAACCTAGGATCTGAAATTGACGACCCATAGGCCATATCCTTTGTATGACCTTGATTTAATGTATTTAGGGTGAGTCTATGCAATGGCTCGTGTATTAGCTAGTGACATGGGATGACCTGGTCCAATGGGTGATTTGGTCCTAGCTCAACTCAGAATAGTTTTCTCCAAGCTTTTAGCTAACATAGTCAAATGATGGATTGTGTTTGGGCCTTATTTCACATAGTAATTGTTTGTTCTTCCTTCGGCATATGGGGGGCGCCTTTCCAAGTGGTGAAGTGAATCGGGGAGGCGTGTGATCGTGATATATTAGAGGGACCTTGAAGGAATATCTCGTTAAGGTGTTTGTTTGCTTCTGGACTTCTTTACATTTATAAGTGACTGTTTGGTAGATTCTTTGGATAAAAAACATGTGACACTCTTAAATTTCTTGAAACTCTGCCGAAGGAAAGTGTAAGCTCGTGTTGTCAGTGTGAACGGATACGACTCACCTTTCTGGAGATATATTGATGAATTTAATTGAACGCTTGAAGTCTGAATAGGTGTCCGAATTTGCATGTACATATATCTTCAGTTCCATTACTTCATTATGAGGCTGCTAATAAGCACGCAAGTACACAGTTTTATTGGGTAATAAAAAGTATTGATCTCACAAAGACTAGTGTTGAGTATTGATTTGCTTCTCTAAGTTAACTAGCTAAATTATTGTATTTTTAGATTTGGTTTGATTTTGGAAAAAAGTTTTAAAAATGTTTAAAAACATCTTAGGATTGTGGTTTCGATCACAAGATAGAAATTTCAGTCTCAAGTCTCTCTGTTGTTGTGCAAAACAAGATGCTAAAGGTGGGATAAACTAATGTAACCTACATATATAAGTGTATTTTGAACCAATAGATCCTCCTATTTTCATGGATTGTTCTATTGACAAAATCCATTAAGCACAATTACCTTATATTACCTCAAAGAAATCTAGACTATTTTCATGTTTTTAAATCTTTATTTTATCTTCTAGATACGACATCAACCTTTCACTTGTATTACATTGATTGACGTCTAAGATTATGAATCAGTGCTATGATTAATCAATCCCATAAATAATATCAACTTTCACTTACACTACATCATTCATATTGCAGGTTTAGATAATTATAGTCATGTGATTGTTTGATCTTGTAATGCTTAAATCAATTATTATCTTGATTAGATAATTTCAAATAATCATATCCATAATTCATTATAAAAACAATAAAATTATAAGATCTAGAAAACACAACAACAAGAAAGACTTGAAATTTATGAAAAGTGTATCATTGTGACTTATTTCCACAATCTTAAGATTAAGAGAGTCTACTCACAATAGTTCAATAATAGACAAAAAAAATACAAGTAAAGAAAACTTAGCTTTATTTAAAGTTGCAAGAACAATATTTCAAAGTTTCTCTATGTAATGGATGATAAGAAAAGCCTAGACTAAAAACCAATATGTAGCCACAAGGCCATAATTTTGTGCATTACCACTAAAGTACAAGTGATTACATGAAACCATTGGTAATCAAAAAACGTAACCAAAAAAATTACCATGCCCATTCATTACTGTCGCAGCCAACAATAGAGGCGGACAATGAACAACTATTGACCTGAGGTTTTTCCTCAATTAGACTCCATATATCTTACTCTCTCCGTCCCAAATTAAGCGAGTCATTTGCCCATTTCACACATATTAAGAAAAATGTATAAGTGAAGGAGAGAGAAAAATGGCTTTAAGTGCTTTTGCAAAGTATTGATGTATTCGTTGTATCATAAATGCAAAGTGGAATATCTTGAATTGGGTGTGAAAGTAATATTAATTAGAGTTATATTTGAAAAAAGTAATTAATATTGCATTGTAAAAGTAGAATGATCGGTTATTTTAGAACAATATTTTTTTACAAAAAAATTACTTATTATAGGACGGAGGGAGTACATAGGATTCAAATGGATAGAAAAGGTAATATATATTATGTCTCATATATATATATATATATATATATATGATGGTTAATTAAGGTTCTCATTTTTTCAAAATGAGCTATTGTGACATCCACATATATTTGATATACATTTCTTAAAAAAAATTGATATACATGTCGATTAATTAATTAACTATCCAAATAAAAAGTTAATTAGCTTTACTACTTAATTTATTCATTAATCAACTAAAGTCGTAATTTATTTTTTTCTGGTACAAAAAGAGGGCAAAATCCAAAAGAGAAAAAGAAAACTATAAAATTAAACAAACATTCTTAGACATGCAAGCCTCGAAAATATCCTCAAACATGATACTTTGTAGCTCCTTGGGATCTCTAAAATAATGGACGAAAAAGAAACTTGGGTTAGATTAAACGCAACTAACCAATCTGCACTTATGTTGCCTTCAGGCCAGGTGTGGTTGACATGAACCTGCCAAGGAAGATTAATGAGATCACGAATACGACGAATCAGGATAGGGGTGGCTCCACTAAGCTTGTAGTTGCATGTGACCATATCCACCAGCAGTTTGGAGTCACTTTCCACAATGAGTCGTAGAAATCATTGTCTTCTAGCTATCTTTAGCCCCTCATACATGCCCCATATCTCGGCATGAAAAGCATCGCAAGTACCAATCTTCCTAGCATAACTAGTTAGCCACCGACCATTGGAGTCTCGAATAAGGCCCCCACAACCTGCAAGGTCCACTAACTCCTTATAAGCTCCATCAAAATTAAGTTTGACCCACTCTTCATGTGGTCTCTTCCCGCCAATGTAGACAGTCTCAAGATGTCTTGACTCTCTTGTTATGTTGGGGACGCTCACCCTCTTAATGGCTAGAACCAACTCAAGAATAACATGAATAAGATTAGTAGGCCGATGAAATTCCTCCTCAAAGATAGTTTTATTTCTCCACCTCCAAATGTTCCAACACGTCACCATGAAGGTAGTTCGCCAATTCTCTATATGAGATCCATAACTTTGATGAGTGAGGTTTTTGAAGATCCAATCCTTGCAATTCAAAGAAAAGAAATTAGTAATATTAAGCCACTAACCTGATCCAAATCTGGGTTGTACAAGCACAATCTCTCAAGACACTAATTAATAAATAGATAATATAGCTTATATTTTTTTTTAAAGGAGATATATAGACATAGACACACATATGTGTGTCTAACCTAATAATATCGATATTGTCAATTAGCCTATGTCTCCTTTGATTTTTTTTAACAATCTCCCTCACTTTTGTTTTAAGTTGTTTATTTTCTTTAAAAAAAAACTTGGTATCTAATTCAATGACCAACTAATTCAAGGAGTTTAATTTTACCGTCCATTTTGTGACACATTTAAAGTCACAGCAAAGTTTGGATGAACTAACCCTTCAAAATTAACATCAAAGAAATCAAATTTGAGATCTTAAGAGTAACACACTCTAAAGTTTCAAGCTTAATTTCTTTTTAACCCCCTGTACCCATTTACCATAACTTATTCAACAATGACACCTCCTTATTTTCAATTAGTTTAATGGATACTTCTCAAAAAATTAATTTTATCCCACAACAGGGCCAACTTCGTATTATATGTGTCTTCTCAACCGATTCAACTTGTCATTGCCTTTTCCACCCTCACCGGAGTCCCAAAGGGGCAGCTCGCTCTCTTTGTCACCGCCCACAAGATTAAGGTGCCAAAACTGCAAACCCACCTCCATCATGCACATGCAATAACAAATTATAATATATTTTTTCACCATACCTAAACAAAGCGTACTAAACTGAATGAAACATGCTAAACTGGTTCAAAATTACTAAAAAATAATAATTTGACAAACACTATAATTTTTAAAATAAACAATTAATTTCAAAATTACTAAAAAATAATAATTTGACAAACACTATAATTTTGTTATTTTATTAAAGAAATGCATAAATTATGAGGGAAACTTTCCCTTGATTTTTATGGGAGTGTTGGTTGATCGAATGTCTTACATGCATAAATCCAAGCGATGTTGGTTGCCAAACAAAATCTAAAAAGGTGACTTGTTATTCAAATTTCTTTCATGAAGGTCCAGCTAGTGACTATCAGAACACATCAATGTCACCATTATGTTAATATGTTGAAGATTATTAGAGATTACATGAAGAAAGTTTAAAATTAAAATTTTATTTTGATCATGGTTAATAAATTTCTTTCTAGTTTGTCCTCCACACTTCTAGTAAATGTTTGAGGAGTGTATTTTATTAGGACTTAGTTTTTTGTTTTTAGTTTAATCCTTTTTCCTTTTTTTTTTCTCTCATCTTACCCAATAAAAAATCACCATAGCCTATGTATCAGAATGAATTTTTAAACAAAAGCTTAGGAGACATTTTTAAAAACAAAATTGAAGTATCCTTTTTCGGCTTGAGATGCTTGTCATGTCAATCAACAACCTTGAATGCGTCACTGAAGTTAAATATTTTAAGTTTGGAAGCAAAATAAAATAATAATCTATATGAGATTAATTACCCATTGTAGCATGTAAAAAATGGATGATGCACACTTGAACCTCTTTTATGAGGTTTTACATTAGATGGAGAGCCGTGATTGCTTAAATTAATAATTAAATTATAAACTTAATTTTATTATATTATAAGTGTCACAATCACATCATTCACATTAGCAACAACCCATTAGCAAGCTTGTATCGGCGATATTGCAAGCAGTACACTTTTGCGAGCTTGAAATACAACAATAATAATATTTGAATGCTCCAATTTTTCATACACATATTCAACATTTTATTTTAATCTTATTTTATCTCCACTTCTTTTTTCCTATGATATCACCAGCATACTACATATATCATATCATTTTTTTTTCTCTCTTTGTTTAAAGATGTATACACCTTATGAGGTGTACTTAAACATTTTCCCTTGAAATATATTGTTTCAACATCTAGCAACTTGCAAAGCAATTAGATTGGACCGAATGTATTATGCTTGATCTTCTTTTTTTCTTCTTTTATATATGAAAATCATATTAGTACCCTCTATTTAACATGTTGCCTATAAAAGATTATGATCCACGTACTAACGAATTTTTAAAGGAAAAATGGAAGATGCAATTTCTTCATCGCCTTCTGTTTATCCCGTTCTCCATGTGGGTGTTCATCTTTCTATTGTTTTCAATGTATCCTGAGTTTATTGTGTATGCATGTAAAAGGTTTCGTCTGTCACTTGTTACTTTATTTTTCTTGTTTTCTTTACCGTTTTCAATTTGGTTTAACTTGTTGGGTATTGGTGCAATTCTCTAATATTGTGTGTGTTTATATAAAATCAAATTATTCGTTCGATAATTTTTTATGATGTATATACTTTACAAAATTTATCGTTGGATTGAAATTTTATATCATATAGATTATCTCTATAAATATATATGATTTGCGTCTAAAGCCATTTTTTTAAGGAACGTCTAAAGCCTTTTTATTCTTTTTCACAATGACAATATCTCAAAAAATATTGACACTATAAATAAATGAATTGAAAAAATTGAAGTTATTGCAATTTTAAAATGAGCAATGCTATTTATCTAGATAGATTTTGTCAGGAACGGCTAGCGAAAATTAATTGTCCAATAAAATTGTTTCCTGGCCACAAATCAAGGGGGTGGTGGGGAATAATTTAAGGAAAATTCAGAGCGCTTGCTATCTCGTGAAATAATCGGGATAAAATATGTCGCGATACATGTCAATTTCCGTTTAAAATTTATAAAGTTGTTTTAAAATTTAAAGATTAAAATTAAATTGGTGGTTTGAAGCTAGAAACTAGATTAATGCTATACATAGGGTGGAAAGCAAGCTCAATGTAGCTGTCATTCTCTAACAAATTAACCAAATATTTGTTTACATACATGCTAAAATTACTGTAAAAAAATGGTAGACCATTTATAGCAATATTGTAGCTGTATCCTAGGTTAGTATAAATTACACAAGAATCTCACTCTCAACAGAGATTCCACACACATTCTCTCATAACACATACACATATTAATTCTAATTCTTGTTCTCCCATAGACTCTTAAGATTGGTTTAAACTATATTATATTTTTACAACAGCATTGCATGTTGTTGCATTGATCAAATTAAATTATATGAAACAGGACATGGGTACAGAAAACAGTGGAGCAAGAAACGAGTTTTTCCCAGAAGATTCATTCAAAAGTTTAGGTGATTATGGAAAAGCATTTATGAAAACACCATTCAGGTTGAAAGATAGAATGTTTACACGATCAAAAGATTACATCGAGATTGTGGAGATGAAAGCTAGAAGCAGCCACCAAATGAAGAAAACTCTTAATGGTTGGGATCTTATTTGGTTCGGAATCGGCGCCATCGTCGGTTCCGGCATTTTCGTTCTCACCGGTCTTGAAGCTCGTGACGAAGCTGGTCCTGCCGTTGTTTTGTCGTATGCTGTCTCTGGTATCTCTGCTTTGTTGTCTGTTTTCTGTTACACCGAATTCGCTGTGGAAATTCCTGTCGCAGGTTTATTACACTCTGTCTAATTTTTCTTCATTCCACTCTGTTTTTCATTTCATGCTTTAATTTTTTTTTTTGAGGGATGCTTTAATTTATTTATGAATATTATAACTTTATTTAGGAAATATATTTTGTGATTTAATTTTTAAAGAGTTTTGTGATTAAATTATTACAGATATGCTTTTTGATAATTTCTTAGAAGATGTAATTACTTAAAGAAATCTATATATTTTTCTTTAAAAGTATATTTGAATAGAGGATTTCGGAGGGTGGGGAGAGATGACTTATTTTTATTTTTTAAATTAAAAAATTTATAAAATGTTTTTTTTTAATGAATATTCATCAATTATATATATCAAGAATTAATTACACATGAATAGAAGGCAAACGGGACAACAGACTAACTCGTTAAGCCTTTTTGGATGACAAAGTCAATCCTCGTAAACACAACAATCATGGACCTAGGAGACATGACATTGATATGCATGACCCTTTGAACTCTATGTAGAAGGTCAACAACATCTGGTGTTTGGAAGCCTAAAGTGTCAAATGCAAATGGTATGAAAGCATGTTGATTATTAGAACACGTTTTCTCATGTTTGACCACTTGGCATGACACATCTTTTAGGGTTGTCTGTCCTATCGTAAAAGCCCCGAACCTTAATCCCACAAGTGGTGAAACCCCGGTCAAGTCCACACATACATGTTCTATCTAGTGCGTCTGTCAAGAAATTCACAAGCGCCTCCTTCTTCACTGATACTTCCGCCCGCCTGACTATATCAAAAAAATATCTCCAACAAAGTCATGTTTGTACTTAAAGTCGGGAAGCTCCTTACAATAAACTGTATGCACCCCAAATGTATCCAGACACGCCTTACAACAAACATAAATTAAATGTGACTCCAAAACTCACCTTAAAAATATACTCTAAAACAACAATAAGAAAATATTAGTAAACAATACTTTTTAGTCTTATGCATGCTTCTACTTCTAATCTTGATGTTATAATAATTTACATTTTTGGAACTTCAAAATTAAAAATTTGCTTACTTGTTATTGCATATCATATTTGTCATTTTTTATCTCCTCTTTTTCTATACATTTTGTATTTCTTAGAGTTAGAAGGGATACAGTATATAGGTAGCAAAGGTGTTAAATTTTTTTATTGTGTTACGGTTATGGACTTCAGTTTTTTCTTTAAAAAAAAAAAAGATTTTCTAAGCATACCCTCTTACCTTAAAAGTTAAATCCTATGCGAACATAAGAATGCATCCTTAATCACAAGAGAATCCCATTTATTACATGATAGTTGAGTTGGCATATTTAGTCACTTAAATTTAAACTTGACACTAATTGAGTTATGTGGGTGTTGTTGTTTGTCATCAGGTGGGTCATTTGCATACTTAAGAGTAGAATTGGGAGACTTTGTGGCCTTCATAGCTGCTGGAAACATTCTCCTTGAATATGTTATAGGAGCAGCAGCCGTAGCTCGATCATGGACCTCCTATTTTGCCACCCTCTGCAACAAAAATCCTAACGATTTTCGTATAATAATCCACAAGATGAACCCTGATTATGGTCATCTTGACCCTATTGCTGTTATAGCCCTTATAGCCATTGCCACCCTTGCAGTCTTAAGCACCAAACTCTCTTCTCTCTTCAACAAAATTGCAACAATCTTTCATTTAGTTGTCATTGCCTTCATCATCATTGTTGGCCTAATCAACGCCAACCCCGAAAACTACGCTTCGTTTGCTCCTTTTGGTACCAGAGGTGTTTTTAAAGCCTCAGCTGTTCTTTTCTTTGCTTACATAGGCTTTGATGCAGTGTCAACTATGGCTGAGGAAACTAAAAACCCTGGCAGAGACATTCCTATTGGTCTTGTAGGATCAATGGTAATTATCACTTTCATATATTGCTCACTAGCAACAACACTATGCCTTATGCAGAACTACAAAACCATTGATGTCAATGCACCATTTTCGGTTGCATTTAGTTCTGTTGGATGGGGATGGGCTAAATACATTGTTGCATTGGGAGCATTGAAGGGAATGACGACTGTTTTGTTGGTTAATGTTGTCGGTGCCTCACGTTATTTAACTCACATTGCTCGCACTCACATGATGCCTCCTTGGTTTGCTATTGTTCATGAGAAAACTGGGACACCTTTGAATGCTACAATTGCAATGGTTACAGCTACTGCTGTGGTTGCATTTTTCACTGATCTTCGTATTCTTTCAAACCTATTGTCGATTTCAACACTTACTATTTTTGTGCTTGTAGCAGTTGGGATTTTAGTGCGTCGTTATTATTCAACTGGGTTAACTACAAAAGATAATCAAGTTAAGCTCATTGTATGTGTTGTTTTGATTATTGGATCTTCATGTGGCATGTCTGTTTATAGAGCAATGAGTGATGGTTGGATTGGATGGGCATTTTCAGCACCATTGTGGCTTTTAGGAACCGGAGGTATTTGCCTTCTTGTTCCAGAAGCAAAGAAACCTAAAGTTTGGGGGGTACCTTTAGTTCCTTGGTTACCTTCTTTTTCTATTGCTATTAATATATTCCTTCTTGGATCTATTGATAAAGATTCATATATAAGGTTTGGGATATGGTCAGGGATTTTGTTGATTTACTATTTTCTCATTGGGCTGCATGCTTCTTATGATGCATCAAAGGAGGTTGAAAGCAGACATTGTATGGCCCAATATGTTGACAAAGAGATTAGCAATATTGAAGAGGAATGTAAAAATTAGAGGCAAAGTAATTGGCCAAGGTGTGCTTGTTTAGTGAATGTGAATTGTGGCAAATGTTGGATAATAAAGTTATTGGACTTGAACTATTGGGCTTCTATGTTTCTAAGTAAGTAGTCCATTAAGTATTATTATATATTCTATTGTAACATATTGATAAGTAATACTATTGTTATTCTATGAAACCCTAGTTGTTGTCTCTGTTTTGTTATTCTCTATTAAAACCTTATATTGTTAACAACAAATACATGCATACATCAAACATTATACTTTTGGTTCAGTATGTTTTGTGTGGGATACAATGCTGCTCGTGACAAAGAGACGAGTTAGGTCCTAGTATTTAGTCTAGTTGTATGTGGTCTTTTCTGATTGGTGAAGACTATGTTAAAACTTCTAGTAATATCAGACAATTATTTTACCAAGTGAATTGAAGTGTAAGGCTTTAGCTATATATCGTAATCTCTGTGAAAATTTAGAAGTTCTACAACAATAATATTAATATATAAGTGTAAGGCACGTTATCATAGATAACAAAACTCAACTAACACAAAAAGTATGAAATCTCCTTAAAGATTTGAATCTTCAAGCAAACCTTGGATTTTGGAATAGTTCCTAGGAAAGAGTCTCTCCACAATTAAGCATTCATCATAGCAAGTTTTGGATTTGTATTTCCTAAACTCATAATTTCTTACATTTCTTGCATTTAGGCAATCGTTAAAAGAAGCATAAGCTTTGAAAACTCTTAATAGATTAAACTAGCTCTTCACCACTAGAACATGAAAAATTTAAATATATGTTATGGTTAACTCGAAAGGAGATATGGTAATCACTACTAATTTTTATTAAAAAATATTTGTAATGATCAAACAAAAAAGATCAGAGATAGTCATCGATTATAAAATTGTTGTAGTGACTAAACTAGAAGATAATCAGGAGTAATCACTACTATTTTTTATTAAAAAATATTTTTAATGATCAAATCAAAAGAGAATTTGGAGTAATCACTACTAATTTTTATTTTATCATGAAAAGTGATTTTTTTTTTAAATAAAAAATTTATGATAAATGCTGAAATAGGTTGAGTTAAGTTAAAAAAAAAAAAGCATGAACTTGTGGTAACATGAATTAAAAAAAAACTGAAAGACCCAATTGAGTCTTTTAAAATTTTCTTGCCGGCCAATTAAGTCCCTAGTAAAAAATAAACTCAAATTAGCCATTGACGTTTTCATACCTAGGACAAATAGCCCCTAACTCATTGTATTATAGGGACTAATTTGTCTTGAATATGAAAATGTCAATGGCTAATTTAGGTTTATTTTTTGTCATATTGGTTTGCTAAAAAATTAGGAGGGACTGATTTGAGTCTTCACTATAAAAAAAGTAAGTATTTGGAGTATTTGGGAGGTCTAAACATGAATTTGCAAAGAAAAAAAAGAGATGGTATTCTGATTCCAAGCCCGATCCTCATCCTTTTTAAGAGCCCTTCATCATTCTCTAGAGACAAAAACAAACACATTTTTATTTGAACAACTAGTAGTAAAAGACCCGTGTTTTCGTACGGGTCACATAACATTGCGATAATTATATAAAAAATAATTATATTGTTAATATTGTAGAATGTTTATAGATATTAAATGAAAATTATGAGTATTAATGTAATGTTTTAAATATACAAAAATTTGTTAAATAGTTGAGTCACAATAGTTATGGATTTTATTTGCTTATATATTCATAAACAAATTTTTATGTAGATATATGAGAAATTTGATATGATATAATTTTGAAAACTCATGACTATTTTCAAAATCAAAATTAATTTAGTGTTTCTATTAAATAACTTTTTTATTTTATATGCAAAAGATTGGTCAATGTTTGCACCGCACCCGTTGTAGATTTTATATACTTATATCTGCATAAACAAATTTTTATATACATATATGAGAAAGTCGATATGATAAAATTTTGAAAACTATGACTATTTTCAAAATCAAAATTAATGTATTATTTCTATTAAATAACTTTTTATTTTATATGCAAAAGACCGTTCAATGTTTGCACTACGCACGTTGCAGATTTTATGTATTTATATATGCATAAACAAATTTTTATGTACATATATGAGAAAATCGATATGATAAAATTTTGAAAACTCGTGACTATTTTCAAAATCAAAATTAATGTAGTGTTTCTGTTAAGTAACTTTTTATTTTATATGCAAAATAATGTTCATTGTTTGCACCGCACCCGTTGCAGATTTTATGTACTTATATATATATATATATGTGTGTGTGTGTGTGTGTGTGTGTGTGAGAAAGTCGATACGATAAAATTTTGGAAATTCAATACTATATTACTATTTTCAAAATATCAACATTAATGTAGTGTGTCTATTAAATAAATTTTTATTTTATATTTAAAACCCTGGTAAATATTTAAACCGCACTCATTGAGGATTTTATATGTTTATATATGCAGAAGAAAATTTTTACGTACCGATATGTGACAATCGATATGATAAAATTTTGAAAACTCGTGACTATTTTCAAAATATTAACATTAATGTAGTGTTTTTATTAATTAAATTTTTATTTTATATGCAAAACACCGTTCAATGTTTGCACCGCTGGCGTTGCAGATTTTAAATGTTTATATCTGCATAAACAAATTTTATATACATATATGAGAAAGTCAATATGATAAAATTTTAGAATTCATGACTATTTTCAAAATATCAACATTAATGTATTGTGTTTGCACCGCTACAGTTGCAGATTTTAAATGTTTATATCTGCAGAAACAAATTTTATATACATATATGAGAAAGTCAATATGATAAAATTTTAGAAACTCATGACTATTTTCAAAATATCAACATTAATGTAGTGTGTCTATTAAGTAAATTTTTATTTTATATTTAAACACTGTTAAATATTTAAACCGCACTCCTTGAAGATTTTATATGCTTATATAAGTAGAAGAAATTTTTTATGTACCGATATGTGATAGTCGATATAATAAAATTTTGAAAACTCGTGATAATTTTCAATATATAAACATCAATGTAGTGTTTCTATTATTTTTTTATATGTTTGCTGGACGATTATATAATTAAGGACGATTACGAAATTTTGCAAATTTTTTTTGACAAAAACAACTTGTTACACTTGTTCTCTCAAAAAAAAAACTTGTTACATTTGTGATGACCATTATCCGCAATTAACTTTTTAAAAAACAAAAAAATCAGTTCCATAGTTATCCGTGGAAATTGGTTACACTTGACCTTTATCAGTAATCAATTTTTTTAAAAAATTAATTAATTAGTTTCATGGTTATCCGTGGAAATTGGTTACACATATGATGATCATTATCCGTAATTAATTTTAAGAAAAAAATAAATTAAATTTTGCAAAATGATCATTATACACATAAAATTAAGGAGATGATGAATTTTAATAATGACGAGTATAAAATTTTATTGGACTTTAATTTTTATTTATTGTCAGTAGATTTTTATATATTGTAAGTAGACCAAGGAAAACAAAACAAAACTCAGCAGCTGCTGCCGCTTTGAACTCAATTGGCCGGAAAACACAGGCGGAGATGGCCGTCGTCCGCCATTCCGCACTAAAGCGTCGCAATTGACAACATAGATTGTAAGTAAAGAGTTATCTTCTATTCCGTTTTTAAGCAAAAAGAATGTTTCGTTCTTTATTTAGTTGTTCAAGAAATTATGGTTTCCTTGATGGTGTTCAACAAGGGTATATTTACCAGCAGAAATTTAGTTTGGTTAATATAAAATTGAAATGGGTGAAAGATAGAACAATGGATTCTGTTGTTGTAGGTAAGAGGGATCTTAAGGCTGCTGGAATCCTTGTTTCAATTATTTATTCTTCTTCTCAAGATTATGTTCCCATTTACCGTCTTTCTCGGCATCGCGGACAACTTGGACTTCCTGATGAAATTAAGCTTGCTGTTTTCATTAGAAGATATCCTAATGTTTTTGTTGAGTCATCTTTTCTTGATACTGGCGGCTCTCCTGTTCCTTGTTTTGGATTGAGTCGTGAAGCGATGAAGCTTCATTGCGAGGAGGTTGATATACTTCGAGAAAATTCGTTGGAATTTAGGGATAGGTTGTGTAGATTGCTTATGTTAACAAGACATCGGATGCTTCCGCTACAAACTATTGATCAGTTGAAATGGGATTTGGGTTTACCATATGATTACCAGGATTCTTTTCTAATGAATCACCCGGAAAGATTCTCTTTTGTTCGCCTCCCTGACGATCGTGTTGGTTTGAAATTGTTGTTTTGGGATGATAAGCTGGCTGTATCAGAGTTGGAGAAGAATGCTTTTTTACAACAACAGGTAGAAGACATTAAAAATGGAACCTTTGCATTTCCAGTTAGTTTCACCAGGGGTTTCGGTATGAAAAGGAAAAGTATGGAGTGGTTGAAAGAGTGGCAGAAACTCCCATACACTTCGCCTTATGCTGATGCCTCTCATTTGGATATTCGAACTGATGCATCTGAGAAGAGGGTAGTTGGAGTCTTTCATGAGCTTCTTCACCTTACACTTCATAAGCAGACCGAGCGTAAGAATGTTAGCAACTTACGCAAACCCTTGGCGTTACCGCAGAAGTTCACTAAAGCGTTTGAGCGTCATCCTGGTATTTTTTATATTTCTAAGAAGAATGATACCCAAACAGTTGTTTTGAGGGAGGCTTACAATGGCGGGGAACTCGTGCACAAACATCCCCTTGTGAAAATTAGAGAGGAATTTGCAAATCTACTGAAGAAAGGACTACTTGATAGGAGTAGAGGTGTATACAAGAAAAGCATAGATGCTAATTTGATTGAGGAAGTTTGAAAGAAAGTTTGCATTACTGAAAAAACTAAGCAGTTTAACTCTAAGGATGAATCGCTCTTATTATGAATATGTTTCAGATGGCCCTCTACATAACCCTTGCTAATATATGTTAAGGTTGTTTTTCTCTGTGACATAATGTTAATGTGGTTTGGTTTAGTGAGATTCTTGAAATGCCTTGATGGGATGCATTAGTTGCCCTGTTCACCAACTTCTTCCACTTAACCTGTGAAGGCCTGTCAATAAAAAGTGGCAAGGGTGAGATGGACATGCTGGACATGCTGACACAGGTACAGGTACTGCTGCAACAGAATTTCACTGCAAGAAAAATTTATTCCAGAATGTCTCAAATTCTTTATATTTTTTTTACAAAAAACATCAGGTTGCCTATACTGCTAGCATATTCTCTTTGCAAGCACGACATGAGGTTTTTGGACATTATATTTTCTTAAATGAAAAACCGGATGAACTTTATCAGTCTGTCCTAACGGAAGTTTTATTTTTATGATGATAAGATACAGCAGGTTACGGAGGTCCAAGCTTCAGATATCTTTGTATATGTCATGTTTCCAGCCACAAGTTTTATGTTTTCTGTGGGGAAAATGTTTTCTGTTAGGAAGAAGAAACATAAGGCAATTGCCACACCTATATGGAAAGGTGTTTTTGGTCATGTCTGGATTGCTCCACTGTCAATCGTTAGATATTTGTTTCTTATTTTTGATAGATAAAAATCTAAGCGAGATAGGTTGTCAGACTTACAGGTCAAGCAGGTCTCAAAAGCTCGAAGAGCACTTCCACTGATATTTGTAGATTATCCACCAACAAAGTTCTCATGTTATCAACGAAATTTGGACTCGGTATTTGTTAAATCTTTGTACATTATAAGTGAGCATCTTTATAACCTAAATTGGCATTTGTTGTTAAGAAATTTGTTTCTAGAAGCATAAATTTAACCCCTGATAAATTTTGTCATTTAAACAATCCAAAGATTACTTTACCAAATTAAAGTCCATAAATGACAATTATTATTTAACAAATTAACTTGATTCAAACTTTTTAACGAGCAAATCTATATTTTGAGAAGAGTAGTGCACTGGTGTTCGAATAACAAGCTGAACCAAAAAAATACACATGCGTGATTGAATCTAAAAAAAAATCAATAAATTTTCAGTTTTACCCATGAAATTGGGCAATTGTATATACCATGCTCCCTTTATTATCACAACAGTTTCTAAATTACAAAATGTTAATTAGTTGGATTCTTTCGTTAGAGCATTCTAATACTCAACTAATTTGTGTACGTTGATACGACACATCAAATGCTTCTTAGTCATCTATGAAAACCTCAAAAGATCAATTTTCCAATTTTGATTTCCTACCGTTACAGCCGGATGTTATAATACTCGACAACCCAATCTCAAATTGATGATCGTGATCATTTATAAATCAATTTTACAGTTGTATAATATGAACTGTCCAATCTAAAATCAACAACCAAAATTGTCTACTATGTAAGTCCATCGATTGTACAAGAAGATATATCATTTAATTTAGTCTTGCCTAATTCAAACAAAGCACTTAACATGGATGGACTTTGTTGATTAGCATTTTAAAAATATGGACAATTTTAAAATATTGATGAAGTATGAGACTAAATTCATAGCGTCAAATTTGAAGGTTGTGATTGGGATTTTCCATGAGAAAATATTAATCAATTTTTAAAATTGTAATCTCTTAAATCCCTCCGACAAAGCATATCTACCAGTATTGAGACAACATTTAACCAAGACGTAATCATATGGTAACAAGCAATTTGTACCCAAAAAAAATAAATCAATTAGAGAATCTGATATTAGCATTTTTCTTTTTCTTTTTCTTTTTGTCAAGATTAGCATTTTTCTTTTACGGCATCGAGATATAAGCAATATCTCAATACTAGACGTCAGATTCGACCATCTGATTTCTTACCCCAACTTAATCATTTGTTACATGCAACTGTAATACGTAACTGACAGCTTGAAAAAAAATATAAAGAAAATGGCTAAGGGTCTATAATGGAAAGCTCAGTTATGCCTTTACATATTAACATACAGCATTTGTGATCCATTGTCAAATGCAAACCATTCCATAGTCACAGCATCACTTAAGGCAAAAGCCATGGGAAAAGTATTAAGTTATTCTAACCCCAACAAATGCATAAAAAAGAAGAAAAAAGTTACAAGGAGAACAAAGAATAAAGAAACAAAAGAAGCTTCAAATGAGGATAAACTCAGTGCAGCCTAGTCAACTCTTCTACTCTCTTGGCTAACTCCTCAACTGAAACTTCCATTGCCTTGGAAATCTCATCCATCTTACTGCGTTTGAGATCAAGAAATGACTCAATTAAATCTCCATCCAAAAAGTTTCTGGCTTCTACAGTTTTCTTCTCATTGTTGAATGATCTCCACTGCTCGTGGCTGAGTCCTCCAACGCCTTTAATCACCTTCCTCAGGTTTGACTGAAGTTTCTCTAAGAATACATACTGCTCATGAGGAAGAGACGCGATTACCCCGATAACACCATTAATGGTGCCAAATATAACAGTTGGAATCTGGCCTACGTCGGAATCTGGCAAGCGCATAACAAGAGAGCCATGCCGAAACCGATTGATAAACTCTCCAAGGTGATACTCACCAGCCACTTCAAGACGACCCCGTTCTTCATCAGTGGCGCCTTCGCTATTTTTCCGAACAGTGAAGAGATTGAAACTGTTTTCTGCACCAAGGTATACATCATCATCAAGGATTTCAACAGCTGACATCCAATTTGCATTATAGTCGCGAGCTCTCTCCTCAATAGCACCTTCCTCATGCTAAAACAATGAAAAGCAACAAATGTATTATTAATGTATCCGTCCATAAGGATTCAAAACCAAAGAAACCAACCAGAAAGTATTGTCATGTCTATAAGAGAGGAAAGAAAAAGGAAATGGTAACCTTGGAAAAGTGAACACTTGGCATTGACAGAAAACTTCAGCATGTAAAAGACCACTCAGACTTACCTTATAGATTAACAAGGAGATGGACTTCATCAGATCACCAACTACAATAAAATCTCCTCTAGTTTGCACATATAAAGCCAGTATGTGCCCATGGTGTCCACATTCAGATTGTAATTCATGAGTGCCGTCTTCCCGGAGAACCCACTTGTACAGCTGAATCTTTTGATTAATAGCAGCAAGCAATTTACCATTAAACGCGTTCAAGCAGTAAACAGCTCCTTTTGTCTCTTTCTCGGCAACTAACTGTAGTTTCCCCTCTTCAACAGAAAACACGAGAATCCTTCCCTACACTCACATTGAAATAAATAAATAAAATGAAGGGTAGGATATTAGGAGCTTTGACTAAATCAATACCGGAGAATGACATTTATCATTTTACCTTGGTTGGTTCATTTTCCTCAGGCAATACATATGCAGTTCCAACACAGTAATACACGTTATTATCATCGGAGAAGGAGCAGCTAATTATAAAGCAACCATATTCATAAGTGTCAAGTGGATAAACTGATATGAAGTCAAAAGTCTGGTCATCCAGCAATCGGACAAAATGCATTTCAGATTCTTCAGCACTTGCTGAGTTATACTTCAAACTACAAATAGCAAATGTCCTAGTTTGCTCCTGATGGCATATCCGTCGTGCATGTTCCCCCAATGGAATAGTGCGAATATGAAGTTTTTGGATGTCATCAATGGTGCCAATAGTAAGCTCGCCTTCTTTTGCAATCGCTAAGCTGTTAAAGTCGTTAACATTGGTTGAGGACCATTCTGAATGGCGGATTTTGCATTGAAGTACAAGACCCACGAACAACAATAGGGGATAAATGTCGAGCAACAAAAACAACATACCTGTCGGGAAAAGCAGCAGAGTTGAAAGGGCACATGTGACTCACTTCCTTCAGATTAACATTACTATAAAGTAGTTTTTTGTTACTACTATAAATCACAGTTGGCCGGTCAGATGCAGCAAATACATGGGTAGTATTCTTCGATGAGAAAGTCCGTAGAGTAATAGGTTGTGTCCCAAGAGAGACCTTTTTCCTATCTGTTAACTCACCCGTGCTTGTGTTCAACATAAAGTTTAAGAGATGGCCATCACCAAGAGCACATAGCAAGTAAGATATCTGGAGAACAAAATGATAAGTGATAAACTTCAATACAACGTTTTGAACTAGGAAGCAACCACCATTAAATAGATGGAAAATGAGATTGCATGCTTGGCAAATGTGTCAAGTAAATGTCTGAACATTAATAAAAATATTTAGCATAAGCAGATTTGAAAAAAAAGATATCTATGTAATATATACCCACAACTACCAGCATATGTTAAAACCTAAAATTGCTACTAAAAAAATTTAACTTCCAATGAAAGATGAGCATTTTAAATCAAAATCGGGCATTTTAGAAACAAAATATCTGAGTAGAAGTGGAATAACAAAACATAAATAAAGATAGCTTAAGGAAAGCATACCCCTTCAAACGCACAAAGAAGAACAGATCGAGGTATTATCTCTCCTCCTAAATGCTCCTTTGTGATGAGATTAAGGTCAGGAAGAGAAAAAAGTCTAACACTTATGTCAGTCCACATTCCAACTGCTGCTAGATGACTCTGATTGGGATTTTCACCAATGGGATTGATGTCTAGGCATGAGATTTCATACTCCAGTTGAGCATGCTTTACTTCCTGTAATATACCATCTCCAATTTCGAGGTAAACCAAGTGACCACCGCCTGTAGCCAACAAAACCTGTCTCCATGTGTAACAACAATTACTAACTTGACTACAAGATGGGTGTTGGAATAGTAAAACCCAACAATGGAAATGTGCATAACGTAAAACAGTAAAAATAATGAGTGAAGTAAATTGACTTAAATGGTATAAGAGGAAAATTTTGAGCATGATAGGATAATGTACCAAAACTAACTGTAGAGATTCGGAATAATATAAGATGAAAAATTTGAAGATTCAACCAAGCACAAAAATTAGTTTCAGGTCTCAAGCAACACTAAAAAAGTTACCTCCAGCCAAATTAATTCCGGTGTTTGGATACCAATATAAACTAATTACCCAAATTTATTTTTGAGTGAACAGTCTGGAATATAAAACTGTGTTTCAGTTAACCGTCACATATAACTGCTGTTGAGTTAATAACTACAAACATATAACTTATTCTTTCAAAAATCACTCCATGAAAGGATCTTGACACAAATTATATCACTTAGGTCAGTTGCTTGAAGTATCTCAATCTGGAATTCTCCCCTTCGTGGAAGAATACGATAAGTATCTTAAATAAGTGAGGAACCCTCCCTCAAAAGCTAGATTACAAGGGGGAAGAACCAAGCCACTTAAATACTCCACCGGGAATTCCAGACTACTTGGTGTCGGACTCAGAAAACCATAATATCCAAGTCCCTGTCATTGCACTGCCTGTGAGAACCAACTTTCCAACAGTTGCACTCTAGGATGCTTTAATCGACCTTTCCAGTCAGCCTCTCCGTAGATAGCTCTTTTCGAGCCACTGACAACTAGCTCTAATACCAATTGATAAGTATAAATATACTTGGAGAACTCTCCCTTAAAAATAAAAGCTGGTTATTAAGGGAAAAGAACCCAATCACTTAAATACTTCTCCGAGCATCCCATAATACTCGATATGGGTCTTGGACACGCAAAAATACTCAAGTCCCTAAGTCTTTTAGTGATGAAAAACCCTTTCAACCCGAGAATAAATAAAGTAAAATTTGCATATTCTAGGGAACTAACCTTTTTAACTTTTGCTTCCCCCAGTTATTTCATTATTGTCTTATATTAGTAAAAGCTTAAGGCAAATCAAATAGTGCAATATGAGTTCAGCAGAAAACAAGAAAAATATTATCAGTACCAATGACGTTTATTCATGATGAATATATACTACTGGATTTTCACTAAATGCCGAAAAGAAACTTCGGAGAATGCAAGCAAACGATTTTCTAAGCGAATGAAATATTGAAAGAAGGCATTTGAAAACTAGAGCCTTCACACCAATCTAACACTCATTGAAATTTGAAGGCCTCTAGGAATCTTTTCTTTTACCCTTACAGAAGACATAGTCATTGTTCAAATAAATTCCCGAAAAACCTTTTACCCCTACAGAAGACATAATCATTGTTCAAATAAATTCCCGAAAAACTAATGACAGCTGTTTTACAAACACTAATTCAATTTTCTTTGGACGTCTAGCAGATATTAGCATTACATTCTACTTCAATGACCCTATTAAAAGGAAACTTTCCTCCATATAGCACTAGCAGCTACTAGCAGAACAAGTACTCTATAAATAGGGAGCTGCTCATTGATGACCAACTGTCAGCATCCTTACAGCTAAGGCATACTATGATATTCCAATGGGAAAGAGATGGAGAAGAAATTTGAAAGATAATGTGATTCTGACTCTGCTTAGAAATGCCACATTTCAATTAGAAAACCATGCAAATAACATCAGCCCTTTTAAAAGATAACATATTTATAAAGTTCCAAATCAAACCTGGGTTGCATTGGCAGTAGCTACATTTACTGAATAGTCTGATGGTGCATGCCACTCATTCAGGAGCTCTCTGGTTGTGGAACTGACTAGTCTTACAGAGTTTGAAGTGACCTGTTACATTGGTTTATTAGACAATGATAGGTGTCTAAAATTTACCAAAATAAAATATAATAAACATATCTAGAATAGTACAACAGAAGAATTTTAGTTTATGGTATCAACTAACATATATTACTCACAGCCATAGATAAACTCCAAAGGAGAATGCAAAACTTAAGTATTCACTAGAAACTTCAAGAATAACCACACATTAAGCATACTTCAAAACTTTGGTTCTTTTGATTTCAACAAGTGTTGATTCTTTCTGTTTGATTTAAATTACGACCTATCAGTAATCTTTGTATTCATTAAGACTATAACTCTTTGCCGTTAATTCTTTAAGAAAAAAACAACTATACAAAACAGCAGCACAAACTAAACTTTATCCCACTTGGTGGGGTTAACAAATCTACACAAGATAATATCTTCTTTTAATAAAGATGATTTCATTTGAAAGAAAAGTGACAGCAAAATGGAGTCTGAGATTGAAAAAACTTGAACACTAGTACATATATTTTGAACAGCTAATGAACACCATAGTACTAAGAAATAAATCCTGTCTTGGGTAAAGATATGAAAATATTTGTACACACATTATACTAATATTTTGACTCCAGATTATTTTTATATATGCGGCCGGACGATTGAACATGTCATTAACAGTTGGAAAGGGGTACCTTCTTATACTAAAAGTGGGGTACATTCTTTGTTAATCAAATTTGATTAAATAAGAAATTTTTGAAATTAAAGAAAAGTGGTCATGTAGAAAATATAATAAATGAACAGCCAATCGGTAAAATTTGATTGAGAAACCACATGACAACATTTCTGCAGCTATGAACTGCTTTGCTTTGTTGACAATATGAAATGCTTTGTAAACATCCATATTTCTAAAATTTATACAAAGATATAGGTGTTAAATTAACAACCATACTAGGAAAATTAGGTAAAAACCTACTTGTACAAGTTGATTGTGAACTGCATCATGGCAAAATAATGTCTGTACTTGAGAACAGAATCCCTCAATCTCAGTTTCTTCCAGCTCATCCTCAAGATTCATTGCTAATATTCTTGTTTCGCTTATAAAACTTACAACCAGGAAGGTGTCAAAAGGATCATCTGTTGAGGATCTTAGTGACCACATTCCTTTGATACCTTGAAGTTCTACTGATGCCTACATAAAATGAATGCATCTGAAAATTAATATTTTGCAAAGCATGTGTTATTTATTATAAAAAAACAAAAATCTTTTTCTTTTGGTTGTGGCTTGGGTGCAGAGGTCTGACAGAGAGACAAGAAGAAAGAGGGCTTACCTGTTCATTGATACCTATTCCATTACGAACAACACGCAGGGAACCATCCTTGTAAGCTCCAGAGCAAGTCACAACCTGACCTTGGCCTTGCCTTTCAAGGTCTACCACACAGAAGTCAACAATAGGTCCCAAATTGACATACCTTTCCAAGACTTCCACATAAGAACCTTTTGAATCAGGCTGAAGATTTAGTTTTATGAGCTGTATTTTACCCATCAGAATTTGTTAATAGGTGTGTCTGAATATGGAAGTGAAAGTAATCAGCAATGTATATGCCATAAATCACTTTGAAGGTCTTAAAAGCAGGATATGAGAGAGCAATCAAAGAAAACTCAAATATTGTGAAAACACTCAATATTGTAACAGCTAGATAGAGATTAAGGGCAGTGTCCTGCTTATATTGTCTTGTGGTAGATTTATGTTTTTACCTTCTTTTTTCGTTTGCTTTGTCTTGAAGTTGGAATATTAAATATTTGCCGTATATATGTTGTTAAATTATGTTTGGTGTACTAGGATATGTTTTTTAAGAAACATTTCAAAAGTCTCTTCCAGTATAAAGTTTATCAAAACTCTGTTTGACAGCCTTGCCATTTACTGTAAACAAAAACACACTCTCAAAACAACACTTAAATCAGTACTTCAGAGAGTCTGAATTTGAATACAGCTCGTAAGGAAGCAACCAAACAGAAGATAGAGAATCCATACTATGTTCAAAACAAGTGCTTTGGGGAATCAGAGTTTCAGATAAAATCGACTTTCAAGTATGTCTTGACTAAAAAACATGAAAATTTATAAAATAATTTTCAACTTCATCACCCCACCTGTGAATCTCCATAGCTTGAACCAATATAGACAAATGCATTATCAAGGTATGAAATCGTAGATGCAATGGAAGTCTCCCCAAGGGGCTCTATTTTGAGACCGGTAACCCTACAAAATAAATGTGCATTATAAATCATAAGATTCAGCAGTTAAAATAATAATACTGACTATTCCCTCAATCAACGTATCAGCAGTTAAAATGTGCATTATAAATGTGCAGTTAAAATAATAATACTGACTATTCCCTCAATCAACGTATCAATGCACAATACAAAGAACAAATATGGTAATCTGACATTGAAACAAAACAACAAGCAATTACATACTTTTCTTTCTCGTGAGTTATTACAAGTAGACTAAGCAACCCTGTATGGTCACCAAGTAAATATCTAGAACCATCAGGATCAACTCTTCCATAGGCTTTTGTAATTGCCTGAAAAGTACATCATAGGTATAATTTAAACAAGCACAAAAACTTGTGACAAATTGGTACAGTTCATGAAAATTTGAAAATCCACAACGTGATTTAAATGGAATGAGAAGATACAATTATTTAACATACAGCTCTGATTGGAATAGCCTTAAAACCATTAGCACTGCAGTATACTATTGTTTCTTCTCCAATAATAAGCACGCCACAAAGTGGTGGGGGAACCGGTATCAATAAATCAGCCCCGTTATCAAGACTGTTTTGTGACCATGGGCCCTCAACAAAATCTTTATCCTTCAGAGCAACCTCATATGTTTTAACATGACGGGCATCTTTGTTATCCTGACATTGATGAAAATGTAATATCAAAATGTTAAGCTAAAGCAGGTTACATTTCGAGCCAAATATATAACATAATGGAAATAGGAAAAATTGCAGCAAACATTTTCATAAACAAGAAATCATACAAACTGTGAATAGATAAAGTTATGCAATTGTATGAGTAAGTCCAACCATAAACTGTAGAACTATGACATATGGCTGTGAAACCTAAAACACTTCAAAAATTGTCATAAACATATATCAACATCAACAATTTTGATACAGATCAATGCAATCCTGATCCTTTTTCGTTACTGCTATGATATAAAAAAGTACATATTGAACTTCCCATAAACAAATCTTTAGAACAAATGAAGACAAATTTCCATTCCTAAAAATTGTGAAATGAACACATAACTCCCTCAATAAATTTGAAGTGACATCCTTTGAACACATGCTGCCACAATATTTTTAAGCCTTCCTATGAAGTGTTGGATTTCTAAGTAAATTTGGCAGAGAATAATTCCAACGCATTTGAAGAACAAAATTGCTGATAAATGCATAAAATCAAACAAGATCAAGAGGGTGTAGTAAATCCCCCCTCCATCTATCCAACCCAAAAGGGTAGAGAAAGGTAAAGCAAAGCAGCAAAAAGGAAATAACAGCTCAGAGACTATTTGATGAACTAAGGAACTAATAGCCCCAAAATAATAGGTAAGATAGTGTCAAAAAAAAAACCTGGTAAAGAACCACGATAGTGGGCTTTGGACAACCATACAGAAATTTAATGTCCAAAACTTGGAGCTCCTCAAGCCTGAAAACAAAGAGATCATAATTTTAATTATCATAAGCAGAGAAGGAAAATAAGAAGGAAAAAAACCTAGTGAAGAAAATCTATTAAATTTCTTTAGGTTAAAAAATAATTAACAGCTGTAACTGTTTAACAACGTTAAAGAGTGGTTATTTGTTGCTATTATGACCCAGAGAAACTGTAATGAAAGAATAGAAATAAATTATTGAAAACTAAATAGTCAATAAAAATGAAGCATAGATTTCCCCCAAGGATTTCCCCTTCACAAAGGTTCTATATTTTCACTAACAAGCAATCAAATGCATAGACGTATTTCAGCATTCTATTTATATCCTATTTATACATGATGTCTCCTCTAACTAACCAATTATCTCAATTTGCTTAAACCTCCTGCATCACCATCAACTCTGGCATTTGGAGAATTTAAAAGATCATTTACACCCATATTTTAATGTTCTCTTGAATAACATAACTGAAAGCTGAGTGTGAACGAACTCGCAAGCCACTGTGAGATCCGGGGAGCATAAATAAACCTAGGGTTGCATCACCCAAAATAACAGCGGGAACCTAATACAAAAGACTTTAAGAAAGTGAACTGTATATCATGGTTTAAAACCATGTATCCATAAACAATTCCACCATGAATGATACAGTTTTTTTATTACATGTTTCAACTGAAAACCAGCCCAATAATAAGTTATATTCTTGCTTTCATATTACTATATCAGACTTCAATGATTGCTAAGCACTGACCAACTCAGACCTGAGAAAAAAGATCTTCCCTGTTATTTGCTACTGAAACTCAACTTTCTATCTAAAACGAACTTACTATTAAATCATATATCAATAGATGTTGATCCACCCGCTGTGGTCAAGTCTTTTCTGAATGTTAACAAACTTACTATTAAATCATATATCAATAGGAGTTAATTAGTAGACACC
Source organism: Medicago ruthenica (assembly GCA_018208015.1). Lineage (NCBI taxonomy): Eukaryota > Viridiplantae > Streptophyta > Magnoliopsida > Fabales > Fabaceae > Medicago > Medicago ruthenica. Next base: position 86,837,075 of record CM031374.1, on the reverse strand, counting down.
AATAGTGTCACACTTTTGTAGACATGCATCCAATCAAATCAATCCATGATGCAACTTTTTAGGGTTAGTTCCTAAAATATCTCTACGAATATCTATTTGGTATGATATGGTTGGATGCATGTCCAAAAGAGTTTTACACCGTCTGTGCATATATATATATATGCAGCCAATGACACGTGTCTTGTTGAGAAGCTAATGAGCTATAGTTAATTTCGAATTGAATTTAAAAAGCCACAGTTCCTACCGAGATTAACTTACGTAGCAAGTTGAGCAAAAGGCCAACTTGCTATTTATTGATCCATTAACCAAGTTATGCTACATACATGGTGTTTTTTTTCTTCTCCATATAAAGACAGCATTATTATCAAGAAAAATTGTCTCATCTACAATAATAAATGATTACTATGACAGATAACAGAAGGCATGGAAAAAAAAAAGGTATCTCAACCGTCTAACCGATAGGAAGTTTGGCTTTTAAAACCATAACCTCGACTAAACATTCATAAAAGCAAATAACTCCAAATATATTAATACTTCCTTTTGCTGTTTCAAAGAAAATTATAAGTAGACATGAACATGACAGCATCAAATATGACATAAGTTTAAAGGTCATGCTTCCGCAACCAGGACTGTGGTAACTGGTAATCATTAATCAAGGTAATTGACTCATAATTATATGATTTATGCATACTTCGTGAAGAACAAATTGAAAATAAACACCAATATCTACACAATCAAAAAAAATAATTTGATGTGATTACCTGATATTAAAAGCTTCCTTGAGCTGTCCTTTATTGTCAAAGGGAATAACCTGAGAGATCAATGAACATATAATTATTCAAGTTATGCAAATAAAGACCTAAGTGTATGGTCATTCAAATCTATTATCACAGGATAAAGAATAAGAAAATTACAGACCTTAAACAAACCGTCATACAAGTGGAGTCCAATCAACCTACAATCAGGATCGATGATACCAATCTGCAGAGTGAAAAAAGAGATAAATACTGGAATGAACTACAAAAAATTTCATCTGATCCTAGACTATCAAGCATTGATGATCTTAAAAATAGAATTGGGTGAACAAATCACCACTCACGATTGATTAGAAGTGTAATAATTTTAATACCTGACCATTATCCGTTGGTCTTCCTATACGATCAGAAACATCCCCCATTGATCTGGATGGCAATGAAACAGAGAATTCAACAAATAAATGAGTACAATAATACATTAACGACAGAAGCCTATAGCTATAGATAGATAAAACGATCAGAAACATCTAACTATGGATTTTGATTTACAAATACATTGTTCTCGCATTGTTCAAAAAAATGACAGAAATCAATCTATAAGTAAGATAGTTAGATTAGATTAGTTAGAAGAAATCAATTAGATAAATAGAGGAAAAACGTAATAGAGGAATTCATTATGTAACTTGATAGTTTTTCTGTAAAACGAGCAACTCATTGTGAAGGGAAAATCCTTAGAGATGTCTTTCTCTGTTCAGTTTCAATCCTCAATTAAAGTTTCATTCATGTTCTTTCTAGCTTCTATTCTATTCTTTAATTACCCATTGTTGATACATAACAAGTTTGGTCCAACTTGCCGGAATTTTTAAGATCAAAATGAATCCAAGTGAACAGGGATATCAACAAGCTGAAATCAGACAGGATTTGGGAATCTTAGGTGACATAAAGACGACCCACGTTCGTAGAAGCACCATGTTGATAGGAAAAATGATAATGATGATGATAAGAGGAGCATGTATCTGATGGACTGGTCACTGGTGGGGTCCCTACGCCTAAGCACAAGTCGCACAACACAAAGAGGCCAACGACAAGAGATGAACAAGGGTGAGAAATAACTACCCAGTTACGAGAACACCATGATCCTCTAGGTTGGATTGCAAGGACCAAACAATAATAGAGATTCATCGCAATGAAAAGTACCGTTATTGACAAAATAAGGCCAAGCTGTAGCCTAAACCCAATGTTTCAGAGAAAGATACTGCTTCAAAGTAATGAACTTGTTCTTTAGGGTGTGGTTGCGAGTTGGATTTTGGAGGGCCAAGTCTATATATATATATATATATATATATATATATATATATATATATTTTAAATTTTAAAAAAAAATGAAATAACAACATGATACAAGAGCATATAATATCATGTTGCTCTTTTGATTTTTCTAAAATATCAAATAAATATCAGAATATAGACTTAGCCCTCCAAAAATCAACTCGCAAATACACCCTTGCAGACTACATATGAATAATGAACTTCCCCATTCCAAACTAATTAACAAAATTCACAATGTTATTGATATACAGCCATACGATATTAACCACAGCTGACCGCTGGTGCAACACTACTACACTACATCAACAATAACTAAACATCTTTTGAAAAGAAATTATAATTCCAATCTGTACAAAATAAACCCTAAACATAAGTTTATTCTAACTGAAAGAATTTGTGTTTTCTCATGCATACCGTGTAACAAGCTCGGATTTCTCGGTGTCCCATTGAAGAACACAAAACTTGTATCTTTCGGTAGCAATAAACAGAAAATCCTGTGTTTCACCCTGTTTGAGACCCAAACAAGTGGAAAATAAAAAGAAACCACAAATACCTTAGTTTGAGAACAAAACAAATATAGCATTCAATAAATAAAGATGTTTTTATGATTCTCACATGAGGGCGAAATAGCTCAAGCGTAGCAATTCTTCCATATAACGGCACATCCAAGATAGACTGCAAAAAGAAAATTCACATTTATCTGATTATTCTATTACAATTTACATAACCATCCAAAATGGAACACATAAAAAGTAACAACAACATATTCCAAACAAAAGCATTAAGCTCAAAACCGAAATGGATGTTTGTTTCGACTTTTGGATGAGCCAAAATTAATTCTCAAGGTGTAGAATTGATTTTGACATATTTGATTGCTTTAGAGTATAATTGATTTTACCTTTAGAATTGATTCTAATTTGGGCCTGTTTGGATTGACTAATTGATTCTAACTTAGGGCCTGTTTGGATTGACTAATTGAAGCTTATCTACTGGCATAAGGCATAAGCACTTAAAAGATTGATTGAGAGAACCTATCAAGACAGCTCGTGACACGTTTCTAACCTATTTTCCGCTTATTTTCATAGGCTCTCAAATATATAGCTTGTGAAAACATTATACAAAAACAATTTAACTTTATTTTATACTTTGTTATAGAAATATCTTATACATAAGCGCTTATCCTATAAGTTGCAAATTAAGTTGTTAATCCAAACATGACCTTAAAGCTAGAATTTGAAGCTTTTGATTGTAAAATTGATTTTTTGACTCAACTTACATGAATGTATCCAAACATAAATCACTTTTTTCGCAAAAAAAAAAAAACTAATAATTTAAAATCAATTTTCCACAGAACCGAGCAGAAATCACTTTATTGTTGACATATGAAATATATCCAAGCATAAATCATTTTACTTAAAACTAAGTTTAAGTCAGAATCAATTCATTGAAAATCAATTTCAGTCACCACAGAATCGAAAAGAGAATACATAGATTTGGAATATATACCTGCAAGCCCTGAGCAGTAAGCAAGTGAATCTCGATGCGAGTACATTTCCTGGATGAAAATAAAAGAAAATAAAGAAATTGAAAAGAAAGAGAGAAAGAACCCTAAAAGAGTGAAATAAAGGAAATACTGACGCGAGAATGAGATTGAGGTCTTGAGGACTAGTGAAATTGCCGACGCAGGAGTGAGTAACGTTGGTAGGTTTGTGAGCGGTAACTACATAGTTCCATATACTCATCTTTCTCTTCTCCTTCGCTCTCTGTATTGATGGTTTTACGGTGAGAACTGCGATAGGGTTTTGAGTTTCAGTCTTTCACTTCTCTCGAGCGCTGTAAAACTAATAACAACCGCTCGATTGATAGATTGATTGGGCCGTTGCGTTACGACGCCACTCTCACGTCGGTGACCCTTTTTGGCTAGGTTCTTCTACACAAACACAAACTATTCTGCTGCCTAATTTTTTCGCCTTTCATTTCGTTTTATGTCATTTTCTTATATTTTATAATAATTTATAAAAAATGTTCAAAATGAAAATATTTTTGTTCATCTTAACCCTCTAATTTCAACAAGAATGAGTATAAGTTTATTAATTAATCATCAAACAAAGTGTTAAAAATGTTAAGAGGATTCATTAAGATATTTTATTTTATTTAATAACTTTTTTTATCAATAGTAGTCAAACTCGATACTTCATGATTTATAACGTTCACATTAAAGTGTAAAGTGTGATCTTCACCATTTTAAATTTATCTTATTTAAATTTCTCATGTATTTTTTTCTCCCTTTAAATTATGAACGATCATATTTTACATTCTCACCTAAAAATTACACCTAACATGGTTCAGATGAGTTTTCCTAAAAAAATATCCACATGAGTTCACACGCACAAAAATAGAATTCATCAGATTCGCGCACGCGTATATCCACACAAAAAATTCACATATATATGCATAGTTCTCTTTCGGTTTTTTCCCTACGAGTATCATTAGAAAATTGTTGAATGTGCATTCAACGGCCTTTGACCTCCAAAAATGGAATTTGGACCATCTAATGTTTAAATCAAACACGAGGGAATCATATTTATCATCTTACCTTAAAATCTATGGGACCCCATTTATACATTTTTGAAATTTTGTTTTTATAATTATATTTTGAAATTGTTAAACATATCAATTTTAATAGAAAGATGATGAACATAACTCTTCATATTTGAATTAAACTAAAAATGAGAGGTTATAATTAGGGGTGGAAATAGGTCAGACCAAGTCAGGCTTTGATAGGCCTGGTCTATGAAATTTTTTGTAAACCTGAGTTTGTCTTATGGTCTTTCGTAGGACTATTTTTTTTTTGTCTGGCCTGGCCTGAAAGTCTATTTACATACCTACTTCAAATTAAAGTTATTAAATAATTCATTTTATCTACTTTTAAAATTGTCAATTTGGCCTTAAAGCTTATTTAATTGTAAGACTTGTCTATCACTATAAGGTCTTAAAAGCCTATTTCACTACAAGGCCTTAAAGTCTATTTAAAAAGTCAATTATTTGAGTTTTTTTCTTGATTTTTATGTTTAATATAAATTATATTTTAATATAAATAAAAAATAAGCTTTAATAATATGCATAAATAAACCGGTCTATCAGGCTTCGTAAACTCTTTTGAAAGTCTAAGCCTAACATTTTTCATAAACAGGTCAGGTCTAAACAGATCAGGTCGTAGGACGGTCTGACCTATTCTAAACCCTAGTTACAGTCCACAAACTTTTTCTTTTGATCGAAGAGAAGAATTTAGACTTTTTACTGGAATCGATGACAAAAAAAAAAAGAATTTATGGTTTGGACTTTGTACTCGAGACTAAAACAAAAAAGTTATTTTTTTTCCTCAAATGCGGGTTTAAGGCACCAAACAAAATCACTCCCGAACTCTAGGAGGCGCATCTACCTCCAACCACTTCCCTATAATAGTGATCAACGTAGACAATCCATCTTATATATTAGATTATATGTGGCAACATGAGAATCACTCTTTAGCTCTAAGCTCGTGTATCATCATCTACCCCGCACTAGTATTAGCTAGTCTTCGTTTAAGTGGACATTATTAGTAGGCAATATGGGATTGGATTGTACCATAGAAGTAGTAACCTCTCTATACATAGTTTTGCAAAAGTGATCACAAAGGATGGTTGGAACGCCTTCTCTTCAATTACCAGCTAGTTTCTATGATACCACAAGCGCCAAAGGTGATATCAAACACAATTTCACGTATGGGGAAACTTCATGTGAGAAAGAACTACCATATTACCAAATAGTCTATTTGTACTAATCATCTAGATTGGGTAACCTTTTCAATAACTCATCAGATGGAGATGGAGATGGATATCTCATCCCATCACAAATCATTCAGTAACCCAACACAATAAAAAATTTCAGAAATGGAAATTGAAATATCCCCAATACAAGCGGTCCAAATGATGTTTTTACCCCAATGGCACCGTTCGCTGATTAACTACCGTTTTAGATCTAGATCGCATATACAGAAACAAAAAAAAAACTCATACAATAGTTAAGTAGCATACGAACCCAACTGTTATTTACCTTACACCAAAGAAAAAATACAGAGAGATGATTGGAGTTCCGCCACTAATATTTGATTTCTGGTCAACTTTTTTTACCTTACATCAATCACAATAACTTCATTTATCCAGAAGCATATTTCTACATCAAAAACTGATATATTTAAGTAAATTTTCTATTTTCCATCAATCAATCAATGTGAGTAGTCCACTATAACGGTATTTATTATTACATTATCCCACTGCTACTAGGAGTAATGTGCCACGCACATTTCCTCGTCCATTTTTATTTATTCCAAGACTAAAGCATAAAGCATGAGAATAGTTGGGTTTCTAAGGTACTTAACTACCGTATGAGTTTTGTTTGCAAGCATGGATGGAACGTCAATTATCTACCGTAGACCAACAAACAACAATTAACTGTCGTTGGAGGTTAAAACATCATTCCAAAGTGTTTGAAAACAAATAGTAGCCTAAAGAGCGATTTTCAAAATTGTGTTGGCCGGACTAGTAAATTGGACTTGTCAATTACCATCATGATTGTTTTTAAAAATTAACATTAGTAAAATTTTAAAAATTATCATTTATTTAAAAAAGTATTAGTAAAATATATTTAAATATGTAATAGTAATTTGATTGAATTGAAAAAATAAAACTTGACTTCAATTAGTGTAGAAAAACTACACTTGTATCAAATCACATTTCTCACAAGATAAATAATTGTGAGAAACTAATATAAAGTAGCATTAAGTGATTGGTCAAAAAATATAAGGTGACATTAGAAAATAAAATTAATAAACCAAAAAAGACGGGACAATTATATTAAATGGATCGGACTAGTTTAGTCCACATAACCCATAATGGTGTGTCAATCTTATAAGGTTATTACTTTTCTCACTCTATGAGGTTCTCCCATGCCCTGTTTTTTTTTTTCAAAATGTCCCTCGGAGTTTAGAATCTGAAACTAGTTCGGAATATATATTCTGAAAACATTTCGATATATATATAGGCAAGAACAACAACTTCCCCCATTTTACAGTTTCACTTTCTCTCTCTCCCTTATCCCAAAATCTGAAACCCACAAATGTGTCCAATCTTGGAGTTTTTTTGCTCAAAATCATCACATTTGAAGCTTTATCAAACATCAAAGTGAAGGTTAGGTCTCATTCCCTCTGCATGCAAACCTTTGAGTTCAATTTTTTTTTTCTAAGCACTAATCTTGTTCGGATTATAAAATTGAAACAGTATTGTTGAAGTTCATATTTTATAATCCGAAGTGTATCGGTAGGCAGATTTTTTTTATAGTTTCTTGGATTTATGTTGATTGTGTGTTACCTGATTATGCATGTTACATGTATGGATCATGTTGAGCGCATTAGAGGTGAAAGAACAACAATGCATGCTTCTGTTAGGAGAGAGTGTATAGAGAGGTTGCAAGCGGAGCCCAGGTGTGGCAGGGGCAGGGGCAGCGGTAGAGGAAGGGCACGCCGTGCTGGTGCTGGTGCTGATGGCGAGGGAACATCTCAGGGGAACTATTCAAAGTCATAGTACGAGCCCCAGATAGAGATGGAGGAGCAGGTGGAGGGTGATCATGAGCATCATGAGGTGGATGATGATGAGCAGCTGGAGCGTGTGCAGCCGAAGCCAGAGGAGCTTGATGACTATCCTGGTGGCCCACACGACTTGAATGTGCTGACAAAGTACCATGTTCATGTGGCCAGGATGGCGACTAATGGAGTGGTAAGACATTACACCTTTTATTTAATGAAAATAGAATTTCTATGTTGTTTTAATGATTGTAAACTGTTGTTAATATTTGCATGTATTATTCTGATTACTGTGAAACTTATGTTAATTTTTTGTTTATAATTTTTGCAGTGGCGTGACAATTTAAAATGTGTAAACAACGGGAAGAAGATAGATGCGATACATAAACCAAACAAAACTCGGATGGTAGCACAGTGGTTTAAGGATGGCCTGAGAGCCACTGATCTTCAATGGCTGCAGTATACCAGCTACGACTAGATTGACCACAGGTTTTGTTCTGCAATTGTGGAGAGATGGCATGAGGAGACATCGAGCTTCCATCTTCCATTTGGGAAGATGACAGTGACACTAGATGATGTGTCATGTTTGCTGCATCTCCCCATTGAGGGTATACTCTTGTCCCACACAAGTTTTTTAAGGGCTGATGTTGCTGAGTTGATGATGGAGTTGTTGTGAGGTTGATGCGGGCGAGGCATGGATCGAGGTAGACAAGACAAGAGGTGGAAATGCACGGTTTAACTTCTTGAATGATACTTTCAAGGAGCGTATTCGGGAGGCACAGGAGGCCTACCATGCTGGTCAGTTGGTTGAGATGCAGCAGAAGTGGGACCAGTCTCTCCGCCTATATTTGCTTTACTTGGATGGCTCAGATGCGGTAATCGTAGGGTGAGATATCTGTCGGAGCGGGTGCTTCACCAGTTTGGGCGCGTCCAGACCATCCCTAGACATCCATGTGAGATTGCATCTCCTCAGACGACCTTATCGGAGATCAGCTACCGCTATGTGCACTATCATGATCATATGCTGACAGCTAAGGACTTGGGGCTCGCTGCTAGGACTGGTGTGGAGACGTCACAAGGATACATCGGATGGTTTTATTCCATCTCACATCCACACATCATTCTTTCAGACGAGGCTGTTCTGGTCCCGAGGCCACCTGAGCAGGAGGCCCTTGATGATATTGCTGCTGAGCAGGACGGAGAGGATGGATACTTGGTGCTGATCGGAAAGTTGGGTCGTATCAGAGACCATGTTTATGCCGTCATGGCCAATGGTGACATGGTGTGGTGGAGCAAAAGTCTGATCAATGGTGTCATTCGGAAGCAATCTTGGAGGAGGTTCATGGAGGAAGAGTTTATCGTCGTAGGCGTGTTGTTGGGGGTGGGGGTGGTGGGGCTTAAGTTTTAGTTTCATGGTGTTGCAACCTTTGGATAATCATTAATTTTGAATTTTATGTCTGAACACTTGGTTTGTAACGTATGAATAATTTTAGTTTTAAATTTAATATTTGAAAATTGTGTTGTTTCTTATCGTTTTCATTACAACACTTTTGTTATTTATTCAAGAATGCATGTTTATTTCACATGATTATATAATATGTATGTATCAGAGAAAAAACAATATCTTTGTTTCTGTACTGATACATTTCAGATTATATAATCCGAAATGTTTTATGACATTCCGATTATATAATCTAAACTGATCATTTTTTACCTTTTCTTACGCCAAAGTTATACTTTTCTGCGGTGTTTGACATATTTCGTATTATAAAATCCAAAAGGTCCAAACTGAATTCAGATTATCAAATCCAAACAAATGGTATTTTGAAAAAAAAAATAGGGCGCGCGAGAATGTCATATAACGAAAAAAGTAAAAGCCTTCTTATAATATGCATCCCATAACAAGTGAGTTGGTCTAGTCTAACTCATTGCTCATTTATGTAATCAGATTAGGGATGGGAATAGGCCAGACCGGCCTACATGGGCCTACGACCTAGCCTATGACAGGCCAGGCCAGGCCAGACTTTTTTCTTAAATAGAGAAGGCCTAGGCTTTTTTAGAAGACTATTTAGCTTAAAAGGTCAGACCACATGCCATTTAAAAAGCTTCTTAAGCCTACTAGGCTGACCTATTTAAGTAAATATGAATAATATTATTTATTATTATAATATATCGTGTACTTTGACTTAAAATATAAATTCGTTAGTAATTTAAGCTTATTAGTATACATTAATTTTTCGCATATACAAATGTATTATTATAAACTAGAACTGAAATATGATACGATATATAGTTAAATTCCCTAAAAAGTCATGTTGATTACTAAAAGAGAGTTTAATCTAATTGATCTATTAGTTCGCTAGTCTATTTAGACTTAGATCACATTGCTTACTTAAAGATGTTCATATGATATAGACTTTTAAACAGGCTAGCAAGCCTTATCAGGCTTTCAGAAGGTCAGGCTCAGGCCTCAAAAGTAAGCCTATGACAGGCCGCAGGCCAGACTTAGGCCTTAAAAAATTTGGCAGGTCAGGCTTAGGCCTTGCAAAGCCTAGCTCGGCTTAGCCTATTCCCACCCCTAAATCGGACCCGTGATATCAAAACTGATAGAGTCAATCTATTACAACTCAAATATCATGTATGAAAACCGAGGGGCCCTTCAAAAAAAATAAAAAAACGAGGACCAGCAAACAAGCAGAAAACAGAGAAAAAAGAATTTGAGCGCCAAAAGAAACGAACAATTTGCAAATTAAGTACACTGCAAAAAGATATAATTTGCACAATTATAGATTCCTGTCTTAGCCCAACATGAAAGCTAAGAATACCTTAGCATCATCAACATGACCACTATTAGAAATCGCTAACAAAGCTAAACTCCCTAACATTCCTCTAATTCCTTTTTCCTTTTGTCCACCGACCATAACATAGTATTAGTCACATCCAATAGTATGAAAACAATAGCAGAGAAATGAGCTTCAACCACACTAAACTTTTGTAAAGCTTTCCCAATGAAGGTGGAGCAGAAGAACCAACAGAGCTGTAACATAAATAAAACAATGAATTGCTATTATTAATTATTAATGTAATAGTAAAATAAAATATTTGTAAGCTTCTTTCAATTTTGGCAAATTAGTAATGTTATGATATGACACATACCCAGGTGAAGAATAGACACAGTTTCCATAACCTGAAGAGAAAAAAGAAAAACACAAACGGTTGAGTATTATGTACTCAAATTCCACAAAGCTGGATTAATTATACATTGCACTTAATGTTCAAAAAGCACCCAACAATAATGTGTCAAATGTAATCTTTGTGTCATCAAGAATTATGCTTTCTTTTCTACAAAATAATCTAATCAAATATAATTTCAAAGGATGTACCTATTTATTAATGCTCACATTTAAAAGTGATCCTCCAGTATCTTCTAACAAACTAAAAATTAATTGGAAAACTTTAGTTTCAAAATTATTAGAATATAACTTTTTGCAATTTTACATAGAAAACTTTAGTTTCAAATTTAATAAAACTGAAAATGATTTAAACAAATGACAGTACAATGACAAACAAAGATGAAAGGTAGAAGTTACTGAAATCTTCTGCACAGTGATATATTTCACCAAGAAGCAAGACATTCAGTAAGGAACACACAATTGATACTTTTTACAGATTGCATAAGCATTATTTTAACTAAAAAGAGAAAGTATAAAAAATGTAAGGGGTAAATTTCACACCAAGATCCATGCACATTTGATTAAACGGTCGCGGATGTTGATTTTGATTAAATGTGAGTCTAATGTAAAATGATTTATGTCTTGGTTACATTCAGGTGAAGGTGGATTAAACAATAAATTTGAGTGTAAAAAACTTATATGTAAGCAAAATATGCAAATTATAGCTTCAAATTAGAATCAACTCTACATGTCAAAATCAATTTTCAGTCTACATAACCACTTTTGACTCTCCTAGAATTAAACTCAAACACGTATAATTACTATTTGTCAACACTAACCTTCAGATAATGCATTAACAAATTTTGTGGTGGGGACTATGAAATAATTATCCCATATTTCTTTATATAAACTTCCACCAAAATAAAACAAATCAAAGTGTCATTTAAATTGAACTTACTGGGATTTTGTTTTGTCAAAGTAGCAGTTCCTCCAAAATTGCAAGCAATATCAGAATTCCCATTTGTCTGATAATAGCTGTTGAAAGCAAAAGAAGCATGAGAAACCAGTGTGTCTGGATCATAACAGGGTCCACCTTTCTGTATGGCTTTACAATCAGCCATTCCAAGTCCACAAGCCCAATCTAGAGCATTCTGCAAGTCAGCTTGGGAAACACCAGCTTGTGCTACACACCATGTTGTGCCATCAATGAATGTTGTGTTGCCTTCTGGTGGTGACAGTGTTCCCTCTGGAACTGGAATCACTGCATCTGATTTCTCTTGCACCACAATTCCCCTAGCCATGCCTTAAAACAAAATTACTAATAAGTCTCTGTTTTGATACATTCATATAAAAGTGTGTTGAACAATGGCTAAAAATCAATTGTATAGGCAAAAGCTCTGAATACTACATTCAAATTAGAATTAACTCGAGAAGCAAAATCAATTTTACTCAACAACATTCAACCATGTCAAAACCAATTCCATACATATATAATTAATTTTGACTCCTCTAAATGGGGAACCAAACAAACACCAAGTATATGAAACAAATATACCAGCAGTCCAATCATACATCAATATTTGCACCATTAACCTTATGTTTGGAATTGGTGCTAACTGCTAAGTTAGGCAAAATCATGGTGTGCTATTGGGATGTTAGAAAAAGCTGTATTTTTTAGCTTTAACAAAATTATACGTCCCCATGATTTCGCCAAACTTCTATGAATCCAAACATGGACTTCAATAAAAGAGCAAATCAGTAAAAGAAAGTGATCTCATCATTTTATATATGCCTCAGATATTTATAAAGTTTTAGACTATTTAGGGATTCTAGTATGAAGGAAGTAAGTATAGAACAGTATCACTCTTTTCCTTCATCTTCCTTTTCAAAGTAAAAAACTGTCCTAGTTTGCAAAACCAAAACACTAACACAGTATGGTTTTAGGGTTTAAATCAAAATAAGTTTGCAAATAATGGCTTAAATGAGATACATCAAATATTCCATCACAATACTCAGAATTGTAACTCTAGAAAGGGTTAATAGAGCTTAACAAAAACATAAAAAACCAAAGTGTTAAAAAATCAGTTTTCCCTTTATCTGTTTACTACATTACAAGATGAAAAGTGAAGATTGGTTTGTTTTGAGTACTTTATTTTAGTTATCTCTCACTTGCTAAGAATACAAATGAGAGCTTTAAGCACACTTGGTCTGGCTCAAGAGTCAAATATTATTCCATTTTCTCTGTAAAAGTAACACAAGTCACCATTTTTACCTCCCCAAACAACAATAGTATTCCAATGACAAATCAGAAAAGTAAAAACAAAAAATAGAAAATGAACATTTATTTAATTTATTAGTTAGCATCAATGTATCAGAAGAACAATAAGATCTGCTAAACTAGACTACTCAAGAAAAATGCAACCATCAACTTAGCATTTTTATATCAAGAGAATGATCAAGAACAAAAACAAGAGTGAAAAAAAAGAAAGATACAACATCAGAATAAGTAGAAGGAGAAAATAACCAAACATACCAAGATAGCATTCCATGATAGCTAGGCAAAGAAAAAACCATATTTTCTTTCTCATGGTTTTGAGGTTGAAATGATCTACAAAAAAAGTTATTTATAACTTAAAAATATTCCAAACTTCTATATGTTTGAGAGAGTAAGAAAAACACTTATTTTAGTGTCTATGGAATAACCAGTTACTTGAAGAAGGTTTTATTTTCTTTTTCACTTTTTCTGAATTTTAATTTATTTTATTATTATGTAGAAGCACAATGCAATGCATACCTTCTGAAGTAAGTAGTACTATTTTTGGCAGAGTGCAGCAGTGGGTGTATTTTTAGTCTTTTCGCGCTCACCAAGCTACACACACAAAAGGTGGTAGTGTCCAGCATCAGCATGTAAAAGAAAAACATTAGTGTCTAATTCAATAATCAATTTATTTCTTAAAATATGCATATAAATAAATTAAATTACCTCTAAAGTACTACTATAGTACTATATATATAATAAAATTCATCAATTCAGTTCAAACTATTCAGATGTTATTTATTAATAAAAGAGATTTTATATACTTTAAAGATTATTTATTAATTTTATATACTTTAAAGTTTAAATTGAAGAAATAATGATATTTTATCGACTAAATTAATGTTTATTTTATTATTTTTGTATTGGCAAACCTCATTACTGATGGAGAGTTGTTTTAACAACAGTGAATATCAAGGTATTGACGATACCAAAGAACTTAAGAGAACAATTCACAATTTAAACTTTGCATTTCTTGTGTTTTTCACAACATTCAATATTTACTATTGTTAATCGATAATAAAATTAATTCTTGTGTTTTTTGTTTTCACAACATTCTAATTTTTTATGTAATTTTTTTATTTAGATGATAAATTTGAAGAATTTTTAAAACGGATAATTTATTTTTAGATGATTTATTAGTACTATAACTAAAGAAGTTTGAAATTAATCTAAAATTAAGTTTTTTGAAATCATGTTATTACTGTATAAAACATAAACCTCGAAAAAAAAATGAAGGGTCGGCTAAACGAGTCACCTATAATTTTTCAATTATTAATGTATAAAATATAAACCTAAAAAAAAATGAAGGATCGGCTAAAAGAGTCACACCCTAACTTTTTAAATTACGTAGATCAGTTCTTATATACTTCAAGATTTTCATAGTGGTCTTTTTTTTTTTTCAGATTATATCAATTTAGATTCTTTCGAACAATTTGTTTTAGCAAAAGCTCAAAAAAATACTCTAGTAGTGGTTTTATTTTTTATAAAAGAAAAATGATGATTTTATTTTGTCCAAGGACTGTTCTTTTGTCAAAAAAATAAAATAATTTTTTTAAGGAAAAAATACTAGTAATGATTAGTCGTAATGAAAACGACGTATGACTATTGACTAAAAAAAGCGACATATGACCATTGACAAAAAAAAACGTCATAAAACTTTGCTACAAAAAAAAAAGACATGACTCCTAAAATGGATTATATCATTCCCTAAGAAAAATGTATGAATATGGACCGTTCGATTAAGTCCATCTAATTGATTAATATAACTTATAGGGAAAAACATCCTATCATCAAGCAAGAAAATTGTTGGATTAGTTAGAAAGAAGCAAGATTACTATTGGAAGATTGGATTGGCAAGAATCAAGGAAGTTAATGATCTTTTTTTGTTGGACAATGCAAGAGTTTTTAACGATCTCTTTTTGTTTTTATGGCACAATGATGAAGTGTTCACGCCCAACCAATTCAGTTACGTCTCATCATTTAAAGACTAACTAATATCACAATGTAGAGGATATTTGCTTAAACCTAAAAAATAATTATCATAATAACTAAAATCGACAAATATGCAATTAAAGGTTAGCCAAGTTTTCTCATGGGCCGATGAAAGGTTAGGTGAAGGATATGACATCCAAACTAGGGATTGTCGATTCTTTCTTGAGTCTACAAATTAGTACACTGGTCTTGAAAACATTAGATTTAGTCAAAGCTTAGTAGAACTGGACAATGAGGCACCAAACCCACGTTCCATGTTTAAAACATCACAAACCGCAAGGAGCAATGAGTAAGGAGACACATTCTAAGGGAAGGTTGCACACTACGAACCTTGTCAACGGATCGTGTCGTGATGTGTGAAGCTGACAGACGAACGTGGGGCACCACGACTCCATTAGCGAGGAAAAACCAACACATTATCCACGAAAATAGCGAGTGTGGTTAGACATTGTATGCCACGTTCCGTCCAGCAAGAACAATTTTGCCCATAAAGACCTACTTTCTACAATGTATTAGACACATAAGCTATTTTTATTCCTATATTTTATATTTATTTACATGCATTTCTTAGTCAAGTAGCAAAAACTCAAAACACAATCGTACTTGACACTCTAACGGAGCAGTTAATGAACTCATAACTAACGGGCATAGTTCCTTCCCCACGTTAATCGCCTGCAGAAACGAAATCGCAGTAAAAGACATCAGTCAATTCCTCGACTAGTCTCGAACTCCATCAACATTTGTAGAAAAAAATTATAAACATCTAATAATTATATGTCAACACACACACACACACACATATATATATATATATATATATATATATATATTGGTGTGTATGTGCACGCGCAAGTAGAATAGAATGGTCCTCCGGTCATAAAATAAATGGTCCATGAAAGTAAAAGTTGGGTAATTTAGTCCTAAAATCTGTGAAGTGGCAATTTACTCTCTTAATTTATATAATGTCAGCAAGTTTAAGGTCTCTAAAAAATAGTGAACATTTCAAGAGTTATCAACTCAATAGTTAGAGTCTGACTTTATAATTTTAAGGTTAGTGTTCGAATCTAATCTGAAATAGTTGTAATTTGACCATTAATACTACTATAATTAATAAAAAAATCCTTTCCCAATTTTTTTTAAAAAATAGTGAATAACTAGACTTTTATATAATTGTAAAAGAAAAACTGTCGTTAATATAATTTAAAGAATCTAATTTAAATTCATTGACAAAATAAAATAGTTTATATACATCATTTCAAACAAAAAAAAGATTTTATGCATTAATCTAACTATATGTCATTGTTTATTTTTTTTATTTTTTTTAGTCATTGTTTAGATAACTGTATATGTAATTGGAAAATTGTATCATAATATATAAATAGTGACTTTTTATTAGACGCGTATGTAAAAAAATTATCATATACAGTAATCTCCTAAATTCATAAATTTTTAACTGTTTTTTTTACAGGAAAATTCAATATTCATTTTGGTACGGTTAAAGTAAAATTATTGAAATAAAATTAATAATGGAATTGTTTTTTCCCAAAAGATATGTCAAATTAATTATGCATATTTTTTAGGAGCTTTTCTCCCCCTGCATATATTATGCAATGTCCCTATCAGCTGAGCTAAGTTCACATGACATATAATTTTGAGCTTTAATATATTTAATTACAATGTTTATTAACAAAACTTATAAAAAGTTGTTATTGTAAAAATATTCATCGAGACAAATCCAAAAATATTTTATATGCTACCACTAGTTTTTAATTATGGTGGCATTTCACATGGAAAAAAGTAATCCTTTCCCACCATGGGACAGTTAATTTTTACGGTGAGATTAAAGAGGAATATTGATCTTACTATAATCTACCCACACTATATTTTTTACTTGTCTTCAACCTCTCGTCCATGATAACAACCCAAAGAATTCTTCCAACCTCACCAATCAAAATTCTTCCCGCAACTATCCTCCTAGGTGTTTTCATTCTTTCACCCTTTCACTTTTTTTTAAAGATTCCTTCTTTTTCAATTTCGTCGCCCAAAACAATAAACCCATTTGAATTTTATGCGAGATTATAATGATGAGATCGGTTGGGTTTTAATTTTGCAGCTATCTAAAGTTGCAAAGACAGAGATAGAACCTTCGTCATGCAATTCTTCTTCAAGCTCAGTGATTTATGGCAACAAAATACTTTGAAAATAACCCATAAAAAATAAAATCTCAGCACCATTACACAAAGAAACCAAAACCCCCTTCACCTTCTCATGATGTTTCGAATTACTTTGCACCCAAATCCCTCGTATTGAGATTTTTTTCTGGGTTGCACCAAAAGTTCTGTGACTTTGAAGAATTTTGATTGGTGAGGTTGGAAGAATTCTTTGGGTTGTTATCATGGAGGAAAGGTTGAAGACAAGTGAGAAAGATAATAATCTAGTGTTAGAAGTGTATGATAAGATTGTGTTCTCAAATTAATCTAATGACTAAAGTAAACTTTCCATGATGAGAAAGTTTTATACCTTCCTATATAAAATGCCACTTGTTTTTATATATTAGTAAAAAAAAATGTTATGTTATGAAAATAATATTCATAGTAAAATTAGATTACTTAATGTGGGACGGAATATATTTTAAAGGTAAAAAGTGTTGTTCTAGATGTTTAATTCTTAAATAAGTGTGAGAGTGAAAATAAAAGTTTACTGTTTTTGTTCACTCAAAATGGCCTACCATCTTACGGATTTAACCCATTGGAAGAAATAAAACTTACTAACTTGGGGTCACATTATCACTCAAACACCCCACGTAAAGAGAGCTTCCAACCATTCACAAGTTTTAATTCAATTGATAAAATGTTGAATTGTACGCGCGGGTTTTCAATGATTTTTGTTGTTTTGCCTATTTAAAAAAAAATTCCCATCCCATTTGTTCTTGTACTTATTATTATAAATGAGTTATAATAAGTGAAAAAAATACATAGTTAGCGATGTGTTCCCACTGGACCACTGGGATGTGTGAAAAAGTACATAGTTTGATAGTAACCACTAACCACTACACATCTATGTGAATCACCTTGACCCCATATGGCTTGCATGTCACGAAGTTTATTAAGTGAATAGATTAATTTATCCATGAAATTGTGACTATGATCAAATTGTATCATTGAGTTTTTAGAATTAGCAACAAAAATAGTCCCTACGTTAATGTAGCGGTTAGTCAATAAAATGTGTCACATTAAATGAATATGTGGTCCATGTAAATTTCGTATTACTATCATAGTGCTACTTATCAGGAAACCCTAATGTCTCCGTGAACTTATCTTAATTGTTAGGTATAATGCATTGTAATATGTAAGGGCCGAAGATCGATCTTCAGACACTCTACTTATTCACCTTTAAGAATATGTTGGGACCGAAGTTTGAACTCTGAACACTCCACTTATTCACCTTGAAGAGGTGAATTTCTAGCCACTAAGCTACTTGACAAAAAAACCTAACATTAGAACAAATGGGGTCAAATATCCAAAAAAAAGCCAAGCTAAGTAGTTAGAGAATTGCTTTTTAACTCCCTCTCCACTACAAAAAACGCGTCCGGATTGCGGAGGTTTTTTTGACATTTTGCGGGGGTTTTAAACCTCCACAAAGTGTTTTACGGGAGTTTTCAAAATTGCCGCTTATAGTAATCCCACAAATTATTTGCGGGGGTTTTGTTGCGGAGGTTGAAAACCCCCGCAGATTGTTTAAAAAAATAAATAAAAATAATCACAAAACTGAAACATTCAATAAAATATAATCAAAGTTACATAAACTATTATAATCAATGTTGTAAAAAATTGTAGTACAAATATAAAATGTGCATGATAATACAATACAAAATTAATAGTATCCTAAATGTAATCTATACTAAATGAAAATTAAAAAAAATAATCAAACATTTCTAGTAGATAATCCTCCCTTGCATCATATGTGAACTATACTCCCTTCCTTAAATAACAAAATAATACTTAGTGAAAATATTTAAAATTACAATTAAAATACGTAGATATTAATCACTAATCAAATTTTTAAGCCATATCATCATTTCAGCATATACAACAACAACAACAATTAGAGTTGAACCACCTACCTCTTAAACGGTTTTCGACAGTCTGAGAGTTCTCTGAAAATCTAACTCCTCCATTCGCTGGTTTTTCCAGTTGCTGAGTCGGCTGTTTATGTACTTTGCATTCCAAACAACGCAGTCTGCACTCACCCAAGCAAACAAATAAATACTCCTACAAAATTCATCTTACCTCTCATTCCCTTCATTAGGGTGAAAATAGATATCATATGGTTTTAGTACGTTATAAAGCAAACAATCAAGAACTCACATGCGTACAAACTAAGACAAGTTATTGACGAAAGATTTCTTTCTTCATTTAATTAAATGTGTCGGTAATAGTTCTACATAAAGAGAATAATACTACTATGAAATTATACACTCTACCTTTCCATCATATTCTTGTCTCAGTAATACTTTGTTGAGATTAAATCAAAAATCCCTAATTGAGTTTTAAAAATAACAAACATATTAAATTGAGTTTTATTAATTCTGATATTAATTATTATTTAACTTGTGCTCTTGAGTGTTTTATTTTAAGCCAAAAGGCATAAAACATTATATGATTATCAAGGAAGCATAAAGTTATGTTGGAAGAGATTGATCTCAACTATGGTCTCAAAAGTGTTGGAATATTTTGAGCAAAAACGCACAAGGCCATGCAAGAATTGATATTGTCACATTTAAGGAAGCAATAGACATTGGAGGAATTAAATATGTCATGGCAAGGATTTATTATCATAAGAATTTATTTCAAATAAACATGTGAACAAAAAGAACATGTTTATCTCCATATACAAAAAGAACTCAGCCAACAAAACATAGGGAAAGGCCATTAGAATTTTGACAACACATCAAAAGGATATGACAAAGGTGGTACCATATAATCCTATGATCCTTTGGTTATTCTTTATGGCCATTTCACTACATGACAAAGGAAAGCTACTACCTAGTACAAAAGATCCTTTTCTTTGGGTTCAAGTTTGATATTACAGCAAGAAATGTTAAAGCCATGAGCTGTACAAAGCTCACACCACACGCAGAAAAACAAACAAGGCTCCAGCCAGATGCAGAGATCGATCTCTGGCAGAAATCAATCTCATCCCATGTTTCACTTAAAGCCTTGGCCTCCAAGTTTGAGGAAAGATAAGATGACAATTTCCCCTATAAATAGAGGACTGCAGCAAGAGTAAAGATAACAACTTTTTTGAGGAAGTAAAAAAGGCAAACTTCATTTACAACCTCTTTCATATCAAGTTGCAATCAATCAAGAACAAAATCCAAGTTTGAGAAAGCTATTCATTTTCGTATTACATCTTATAAAGAAGATTAATACTTTGCAAATCAACCTTCATTTGTAAAGAAATTGATATTGTGCAGAAGGCACAAAGTTTGTAAAAGCTTGCTCGTAACAGCAAGTGTCTAAACCCGTAACGGTTGAAAGAAATTGTTGTATAGATCAAGAAGATCTAAAAGAAAGAAGGAGTTGAGATTAAGTCATAACTCAACTACCTAGTGGAAAATCTCACAAGAACTGTGGGGACTGGACTAGCCCACGTTGGGTGAACCAGGATAAATTTTTGTGTGTGATTTCTCTTCCTTATCTCTTTAAATTTATTATTCACACTTGCACACACATTTAAATATTTTTGACTAAACAAATATTACTCACCAAGTTTTGTTGTTAAGATTTTTAATAGGTAATTTTTAATTACATCACAATTCAAACCCCCCCTTTCTTGTGATAATTTTACTTCAATTGGCATCAGAGCTTTGCCTCTAAGGTTCAAAGCACTCAACAGTGTACGAGGAAAAGATCCAACAAAAAGAAAAATGTTTAAAGTAAAATTCATGTCTGAAGGGGGATCGTCAACTAGACAACCTCTCTTTGAAGGAACTGACTACTACTTCTGGAAAGGAAAAATGGAACTATTCCTACAATCACAAGATAACCATATGTGGTCTGTTGTAGAAAATGGAAACTACATTCCATATGATGAAGATCTAAATGTCAAAAAACAAGAAGACTGGTCAGAAGAGGAAGGTAAACGTATCCTATTAAATTTTAAAACTAAACTATTTCTAACCATGGCTTTAAGCAGGGAAGAATACGATAGAGTACAAGAATGCAAAACTGCCAAAGAAATTTGGGACACGTTGAAAACTCACCATGAAGGTACCAGTCACGTCAAAGAAACAAGAATTGACATTGGTGTACGCAAATTTGAACTATTTGAAATGAAAGAAACCGAAACCATAGATGAAATGTATGGAAGGTTCACTATCATCATGAATGAATTGCGCTCTCTTGAAAAGAATTTTACTACTCATGAGAGAGTAAGAAAAATTCTAAGATGTCTCCCAAAATCTTGGAGACACATTGTAACTGCCATAACAGAAGCAAAAGATCTGACAAAGCTCAGATTAGAAGATCTAATTGGATCTCTAAAAGCTCATGAAGTACTTTTGCAAGAGGACAAATCCTCAAACAAAAACAAAATGATTGCCTTCAAAACAAATCAAGAATCTCAAGAAGATGAAATAAATCTCGAAAACCAACAACAAGAATTTGATGAAGAAGACAATGAAGATCAAATTATTCTTCTTACTCGCAAACTTCAAAGAATGATACAAAGAAAAGATCAATACAAAAGAAAGTTTCCATCAAGAAAAGAAAGCTCGAAAACAGAAGTTGACAAAAGTCAAGTTGTTTGTTATGGATGCTATAAATTGGGACATTACAAATCTGAATGTCCACTAAACAAAAGAAAATCAAACAACTACCAATCAAATCAAAAATCCTTCTTAACCACGTGGGATGATCCAAAAGAACAAACAAATGAAGATGATCAAGCAAACCTATGCCTAATGGCAAATTCAGATGATAAAGAGGTAAATCTTGAACCTTGCTCATCTTGTGAAAAAACTGAACATCTTTTTTATAATCTTTTCTACAACTCTCAAATTCTTGAACAAACCTGTGAAAAACTAAGAATGGAAAATATTGAACTCAAAAATGAAAAAGAAAATTTGGAACAAATAAATAAAAACCTTCTCAAAACAATTCGAAACTCTCAACCAAAGGAAATTTTTGAAGAAGAAAACACTAAAGAAGAAAACAACGTTTTAAAGAAAAATGTTCATCAATTAAAAAATGACATCACAAACTTTGTAAAATCCACTTAAACTTTTCAAAAAATCATGGGGTCACAAGTGAGTGTGTTTGATAAAGCTGGTATTGGTTTCAAAACAAATCATAAACAGAAACTATATAAAAAAAATTTTATTCCCGAAAAAAATAAAAAAAATGAAAGATATAAATGTACATATTGTGAAAAATATGGACATCTTGAAAAAAAATTTTTAAAAAGAAAAAAGAGCAAGCCTCTTAAAGAGTCATTTCTAGAACAAAATTCATTAAATTTCATAAAAAAGGATTTTTTAATAACACTAACCATCAAGGACCCAAAAAAATATGGGTACCCAAAACATTACTAACTTCTACTGCAGGAATGTCTCATGACAGTCAAGAAAAGGCCCTGGTACTTGGACAGTGGATGCTCAAGACATATGACTGGAGATAAACAGAGCTTTCTCTCCTTCATTGAAAAAGAAGGAGGCTTAGTAACTTTTGGTAACAATGAACAAGCTCAAATTAAAGGTAAAGGTATTATTGGTAAGTTAAATTCGGCAAAAATTGAAAATGTTCAATATGTAGAAGGCTTAAAACACAATTTGATTAACATCAGTCAATTGTGTGACAGTGGTTTTGAAGTAACATTCAAACCTCACACATGCGAAGTAAGACAAAAATCTTCAGGAAAGATCTTATTTTCAGGATCAAGAAACAAAAATGTTTATGTTTTATACTTAGATGAACTTCCTGTTGAATCCTGTTTTATGTCTCTTGAAAAAGACAAATGGATTTGGCACAAAAGGGCTGGACATGTAAGCATGGAAACCATTTCTAAAATATCAAAACTTGATCTAGTAAGAGGACTTCCTAAGATTAATTTTGAGAAATATAAGATATGTGAAGCATGTATCAAGGGAAAACAAGTTAAAAGTAGTTTTCATTCAAAAGATTTTATTTCAACAAAAAGACCCCTTGAACTGTTACACATAGACTTATTTGGACCTATCTCAATTGAAAGTCTTGGTGGAAAAATATATGGCTTTGTAATCGTTGATGATTTCTCCAGATTCACTTGGGTTTTATTTCTAAAACACAAATACGACTCTTTTGAAGCCTTCAAAACCTTTTGCAAACAAGTTCAAAATGAGAAAGAAACCAATATCATTTCTGTAAGAAGTGACCATGGGGGAGAATTTGAAAACTCTTCTTTTGAACACTTCTTTAATGAAAATGGGATATCTCATAATTTTTCTTGTCCTAGAACACCTCAACAAAATGGTGTTGTAGAAAGAAAAAATAGAACTTTGCAAGAAATGGCAAGAACTATTTTAAATGAATCAAATGTTGAAAAATATTTTTGGGCAGAAGCCATAAATACCTCTTGTTATATCTTGAATAGAGTTTCAATAAGAAAAATTTTAAACAAAACCCCGTATGAACTCTGGAAAGGAATAAAGCCAAACATTTCATATTTTCACATTTTTGGATGCTATTGTTACATTTTGAACAACAAAGATGTTCTAGGAAAGTTTGATTCAAAATCAGACAAGGCAATATTTTTAGGATACTCATCTACATCAAAGGCCTATAGAGTTTACAATCTAAGAACAAGAATTCTGGAAGAAAGCATGCATATAAAGTTTGATGAATTTGAGGAACTAGAAAATCAAAGAAAAATCAATGAAGAGGAAGAAGATGAAATTCAAAACAACTCAAATCCTGAAAACTCAATCCAAAAATCTTTGAATGAAGAACCACCTCAAAGTCCTCCAAGATCGTGGAGAATAGTTGACTATCATTCACAAGATCAAATCATCGGAGAAACAGCAGATGAAATAAGAACAAGAAGATCATTTCAAAACAATGATATGGCAATGATCTCACAAATTGAACCCAAATCCATAAAAGATGCAATCACTGATCAATCCTGGGTTGAAGCTATGAAAGAAGAATTACTTCAGTTTGAGAAAAATCAAGTCTGGACCTTAGTACCTGAACCTCAAAATCAATCCATTATTGGTACTAGATGGGTATTTAGAAACAAACTAGATGAAGAAGGAAAAGTGACTAGAAACAAGGCAAGACTAGTTGCACAAGGATATAATCAACAAGAAGGGATTGATTATGATGAAACTTATGCTCCAGTAGCAAGATTGGAAGCCATAAGAATTTTACTTGCATATGCATCTCATAACTGCATAAAACTTTTTCAAATGGACGTAAAAAGTGCCTTTTTAAATGGTTTTTTAAATGAAGAAGTTTATGTTCATCAACCCCCTGGGTTTGAAGATTCAAAAAACCCAAGACATGTGTTTAAACTAACCAAAGCTCTATATGGACTTAAACAAGCCACAAGAGCCTGGTATGAAAGATTAAGCACATTTTTAATACAAAATGGTTTTTCTAGAGGAAAAATTGATACCACACTCTTTCGAAAAATAGATAAAAATGATTTGCTTATTGTTCAAGTATATGTTGATGACATTATCTTCGTAGCAACAAATGAAAAATTATGTGAAGATTTTTCAAATCTTATGCAAAGCGAATTTGAAATGAGTATGATGGGTGAACTTAGATTCTTTCTAGGTTTACAAATCAAACAACACAAGGATGGCATTCTTATTTCTCAAGAAAAATATGTTAAAGATCTTCTCAAGAAATACAATATGAATGAAGCCAAAATCATGACAACTCCTATGCATCCATCATCCAGTTTGGACAAAGATGAAAATGGAACTCCGTTTCCAGAAAAAGCATTCAGAGGAATGATAGGATCATTGCTATACCTAACTGCAAGCAGACCTGACATTGTCTTTGCAGTAGGGTTATGTGCCAGATTTCAAACAGCTCCTAAAGAATCACATCATACAGCTGTCAAAAGAATTTTTAGATATCTTGTTGGCACAACTGACACAGGTCTCTGGTACAAAAAGGGCTCTCACTTCAATCTTATGGCATATTGTGATGCTGATTATGCCGGAGACAAGATAGAAAGAAAAAGCACAAGTGGTACATGTCAATTTCTCGGTGAATCATTAATCAGTTGGTGCTGCAGAAAACAAAACACTATAGCCTTATCAACTACAGAAGCTGAATATATATCTGCCGCAAACTGCTGCTCACAGGTATTATGGATTAGAAATCAATTAGAAGATTTCTCACTCTGGTACGCAAATATTAAAATTTTATGTGATAATACCAGTGCTATAAATCTGTCAAAAAATCCCATTCAGCATTCAAGATCAAAAC
Source organism: Medicago ruthenica (assembly GCA_018208015.1). Lineage (NCBI taxonomy): Eukaryota > Viridiplantae > Streptophyta > Magnoliopsida > Fabales > Fabaceae > Medicago > Medicago ruthenica. Next base: position 86,811,408 of record CM031374.1, on the reverse strand, counting down.
ACATAGAAATTAAACATCACTTTATTCGTGACCATGTAAATAAAAAGGAAATAGAACTTCAATTTATTGATACTGAAAATCAACTAGCTGACATTTTTACAAAACCTCTCGTGGAAGAAAGATTTAATTTCATTAAAGAAAAATTAAATATTATTAAAAAACCTTTTTAATTTTTTTTTTGTTGTTGACTTTTCAAAATATTTTTTATAAAAAAAAAACAAAAACTTTTGGGACCCAGTTAGAACTTTCACTTCTTTCTCTTCTCTTCTCCCACGTGTGGAACTCTTCTTCTCCAAACTCTCTAAATTCCAACTGCTGAATTTATGAGAAAACTCCTGGTTAATGATTTTCATCATTACTTTTGCCATTCTCAAGTACACTATAGACATCCCATTCCTTGTTTCCAAGAAATTTTCGGCCATAGGTACAATGAAAAGTCTGAACCTAATCTACACTACCTATCCATCTTACTCTCTTCATCTACTATCCACTCCTTTCTCTTTCTCTCCAAAACCGGTTCCTTTACTAAAAGTAACCCAGAAATCTTCATTCTTACTTATAAAAACAAAATCCAGATTAACCTCTTCATCAAAACTCGAAAATGGCTAGAACAAAAGGAAATCATTCTGATTTCTCCATCTCCTGCTCTCCATCTCCAAATCGTTCACCTTCTCCTCCACCACCACCGTCGCCACTCAACACCTCTCCAAACCCTAACTCAGAAATCGACCCTATCTCCTATTCTCCTCCAAAGAGTCAAACGACCTCTGCACCACTCAAAACATACACTCGCACCCACAAGCCCAGACAAGCTAAGTCATCTGAAACCCTTAAAAGACCCATTCGCAAATCCATGAGACTTTCTTCCAAAAATCCGAAGAAAAATGACGATGTGTGGTTCGTCGATCTAGACTCCGATGACGAACGTCCTCTCAAAACCATGAAGAAAGCTCCAGTCTTTGCTGAGAACAATGTTGAGAAAGTCAAGAAAGTCAAAAGGAATCTTAGGGCATCTACCTAGAAGAAAAAACCTCTCAAACATTGCTCCAAATCTCAAAACCAGAATCTGCGAATTCCCTTACATGACCCTTCTCTTGATCGCTCTTTTAATCAACAATGGGCTCTACGACCAATTAGCGTGGGAAGGGTATATAACTTCGAAAAATTGCTGCAAGAAGGTATTGATCTCCTTAAGTTTGTACAACCTCTTGGTTGGGAAAACTTCTTTCAGATTAAGGAAACCCATTACCCTGAAGTTGTTCGAAATTTCTACTTCTTGGCTGAAACCTATCCAGATAAAGGTCTGATTGTTTCTAAAATCCAAGACAAGGTGATTCAATTGTCAACTGAAAACTTAGCCTCCATCCTTGACCTTCCTCAAGAAGGACCTAAATGCTATGGAAGGTCAGGTTATGCTGCTGCGGTTATGTCTAGATTCACTTTCATCCGAGAGATGTTTGTCAAATATGAGTCAGATGACGATCTTACATCCGCTAACCTCAAAGGAATACAAACTTCTGCACAACCTGTGTCAATTCTGTATCACCCCTCACAAAGGAAGTAAGCACAAAGTGTCCGAAACTGATATCCTGGTAATGTACCATCTATTTCATGGACTTGCAATCAATCTGCCTTACATCATCATCCAACATATGATTCATGCTGCCAATCTCAAAAAACCAAAATCATGTGTGCCATATGGAATGTTGTTAACCCTCGTTTTCAAAAAATTTGATCTCAATCTTGCAAATGAACACTTTGATACTGTGTGTTCAGAATTTTTCTGCCAAGAAACATTGCTCACATGAAAATTACCCCCTCTACTGTCCTTCCAAAACCAAACAATACCCCTGATCAGGCTGAGACAAATAAGAAGACCATGGAACAGGAAAAGGAAAAGGCACCTCTGGAAGATCTTATCAATGCCATTTTTCCAGAAAAAACTGACTCTGTCCCTGTCCCTCCTACCTCAGTTCATCCACCTCATGAGCATGAGAATCAACATCAAGCCTCCAACTCTGTCCTGCAATTTGATCTTAATTCTCCTTTTCTATCCCATATCCCTGGAAACACCAGTTTCGAACAAGCTGCAAGGGTGATTCCTCGCAATACCTCTTGTGAACCTACCGTTGTGTCACCTCTATTTGGTCAACCAATGAGTAGTCCTCCTCCTGTTTTTAGCTCAAGTTTTTTGGATGCCTTATTTAAGTCTCCCAGTCCATCCTTTACTCACCCTGCTCCTGTCAAAACATATTTTGGTAACACCTTTAGTGACTTCTCCATTCCATCTTTACCTTCCCACTTTGCAACCTTTGAAAGCTTTGGTCAATCCCCACCTCCACAACCTCAATCCGCTGCATCTCACAACACCACTCATGCACCACCAACACAATCCACTACTGCTTTGAATGAATCTCTGAAACCTATCTTGGATAAGCTTGATCTTGTCTACAATATGCAGACCTTCCTTGTTCTTGATGTAGCAAACCTGTGTGATTGGCTTATCACTGACTTCTGTCCCAGGTTCGGAGTTCAACCTCCAAAACCAACCTTTGCTGCCTCTTCATCCAACCCTGCTTCCAAGCCTTAGTCTTGCGCCACTCTGTCAACTTTCGGCCATCCCCTTCTTTTTGAAAATGACAAAGGGGGAGAAATGAATTGGAATCTATCTGGCTCTTAAAAATTATGGAATTTCTTGCTGCTGTTTATGTTTTGTTTCTTTTTATTTCTGAATTCTGCTATGTCTTTTAATTTCTAAGCTATGTTTTTTTTGTTGAACCATGAATATGTAATGACAAATGATCATCCTGATGTACAACAACTTTTGGAATGAATGATATTTTGGTTCAAACATATCCTTGCATACTTCTCCTCTTATTATTAAAAGTTTTATAAATTGAGGGGGAGCTTATTGAAATTAAATGCTTGAATTCAGGGGGAGTTTATTGACAAATTCACTGTGCTGTTAAGTCTATTAAAACACATCAGAATTTTATAAATAAAACCTTAATTCATATAGTTTGTCATCTTCAAAAAGGGGGAGATTGTTGAGATTAAATCAAAAATCCCTAATTGAGTTTCAAAGATAACAAACATATTAAATTAAGTTTTGTTAATTCTGATATTAATTGTTATTTAACTTGTGCTCTTGAGTGTTTTATTTTAAGCCAAAAGGTATAAAAACATTATATGATTATCAAGGAAGCATAAAGTTATGTTGGAAGAGATTGATCTCAACTATGGTCTCAAAAGTGTTGGAATATTTTGAGCAAAAACGCACAAGGCCATGCAAGAATTGATATTGTCACATTTAAGGAAGCAATAGACATTGGAGGAATTAAATATGTCATGGCAAGGATTTATTATCATAAGAATTTATTTCAAATAAACATGTGAACAAAAAGAACATGTTTATCTCCATATACAAAAAGAACTCAGCCAACAAAGCATAGGGAAAGGCCATTAGAATTTTGACAACACATCAAAAGCATATGACAAAAGTGGTACCATATAATCCTATGATCCTTTGGTTATTCTTTATGGCCATTTCACTACATGACAAAGGAAAGCTACTACCTAGTACAGAAGATCCTTTTCTTTGGGTTCAAGTTTGATATTACAGCAAGAAATGTTAAAGCCATGAGCTGTACAAAGCTCACACCACACGCAGAAAAACAAACAAGGCTCCAGCCAGATGCAGAGATCGATCTCTGGCAGAAATCAATCTCATCTCATGTTTCACTTAAAGCCTTGGCCTCCAAGTTTGAGGAAAGATAAGATGACAATTTCCCCTATAAATAGAGGACTGCAGCAAGAGTAAAGATAACAACTTTTTTGAGGAAGTAAAAAAGGCAAACTTCATTTACAACCTCTTTCATATCAAGTTGCAATCAATCAAGAACAAAATCCAAGTTTGAGAAAGCTATTCATTTTCGTATTACATCTTATAAAGAAGATTAATACTTTGCAAATCAACCTTCATTTGTAAAGAAATTGATATTGTGCAGAAGGCACAAAGTTTGTAAAAGCTTGCTCGTAACAACAAGTGTCTAAACCCGTAACGGTTGAAAGAAATTGTTGTATAGATCAAGAAGATTTTTGTGTGTGATTTCTCTTCCTTATCTCTTTAAATTTATTATTCACACTTGCACACACATTTAAATATTTTTGACTAACCAAATATTACTCACCAAGTTTTGTTGTTAAGATTTTTAATAGGTAATTTTTAATTACATCACAATTCAAACCCCCCCTTTCTTGTGATAATTTTACTTCATACTTCTGGAGCAATATATGTCTGATTTCCTGAATACCACAGTTGACTTCAGTTGTGAATGAAGTGCTGAAGACTGAAAATAACGCATTCAATCGTATTGTAAGATATAACCATAACGCTAAAAACTTAATTAATGTAATTAGTGTTTCAAGAGAAGGATATTGAAAAATTAATTAGAAGGATGACAGTAAAACTTAATTAATGTAATTAGTGAATACTAGTGATCACTTAAAATAAATCTACAATTTTATAGCACAATATGCACAAGTCCAAGTACCATGTCTTGTTTTCAGTTCAGTTGAGGATTGGTGGCTGGAACTGTTATCACAAGTAGTGAAATAGCCATGGCATATAAAGAAGCCTTGTAGAAGAAGAAATGAATCAAGACTATGGACCCATGAGATATTGGTACTAGAAGAAGTCAATACTTACAAGAAAATAGTTAATATGTTTGCAAAAAGAACTAAACAGTGCAAAATTTTCAAAATATGACAAACAGGCTGGGATGAGAATAAGAGTTGTTGCCTAGAGGGAGAATTGAAGAATCACAAATGTGGTTGATGACTACACATACTTCTAATAGTTAGTGGAGGGAAGTGGGGAAATGTGTTTGTTTGTAACCAGCATACGTACCGTAGCCTATTGTAAGCAAGTTACCTTGCCTTTTCCTACCACCATTGTAGATGGGACGATGACACAAGAACAAGTGACAGTGAAATGAGAGATCAAGAGTGAGCATGACCAAGAACACGTGCTCTTGAGAGTTAACTATACAAGTGTTAACAATAGAAAATACATTCTACTTTTTATACACTACTAACTCCTTACTCAACAAATATGTTCTATATTTAGTGTGTTTTGGTTATTCGTCTACCTACATTCATATAGGTTCAATCAAATTAACCAATACACATACATGTCAAACTTCACATTTTAATCGTAATTCTTATCGCATACATAAGGTAGATCTAGTAATGTTGTTAAAAATAACGAGCATAGGGTAGAAGAATTATTACCAAAACTAACGGTTATGCTAAAGTATTTGGTGGTTTCAACAATATGCTTTGAGAGGGCAAGTGAACCTGTCAAAAAGCTAAACACAAATCCTGCACCTTTTGCCTGGAAAGGGGCCATATAAATATATGAGAAAATGAATGTGGGGCATATCAAACATTATCTGAAATTTCAATTTATCAAAAAACACCTGAGAATAATGTAAATCTCTTCCAGGATGACCAGGCAAACCATCATAGTTTACTTTCTTCACTCGCGGATGGGAAGCAAGAAACTCAGCAATCTTCTGTGCATTCTCCTGCAAGAGGTTTTAACTCCTAAATTAAAATAAAAAATTGAATTATAAATTGTTATTGATTAGATACATATGTAGCATGCTTCTTCAGATATATAATGTGTATGTGCTCAAAAAATATTGTGCATAATGATAACAGAAAAGGGAAATGGTGTGAAAGACTAAAATCAAATTTCAAAACTCCAAAAGCATAACCAAATATTACTACAAAAGCTACAATATTTTGACAGATTCAAGAGCATAGTAAAGGGACCTAAAACATCAGCTCGACATTTAAATTTACAAATTCCTATGCTATGTCATTGGCAGACAACTCTCTTTCATTTGTGCTTTCGCTAAATCTTATTTGAACAAAATATACATATAGAGGGAAAAAAGACATGGCACTAGTGTCATTAGATAAATAGCAGCACTTGAAATATTGTTTGAAAGAGAACCTGTTGCTTCTCAACTCGAAGGGGCATTGTCTTGATCCCTCGATAACATAGCCAACAGTCATTTGGAGCTAAGCCTGAACCCTCCGCATTTTGTAAGAAATATATTTATTTTGCCAATCTTAAGAGAACCAAGAAAGGAGGTAAGCATTTCAAGGGCAACATTACTGAAAATAGGAGGAAAATGAAAGACATGTTTGATTTATGAAACATAAATGATATTTTGACACAAATTAGACAACAACGATCGGCAACAATTTGAATATTCAAGTAAGTCAATGCTTAGAATATGCGATTGGAACAAATCTAACAGGAGAGTTGAAACTCTGTTCATGATTATCATCCAGAAAATAGTTTTCACTGTTCTTAATCCCAGCTTTTCATGGAAATCAAAAGCATCAAACCCTAAAATTATCAATTTCATTAAAACGAATCAAAGGCAGGAGAATTTCATTAAACCCTAATTCCCAAATGATAGAACAAATTGATCTATGGAAAAAGGATACAAATACCTTTGTGACGGAGGGAGAGAGCGACGACGGCGAGGGTGAGATCGGCGAAACTGAGAGCGGCGAGAGTGAGATCGGCGTTCTGGAGAGAGAGAAAGTGAAGAAAAGAGGTTCTGAAGTTTTTTTTTTATCTTATCTTAATGAAATAAAACAAAAAAAAATAAGTGCACAGACTTCAAAATTCGCCTTCATTTTGAGGGGGTTTTTAAACTGCCACAAATTGATAAGTATTTTGTACATTGGAAATCCGCGCGTCACTGTATTAATTAATTTGCGGGGGTTTTTTAAAACCTCCTTAAAATAACCGCCGCAATCTAACGCGTTTTTTGTTGTGCTCCCCCCTCTTTTTGATAAATATTCTAAAAAGACTTTTTTTTCTTCGGTTTTAACATATTTTGTAGATAACTTCCGAAGTATATTTTCAGTCTAAAGAGAAAAATTGAGGGGGGCCATAAAAGCAATTCTCCAAAAGAAATAGAAATAGGGTTGCCCACTTATTGGCCCAACAGGCCCGTTTGTTTTTCATAATTATTTTTTTAAAGAATTATTGGCCCAACAGGCCCGTTTGTTTTTCATAATTATTTTTTTAAAGAAACCTAACCAACCCATAATTTTGTTGGCTTAAACCTAAAATTAAGTTGGCTTTAAAATCTGGGAAAGAAAATGGATTGTATCACTTAGTTAATATTTGTTTAATGAATTTTGTTGAACAAAACTATGATAATAAAAAAAATAAAATTGGTTCAACTATAAAAGTCAATTTAAATTTAATCTTTAGATATGCGACAATGATGTGTTTTGTCCACATGATAGTCATATTTTTATTTAATGGTCCTGTGATGTTGTCTAAGGACTAAATTTGATGGATGAACCGTTTTGATTGACATATTAAAATTTAAGGGAAGAAATTGTCGATTCGCAAAGTTATGAATGAATTTAATTGATCTTTTCAAGTTTAGAGACAAAATTTGTTTGTTATTCACTCAAAATATGTTTTTTGTTGACAAAAGGGTTGAAAACATATTCCTGATTCTCTCTTTTCCTTGTAAAAAAAATATCCCAGATTCTCACTTTGATAATAACGATCTGACATATGACATATGAAATGGATTTGCTCTACGCCAGAGATCGGGAGTTCAATTCCAGGTTGGACTAAAATACATACTATTTTTTATGAATTGAGGACTTCTAATTTAATTTTATCGTTGGCATTCTTCTTGAAAAACTAAGAAAAAATCTATATCATCTCCAAAATCTATGTTATGAAAAAATTTAAAGCCGTTAAAACCGGTTGACTAAATCTTTCTGCTAGTTTAAAATATTGTGTCAAGGAAAATCCATACTTAATACTACAATCACCTTACTAATCACGTGATCAAATTTGGATTGTTGAGGTATAATATCATATATGGTGAGACAAAATCTGCAGTTAGATGAACAACCACTGATAAACAAATTTTTATATTATTGAACCAAAGAAGATACTGAAACAATGTAGAAGTGTAGAACAATTTGGGAACATACGGCGTGGACATTGTACTATTATGGTACCGAGGAGGAGGAACTGAGATTCCACATGAATTTTTTTTTATATGTGTTGTCTTGATGCAGTCGTTACGTTAATTAATTGTTTTTATTGATGAATTTTCATTATTGTTTCATGTATTAAACTAACTTATAATCTAATCTAAATACGTAAAGAACATGAAAGAAATTAAGATGCTGCTTTTGTTCTCTAGTTTATTGTTTTAAGTTGGTAGCATGATGTCACAGTGGTCTTCAGCAGATCGCAGTTTATTGTAAATCAAGGGTGAATTCCTGTCTAATGTAACATATTTTGTCCTATTGTCGGCCTATCAAAAATAGCGGGAATATTGGTCAGTGTTTTCTTTCTCTAACAGCTAGTGCTTCTTTGGAATTGTCCTCTCATTATAGTTCTACTCTACTTTGTAAACTAAGGTAAGGATTATGAACCAAACAATACGTTGCTTATAATAAATAGGTTATGGATTTCCTCAACAAAAAAAAAAAATGATAATTAAGGATTGTTCTCTCCTATGTTCTTATTCTTTTTCTATTGATTTTGACTAATAAAAAAGAAAAAAAAATTGTCACAAATAGTTTGTACAAATATCATTGTTTTTACTTTTATTTTTTTAAAAATGCTAACAAATGTTCTAAAACATTATTTAAAAAATATAATATAAATATTTTAGAATTTGTGCAATCAAACTTTTAAAAATTTAAAGAATAATATTTTTAATGTATAAGTTTCTTTTTTTTTCGTAACTAGTGTAATTGGTGAATATATTTGCTTCAAGGACGTGCATTGGTATTGTTTTAAACGAAAAAAATAATAACACAACATATGAACTGCCCAAATAACACATATTTTAACACATTTTGTTATGCTAACTTTATGCCTCTCCAATTTTTTAGCAACAATCCTCAAAGTAAAATATGTCGTCAAGGATAAAGCAAAGCTAACTTAATCAATGTTACACAATCTTCTCTGTTTGGTCATTAATAAACACTAGCAGATGCATAAAAAAATTACCAGTACTAGCAGGATTGACCGTTGAATAGTTGACTTACTGAACCTTTATACAGGGGCGTTTCGGTCATTATAGACAATCTCAGCCTGCAAAAAAATACAAAAAACATAAAAAGCTTCACACACCACAGTCTGTAACACGCTCATGAGAGTATGAGTAACCTACCCAGTAATTTGTCAAAGCTTGAGCTATGCTTCAAAGAAACCTTTGCCACGTGACAAACTTTCCCTTCCTCAATTCGTCACCACCCTCCAGGTCCAGGGTCCCTGCCCTATACTGCACTGCTACTACTACTTTCCTCTATCCCCACACGTGCCAAAACACACACTCCCTCTCTCTCACGTGCACCCACCCACTCTTTGTTCTGTGTTAAACTCAGTTTTATTTTAACCTCATTAGCTTAGCTTAAATACACATCACAACTACCTCCCCCTAATAGTCAGTCCTATACCCTATTTCTGGCCCAATCTGTGCCTCTTTTATTACTCTGAATAAATCTTCGTACAAATAAAATTTAATTATCCTTTCCTTTCAAAATTTTGTGCTCCCAAAATCCTAACCAAAAGTTTCACAACCAGAAGAAAGCCTGCACTTTCTATATAAATATAATTAACCTCGTTTCATTCAACCTACACATTCACTCACTGATTCAAGTTTCAAAGTTCAAACCCTCTGTTGTGACTTGTGTGTGCAATCAACAGTGAAACCCAAACTATTCCAATTTTTTTCTTCTTCTGTTGTACCATGTTAGAAATTGGTGCACGTGATTCTGACTTGAGTTTAGAAACTGTGAATTCAACACAGAGAAGTTCAATGAGCAGTGAAAGCATTTGCAGCACTAGTTTCAGCTGTCTTTCGTTCGACCTTCTTCCGCCTTCACCGGAGAGTCTCTCCCTCAAACCTCACCGCTCCTCTGACTTCGCTTACTCCGCTATCCGCTCCGCCACATTCCGTCGCAAATCAGCACTCACCTTCCGTGACTTCCACCTCCTCCGCCGTATCGGCGCCGGAGATATCGGCACTGTTTACCTCTGCCGCCTCAGAAACGAAAACGACAGAGTCAACAGCAAAGAAGATGACACTTGCTTGTATGCGATGAAGGTTGTGAATAAAGAGATTGTTGCATTGAAGAAGAAATCACAGAGAGCTGAAATAGAGAGAAAGATTCTGAAAATGGTTGATCATCCTTTTCTTCCTACACTCTACGCTGAGTTTGAAGCTTCTCATTTCTCTTGCATTGTTATGGAGTTTTGTTCCGGTGGTGACTTGCATTCCATACGGCATAAACACCCTCACAACCGTCTTCCTCTTACTTCCGCCAGGTAAATCTCTCAAAACACCGTAAGCGACAAGAACCGAATGTATAAGTTATGCTGATGTTATTTTGTTCATTGTTACTCAGATTTTATGCAATTGAAGTATTGGTGGCATTGGAGTACCTTCACATGCTAGGAATCATTTACAGAGATCTTAAGCCTGAGAATGTGTTAGTTAGATCAGACGGTCACATAATGCTTTTAGATTTCGATCTTTCACTTTGCTCTAATGCAATCCCAGCCGTTGAATCATCAGATAATTTACAAGATTCCATTTTTTCATCAACATTACCCTACACTCGTTCCCGTTCTTTTCCTACACCATTCACTTGCTTTTCAAACCGGTTGTTCAAGTCACGTAAGGTTCAAACCGTTCAACCGAACCGGCTGTTTGTAGCTGAACCGGTTTCCGCCCGGTCTTGTTCATTTGTCGGAACACATGAGTATGTCTCGCCGGAAGTCGCCGCCGGAAACTCCCACGGCAATGCCGTGGATTGGTGGTCGTTTGGGATATTTATCTATGAACTCATTTACGGGCGTACTCCGTTTGCGGCTCCATCGAATAAGGATACACTGCGTAACATCTTAAAAAAGCCACTTACTTTCCCAACACCCACGCCCTCAAGCACGCTTGAACTCCACGCGCGGGATTTGATTTCCGGGTTGCTTAATAAGGATCCGGCTCAACGTCTCGGGTCAAAACGCGGGTCGGCTGACGTCAAGAAGCATTCGTTTTTTAAAGGGATTAATTTGGCGCTGATTCGTATGTTAACGCCGCCTGAAGTTCCTGGCTCAAGAAAGCCTAAAACGACGTCGTTGTATCGTGGGAAGGGTAGTAATGGTAGTATAGGGCAACAAACGGCGTCATTTGATATTTACTTTTGAAAAAAAACATGATTTTGTACCACGTCTTCAATGACTTATTTTGTATATTGGATGGACTATATCGGATCAGTTATGTTTTCAAAATGAAAAAATACATAAATATTTAGATGAACATTATTTTGTCTTTTATGGAATTTTTAAAAGCTTTCTGTATTATTAATATTGTCTATGTCTTTGAATTCAATCGAGAAAGAAAATAATTGAATTAAATTGAGTGTAGGTATGAAGGGTGGGAAATGGGATTGCGTTGTTACATTTTGGTTGCCCTATACATGAGTGTATGAACATAGGCATATATAGGTGACTTAATTTAATTAATTAAAAGCTGAACTGGATTCTCTAGCTCAACTGGCTGGATAATGCTACATGAAGAAGATTCGTTGCTTTGTTTCTTTTCTTCTTCCCTACTCACATTTTTTAATGTAAATAGAAATTCGTCAACGTAGAAAAATGTAAAGTGATGGTACTAAGTAATTCTCGTTAATATTTAAAAACGCAATGAAATTAATATATTGTGATAGTTTACTCCTACATAAACCGAAAGGGTTGGTTTAGTTACAACTCATCATCGATATGATTAAAGAGGTATAATTATGTAGTGTACCAGTTTTTAACTTGTTTCTGCCTTAATGCAGGGAACAAACAAAAAGGAGTGAAGTAATGTGCGGACAATGAAATGTGTGTCTGAGTGTCGTCTGTTTGATACAAATACAATTTGACCTTATAAATATTAATTGAGGAGTTTGTTTCGTATTATAGCATCATATTTTTGGACATGATTATTCTTGTGGATAATACAAAACTAACCGACTTGTGTAACCAACTCTCCTACCAAAAATTGTGTTTTTTGTTTTGTTTGAGCAAACATGAAAATTGTAGGATGAAAATGTGACTACTCACTTATTTTGATACAACATGGCCCTTTTTTTTTTGTTGTTGAAAGAATACAACATGGCCCTTATATAGCCTATTACACCAGGTGATGGATAGTTTTTGGAATTGATTTCCCACGGTTATAACAGGGTACTATAACTAATCTGGGTTATCTGATTTTAAATGGGTGGCTGAGATCACTTTACGGTGTAAAAGTGTGTTTAAAATTTAAACCATATAATCTCAAATCTATGGCTGAGACCGCTACAACATGTAACTGCGTGGTATCTTTAGAGCATGGAATCTAAGTCCATAGTTTTTACGGTTACTTGTATTACAAGTAAACTCCTAACAAGGACTAATTACAAGTCTAATAGGACTCGGTCTCCCTTCCTGCCCTTTTGCTTTTCAATGGAATTTCTTTGACCCAAAGAAAGAAAAAAAACTAAATATCCAGCTTCAGGGAGGATGTGTCGCTGTTGACGAGTTACTCGCTTAGTTCAATTTCTAAAAATCATGTTTTTTAAAGGTTCTAGAAATCATATGTTGTGTAGTACTAATATTCAAGATTATACTTTATTTTTTGTTTAGATACTGGTTGATCCATTAACTTATTTTAGAAGTTCATTACAATAAAAATCAATTAAGTTGGTATATTAATTTATGTAAGTTAACGCAACTTGATCATTTTTGTCAAGTAGTGGTAAACGATGTTAACTCTTGGTTATGTGGCACATGAATTGTATTTTAAAGGTTTAATTTAGTCCCTTTAACTTATGTTGAAATTTAATTTGATCCCTTAATTCTTTATAAAGTCCGATTTGGTCCCAAAGTTAAACCTAAAACAATTAGAAAACAAATAACGTTACACATGGACGAAACATCAAGATCTTGTAGGATACTAATTTGACTTTCACTAACGTATTGAACATAAGAGACCAACGTGTATTAACAAAGATAAGTTAAGGAACCAATTTAATCGTTTTTAAAGTTATGAAATCAAACTGAATTTTAAAATAAGTTAAGGTGTCATTATGTTTTTGTTTTTTTAGTAAAGGCAAAAGGAACTTCTATTAAAATATCTCAAACAAAAGATAGCAAACAAATACTTGTTGAGCAAAAAACACAAAGCTATAAAACTGTTATGAAAATAAAGTAAAAGCACAAGATCAAAGATGAAGAAGATGAAAGCCTTTTGTATTATTCTCTTCACAAGTGTGTATTTACACTAAAATATGAGTCCTATTTATAGAACACAATGTGCAAGTGAATGATCAAAGTAATTATGGTCCACTAATCATCCATTCACTTTAGGGAGTTATAGGAAGGTGGAAGACTAAGGATGGACATTCACTAAACTAATTATTCATAACACTCCCCCTTGGATGTCCATCAGGATATGCCTCATTAAAACCTTACTAGAAAAAAACCCAATGGGAAAAAATTCTGGTGAAGGAAAAAGAGTACACGATCCTTTTACATAATACATTTATTTCTCCCCCTCAACAATACAACCATCTTTGAGTCGACGAAGACCAATTTTTTGTATCAACTGTTCAAAAACTCTGCTTCGGAGTGACTTTGTGAAAAGGTCTGCAAGATTATCACAAGAACGAATTTGTTGAATGCTTATATCACCATTCTTCTGAAGATCATGCGTGAAAAAGAATTTAGGAGAAATATGTTTTGTTCGATCTCCTTTAATGTAACCTTCTTTCAACTGAGCAATGCATGCAGTATTATCTTCATAGATAGTTGTCGCATTTATTCTCCCGATAGATAAACCACAACTCTCTTGTATGTGTTGAATTAGAGACCTTAACCAAACACATTCTCGACTCGCCTCATGTAGTGCTAAGAGTTCAACATGATTTGATGATGTTGCTGTTATGGTTTGCTTCACAGATCTCCATGAAATGGTTGTACCTCCACATGTAAACATGTAACCTGTTTGTGATCTTCCATTATGAGGATCTGACAAATAACCTGCATCTGCATAACCTGTTAATTCAAATTTTTGTACTTTTGAATAAAACAAACCCATGTCCATTGTACCTCTAAGGTAACGAAATATATGCTTGACTCCGTTCCATTGTCTCAGTGTGGGTGAAGAACTATATCTTGCTAACAGATTGACAGAAAATGAAATATCAGGACGCGTATAATTAGCAAGGTACATTAGTGCTCCGATTGCACTGAGATATGGTACTTCAGGACCAAGTATTTCTTCACCCTCTTCTCGAGGTCTGAAAGGATCTTTCTCCACATCCAGTGATCGAACAACCATTGGAGTAGACAATGGATGAGATTTGTCCATATAGAAACGTTTTAATACTTTTGCAACATAAGATTCTTGATGCACAAATATTCCATTATTCAAATGCTCAATTTGTAATCCCAAACAAAACTTTGTCCTTCCCAAGTCCTTTACCTCAAACTCTTTCTTTAAGCAATCTATAGCTTTTGGAAGCTCTTCAGGAGTTCCAATAATATTTATATCATCAACATACACCGCAATTATAGCAAATTCTTTTCCAGATCTTTTTATAAAAATACATGGACAAATGGAGTCATTTGTATACCCCTCTTTTATCAAATATTCACTAAGGCGATTATACCACATGCGCCCTGATTGTTTTAGCCCATATAAAGACTTATTCAATTTGATGGAATAGTCTTCTCGAGATCTAGGACAATTTGTCTCAAGAAAATTAAATCCTTCTGGGAGTTTCATGTAAATGTTACTATCAAGTGATCCATGTAAATAAGCTGTAACAACATCCATCATGTGCAATTTGAGCCCTTCATGTGCTACAAGGCTAATTAAGTACCGAAAAGTATATGCATCCACTACAGGTGAATATGTCTCATCAAAGTCAATTCCAGGTCTTTGTGAAAATCCTTGGGCAATAAGCCGAGCTTTGCATCTCACAATTTCACCATTCTCATTTCGTTTTCTCACAAAAACCCACCTATATCCAACTGGTTTCACACCTTCAGGTGTTCGGACTATAGGTCCAAAAACTTTTCGCTTGTAAAGCGAGTTTAATTTAGCTTCAATTGCATCTTTCCATTTTGGCCAATCCTCACTTTGCCTACAATCTTTGATAGACTTTGGTTCATGATCCTCGCTATCATTTATCACATTTAGCGCTATATGATATGCAAAAGCATCGTCAACGTTGACTTTTTGCCGGTTCCATTGTATTCCATTACTGACATAATTTATTGAGATCTCTTTATTTTCATGAATTTCAGGTACCTGATCAGTCTCTTCCGGAACTGAAATATCAATTATGTCTGAAGACTCTTTTAGAGTTTCTATATCCTCACTTGGGCCATCTTTCTTTTTAGCTCCTTTTCTCATTCGAGAATTTTTATCTTTGGAACCGACTGGCCTACCACGCTTCAGGCGTGGTTGAGACTCATTTGCAATATGAGATTGCCCAATTGTGACGTCCATTTTTATCGGAGCATTAACAGCTGGTATATATGATTTTGTCACACTTTTTGGATCAGTGAATGCATTTGGTAATTGATTTGCTAAGCTCTGCAAATGAATTATCTTTTGAACTTCAAGTTCACATTGTTTAGTTCGAGGATCAAGATGAGACAATGATACTTCTTTCCAAATGATTTCCTTTTCCAGCTGCTTACTCTCTCCCCCTAATGTTGGGAAATTTGATTCATCAAAATGACAATCAGCAAATCGGGCTGTAAATAAATCTCCCGTTGTTGGTTCAAGATACTTTATAATAGATGGAGACTCATATCCAACATATATTCCCAACCTTCTTTGAGGACCCATCTTAGTGCATTGTGGTGAAGAAATAGGAACATACACCGCACATCCAAAGATTCTTAGATGGGAAATATTAGGTTCTTGACCAAAAACTAATTGTAAAGGGGAAGAGTTATGATAACTTGTTGGCCTGATGCGAATCAACGATGCAGCATGCAAAATTGCATGTCCCCAAGTAGAAATTGAGAGTTTGCATCTCATGAGAAGTAGTCTTGCAATTAACTGTATACGTTTGATAAATGATTCTGCAAGTCCATTTTGTGTATATATGAACACGTGCTATAGGATGTTCAATGTCAACTCCAATGGACATACAATATTCATTAAATGCTTGAGATGAGAACTCGGCGGCATTATCAAGTCGTATTTTCTTGACGGGATAATCAGGGAAGTGTGCTCTTATTCGAATTAATTGAGCTAGCAATCTTGCAAATGTCTGGTTGCGAGTTGATAACAAACAAACAAGTGACCATCTAGTGGATGCATCAATTAAAACCATAAATTATCTAAATGGTCCACATGGCGGGTGTATTGGCCCACAAATATCACCATGTATACGCTCTAAAAAATTTAGAGATTCACTTCCATTTTTTGTTGGTGATGGCCTAATTATCAACTTCCCTTGTGAACAAGAGGTGCATGAGAACTTATCAGATTGAAGAATCTCCTGGCTCTTCAATTGATGACCACAAGAATTTTCAATTATTTTTCGCATCATTATAGACCCGGGATGGCCCAACCGGTCATGCCAAACAACAAATTTTTTATGATTTGTAAACTTCTGGTTTACGATCACATGTGCTTCAATTGCACTTATATAAGTGTAGTACAAACCAGCGGAAAAGACGGGTAACTTTTCCACTACACTTATTTTATCCAAATTATGTCTCGTTATATAAAGATATTCAACATCTCCTTCATTTCTTGTTTCAATATGATATCCATTTAGACGGATATCCTTGAAACTTAATAAATTTCTATGAGACTTGGGAGAATATAATGCATTCTCAATGTTTAAATTTGTTCCTCTAGGTAATTTTATATTAGCTCTTCCGGAGCCTTCAATTATTTTTGAACTTCCAGATATAGTACTAACATCGGTTTCTTGCTTTACTAAATAAGAGAAATATTGTTTATCCTTGAAAATTGTATGAGTAGTTGCACTATCAGCGAGACACATATCTCCGTTATTGAGGTTAATGTTAATACTCATTCTATCTAAAAAAAAATTAACAAACAAAAGATAAGTATAAAAACAAAATTATATAAACGTAATATTTATCATGACTAGCATTGGAGGTTGAAAACACACTTAGAAATAAGACTTTATTATCATTAACATAGGAAAGTTAAAACATAACATAAATTTTTTATTATCATAGGAAATTCAAAGTCATTCGTAAACATGATTATTTATTGCTAGGTTTTATTTCTTAACACTTCCATCTCTAATGAGATGATCAATCTTTCCATCAGGATCAACAAAGAAATCAGCAACGTCGAAGTGGGTAACATCCATATTACCATAATCATAATCACCATCTTCACATGCAAAATGTGTCTCAGCCTTTTTATCTTTATTTTTAAGTGATTGTTGGTAAAGATCAACAAGATGCCTTGGTGTACGACAGGTACGACTCCAATGGCCTTTTCCTCCACAACGATAGCAAATATTCTCATTATTTTTGCGACTCTGACCACCCTTTTCATTCTTTCCAACATTTTTCAACTTCTGGTGAGAAAATGTATTTTTGTAATCTCTACTGTGATTATGATTAAGACTACGACCACGTCCACGACCATGACCTTGCCCACGACCACGACCATGTCCACGACCACGACCATGAGTTTGCCCATAGTGATCATGCGTTGCTACATTCACTTATGGGAATGGAGCACTACCAGTGGGACGAGCCTCATGATATTTCATCAAAAGCTCGTTATTTTGTTCTGCCACAAGCAGGCAAGATATCAAGTCAGAATATTTTGTAAATCCTTTTTCGTGATATTGCTGCTGCAGGAGCACATTAGACGCATGAAAAGTAGAGAATGTTTTTTCTAACATATCTTCATCGGTCACTTTTTCTCCACACAATTTCAATTGAGAAGTAATTCTAAATACAACCGAGTTATACGCGGTTACAGATTTAAAGTCTTGCAAACGCAAATGCATCCATTCGCAACGAGCTTTAGGAAGAATGATAGTTTTTTGATGGTCATATCTTTCTTTTACGGTAAGGTATTCATTTTTCAGATCCTCGTGAAGATGGCGACGAAGGAATATCATGGCTTTTGCCTTATGCTGATCAGATGATCTGTTTCCTTCTTTAATAGTATCTCCATGACCTTCGACATTTAAATGAATTTCGGCATCTAGGGCCCAAGCCAGATAATTTTTTTCCGAAATATCAAGAGCCTCAAAATCAAGTTTTGTAAGGTTCGACATAATGCGTACTATAAAAAAAGTTTAAACAAGTTAGATAATATAAAAATAATTGATAAAATTTGAATTAATCATTTCTAACTCGGTCTCAAATTGAATCAATTTGGATAATTGGGTATATAATATATGAAAATGTGAGAAACATACATAGAGGTCGAAGTTACGATTTATATATATATATATATATATATATCAACAAAAACAACACAAAAACATACAAATATAACAGAAACAAATCAATAAGCAATATAAATCAATTTTCCTATTGCTTTGAGCGTGACGGTTGAGGTAAGTGAATAATCCCTTAGCATGTGGAGTGACAAAGACATATAAATATTGAGCAGAAAAGAATGAATTTTTGGATCGGAAGAACAAAACAACCACATGATGATGAAATTTAAAGGTAATATATTTTCAATTAAAATATGAATTCATTTTCATGAATGAATCAAGATGAAATCTGATTTGATACTAATTTGATATTAGTTTGATAGTAAGAAGTAAAGACTTAAAACTAACCCCTATTTATAATATACGAGACTCCTAATCCTAAATGAATAAGAAAATCAAAAACGATCATTGATAACAATTTTGTAATGTGGAATCTAATCCTAGGAGATAATTTATGGTACTCTAAGATTAGAAATGGATATCTAACCAACGTAACATCGATAGAATGACAGCCACACCAAAAATAAGAAGAATTAATATTACCTCTATTGGTTAGAACCTCGCTTAAGATGTTAGAGCTTCGTGCTGATAACGTGTTATGAAAATAAAGTAAAAGCACAAGATCAAAGATGAAGAAGATGAAAGCCTTTTGTATTATTCTCTTCACAAGTGTGTATTTACACTAAAATATGAGTCCTATTTATAGAACACAATGTGCAAGTGAATGATCAAAGTGATTATGGTCCACTAACCATCCATTCACTTTAGGGAGTTATAGGAAGATGGAAGACTAAAGATGGACATCCACTAAACTAATTATTCATTACAAAAACTAAATTTTTTATGTCACTTCACTTTGGACTTACAGGTTCACGACATGCTCTTATTAAAATCCAAGGCATAACTACAACACAATTTAAACAAAAACACCATCCCACCACCTTTACACTTCAGAGATCAAATTCAAGACTTAGTTGCTTCATAAATTATAAGACACCAACAGACCAAATAAAAACCAAACTGATACAAAATGTTCCGGACCAATATGACCTTTTTACATGGGTCACTGTCTAATGCTATTAGTTCTCTCTAGGATATCTAGATTAGGGTGAACACCCAAAAAAACTCAAAAAATAGGTTGGGCCGGGTAATTGAGTGAATATGGTTTCTAAAAATGAAAAATCCATTAAAATAAACGGGTTTCGGGTAAAACTGGACCCAAACCCAAAAAACTCACTTACCCAATAACTTCAATATTTTTTTATCTATTTTCATAGGGTAGAAGAAAAATACTAAAGGTTATGATCATAAACCAAATTATCTTTCCAAAACATACACATTGTACCTTATATATTGAAAATCAAAACATGTTAGAGTTACAAATCAAGATGTTGCACTTTTTGGTTATTTTAATACTAATGTAATTTTATGTCATGCAACTTTAGTTTGTTGCAAGTATTTTATGATGAAATTTATTATTTGATATTATAATTTATTATTCTATGATGCATAAAATTATAGTAAAAATAAGTTAATCCATTTTTTTAAGAAAATTAAAAAGTAGAGTAATATTTAAGAAAAATTATGAGTAGTCATTTAGTCATTTAAGGTTGAAAAAATAAAAAAAATAAGTTGGGTAATTACCCAACTTATTTTCTGTCTCCGAAGAGATTACTAGGCTGAGTCGCGGATTAGGTCACTCTCTTTAAGACGTTTCGTGACACTGCTCAAAATTGTGCAAGCAGACTATCAACCACGACGCCCCAAGATAAAACAGTCCAGCTACAACTGTATCGGAGTCCTATTGCACTATAGGATCTGTTCTATAAATACATCTTCAAATATGGTGCTAAGATCACTCCAATATGGTATTGATACCAATCTATTATGGTACTAAGACCACTCTTATATGGTTACTAGGACCACTCTAATATGGTGTTTCCACTACTCTAACCTCTAAATTCTCCAAGGGCTAAAAACATAAAATAGGACTATATTCTTAAGATCATTCTTATTTTCCGAAGGGACACTATATCTTGAAAGGGACTATGATCTTAAGAATACTCTTATTTCCGAAGGGACGAAATTTACCGAATGGACTATGCTCTTAAGACCATTCTTGATTCCGAAGGAACATTATTTCTCGAAGGGATTATGATCTTAAGAACACTCTTAAAATCCGACGAAACAGAAAAAGAGGAAGAAAAAAAGAATAGCTCGTCAACACAAGCTAAAGGAGGGAGAAGAGAGAGAAATTCTTTGACAACTCAAGAGAACTTTTGGTGTAAGTAGAAGTGAGGAATGCGAGCTCTATTTATAAGTGAGGAGCCAAAGATGAGAATTTAGATCCAGCGGCTAAGATCATTTGACCGTTACAAAATTAATGGTTTGACCTCACCTCATAAATGAGCAATAATTGAGAAAATTGACATGAGAATTTTAAAAAAGGAAGGAAAAGTGGAAAGAATGAAGAGCTTTGGGAGGAGAGGATTTTGAGGGGTTTGATTTTCTCCATAATAAAATATGCATTGGAGGAGAGTTTTGAGGGGTTTGGATAATTTTTTTAAATCCAATATATGTTGTTATAATAGTCGCAAAATTAAAAGTATATTAACTATAAGTATTCATTTAACATTCACTACAAAAACACTTTTTCTAAAAAATTGAAACATTACTCTATATTTTACTCTAATCTCATCCCTTCACCTCCAAACTCTTTTAATGGTGAATTTGGTTTTATATTTTATGAAATAATATTTTACAAATTAGGTTAAAGAGTTGACTTACCCGTAAAACCGTGGGCTCAACTTCAGCTACCAACATGAGGATCACTTGGGTGGATGGTGTGATATGAAATCCTCACGTGATTTTCTTTGTTTGCAAGATTAAGGTTAAATCCCTGAACGATGATTACAACATAGATGCATGTAGGTTGCACTTTTATCATTGTTTGCAAGATTAAGGTTAAATCTTTGTTTTACAAAAAAAAAAGGTTAAATCTTTGTTAATTCATTTGGGTTGGTCTGATGGTATTGACTTGAGACCTTAGAATGTCTGGATCGATTATCTTGATTTTAATTTTGGTGGGTTAGTTTGACTTATTAAAAAAAAGTTAAATATTTGTTGTTAATAGAAGTAAACTAAATGATACTTGAAATATGAGAACTAGAAATTTGAATTTATGAGTGATGAGAATGAGAAAAGTGTGATGGATGAGTGATCCAGGTCAAGTGACTTGTCGGAAAAATTGACATTATGTTTATCTTTCATTCATCTTATTTATTATTTCTCTTTCTCATATACTAAATCCGTTCCTTTTTAATTGTCACTTTTTTACATTTTACATAAACCAAGACAATCAATAAATGTTACTACTTTTGATACCATAATTTATACTTTTACTATAAGTCTTATTCATTTAATATTTCATTTCATATATTTCTCTCTCCGCAATAATTAACTAAAGGTAATACTAACATTTAATGACTTTGAAAGTGACAGTTAAATAGAAACAAAAATTTTCTTCAAAAGAGACACTTAAAAAAGAACGGAGGGAGTAACACACAAAATTACACTTTTGAATTTAAACCAACCATCCAATAGTTTTCTTCTCTTTATTAGAGAACATGAACCAAATGAAACGTGTCATTAAAAAAAAGGAAAATGTTAACTAGTATCCCGAGACACTAGTTAATGACTTTAAATGATAATTTTTTACAAAAGTTTGTGTAATAAAGTGCATTAGAACGCTTAAAGAGTGTCCCGATGACACTCGTTAACAATACCCTAAAAAAAAGGAAATTTGAGACATCAAAACCCAGAAAGAAAGTAGTGTACCATACACCAGCAAGTGAGCCCATTAATGTCATATACATGGTTTTCATTAAACAGGTAAATTACACACACATAATCAGTAATGGAATCAAGGAACATGGGCAGTCTAGCAAACTACAAAATGAGGATGATTGTAATGGAAAATCCCCCCTTAATCAAGAAATAAATGATATGAATTATGATGATGATTCAGAATCAGTAGACACCGTTGTTTGTGACGAGCATCATGATGAAGTAATAGCGGATTCACCTCTTTTGGCAAACTTTGATCAACAATTTGCTATTGTAGATCCCATTATTCCTGATGTGGTCCAGCGAGATATGGAGTTTCTAAGGAAATCATAGGCTAGCATGAATCACAATGATAAATTAAATGAAACAGTTGATAACCATCAATTTCAACCAGTGGTTCCGAGGAAAAAGAAGAACAAGCAAAAGCTCCAGGCTGAAGCTAAAAAGGGAATTATGCTACCAGACTTAGGGTAGGTGCTCCCAAAGATTTACAACTGAAGATTTGAATTTTGTTTTTTTTTTTTCCTTTGTTCCTTGAGGATTTTTGGTTTATGTCCCTCTCTTTTTGTACTTTTTTTTTCTTTCTTAATATATGATTTGGGTGTTGCAAGAGGAGACCGCTCAGCATCCCATCTTTTGCTTAAAAAAATAAAAAAATACACACACAGAAACTAGAAGTCTTTTGAATAAATAAAAAAGTGAAACTTCATTTACTAACATATATTACGTTACAATAATACTATACAAATAGAGAAACATAGCCTGGGTACCTAAAATTAAGTAGATGCCCATGTCAATGATAACATTTTCCACAAAGAAAAAGATGAAACAAACAAAAGCTTGAGATCAGGAATGCAATTAGTTAGCACCTTTGTTTGTCCTAAACATCATGCAGTTCCAGCACACCATTCTGCTCATCTCTTACTTTTGACAATGGCGAAAAAAACTGAAGAGGAAATGTGCAGCAGCAGAGATTAGATTCTTATTCTTATTCTTCTCTTTGAAGTGGTTATTTTTTAGAGAAATGATATTTTTACAACCATTTTATAACAATTTTTGAACAACTTTCTTTCTCATACTCACATGATGTAATTATCCTCTCTTTTCATTTTTTTCTCTCTCTATTGTTTTTGACCAATGAGAAGAGAGACAAATAAGGTTGTCACAAAAGTTGTCATCAAATGGTTGTCAAACTATCATTACTCTATTTTTTATAAGAAAAAAGTTTACAGAAATTGAATTATCTTCACTCCTACAAATACTTAAGACTCAAAGAACACTCCTACAAATACTTGCATATTACCAGTGACATCTTCACATTAACATTCCTTCAAAAAAAAAAATCTTTACATTAACATAAGATTTGATCTCATGTTCTTTTTGAGATATGAAGTTAACGATAAGCAATAGCATAAATGTACTTGTGATTTATTTTTGTTGATGCTACACAACCTCTCTATTTTGAACCATAAACCGCTTGATTACAATGTATAAAAATTAAATCATAATTTTTTTTTTGTTTTTTTACAATAGCTCTATTCTTGTCATAGATAACCTTGATTAACACTTAATTTATTTATTTTTAAATTTTCATAAGTTCTTTCTACTTGAGGTAATCCTATCTGACATTTCGGACACTAACACAGATATCTTTCGAACTTTGATTTATTATGTTGTGAGAGCTTACCATCTACTAGGCACAATCACGCAACCCTGTTGGAACCTTGCTTAAAACTTCTAGTTCTACTAACCCAAAAGAATATTATCAGCTAAAATAAATCGTATAAACTAGTAATGGAATAAGACAACAATAATGTAATTGTGTCTGAAACTCCAAAATTGTGCCAGAAAACACTCTAAACCTTCTCGACAATATGCTCAGTCGTAAATTGAAAGATGTAAATGTGGTTTGAGAGAAGAAATGGTTTGTCTAAAAATATAAAATAAAAATCGGATAATTGGTTGTTTGTGTCGCCTCTATTCATTCTTAGTTTGCCAAATGAGCAATAATCTCGTAGATATATAAGTCAGGAGCAAGTCTGATTCTTCAAATTTTATCTGTTTTGATTCTGCATTAATTATGCACTTTACCCTAATGGTGTACAACAATACAAACAAAAGCTAACAAAGATTTGCAAAATAAACTTCTATTAAAATACCTCAAGCATAACAAAGATTTGTTGAGCAAAACACACAAAGATACAGAGGAAAATTAGCACCAAAGCTATTTTCAGGCTCCTACACAAAATGACCACTCTAAAACTTACACTCTAATACCATCCCTTTTATTTCACCTCACTTTGGACTGCATAATTCTGCAGGTTCACATCATGCTCTCATCATAATCCAAGACAAACAAAGATACCAAGCCTAATTCACCAAACCCCTATAAAAGGAGCAAGAGGCACACTCTACTACTCTCTGGACAAGCTTACATGGTTAAACACAAACACCACCCCACCACCTTTACACTTCAGGGACCATACTGAAGGCTGAGATGCTTCACAATCATAAGACACCAGCCTCAAATGACAGACCAAATAAAAACAA
This sequence comes from Medicago ruthenica, assembly GCA_018208015.1. NCBI lineage: Eukaryota > Viridiplantae > Streptophyta > Magnoliopsida > Fabales > Fabaceae > Medicago > Medicago ruthenica. The sequence continues at coordinate 86,786,439 of CM031374.1, read as the reverse complement.
AACTGATACAAAATGTTAAAAGGTAATTCCACACCAAGCCTCCCAATCAGATCTTTTACATGGATCGGTGTCTAGCGCTATTAGTTCTCTCCAGGGTTTCTAGATATCGAGTTATGGTTTTGAGTTGGGATTATTTCCACTTCTTATTCATATCTAAGCAACACGTTCTATTAAATAAACAAGATTTTTTATAGACTTTATCAGTTGGTTAAGTAAGTGAATAATTTCCAATACATTTTCAAACAGATCTCTAACCAGATGGTTGATTAAAATCTGTTTTCCTTAGACTTTATCAGCCAAACAAAGCATAACAACACAACTACTTCGAGAACTTAAATGCTCACTGAAGTGTTTTAAAATCAACATAGTCATAAACGCAGTAAACAAATCCTAAAACCACTACCATAAATAAAGCTGAAACAGGAATATGAACTTGCAACACTAAATTAAACCATTCATCACTGAGCGTTTCAGAAAGCGACTGACTTTAGATGTGCAATACCGGACTGTTTGAGATATCGAGGCAGACTCATTCTTTGCTGCAGCCAATCTTTCTTTGCAAGCAGTCTCTTTAACACATATTTCTTCCAAATTCTCTGACAATTCCCTCATCTTCTCTGTCACTACCTTCTTCTGTTCTTCAAATACTTCCAATTCACGCTCAGCATCTTCAACGAGCTTGCTATTATTGTCTCTTTTCTCTTCTAGAATATTAAACTTATCCAGAATTTTAATTGCGGCAAGTACCTCAGCTAGACTCATGCAAAGCCATTCAAGCTCCAATTTCGTACCTTCGTGTAGTCCCTTAACAAGAGAAATCTTGCTTTCCACGAAACTTTCTTCGACCTTTTTAAGATTCTTATCTCCAAAGTCGTGTAAGATTCCACAGATTATCTCCAATAATTTTGAACGGTCTTTCACCGACTTTGTCACACAATTCTTAGCAATATCTCCATGCTTGCCGATAATTTTTCTTAATATAGGCATGAATTCCGGCTTCACTTCATATCCATAAACTGTTTCCTCAGGCGGGATTTGAATTTCCGAATCAACCTCATCATCACCATCATCATTTCTCAACATGGCAACCACTTCAGTAAGATTGAGGAGGCTAAAAGATGGGGATGATGATCCAGCTCTTGAAATAAACTTCATATTTGTTACTTCCTCAAATCTATTTGAGGCTTGAGTTCCCCCTGCCAAAGGCTCCTTTTCATAAGGGATAATTTCTTTGATTGTGTTCTGTTCAGCAATTTGATTTGAATTATTGGACAAGGATATTTCAGCCTCACCTAGTTCCCCCATATTCTCAGGTATACCTGCTGTTGAATTTTCAACATTTTCAGGCTCTTTATGCTCCAAATCTGGTTCCAATGTGACAGGATGAGCAACTTGTACTGGGTATCTTGACATGGATTCTACTTGATCAGACCCTTCTTCTGGAACTTGAATTGCCTACACCAAATCTCATAACATATATAACTAAGAATTAAAAATTCCATTTATATATAGATGATTTCTTTGATAGTAGAAATCTAGAAGTAATAGATGCTGATGAATGTTGGCAGAAAATTGAACTAAAAAACTAAGATGAAATAGATATTATGAGGTATATACTTGCATATATGTGTGCATAAGAAAAAGAGAAATGTATTAATTTCATACATTGGCTGGTACATCAAGTTGTTGGATGCTATCAGAGGAAGAAGACTGTCCTCTTGACATGTTAGGCTTTGAACATCTTGGCAAAGATGTTGCTCCAGTTTCTATAAGCCTTTTAGAAAATCTCAAGTCACGGCGATCAGAAGTCATCTTGGAATTCGGTGTTAATTGCTGTCTAGCAGAGACAGGGCATTCCCAAGACTGTAACTGAACATATACACAAGGCAACAAGTTGAAACACAAGAAACGTGCCATTGTACACCCCCTTTGTAAATTACTGACATTCACAATAGCGAAAAAAGATACATGGATAATGTGTACTAAGCATATACATTGATGTACAAGTTAAAAGTGAAAACAAACAACAGTGTTGTATTGAATGTTAACATATATGGTTTGTTTTACAATGTTGTGGAAATTTTCCTTAAATAATTTCTACCAAGTGTGAGTAAAAATGAGAAGATCATGAGAATGACACACGCACAAAAAAAAAAAATACTTTTCATGTTTTTTTTTTTTCAATCCCATTTAAAAAAAAACGCATCCTTTAAATAATTACTACCTTTTTATAAGGCAAAATCATCATAAAAATGACCATATCCACACAAACTGATTTAGCTTCCAAGTTCATGTTTTTTTTTTCTTTTAAAAAAAACATTATTACCTCGTTGGCTTTTGACTCAGAATGGGAAAGGTTGTCATCCTCATCCAAGTTCTCTGTTTTCTGCTTCCTGGGTCTCCCCACCTTCCTCGATTGTATGTTCTCTGTTTTCTGCTTTTTTGGTCTTCCTCTTCCCACGTTCAAGTCTTCCCTTTTTTGCTTCTTCGGTCTCCCTCTCCCTCTCCCTCTCCCTAACTTCTTCGGTTGCATGGCTATGTCTGTTGTTGTTGAATAGATCATAGAAATGAAGAGGTTCTTAGTATAATAATAATGAAAGAGATTAGAGACTGTTACACTTAAAAGGGGGAAAAGATGGAAGAGAAGATGTCATACGTCAAAGATTCTCAATTTCATTTTAATTTTTTTTTGCTAAATTATACAAAAGGTCCTCTAAGTTATTTAGAGTCAGTTTGCTTCGAGAATTTTGGAGGGGAAGGGAGGAGAGGGAATATTTTTAATTTGACGTGTTTGCTTCAATTTTTAGAAGAGGAGGGGAGAAGAGGGGAGCAAAATCCCTTCAAGATTCACTTTTTGCTTTCCATCAAATCAGAGTTTTTCAGAGGGGAGGGAGGGAATCTTTTTAAAATTTTATTGCATTGCCAAAATTATCCTTAGATTAATTTAAAATTTTAATATTATCCTTGTAACAAATTTTATTATTATTAGGTTGTATTATCTTGTAACAAATTTTATTATTATTAAGTCATATTATCATTGTAACATCTTTCATTATTATTAGGTTATATTATCCTTGTAACAACTTTTATTATTAGGTTATATTATCCTCGTAACAACTTTTATTATTATTATGATATCGTAATTTATTATTATTATGATATCGTAAAAACAAACATTTTCTTATATTTAAATAAGTTTAAGGGTAAAAAAGTTAATTAATTTTAAAATCCCTCCCCTCCCCTTGTGAACCAAACACATTTTTAATTAAAATTCCTCCCCTCCCCTCCCCTCTTTTGAACCAAACATATATTCAATTAAAATATCTCCCCTCCCCTCCCTTTCCCTCCCCTCCATTAAAATTCCTCCCCTCCCCTCCCCTCCCCTCCGTCAAACCAAACAGATCCTTAATTGTAACAAATTGATCATTTAAGTTTCTTTCGAACCACTTAGGTCCTTTATGTTAATTAATTGTAACAAATTGGTCCTTTAAGTTTTTTTCCGTACCAATTCAGTCCTTTAAGTTATTTAACTGTAACAATTTGGTGTATTTTAGATATTAAAAATGTTAGTTATTCGGGGCCTAAAAGTTACAATTATATAACTTAAAGGACCTAAGCGTTACAAAAAATACTTAAAGGACCAACTTGTTACAATTAAATAACTTAAAGGACGTAAGTGGTACGAAAAAAACTTAAAAAACCAATTTGTTACGATTAAATAACTTAAAGGACTCATAGTGTAATTTAGCCTAATTTTTTCAATCAACCTACTAATGTGGGTCTTTCTATGTTGAGTCACTGCTTAATGTGGTCTATAGTGAACCACCTCTTTCACCTTTGGATTCATCTAATTTAGTTTTCAAATGTTCTATGCTCAAAATTTATTACCTATGAAGTCCGAATACTCCAAAATAGAGACGTACCCGTATCGGATATGTATCGGATACCGATACTCCACGGATACTCTTGGATACGTACCCACGGAGTATCAGAATTAATTATTTTAATTTAAAATATATATTTTATCGGATACTTATAAGATACTCGACAAATACACACAAATACTTATTAGATACTTCACAGAGACGTATCTTGGAAAAAAAACCTGTGTTGTGAAAATTCAATGGATATGTACATGATTCAATTTAAGATATGAATCACTATAATTGTTTTTTGATTAACCAATTAAAAATTATGTTTTTGGTGGATGAAAGTAACGAGAGAGAGGAGATTCAATCAATCAACATTAAACAAACTTTGTTTTGAGTTCTTTTATTGATATATTTGTTGATATTCTAACATATGAATGAAAATAGAATATGATTTCTACGAAAAAGGTTTCATTTTTTATTTTGATCACATGTATTATTTTTTGTAAATTGTGACTTTTATGGTTATCTATTATTGAAGAGTAATATATAATTGTGACTTTGTAAATAGAATATGCTTTCTTTGTTTTGGTTATATATTTTTTGTAATGTATGAACAGTTTAGATTTAAGATTAAAATTATAAATAAAATTAAATCCTTTTTTCTAACCTATCCGATGAATTCAATGACTACCTGATTGCGTTAAAAAATTGACGACGTCGAACTTATTTCGGGTTTTAACGTGGATTTTTGTGTCTGCGTGCCCTAGTGTTGTGTTACAATCCCCCCATCCCCCATAGGAATCCAAATTGGATTCATTGCAATCAAGAAAAACATGCATTCAAGACAATTTAAAATGTTCTATATTGATCAAATGGTTTAAAAGAAAAACATATTTGATTTTATTTTATAATTTAAAATTTTGAGATTTAATTTGGATTCTCCAATCAAGATCGGACAGTTCCTAATATCTGATTACGTTAATACGAGAGAAACCCAGTCCCTAGGAATCAAGGTTCCTAAATTCATCAAATTTGCTGGCAAGGTTGCGGAATCTATTTAAAAATGTTGCTAGGTATCAAATTGAATGTGATGACCTTGTTATTGATGAATATTTAACTAAAGAGGCCTTATTACCACTTTTCCAACAAATTCAGTTTCAAATCGGGGTCATTTATAAACTACTCCCTCCGTTCCAAATTGTATGTTGCTTTGGAAAAAAAATTTGTCTCAAATTATATGTCGCTTTACAATACCAATGAAACATTAATGTTATTTTTCCTATTATATCCTTAACTATTTATTACTCTATATTTTTTCAATTCTTTAATTTATCTTTTCCATACCATTTATTAAGGACAATTTTGTAAAACAACTTATAATATCTCTTTCCCACACAAAATTAATTATATTTCTTAATACGTGTGAAATGCCCAAAATGTCATACAATTTGGGACGGAGGGAGTATTTTTCATGAAGAATTCTTGGGGATGAAACTGAAGTTTTTGTCATAGATGCCAACATTTGAAGAAAAAAAATACTCCCTCCGGTTTTATATATAAGAAAAATTTCAAAAACAAATTTGGTCTTATTTATAAGAAAATATCACAACTTTTTAGGTGTAATTATTGCTTAAAAGACTTTTCTACCCCTTATTTAATGTTTGTCTTTTTAATATTAGTGGGTGTATTTAATGTTTCACAATTTTTTATGAGGGTATATTTGTAAAAATATTCAAAAAATTACACTAATTAATGACTATATTAGTTTTAGATTTTTTTGATTTTTCTTCTTATAATAAGGACCGGAGGGAGTACTATATGTATTGGCGTAAGTCGAGACCTTTCTACCCACAAAAGAATTACGGTCCTTCTCATAACACACCTAGGGGCAACCATCCTAGGATTGTTGGAGGTTCACAGGTGACAAGTTACTTCTTCAAGGGCATGAGTTTGAATCAACTCCCAAGGGGGAATAGTTCGAACCATATTGCATTAATTTTTAGTTCCAACTATAAATTGGATCTCATATTTTCTTAGGGATTAAATGAACCTTCACTTCTTTTTTATAAAACCTTCACTTCTTAATTTATTTGTTTTTTTTAAAAGATTCTTAATTTATTTGTTAAACTTCTTTAAACCCTTGCATAATATTTTTTAATAAAAATGCTAAATGTATTATTCATTATTTTATTTTTATAATTTTTTGACCATAATTTGCTTAAACCAAGTGATTGGGCAAGTGATTCTCCAACGAATCTTTCGAGAAAATCTAAGTTCAATTCTAAAGTGAAATAATTATTGACCAAACTTTACTTATCTTTTAGATGAATTTTGAATTACTTGTGCCCTCTTCCTCCAAGAACCAGGAGGTTAACACCAAAAATAATTTGCTAATTTTATAAACTTTAAACTTAAAAAAATTATTGTCTATCTCAATTCTATAGAAAATCTCATTTGTTTTGATGCAAAATGAGATTTAGCAACAAAAAAAACGACAAAGGGATTCTATTTGTTTAATTAAAAAAATATATCGACTTGATGGGTTCTTAAAAATCTTAAGAGAGTAAAATCACTACAAACTTTATTTAACAAAAAAATGATAAGGTTTAGCTAAAGCTAATAAATCATCCTTTTAATTAATTTATAAAGTTATTATTCTTTTAAGAAAAAAGTTTACAGAAATTGAGTTCCAGATACTTTCCAAGTCATGAAAAATTTCAATACTCTACAAATACTTATAGAAGTGCTTACATATAACATCTTCGCATCAACATTGACAATAAGATTTGATCTCATGTTTTTTTTTTTGAGATATGAAGTTATTGTCAGTAAGTATATGTATGTACATATTTGATTTATTTTTATTGAGGCAACACAAATTGTTGGGACTTATTATATGAAAAGAGTTGTCCATCAAGGAGATGACTCTAATAGGTTAAGTACCACGTCGAACAACACTTTTATCTAATCAACGTGACATGACACTCGTAACAAACGAGACCAGCAGCTTCTTACACAGCACTCTCAATCATGGTTGTCAAACGCGCGCTATAACTCCCAAGATCGTACGATCTTGCGATTGAACCATCCACCACCGATCTGGAGCGGGTTGGAGATCGGAATTCATGGCAGATCGTGGAATCGTAGAATCGGCGCTTTTCTGCGCATCTGGGAAGGTGTTCGACCCGGTTTGAAGGTTGATGACCCGACCCGATTTAAACAGTTTGACCCAACACTGTCCAGCATGAATACAACCCGTTCTGGCTCGATTTTGACCCGGTTTCACTCTAAAAGGTCAGATTGTAACATTAATTTCGTTTTTGGGACTTGGGTTGTAGTGTAATTGAATCATTAAGTTAGGAATGGGGTATTTCTCTGAAATTGAGATTTTTTTCATCTTCTTCTCTGAAATTGTAATTATTTCAATGATTCATTCAATGAATCAATTCCCTCCCATCTTTCATTTCTTCTATAAATTCCTATCATTCTTTAACACTTCTATCTCACTTTGCAATTCCAAAAAAAAAAACCAGTCATACAGTTACCAAACAGTTTTCACGTTTTTTTTTTCCAAACCCAAATACGTCTTCATCAATCCCTGTTGCTGGTGCTTCCTCATCTGCGCCCCCTAGAATTAAAAAAAAAATGCCCGAAATGATATTGCTCGGAAGCATGGAGTTTCTATTGATGGAGGAACAAAAAAAAAAATGCAATTACTATGCAAAAATAGTAATTGGAGGAGTTTACAGGCTGAAACATCATTTGGCTTGTACACAATTAAATGTTGGAGGATGTAAGTCTGTACCTGATGAGGTGAAAGTTCAAATGTGGGAGATTGTAAAAACCTTGCAAACCAACCTACTAAAAAAGAAAGCGTAAGAGGAAAAAGGCTAGTGGAGGATGGTGGGAATGCTACTGCTGCTACTCTTTTCAAGAAGAGAGGAGTGAGCAGTCAGGCCACTATCAACATCATCTTCAAAAAGAATTTGAGGGAAGAAGCTTGTCTAGAAATTGCTTCCTTTTTCTACAATAATGACATTGCATTTAACGTAGCAAAGAGTGAAGAGTTCAGCAGAATGTTGGAAAAGGTTTCCAGGCATGGTCTTGGATTCAAACCACCGTCCTATCATGAAATTCGAACAAAGTATCTGAAACAAAAGATGGAGGAGACAACAAATGCCATGGAAGAACACAAAATTAGTTGGAAGAAGACAGGATGCACAATCATGAGTGACGGGTGGACCGACAAAAGAAGAAGGACAATATTGAACTTCTTAGTGAACAGCCCCAAAGGTACTATGTTTTTAAAGTCCATAGATGCATCAAACATTACAAAAACTGCTGATAAATTTTTTAGCATGCTTGATCAAATTGTGGAGGAAGTTGGAGAAGAAAATGTAGTTCAGGTTGTAATTGATAATGCCGCAAATTATAAAGCTGCTGGGGCAATGTTAATGGAAAAAAGAAAGAAACTCTATTGGACACCATGTGCAGCACACTGTATCGATTTGATGCTAGAGGATTTTGAAAAAAAAACAACCATTCATCGTGAAACCATCTCTAAGGGTAAGAAACTCACTCAATATATTTACTCCAAAGCTTCCCTAATTTCTTTATTACAACATTTCACCAAGGGAAAAGATTTGGTGAGACCGGCGGTAACTCGCTTTGCAACATCATATTTAACTTTACGGTGTTTAAATGAAAACAAAGGGCCATTGGTTAGAATGTTCACATCTAATGAATGGATATCTAGTAAGTTTGCAAAAACAGAGGAAGGAAAGCAAATTGAAGAAGTGGTTATGGATAAGGAGTTTTGGAAAGATATTGTTACTTGTTGTAAAGGTGCTTATCCATTAATTAAAGTACTCCGTCTAGTGGATTCGGATGAACAACCAGCAATGGGATTGATTTATGAAGCAATGGATCAAGCTAAGGAGAAAATCCAAACCAACTTCAATGGGGTCCAAAGAAGGTAAATCTGCTCTATAATTCTGCAATTTTGCATATTATCTATCTTGGGTTAATTTTGAATCTGCCTATTCTACAATTATGTGCAAGCTGTGCAATCTGTCCATTTTGAATTCTGCCTATTCTACAATTATGTGCATTCTGTCCAATTTTGAATTCTGCCTATTCTGAATATATTTTTTTTCTTCTATTTTTTAGTTACAAGCTTCTATGGGATATCATTGATGAGAGGTGGGATAGACAGTTGCACAAGCCTTTGCATGCTGCCGGTTATTACCTTAATCCACAATTACATTACAGTGTTGATTTTAAAGCCGATTTTGAAGTGAAACGTGGACTACATGAATGTTTGGAAAGGATGGTTGGAGATGTTCAAGAAATTAGTAAGATAGACGCCCAACTTGAAGATTTTAAGAGGAAGGCAAAGTTTTTTGGTAGTCCAATAGCAATGGCTGCTCTTAAAACCAAAACTCCGGCACAATGGTGGGAGTCATATGGAGATGAGCATCCAGAACTTCAAAAATTTGCAATCCGTGTGCTAAGCTTAACTTGTAGCTCATCCGGATGTGAAAGAAATTGGAGTGCGTTTGAGATGGTAAGTTTTTTTCAAATTTAAGTTGTGAAAATAGTATATCAAATTGCCATATACTAATTAAAGTTAGATGTTATTAGGTGCATACAAAGAGAAGAAATAGGCTGAAACAAAAGACCATGAATGATGTTGTGTTTGTGATGACTAATTCTAAATTGGCAAAGAAGAAGAAAGCTAGAAAGATGGTAGAATATAGCCTTGTTGAAATTGATTCCGAGGATGAGTGGATTGTGGACAATGATGAATGTTCACTTGAAAATGAAATTTGAGATCTTACAATAGAAGGTGAAGATTTGGAGGGAGGAACCCAAAATGAAGGAGATAATGGAGCTGCCTTTGCTGAAAATGACTTGGAGATCCACAATCTTGATGAAGAATTTGAAGGACTTGGAGATGATGATTTTATGGAAGATGTTGGGCTTGATCAGAATGTTTTGAACGATTTGTTGAACTAGTTTTTTATGATGTTTAAGAAATTTAAGTTTTAAGATGATGTTTTTTTTAGGAAAGTTTTCAGGTGATGTTTGTTTAAGACAATGAGAATGATGATTAATGAAAGTTTTATTTTATGAAAGATTATTTTTCTTAGTTTCTTTTATAATTGTCTATTAGGTGGGATCTTACGATCTTTGTTACGATCTTACGATCCACGCTCTTTCTATACCCCAACGATCTTTAGTAAGATCTCGATTTTGACAACCATGCTCTCAATTAAACTAAAAAGTGATCATGCAGCTTCTTATATGCTTAATGCGTGGCTTTCATTTGTTGACTGTGCTAAAGGGTTTCTGCCATCTAGCGTATGTAGAACCAGCTCTTATAGACATACATCCCATTTAGCCAACCCGAAGGTATACAGCAGGAGAGAAAATTTATACATGAAAAAGGTATCTTACTTTTCCTGTGAATATTTCCTAAAGCACACTTAATGGGAGGACTTGCAAAATGTGACAAAACTATTTGTGAAAACTAAAGAGACAAAATATTTCAAACTATCCCACCCAAATTCAAGCTTCAGGGCCAGACATTGTTGATAGATTTATTCTTTTGGTGGTAAACCAATATCATGTTCTTCTCTCATAAAGATTACTGTCTAATGCCATTAGTTTCCTCCAGGGTATCTAGATATAGTGCTATGGTTATGGACAAAAAACATATAGTCGTGTAGATGACACTCTCTAACTAATAAATCATGATATATTTTGAGTTAAGAAAATTTTCACTTCTTATTCTGAAGTAAGCAACATGTTCTGTGGAATAAACAGCAGATTTTTTTATAGCATCTCTAGTAGGAAGAGAATAATCAATTTCCTACAAATTTTCTAACAGATGTCCAACCAGCCAGATGGTGATTAAAAGCACAACTACAAGAACAACGAAGCATAACAACACAACTACTTCAAGAACCTGACTCAATGCTCACGGGGTGTTTTTACTATATTCAGCAGAAATTCAAATTTCCCTTACACCTTATAAGAGGAAGCGTGGTACTCCTATAACATGATTGTTAATTTGTTATAAATAAATATACCACTTATCTCATGCAGGCATTTTTAAACATCACTCAGCCACATTCATATGGAAATTCAAATCACTGTGCATAAATACTTGTACACTTGTAACCAAATTCAATGAGTAATTGGTTAAGTCATGCATGACTTGGGAGACAACATAGTCTTACATAAAAAAATTTATAAATGCAGCAAGCAATCCTAAAACAAACCATCCACCACTGAGCATTTCAGAAAGCGTTTGACTTTAGATTTGGCATACCCGACTGTTGTAGATATTGTGGCAGACTCATCCTTCGCTATGGCCAATCTCTGTTTGCAAGCAGTCTCTTTATCACATATTGCTCTCAACCTCTCTGACATTTCCTTCTTCTCTTCTTCACATTCTTTCAATTCACTTTCAGCGTCTTCAATGAACATCCTGTTATTGTCTGTTTTCTCTTTTAGCATAACAAACTTCTTCAGAATATCCCTTGCGTCAAGTGCCTCAACTAGCCTCGTGCGAAGCCATTCGACCTCCACTTTCATACTTTTTATTTCATCAACCTGATCAATCTTGGTTTTCAGGACTTCTTCTCTGATGTTTGTAACATTCTTTTTGTCCAAATCTGATATAATTCCACATATCATCTCCAACAACATTGAACGGAATTTCACAGACTTTGCCATGCAATTCTTAGCAATATCTCCATGCTTGCCGATAATTTTTCTTAACATCGGCATAAATTCCGGCTTCACTTGATATCCATTAATCGTATCCTCTGGCCGGCTTCGTACTTTTGAATCAATCTCATCACCATCTTCATTTCTGACCATGGCAACTACTTCAGTTAGTTTGAGGCTAAAAGATGGGGTTGAACATCCAGCCCTTGAAATAGACTTCATATTTATCACTTCCTCAAACCTATTTGAGGCTTGAATTTCCCCTGACAAAGACTCCTTTTCAAGAGGGACATTTTCTTCAAATGCAATCTGTCCAGCCATTTGATTTGAATTTTTAGAGAATGACATTTCAGCCTCACCTAATTCCCCCACATTCTCGGGTATACCTGCTGTTGAATTTTCAACATTTTTAGCCTCTTTATGCTCCAACTCTGGTTCCATTGTGAGAGGATAAACAACTTGTACTAGGTATCTTGACATGGATTCTACTTGATCAGACCCTTCTTCTGGAACTTGATTTGCCTACACCAAATCTCATAACATATACAATTAACAATTAAAAAACTCCACTTATATATAGATGCTTTCTTTAATAGTAGAAAACTAGAAGTCATAGATGCTGATGAGTATTGGGAGAAAATTGAACTAAAAAATTAAAGATAAAATAGATGTTATGAGGTACATATATGCATCTTTGTGTGCAAATGAAGTGTATTTATTTCATACAGAATTGACAGTGGTGGCTGGTACATTAAGAATTTGGATGTCATCAGAGGTAGAAGAATGTTCTGTTGATATCTTAGATTGTGAGGTTGCTCCCATTTCAAGAAGTCTCTTCGAGGATCTCAAGGTGCGGCGGCGGGGATTCGGATTTAATTGCCTTCTAGCAGAGAGATGACATTCCCAAGACTTGGACTGAACATATACACAAAGCAACAAGTTGAAAGTTAGGATTAAACCAACAACAAGACATGGAGAGAAAGAAAATAGAAAATCCAAAGAAACATTTCATTTTACATCCTCTTTGTATATATATTTTTTTTGGCACCATAGAGAATTGAACCAGAGACATTGAGAGGAGCACACTTCAAGGTCCTAAGCCAACACGACCATGTCAACCCAAGTGGGTTCCTCTTTGTATATTATAGACATTCACAATAGTGAAAAAATATATTTGGATAATGAGTACTAAGCATAAAGCATATACATTGATGAAGAGGTTTTGCTTTGTTATAAACAACCAAAAGTGTTGTATTGAATAATTAATATGGTTTGTTGTACAATATTGAAGAAATTTTCCTTTCATACTTTCTATATGCTGTGAGTAAAAGTAAGAAGATCATGATAATGAAACACAGACGAAAAAAAATTAATTTACATGTGTAATGAGCAAAAATCAACTGGATGAACAAAAAAAGTAATCTTTTTCTAGAGAATATGATTTTGGTTCCAAGTTCATGTTTTTATTCAATCTCATATCAATAAAAATGCCTCCTTTAAACAATTCCTACTTTTTTTATAACTTAAAATCATGATTTTTTTTGACAGAAACTTGAAATCATCATATTAACACAAATACTGATGCAAGATTTAATCTAATTTCATATCATGCATAATAGTTTAGAAACTAAAACAAGAGAAAATGGATGAAAGCATCACCATGCTGTTAACGTTGTTTGTGGTTGAATCTGAGTTAGAAATGTTAAATCCTTCATTCCTTTTGTTCTTCCTTTGTCTCTTCATTTTCCTTGGTTGCATGATTGTGTTCTTGCAGTACTCAGAAATTGAGAGGTTTTGTTTCTCACTACAACGTTGTTACTAATGCATTTTTTGAGTATAAGACACTGTTATTTATTTATTGTTTTCAATGTTATGAAAATAGTTGTTGAAGGGTAATTATAATGGGACAAAATAGTCTTGGTAATATGATGAAGGAGACTAGGATGAGTAGGACTTACGAGACATTTCATGTAACAATATACCCAAAATAAGGATTCTCTCACTGCTAGGGTTGTGTAGCTTAATACCAAATGAAGAAAAAAGCAGGGGAGAGCCACACGCAAACTCAGCTAGGCATCCAAATAATTTGTGATTCTCTCACTGCTTTTTGATTTATACTTCATTAATTGTATATGATATTTTAAGTGTATTTCTTTTTGTTGGGTTTTTTTTTTTTGGGATTATCATGATTTTGATACAAATTTTTTTATCATCGTTTAACAATGATTAATTTCGTCGAAGAATATGTTGAGCATGCAATGTGGATTCTTCAATAGCAACTGAGTTTTTTACGTACAAATAAGCCAGGATCAAATGGTTGACCATAATATTTTTTTCTTCTTTTTCTTTCTATAAGTCATCATTATTATATTAAAAATGATAATTGTTATGATAAGTGTTGTTATAATACTTAGGGTGGAAAACATTCGGTTTGGTCAAACATATTTGGGCACAAACACTTGAGAAAAGTTAGAAAGAAAAAAGAATAAAATAATATATATTTTTAATATAATTTAAACAATTGTATTTTGTGTGTACCAAAATCATGCGTTCAAATACTTGTGAACATACCGAAGTTATGGAAATATTGGGGCACCTACTCATTAGAGCACTCATAACATTCTTGTTTTTCTTTTTTGGAGCAATCAACCGTTCTTGTTATTTTTCTTCTTTTACAGTAGACGAACTTCTTTTGGTCCTAAAGGGAACGAATGATTGATGAAGAAATTTTCTAAGGATTTTTCTATTGTAAGAACTAATTTGTCTTTTTTAATTAATGTTAGACTTAATAGTCAATTTTGAAACAATATCATTATAAAAAAAATCAATTATCTTTTTTATGTGAATAGATGAATGTTGGAGGTTCGAACCCGACCTCTAATAAATGCTCACAAAACTAGAATGTATCACTCTACCAACTATTAATTATTTTTTTTAAATATTAACCATTATATTTTGAAACTATTTCTTGTGATATTTATCCGGACAAGTGGGATTTATCCTCCGTTTCTTGATTAAAACCTATTTCTCTCAAACCGGTGATAAATTATAAAGTTATCTACCACACTTCCCTCAAAATAAAGTATCTACCACACTCGTTTTCTTACGACCAACATTTTTTTTTACAATTCTTACGACCAACGTTGAATGTTATATAAAAAAAATGGTTACGTTATTATTTTGACATTTCACACTTGTGATTAAGAGAAATCGGTGTCAAATGTCAAGTTTTCTTTTTATATATAAAAAACGGTGTTTCTTTCTGCCCTCTCACAATCTTGTTCTCACACTCCTAAACCTCTTAGAGTGTGTTTGGATGAGGTAATTGAGAAATTTTGAAGAATTTAGAATTCTAGGCAATTCAAATGATTCAATTAAACTCACTTCATTTTTAAATATCCTTGTTTGAATGGAGTAATAAAAAATTTCATTGTCGTCATTATTAGACAACTTTTATAAATTTTAATTTTTTTGGGCCAAATTTGAAATTAAAATTATGGGTCAATTTGTAAATTTTAAAAAATTTGAGGGGTCAATTAATAGTTTTGAATAAGTTGAGGGGTTAATTTGTAATTTCCAAAAAAATATTAGGGGTCAAATTGCAATTTTTTTGTAAATTTATCGGGGTCAATTTAAAAACTTTGGAAAATTTGAAGATCAAAATGCAAAATTTGAAAAATTATAAAAGTGAAGAAATTTGAAATTCTTAGCTTTTAGGTGTCATTTGAAATTCTCTAAATTTAACTTAAACAAAATACTTCATAGATTTCCATCATTTTAAAAATTCTCCATATTATTATCCAAACAATGAAATTAATCTAAAAGTATTTGAATTCCCTCAAAACATTACATTACCTCAAAATATTCCCCCATGCAAACACACTCTTAGACTTTGTTTGAGAGGAGTGAAAAATATAAGAAAAAATTGAAAAATCTTTCACATTTTTTAAAAGAGTTTTTTTTAAAGAGAATGATAAATTAATATTTATGATTAATATATTTTTAATTTTAAAAATACTATAAATTAAATTTAACGAATTCATATAAACTCTCCTCTAATACAATTTTTTAAATCTCCAAATAAAAAGAATTTTGGTATTAGGAAGAAAAATGATCCCAAAAACCCTCCCTTCCCAATGTTGGCCGTTTCTTCCACTTGATACTTCCAAAGTCATTCCTTCCATTCCCCTAACACGTGCATCCCTCAACCTCAGCTCCACCTTCGTTGGAACAATATTATCGGCCTTCCAATGTCATTCACTACATAGTAAACCAACCATCCTCTGGAAAACAACTATATTGTAGAAGCTGAAGCTCCACATTGGACAAGTTTTATCTACCGCTCCTACAATTGGGTGGTTTTATTCGATAACCTCATAATTAAATTCATTGTTTACTGTGTTAAAGTTTCTTCAACAGATATATATATATATATATATATATATATATATATATATATATTAGTCTTCTCATCTTGCACCTACTTGTGTTAAGTAATGCTAATAAATATTTTTTGGCCATTGTAGGCGAAGAGTTTTTAGCTTATGCTTGCTAGTTATCTACTTGGCTGTTGTAACAAAACACCGATGGTTTGGTGAGCATTGATCATTGTAATCTTGTTATATCCTGTTGAAAACAAAACTTGCGTAATTTGGTCTTGTAAAATTTACCTTGTTACATGCATTCACATTCCTTTAGTAAAAAAAATCATTCATACATCCTTCAATACTGAAAAGACATGATACGTGTCTAATGTAAATCAAGGTTGATACATATGTGCACATTTATGCATAGATATGTTTTTATTTAAACAAGCTTGGATCACAACACCTTCATATCACCCCAAACCTCAAAGGCAACCCTTCAACTGATGTTATAAACAAAACAATAGAGCAGCTCCAATACACAAAACTAAGAAACTGAAAATTCTTCCAAATCAGTACACCGCAGATTAACAGATAACTTGAACACAAGTAGAAACAACCCTGCAAATGCAATCATACTACAACCACCATGGATCTTTTGAATTTTCTGAGCACCACCAAAGCCTAAAAAAAAACACCCTACGGATAACCAAAAACACAGCTACAAAGATACAAAATATTCCAAAAATCGACTACTGTTATTATGTTCAGTAAACCTAGGCTTTTGAGAATAAGATGATAAACATGGTCAGCACCACATTAACAGTAGCAACCACGCCCTGAAGCAGAAAAATGAATGCTGCAAAATAACAGAACCAGACCCCAATGTCTTATCAAACAAAAACAGATCCTGATCCACAGACGACACAGAAACGGAAGCACCAACCTCTGCACAAGATCAGAATACTGCACTGACAGATGAAAAACTGAAGCCGAATAATGATATGACAAAAGTAACAGCCCAGCACCTAAACACTATTAACCGCTCCCAAACAAACTAAAAGATTCAACAGCCACTCCCTTAAAGAGTAATCAAATACTTTAGTCCTCAATCTAAGAATACTCCACGATAAAATCTTTGTCTCCTCCTCTACCTTTTGATATGAGGAAGCAATACTTTTTATAACTTCTATATTTCATATATTAGAATACAACCTTGGTCTTTATATAGACTCAGAGTTTTCTGCTATACCAGGAAGACAAACAACTAATAGTAAATACTATTAATAGGCCACTATCTCTTGGCCTTTCCAACTACAACAGACTCTTAATCTTTCCACTAACTTATTAATAGAAACCCACTAACTATAACATTAAAGTTTATTCAACAAAACTCCTCTGTAAACTTAAATGTTATTATTTTTTTTCTTATCCATCATGCCTATCAATTTCTTGCCTCTGTCGAAAATCTCTTTTGATAATGGTTTTGTGAAAATATCTGCTGCTTGATCCTTGCTTGCTACATGCCTCAATTCGACACTTCCTTCCTTCACATGTTCTCGAATGAAATGAAAGCGAACGTCAATGTGTTTGCTTCTTTCATGGTTTACTGGATTCTTTGCTAACTCAATTGCTGATTTGTTGTCCACTTGTATTACTGTTGCACCTTCCTGTTTTAGCTCCATTTTGCTCATCAATCTTCTAAGCCATATTGCATGACAAACGCACCAAGATGCTGCTACATATTCAGCTTCACATGTCGAAAGTGTTACTATCGGTTGCTTCTTAGAAAGCCAAGTAAATGCGGTATTTCCCATGAAGAACACATATCCAGAAGTGCTTTTTCGATCATCTATATCTCCGCACCAATCACTGTCAGAATAACCAACCAACTTGTAGTCTTCTGTTCTTGAGTAAAACATTCCAAATGACACTGTTCCTTGGATGTACCTTAGGATTCGCTTCAATGCCTTCCAATGTGAATATACTGGCTCCTCCATGAATCGACTTACAATACCGACACTTAATGAAATGTCCGGCCTTGTACATGTGAGATAGCGAAGACTACCTACCAAACTTCGATATTTGCTTACTTCGACACGTTCTCCTCCATCAAATTTCGACAACTTTGCACCTGGTTCCATTGGTGTCGAAGTTGGATTACAGCTTTCCATCTTGTATTTTTTCAAGATTTCCTTTGCATATTTTTCTTGTGAAATAAAAATTCCTGTTTCGTCTTGTTGAACCTCCAGACCAAGAAAGAATCTCATCAAACCTAAGTCTGTCATCTCGAATTCATGTGTCATTGTGCTTTTGAATTCTTCTATCATCTGATCATTACTGCCCAGAAAAATAAGATCATCGACATAGAGTGCAACAAGTAATATATTACCTCCATTTTTCTTCACATAGAGGGCATGTTCATACGGACATTGCTCGAACCCATTCTCCTTGAAATATGTGTCGATACGTGTGTTCCATGCCCGCGGTGCTTGCTTCAGCCCATACAGCGCTTTCTTCAATTTCAGCACCTTCTTCTCTTCTCCAACCCTCATATACCCAAGTGGTTGTTCGACATAGACTTCTTCGTTGAGTACACCATTCAGAAATGCTGTCTTGACATCCATTTGAAATATCGGCCATTTGAATTGAGCAGCTTGAGAAATGAGCAATCGAATTGTCTCCATTCTTGCAACAGGTGCAAACACTTCGTCATAGTCAATTCCTGCTTTCTGTTTGTATCCCTTCGCAACAAGTCGCGCTTTGTATCGTTCTATTTCTCCTTGAGCGTTCATCTTTTTCTTGAACACCCACTTTACACCAATGGGTTGACTTCCTTTTGGCAATTCCACTAGCTCCCAAGTATTGTTGCGGTCTATTGCTCTAATCTCTTCGTCCATGACATTTTTCCACTTCTTGTCTCGTAACGCTTCTTCGAAACTGATGTTTTCAGCATCTGCCAGAAGGCATACAAGGTGTACCTCATCTGTCGACTCATACAAGTCTTGCAAACTTCGCATTCTGGGCTGTAGAGGTTCATCTTCATTTTCAGAATCTTCATGTTCTGTTGAAATGTTTGTTGGTACAGCGACAGATGATTCTTCAACTTCGACGATAACTTCTGTCGAATTGTTCCAGTCCCACTTACTCGCTTCGTTTATTCGAACATCTCTACTCACTATCACTTTCTTGCTTATGGGATCGAATAACTTGTACCCTTTTGTCTTCTCATCATACCCAATTAATATGTACTTCTGACTTTTGTCTTCGAGTTTCGTTCTTCGTTGATCTGGTACATGTGCATAAGCCACACTACCAAATACTTTGAGATGAGAAACTGTTGGCTTCTGTCCGCTCCATGCTTCTTGTGGTGTTTGATCTTCTAACTTCGAATGTGGACATCGATTCTGAACATAAATGGCACATTGTACAGCTTCTGCCCAGAATTCTTTCGGCATGTTCTTGCTTTTAAGCATTGATCGAATCATGTCAAGAACTGTTCGATTCTTTCTTTCAGCCACACCGTTTTGCTGAGGTGAATATGGTGCAGTTAGGAATCTCCTTATGCCCTGCTCTTCACAATACTTCATAAAGGCTGTCGAGGTATACTCACCACCTCTGTCAGATCGAACTGCTTTGATGTGTCTGTCAGTTGCCTTCTCCACCATTACTTTGAACTTTTTGAACATCTCGAATGCTTCAGACTTTTCTTTCAAGAAATAAACCCAGGTCTTTCGTGAGAAATCATCGATAAAGGAAATGAAGTACCTTTTGCCACTGAAAGATTCCGGAGTGATTGGCCCACATATGTCGGTATGAATCAATTCGAGAATATGTTTAGCTTGATATTCTGCCTTCTTTTGAAATGAGGTTCTTGTTTGTTTGCTAAGCACACATTCTTCACAAAACTTTCCTTCATAATCCATGTCTGGCAGTCCGTGCACCATGTTCCTTTTCGCCAACCTTCTCAAACCAGCATGATGTAGATGACCAAAGCGTAGATGCCATAGTGACGCTTTGTCTTGCACATTGATTTGCAAACATTTTTCTCGAACGTTCCTCAGATTCAGTTTGTACATTCGATTTCTTTCCATTTCGACACGAGCAATCAGATTTCCCAGTTTGTCCTTCAAATGCAATATCCGATCTTTTATAAGCATCGAATAACCTTTTTCTGTAAGTTGTCCCAAACTCAAGATGTTGGTCTTGAGATCTGGTATATAATAAACATCTTGAATTGATCCAATCAAGCCATCCTTCTTTAAGTAACATATTGTACCCTTGCCTTCGACCTTCACTTTCGATGCATCTCCGAAAGACACATTACCATCTTCAATCTTTTGCATTTCTTTAAACAAGTGTTTGTGACCACACATGTGATTACTTGCTCCTGAGTCAAGATACCAAACATTGTCATCATTGGTGTTGATTTCATTTTGAGCCATCAAGAGAAAGCCTTCATTCACTTCAGCTCCCAAAGATAGATTGATTGTTTCTTCTACCTTCTTTTCGATTCGACAATCTTTTGCAAGATGTCCCACTTTATCACAGTTATAGCATTTGTAGGAATTGCAATCCTTTGCGTAATGACCATACTTCCCACACTTGTAGCGGTTCGACCGACCACCTCTTTGACCACGTCCTCTGCCACGCCAATTTTGCTGGTTCGACTGTCCTCTCTCAAAGTTGCTGCCTCGACCACTTCGACCACTGTCACGACCTCCACGGCCACGTCCTCTTCCTCGAAAGTTTTGAGAAAAGAGTACCTTTTCGTCTTTGATCGACTCCTTGGTTTGATTTGCTTCCTCGACTGCTTCTTCCTTCTTTTTCATCTTACGTTGTTCGTGTGCTTCGAGAGAACCAGCGAGTTCTTCGACTGAGAGCGTCGAAAGGTCCTTCAACTCTTCTATTGCACACACAATATTCTCAAATTTATCTGTTACAGATCTCTGAATCTTTTCAACAACTCGTGCATCAGTTACTGTTTCGCCATTTCTGGTGAGTTGGTTCGCCACCTTTTGTACACGCGTGATGTAGTCAGATACTGTTTCTGATTCCTTCATCTGCATCCTCTCTAATTCGCCACGAAGAGTTTGGAGTCGAACTTGCTTTACTCGATCTGCTCCTTTGAACACTTTCTCTAACGTGTCCCATGCTTCTTTCGCCGTAGTCGAACCGGCAATCTTTTCAAAACCTGATTCGTCAACAGCCCTGAACAGCATGTATAGTGCTGTTTTATCCTTCGATCGCGTCTCTTTCAACGCCTTGTTTTGAGCTGTCGAATATGCCGTAGTATCTGTTGGTTCTTTAAACCCATCTTCGGTCACCTCCCACGCGTCTAGAGATCCAAGAAGAGCTTTCATTTGGATACTCCAGTTTTCGTAATTTGACTTCGTTAGCCGCGGCAACGGCATTTGATTCATCATGTTTGCCATAAGCTCTGATGCCAATTTGATATGAGGAAGCAATACTTTTTATAACTTCTATATTTCATATATTAGAATACAACCTTGGTCTTTATATAGACTCAGAGTTTTCTGCTATACCAGGAAGACAAACAACTAATAGTAAATACTATTAATAGGCCACTATCTCTTGGCCTTTCCAACTACAACAGACTCTTAATCTTTCCACTAACTTATTAATAGAAACCCACTAACTATAACATTAAAGTTTATTCAACACCTTTTCCCAATTACACCGAGGCTCTCCCTAATCTTCCTATTACCAGACACAAGCCCTTTTAAAAAAAAGCTTAAGATGAGCATACTCACCTTCCACAAAAGCAATCGGGACACCAAGCCATTTCACGGTCTCCCTTTACGGTTTCAATCTTACTGCACCCACCCACACAGAGAACAGAGGAGTTCAAATAAACCTCTCTTTTGCTAAGATTTTCCTTAGAAGGAAGCCTATTATGGAAAAGCTGCCAAACTAACACAGACAATTTAGACGGAATTAACAGATGGTAGGTCTCTTTCTCAAAACTAAACTAGTTGTAAAATCGAGAGTTAATCAATTTTATCGGGTTTTACTTGATCTCATACGAGTATAAAAAGAGAGTTTACAAGGAGGTTAACTTGTTTTTGTGACCTAGAATTGTAAACTCATCAGAGTTTAGAAGTTAACTGAACAGCTTAACAACCTTGGTATGAACCTTTTGAGATTTGGGAAAGCAAAACACGAATTTCAGAGTAAATAAACCATGCTAATGTGTTATTCGAAACAGAGTTTGAAACTAAAAGAAGAGAAAGACCAATCATACTGTGTCAGGCGATTGAGTTGAGTAGAAGTCAGATTTAACTAGAAGAAACTAATTATATTTGAAAGATAGCACTCTCAATTAACTAATTATGTAGCTTCTTATATGCTTAATTAACGTGTGGCTTTTATTTTCTCTTAACTGTGTTAAAGGGTTCCGGCTTTTGTAGACATACATCCAATATAGAGAACCCCAAAGGTATACAGCAGGCAAGAAAATTTATACATGCAAAAGTTATGTTACTTTTCCTGTGAACAGTTCCTAAAGCACAATCATTGGAGGACTTGCAAATGTGTAGTCCAAGATTATGCTCTTCTATCACAAAGATCACTGTCTAATGTCATTACTTCTCTCCAAGGTATCTAGATATATGCATATAGCATCATGGTTATGAACCAAAAAGATATAGATCACACCTAATAAATCATGATTTATTTTGAGTTAGGATTATTTCCACTTCTTATCGAGAACTAAGCAATATATTCTATTAAATAAACAACAGATTTTTTTATAGCATCTCCACTAGTAAGAGAATAATCAATTTCCAATACATTTTCAAACAGAATTCCAACCAGATGGTGATTAGAATCTGTTTTTGTTATACTTTATCAGCCCAACAAAGCATAACAACACAGCTACTTCTAGAACCTCAATGTTCACTATGTTCTGCAGAAATTTAATTTTCCCTCACACCATGGAGGAATAATGGGTTTCCTATAACATGATGGTTAATTTGTTTTAAATACATATAGCACTCATCTCATGCAAACATTTTTAATGATCAATCAGGTCATCATACAAACAAATCTATAAGGCCATTCATATGGAAATTCAAATCACTATGCATAAATACTTGGCTATAATCTTGCACTTCCAACCAAATTCAATGCGTAATTGTTCAAGTGATGCATGAGTTAGGAAACAGTGTCTTCAAATCAAAATAGTTGCAATGCATTAAGCAAATCCTAAAACCACTACCATGAAGAAAGCATGAAGATGAAACTGCAACGCTAAATCAAACCATTAACCACTGAGCATTTCAGAAAGCGCTTAACTTTAGATTTGGCATACCCAACTGTTATAGATATCGCAGTAGACTCATCCTTCGCTCCGGCCAATCTCTCTTTGCAAGCAGTTTCTTCAGCACATATTGCTTTCAGCATTTCGGACACTTCTTTCTTTCGTGCTTCACATTTTTCCAATGCATTCTCAGACTCTTCAATGAGCTTCCTATTACTGTCTGTTTTCTCTTTCAGCACTGCAGATTTCTTAAGAATATCCTTTGCCTCAAGTACCTCAATTAGCCTCATGTGAAGCCAATCCACCTCCACTTTCATATCTTTTATTCCACCAACAAGACGAATCCTGTCTTCCAAGACACATTCTTTGATATTGCTAAGATTGTTCTCTTCGAACTCGGATATGATTCCACAAATTATCTCCAACAACGCTGAACGGCCTTTCACCGACTTTGTCAAACAATTATTAGCAATATCACCGTACTTGCTGATTATTTTTGCTAATATTGGCATGAATTCTGGCTTCACTTGATATCCATTAATCGTTTCCTCAGGCCGGCTTCTCATTTCGGAATCGATCCCATCATCAGCATTCTGTCCCCACATTTCCACCATTTCAGTTAGTTTTAGACTAAAAGATGGGGACGAACATCCTTCCCTTGAAATACACTTCCGATTTGTTACTTCCTCAAACCTATGCGAGGCTTGAATTTCCCCTGCCAATGGCTCCTGCTCAAGAGGGACACTTTCTGCTTCAAATGTATTTTGTCCAGCTATTTGATTTGAATGACTGGATAATGAAATTTCAGCCTCACCTAATACCCCCACCTTTGGTGTACCTACTGTTGAATTTTCAACATTTCCAGTATCTTCATTTTCTAACTCTGGTTCCACTATGAGAGGATGAATAACTGATACTAGGTATCTTGATGGGTATTCTACTTGATCAAACCCTTCTTCTGGAACTTGATATGCCTGCACCAAATCACATAACAGATAGAAATTAACAATTAAAAATTTTATTTACATATATAATGTTGGCAGAAAATTGCACTTAAAAACTTTAAAATAGATGTTCTTTCATACAGAATTGATTGTGTCGGCTTGATCATTAGGCCGTCGGTTGTCATCAGGGGCAGAAGAACCTTCTCTTGAAGATCTTGGTAGGGATGTTGTTTCAGTTTCTATAAGCCTTCTGCAGGATCTCAAGGTGCGGCGGCGATCAGAAATCATCCTGGAATTCCGATTTACTTGCCTTTTGGCAGAGACAGGGCAATCCCAAGACTCAGACTGAACATATACACAAGGCAACAAGTT
The DNA here is from genome assembly GCA_018208015.1 of Medicago ruthenica. NCBI lineage: Eukaryota > Viridiplantae > Streptophyta > Magnoliopsida > Fabales > Fabaceae > Medicago > Medicago ruthenica. The sequence continues at coordinate 86,761,868 of CM031374.1, read as the reverse complement.
GAAAGTTAGGATTAAGCCAACAAGACAAAGATATATATTTTTTTATTGTACATCCTCTATGTATATTACTGACATTCACAATAATGAAAAAATATATTTCGATATTGAGTACTAAGCATATACATAATACATTGACGAAGGGGTTTTGCTTTGTTATAAACAACCAAAAGTGTTGTATATGAAAGTTAACATATAGTTTGTTTTACAATATTTAAGAAATTTTCGTTTCTCACTTTCCACTTGCTGCAAATAAAAATAAGAAGATCATGATAATGACACACAAATAAAATCCTAATCTTCAACCAGTTTACCAAAAAAGTGAAAAAAAAAAAATCATCAGAAAAAAAAAGATTTCCACTTTAAGTAAGATAAATGGGGTAAAAATGAGAAGATGAGACTGATTTTGCTTCCAAGTTGATGTAATTATTATTTTTTCAATAAAAATGTCATCTTTATTTAAATAATTTATACTATTCTATAAGTTAAAATCATCATATGCACAGAAATTAAATAATTCAGATCAAATATGCATACTAATAATCTAGAAGCTAAAAAGTGATACACAATACGGAAGCATTTGGATGAAAGGTTAACCTGGTTGTTAAGGTTGGTTGACTCAGACTGTGAAATATCATAAGCAGCTTCACCCCTGTTCTTCTTTTTCTGATTCCTTACTCTTTGGATCCTCCTTGGCATGGTTGTGTTGTTGAATGCAGAAAAAAATGAAGAGAGGTTTGTGTTTGTGTTTGTTGTTGAGTAGAGAGAGAAATAATGAAAAGGGTTTTGTTTCTCACACGCTACAATGTTTTATCTTTGTATGTTGGGAATGAGACAAATTAGATTGTACTATGTAATGGGGTTATTTGTAACCAAATGTAGAAAAAAAAGAGGGAATGGACCACATGCTAAACATACCCAAAAATGGAAAACAATCTATCACCGTTATCTTTATCTTTGATTTCATTTCAATGCTTGGTTTGGGGCATAAAAGAATGAGTTCAAGTGCTACCAAGTAAATTTTTAAGGTTGGAGCACGAGAATAAAAAAAATTGAAATCAAAAAAATAAGAAGAGTTTTTAATAAAATAGTAGAAGGACTATTTTTTCATTTCAGTGAGTTTGAGTGCTACCAAGTAATTTCTTAACTTCATTTTCATCTTCATCTTCTTCTTTTTGCTTATTGTTTTTAAAACTTTTAGTAATATTTTTAATTAATTAAAAAAAATCGATTACTTGGATAAAATTGAGAGTTTAAAAGTGATTGGTTGGGTTGTTTAGGAGTTAGAGTTGGTTGAGTATTTGAACTCGGTTGTTATAGGTTCATAAATAAATAAACAATCTACGGGATTATTTTTAGAGACTTTTAAGAACACCATAAACAATGATTGAAAAAGCAAGTTGAAAATTATGCATGTTAAAATAGGTTTTCGTTAGTGTGCTTGAAAAAGCATAGATTTTATGTCTCTTTTATTAAAAATTGTTTTTTTTAAAGCTAATCAAAATAGATATATCATTTCAGCATGAAAATCATTTTGTAAAAAAAATTATTTTTGTGAAAAACTTACACACAAACATAACTATAACATAAAACAAAATGAGTTTTGAAAAATCTAAAACAAACGGTTAATTTGATGGCCGTTTTCTTATTTTTGAGTTTTAATTTTCTTCTAGCCTTTGTCTTTTGTTTTTTTATCGACTTTGGTAGATCTCTTGGCTTGAGTTATGTACCGTGGAACATGTTTTATGGCATATTCCTTATTATATTGATTCTGGCTTCATAAAAATAAAAATAAAAAGTTGCGCAATGAAACAAATTTTCACCTCTGTAATTGTAGTGCTTAATTGCAATGGGTTTTAGTAGACAAAAGGAAAGCAAGTTTATACATGCAAAAGGTATGTTACTTTTCTTGTGAACATTTCCCTAAAGCACAATCAGTGGAGGACTTGCAAATGTGACAAAGTTGTCCGTGAAAACTAAAGAGACAACATTTTGAACTATCCCACCCAAATGGTGATTATAGCATCCCAACTACTAAAAAAACAATCAATCAATTTCCAATACATTTTCAAACAGATGTCCTACCATATGGTGATTAAAATCTATTTTTCTTAGACTTTATTAGCCCAACAAAGCATAACAACACAACTACTTCAAGAACCTCAATGCTCACTAGTGTTTTTACTTTATTCTGCAGAAATTTAATTTTCCCACACACCTTAGAGGAAGAGTGGTACTCCTATAACATGATGGTTAAATTGCTTTAAAAAATATACCACTCATCTCATGCAAACATTTTTAATGATCAATTGGGTCAACAAATAAGCAAATCTATAAGGCACATTCATGTGGAAATTTAAATCACCGTGCATAAATACTTCGCCATAATCTTACACTTTGCCACCAAATTCCACGAGTAATTGTTCAAGACATGCATGAGTTGGGAAATAACATAGTCTTAAACCAGGACCATGAAATAACAAAAAAGAAAAGAGGAGATGAAATTACAACATACTAAAGCAAACCATCAATTAGTAAGCAATCAAGAAATCGTCTGACTTTAGCTAGGTTTGACATCTTTGACTCTTTGAGATGTTTTGGTAGACTCATCCTGCATTCTAGTCAATCTCTCTTTCCAATCAGCCTCTTTATCACATACTGCTTTCAACTTCTTTGACAATTCCCTCAACTTCTCTGACACTTTCTTCTTCTCTGCTACACATTCTTTCAATTCACTCTCAGCTATTTCAATGAACTTCCTAATGCTGTCTTTTTTTTCTTTCAATGTGCCACTCTGCTTAAGAATCTGCCTTGCCTCAAGTATCTCGGTTAGCCTGCTGTGAAGCCACACAACTTCCACTTTCAGATTATTTACTTCATTAACGTCATCAATCATCTTTTTCAGGTCTTTTCCTTTGATGTTAGTAACATCCTTTTTGTCCAACTCTGATATTATTTCACATATCATCTCCAAGAAAGCTGAACGAAGTTTCACCGACTTTGTCACACAATTCTTAGCAATATCTCCATGTTTGCCGATGATCAGCTATTTGATGAGAACCTTCTTCTGGAACTTGATATGCCTGCACCAAATCTCGTAATATATTAAATTAACAATTTACAATTTCACACACACACACACACTCACATATATGTGTGTGTGTGCGCGCTGTATTTATTTCATACAGTGTTGATAGTTTGAGCTGGAATATCAAGCTGTTGGATGTCATCAGGGGCAGCAGAACGTCCTCTTGATATATGAGGCCATGAACATCTTGACAAAGATGTTGTTCCGGTTTCAACATGCATTTTAGAGGATCTCAAAGTGCAGCGGCGATCAGAGGATCTTAAAATGCGGTGTTGATCAGAAACCATTGTGGAATCCAAATTTAAACGCCTTCTAGCAGAGACAGGGCAATCCCTGGACTCTGACTGAACATATCCACAAGGCAACAAGTTGAAGTTAGGATTAAATTTAAAATAACAAAACAGATAGTATTTTTTAGAGAAACCCAGGAAACATGTCATTGTACATTGAGTCCTAAGCATATACATTGATGAAGATGTTTTGCATTGTTATAAACAACCAAATGTTCTATTCAAGGCTAAGCTAAATATTATAGAAAATTTCTTTTAACACTTACTTCCTGCTGTGAGTAAAAATGAGAAGATCATGAGAATGGCACACACACACACACACAAAAAAAAATTACTTTTCATGTGTGGTGAACAAAAATCAACTGGGTGAACAAAAACATATTACTTTTTTAGTCATTAATATTGGCCAATTAAAACTCTGGTCCATCACGAAATGAAAAATGACTTCCACTTAAAGTAATCTTTTTAAAAAAAAATGTCAACCTTTAAATAATTTCTACTTTTCTATAAGGCAAAATCATCACCAAATTCACAGATATAACACATAACACTTCAAGGTTTAACAAATTTCATATTATGCATACTACTAGTCTAGAAGTTAAAACATGACATACATTACCTATACAGCAACATTAGGAAAGAAGAGTGGATCAAACTTTACCTGGTTGTTGACTCACCCAAGTTCTTCCTTTTCTGCATCCTTGCTTTCCCTTTCTTTGGCGGCATGGTTGTGTTGTTGAGTCTAGAGAAATATGAAAAGAGGTTTGTGTGTTGTGTTTTGATAATGATTTTTTTTTTAATATAAGACTAAAAATGTATAGAAATTCTCTCTCTCTCTCTCTCTCTCTCTCTCTATATATATATATATATATATATATATATATATATATATATATATATATATATATATATAATACAATCCCTATTATTGTTTTGAATTTTGGAACAAAAGTAGCTGTTGAGGAAATGAGACAAATTAATTAGTACTATGAATTATGATGGAGTGTAGGAGACCGTTGGAGGGGTTGTTGTATATGTAAAATTGTGAATACCAAATGAAGAAAAAAAGGTGGGAAGTGTTAATTCTGAAAACATACACCAAAATGGAAGATTCTCACCCTTGTGGGGTCCTTCTAGGGTGAGTCAATACTATACTGTACAACCTCCACATTGGAAAAGTTTTATCTACTCTTCCTACAATTAGTGGGTTTTATTCCATAAACTCATAATTAAATTCATTGTTTCCTTTGTAAAAATTTCTTAAACAGATAGATATGTTGGTCTTCTCATCTTGCACTTATTTGTTAAGTAATGTAATAAACTTGGTCCTTGCACTGAAAGAGTGTTAAGCTTATTATGCTTGCTAGTTATCTATTTGGCAATATTGCTTCAGTTAGAGGAAAAAAAAATCACTCTAGTACTGAAAAGATAGGATACAGGTCTAATGTATCAAGGTTGATACATATGTGCACATTTATGCAGATTATTTTATTTTATTTTTTGACAAAATGCAGATTATTATTATAGTACAAAGTATATGCTTCACTATTATTCGATGCATATTTTTGTTAAATTCCATAGAATCAAACAAATAACATAACTTACAACAACAGACACATAGAGTAAATTATATCTGATGTTACTCCTTTTTTTCAGCTGAAAAATTGGTTTTCTTTTCCAATTTTACTTTATATGAGTTTAGTAATTCCACAAGGTAGCTAGATCAATTGGTGCAGTTGAAGCAAGTTGATGCTGTTGATTCTCAAAGTTTGATCCATTATTATTATCAAGGTTCTCTCAAAAATTGTTCCATTGTTATTATCAAGTAAGGTTCTAAGGATGGTTTGGCTCTGGTTGCTGTGAACACTACAGAGAACCAGGTGATGGAAAATTTGGTGTGGCTTGCACTTCTTGAGAAGAGTAAAATTAACCAATAGAAAGTATGTTTTTAAAGAAGATTAATTGAATGATTTGAAGGAACCTCAAAAGGAGTGTTGCTGAAGGAATCAAACATCCCAACTTGGTTTCTTTCAATTGGATTGGAGAAGCAGAACACATAAGGTGTTGATTTTGTCAATGGAATAAGGTGAAGAATCTGTGAATGGTGGAAGAATAGAAGAACCCATTTAATTTCCAAAAGATTCAAACCTCATTATCCAAAAAATACATGTCTTTTTGCTTGATAAACTCTTCTGAAATGCCCTACAAATCACCCACTCATTATATCCGAAACTAAAAGAAGAGAAAGCCCAATCATACTGTGTCAGGCGATTGAGTTGAGTAAAAGTTAAATTTTTTAACTGAAAGAAACTAATTATATTTGAAAAGATAGCACTCTCAATTAACTAATTATGTAGCTTCTTATATGCTTAATTAATGTGTGGTTTTATTTTATCTTAACCGGGCTAAAAGGGTTTCTGCCATCTAGTATTTATATAGAACAAGCTCTTAAAGCATACATGCAGAAGGTTTGCTACTTTTCCTGTTAACATTTCCTTAAAGCGCAATCAATAGAGGACTTGCAAATGCGACAAAGTTATCCATGAAAACTAAAGAGATAACATTTTGAACTATCCCACCCAAATGGTGATTATAGCATCTCAACTAGTAAGAAAATAACCAATCAAATTTCCAACAAATTTTCAAACAGATGTCCATACGGTGATTAAAATCTATTTTTCTTAGACTTTATCAGCCCAACAAAGCATAACAACAGAACTACTTCAAGAACCTCAATGCTCACTAGAGTTTTTTTACTTTATTCTGCAGATATTTAATTATCCCACACACCTTAGAGGATGAGTGGTACTCCTAATACATCATGGTTAATTTGTTTTGAATAAACATACCACTCATTCATGGAATCCTAAAACCACTACCATGAAGAAAACAAAAAAAAAAAAAAAAAAGAGGTAAAATTGCAACATACTAAAGCAAATCATCAACCAGTGAGGAATTAAGAAATCGGCTGACTTTAGATTTGGCACTGCTGATTTCTTGAGAAGTCTTGGCAGAGTCATCCTGACTTTTAGCCAATCTCTCTTTCCAAAGAGCCTCCTGATCCAATATTGCTTTCAACTTCTTTTTCTGTGCTTCACATTCTTGCAGTGCACTCTCAGCAATTTCAATGAACTTCTTATTGTTGCCCATTTTTTCTTTCAGTGTTCAACACACACTTTTGAGGATCTCAAAGTGCGTCGGCGATAAGAAATCTTTGTGGAATTCGTATTTGACTGCCTGCTAGCAGAGACAGGACATTTCCTAGACTCTGACTGAACATATACACAAGGCAACAAGTTGAAGTTAGTATTAAATTTACAAGAACAAGACAGAGATTTTTGTTAGAGAAACCCAAGAAATATGTCACTACTGTACACCCTCTTTTTATATTACTGACATTCACAATAGTGAAAAATATTAACAACCAAAAATATAAACATGTCATGATATTGAGTTCTAAGCATATACATTGATGAAGAGTTTTTGCATTGTTATAAACAACCAAAAATGTTGTATTGAAAGCTAAGGTAAACATTGAAGAAATTTTCCTTTAACAGATCATTAGAATGACACAAAAAAAAAAGATTATTTTTCATGTACAGCAAACAAAAATCAACAAGATGAACCAAAATTAAAAAAGTTGAATATAATATATCCACATTTGAAAACATGTATATGCTATCTATTTTTAGTTATTAATCTAGGCCCCTTAAAACTTCAAAGTTCATGTTTTTTTTCAATCTCATTTCAATAAAAATGCCTCCTTTAAATAATTTGTACTTTTCTATAAGGCAAAACCATCATCAAATCCACAGAAATAGCACTGCAAGGTTTAATATAATTTCATATCACACATAATATACTAGATAGTTAAGTAATAGAAAAAGAAAAGGAGAAAATGATTTTGGTTCCAAGTGATGTTTTATTTTTCAATAAAAAAGCCTCCTTTAAGTAATTTTTACATTTTATAAGGGAAAATCATCATCAAATCCACAGAAGCTAAAACATGCATACTATACATTAAGAAAGTGGGTCAGAATTTACCTGGTTGTTAGCTTTGGTTTTGGATTCAGCCAAGTTCTTCCTTTTTTGAATCCTTGGAGACATGGCTGTGTTCTTGAGTGACGCAGTCGGAAGCGTAGGCTAGCTCCGACTGCTAAACCTAGGTTGAAAAGAAACAAGTTTGCAAGCGACAAACTTGTGAATATAGGGTTCCGGAATTCACCAGAAATTGATACTACTCTCTATAACATTATTGAATGAATAAAAGTTGTCTCTTAGGCTACAACTGTTAAGCTTAAATAGGGAAATAACAAAACCCTAATGGGCCGAAAAATAACAAACTGAAATAAAACAAAAAATAACAAACTGAAATATTAAAAATACTATGAAAACTCTCCTACATCAGTCTCCTCCGCTTCTGAAGAACTCGACCCCGAGTTCACATTCTAATAAAAAGCTTCCCATGAATGTTGACTCCTTCAATGAACAAGAGACCATCCTCATGGGTCCCATTGAGTGAAAGGCAAAGAAGAAGTTATCTCATGTTTAGATGTTGCTTGCAAGTTTGAATCTGAAATTGGCAGAAGTGGTGTGTGATCCAAAAGCTTCTGAAGTTTGGGACAATGATTATTATTCGAAGCACAGGAATTAGACCTCTCATTTTCCAACAAAATCGGAAGCAATCTTTTGTAGTTCAAAGACCCATCATGTTTCAAAAACTTAACCCGTGGGCAATGATTATAGAACCGGTGTAGTCTTGGATTCGGAACCATTTTTCATCTCACAATCAAAACTAGCTTTTTTGTTATTGCTTCCTTTTGAAGGCATCTTTGAACCACTAACTAGGCCACTCAGAAGACTTTTTGCTCTACCATCACCACGTGTTGCAGTGTCTGGTAGCGCTGTTTTTTTTTTAGATAATATTCTCTAATTGTGAACTAGATTCTTCATTTGAGATGGTGAGGTGACTTAAAACCACAACATCGTCATTTTTGCAAATTGCATGGCTGCTTGTTTCATTCTCTTCGGCATCTAACATATTTTGATCCAATTAATTTAGACTCTGAGCTTCAGGTGGACATATGCTAACAGATTCATGCTTCTCCAGACTCACGAACACATATGAAAAACCTGAATCCTCAATAATCTGATTGTTTCCACCATGTGGAACCCTAATTGGTCCACCTCTTCTGTTCGGATTGTTTTTGTTGACGAAGCCATCCACTTTAGCTGTCAACACCGCGATCTGTACAGTCAAAGCTTTGATCATCGGGGTTAAAGTCGCAGTAAACTTTGCCCTCGTAACAAATTGATCCCCCATGGCTGGTCACGTTAGGAAAAAGAACAGGAGAAACCTGCTCTGATACCAAATGACGCAGTCAGAAGCGTATGCTAGCAAGCGCTAAACCTAGGTTGAAAAGAAACAAGTTTGCAAGCGAAAAACTTTATCATGGCCTTCTGTGCATGCATTAGAGTCTCCTGCCTCTTCTCCCCGTCTCGTGATCCGTGTCCCCTTTTTTTTCTCCAGAACGTCCTTCCATTTATCTGCTGGTTTTCTCCCTTTTTGTTTTCTTTTACGGGTCAACCCAACTCCACTTGGGTCAAAAGCCCAATTTATAAATTCTAGCACATGCTGCTCGTGAGGTGTGGCATCATCTTTCTTTTCTTATTTTTCTTCTACTAACACCTGCCACCATATCATGTCATATTTTGATTAATGACTCAATAAATCAACAACTATAATTTATTTAAAATGACTCTAAATTAAATAATAAACTAATAAAAATAGACTAAAAACTTAATTAAAAGTGACTCTAAAAATAGTGTATGACTGACTGTCATCAAAAACAAAAGAAAATAACAAACTAAAATATTAAAAATATTATGAAAACTCTTCTACATCATTGAGTGTGTTGTTGTGTAGAGAGAAATGAAGAGAGGTTTGTGTTTTGTGTTGTGTGTCTCACGATGCAATGTTTACCAATGAAATTTTTTAATATAAGACTCAGGTGTATAGAATTTCTCTCTCTATCACACACACTATTATTGTTTTCAATTTTGGACAAATTACTTAGTACTGTGAAGGAGTGTATTGGTGTAGGTGAACACCAAATGAAGAAAAAAAGGAGGGAAGAGTTAATTCTCATCCATTTTATTTGGTTCAATTAACTGTGGGGTCCTTCTAGAGCTGATAAAAAGCATTTTATTTCTTTTTTTACTCAATAAATCTAATGACTAGAAATCTTGGATAAGTAGAAATTCATGCAATGTTTCTACCAACCGAATTAAGGGATATTTTATTTCCACTTCTTATTCAAAACTAAGCGATATGTAATTTTAAATAAGGAACAAAATTTTAATACCATATGCAAAAAGCTTGAATAAAGTTAGATATTTGACTCAGCTTTTTTATAAGACTTATTTTAAAAGACAATGTGATGGCAAGTTTGTAAATAATATGAAGTATTTAGTTTTAGGAGGTAATAGTCATTTTAATTCCTGAATATGTAACATGTAGCAATAATAGTCATTCAATGTATCAAATCAAAATTTCAAAATAGTTTATGGTTGTGCACTTTGATAGTCAAAATAGTCTTTAACATTAAAATAGTCATTTAATGTTGATATTAACTATTTTCATATATCGACTGATATGATAGTAAGTAAATACTTATAAAAAATGATATCAAAATAAATAAGTATATTTTTTTTTGAAGAAGCTAAACAAATTTTATTGAAAATAACACAAGCTCCTCTAGCACAAGAAATATCAAAGGGAGCTACCAAGTCCAATAATTACAAAGCCAAACCAATCACCACTACAAAGTAGCGAAAAAAATCTCTAAGTTACAGCCTGAAGACAGAAAACAGGAGTAACCCTCCAAACCGAATAATCAAATTCAAAAGCTGCAAAAGAAGATTTAAACCACCAAAAAGCTTGAAGTTTAACTTTTTCCAACAAAGATAGGAGTTGTTCGGATTTGTGATGAAAATGTCTCAAATTACGATCCTTCCAAATGGTATAAAGAGCGGAAATCCAAATAATATTATAAGCGAGACGAGACTTGTTGGAAAAACCCCCAAGACCTCCAAACTGAAGTAAATGTTCAAACAAAGATCCTTGAAGAGTTGTTGAGTAGCCTAGCTATCCTGATATTAAAGGCCAAAGGCAACCATAAAAAGCACAAGAAAAAAACAAATGATCCTGATCCTCAATAAGGCCACACGAAGCCGAACAAAAAGCTTCATTAAAATCCAGAATGTTCCTCCTAAACAAATTCATCTTAGTTGCTAATCTGTTCAGGAACAACCGCCAAACAAAAATATTGACCTTAAGCGGAATTTGCTTAAGCCAAAGGACATGGTTACAACGGTCGTCAATTGTCAGCTCCGAATTAGTCAAGTAATTATAAACACTTTTAACCGTGTACTTATTGGAAGAATGAAGCTTCCAGACCCACCTGTCAGAAACATCAACCTGCAAAATCACGAAAGAAAGCCGTTCCACACATTCACTCAACAACCCCTCCTCCCACGCAAACAGTCTCCTTCTCCACTTCCACGCCTCACCATTAATCTCCCAACCCATAGAACACATTTCCGCAACAGTAGCACATTTATTTTCAGCAAGATCAAATAATCTAGCATATCTAATCTCTAAAGACTCACCATCCAACCAGGGATCCTTCCAAAACAACGACGAGACCCCATCCCCCACCTGCCTAGAAATACTATCCAACAGCCACCGATCATCTAACAGACCGCCCCCCTCCTAATATTGTTCACATTCTGCCACCCATACATAACCGCCCCCCCTCCTCACCATACTTCACACACAACACATTATACCACAAACTTCCCCTTTCCTCCAACATCCGCCACACCCATTTCCCAAGAAGGGAAAAATTAAACTCCTTCAGCCTCCTGACCCCCAGACCTCCATTCTCCCTATGCAAACAGACCTTATCCCATTTAACCCAAGACAATTTTCGAACATCCTCACTCCCCCCCCCCCCCCCCCCCCCCCCCCCCCAAAAAAAAACTTACAAAAAATAGAATCAAGGAGAGAAATGATACCTGAGGGAGCTTTGAAGAAGGAAAGAAAGTAGACCGGTATGAAGGACAGCACAGACTTAAGAAGAATCAACCGGCCGCCCAACGAAAGGTTTTTGCTCTTCCAACCAGACAATCTACCTCTAATACGATCAACCAAAGGGTTCCAGAATTGAATCTTTCTCGAGTCACCACCGATAGGCAACCCCAAATACACAAAAGGTAACGAGTCATGCTTACAATTCATAACAACCGCCGCCTCATGAAGCCAAGAACTCGCCACGTTAAGTTAACTAAAAGAAACTAATTATTAAGGACCACTGTGACTATATTAACAAAATATCTTAACGTAAGGGACTACTTTGACTAATATAGTGCATAATTAAAGACTATAGTGACTACTCATTACACATTCAAGAGCAAAAATATCTAATTACTATCGCATTGTCTTTAAACACAAGTTTTATAAAAAAGCTGAGTCAAATATCTAACTTTATTCAAGCCTTTTGCATACGGTTATATAGACTGGTTTTCCTTGAAACCGGTTATGATCCATTTTTTCTTACGACATACATTAGATGTTAAAAAGATTTCAAATGAATAAGAGTCGTGCTATTTCCAGCGAAAGAACATATAGCGAATTTTTCACGAAGGTTATTTTATAAACTTGCAACGTCATTAAAATTATTATTGAGTTTCTTGCTCTCACTCATCTCACAGAACCCTTAATCTTAAAATTCTTTCTCAGAATCCCTCAACACAATCAAGTCTCCGCTGCGGTACGCAGAAGCATCGTTACACCACCTAATTGAACTTATGTACCGCAAGAAGTAGCAAGAGCTCCATCCTATCGTCGGAAACACCTAAAGGGTCCATCCCTTAACCTCAACTCCACCTTCGTTTTCCTCGTTTTGGCATCCCCTTTGCTGTAACCATCGTTGGAACAGTATTATCGGCCTTCCAATGTCATTCACTACGTAGTAAACCAACCATCCTCTAGAAAAAAACTATAGTATACAAGCTGAAGCTCCACATTGGACAAGTTTTATCTACCGCTCCTACAATTGGTGGATTTTATTCCATAAACCCACAATTAAATATTGTTTCCTTTGTTGAAATTTCTTAAACAGATAGATGTTTTGGTCTTCTCATCCTGCACCTGTTTCTTAAGTAATGGTAATAAAAAAAATTGACGACCATTGTAGTCAAAGATTTTAGCTTATGCTTGCTAGTTATCTACTTGGTTTTTGTTTCTGTCTGTTTACAAATGTTTGTTAGTGGAGTTTTTTTATTACCCTCTCAACTTTGTCCGAGTAGAAGTTAAGTTAACTAAATGAAACTAATTATATTTGAGAATATAGTACTCTTACTTAACTAATCACGTAGCTTCTTATTTTATCTTAACTGTGCTAAAGGGTTTCTGTCATGTACTAATTTATATAGAACCAGCTCTAATAGGCATACATCCCATTTAGCCAACCCAAAGGTATACAATGGAGGACTTACAAATGTGTGTGTAGTCCAAGATTATGCTCGTCTTTCACAAGGATCACTATCTCGTGCCATTAGTTTCTCCAGGGTATCTAGATTTAGTTTTCACTGTTGTGGTTATGAACCAAAATGATATAGATGACACCCTCTAACTAATAAATCATGATTTATTTTGAATTAGGATTATTTCTACTTCTTATGCAGAATTATGCAACATGTTCTATTCAATAAACAGCAGATTATTTTATAGCATCTCTAGTAGCAAGAGAATAATCAACATATATGTTCAACCAGATGGAGATTAGAATATGTTTTTCATAGACTTTATCAGCCCAACAAAGCATAACAACGCAACTACTTCAAGAACTTCAATGCTCCCTAGAGTGTTTTTTATTTTAATGTGCAGAAATTAGAGGAAGAGTGGGAGTACCCCAATAACATGATGGTTAATTTGTTTTAAAAAATATACCACTCATCTGATGCAAAATGATCAATCAGGTCATCAAATAAACAAATCTATGACAATAAAGCCCATTGATATGGAAATTCAAATCGCCATACTTGGCTAAGATCTTAAACACTTGCAACCAAACTGTTCAAGTCATGCATGAGTTTGGAAACAACAGTCTTAAATACAAAACAGTTATAAATCAAGTACGCAATCATAAAACCACTACCATGAAGAAAACAGAAAAAAGGAGATGAAATTGCAACATACTAAAGCAAATCATCAACCAGTGAGCCATTAAGAAATTGTCTGACTTTAGATTTGGCATCCTTGATTCTTTTGAATGTCTTGGTAGACTCATCATACATTCTAGCCAATCTCTTTTTCCAATCAGCCTCTTTATCACATACAACTTTTAACTTCTCTGAAAGTTCCTTCTTCTCTGCTTCACATTCTTTCAATTCACTCTCAGCAATTTCAATGAACTTGCTGATGCTGTCTTTTTTCTCTTTCAGTGTGCCACTCTGCTTAAGAATCTGCCTTGCCTCAAGTATCTCAGTTAGCCTGGTTTGAAGCCACACAACTTCCACTTTCAGATTATTTACTTCATTAACGTCATCAATCATCTTTTTCAGGTCCTTTCCTTTGATGTTAGTAACATCCTTTTTGTCCAGCTCTGATATTATTCCACAGATCGTCTCCAACAATGCTGAACGCCATTTCACTGACTTTGCCAAGCAACTCTTAGCAATGTCTCCATGCTTACCGATAATTTTTCTTAATGTCGGCTTAAATTCTGGCTGAACTTGATACCCATTAACAGTGTCCTCAGGTCGGCTTTGTCTTTCGGAATCAATCTCATCATCTTCTTCCACTTCCGTCATTGCAGCCATTGCAGCCATTTCAGTCAGTTTGAGGCTAAAGGATGGTGATGAATATCCGGCCCTTGTAGCACTTCTCCTATCATTCTTATTTGCTATCTCCTCCTCAACCATAGGGATACTTTCTTCTTCAAATGTATTTAGTCCAAACATTAGATTTGAACGGTTGGGCAATGAATTTTCAGCCTCATCTTCTTCCTCCATCATCTGATCTTGTATGCCTACTGTTGAATTTTCAACATTTTCAGCTTCTTTATGTCCCAACTCTGGTTCCAATATGGGAGGATGTGCAACCGAGTCTGATACTAGGCATCTTGAAGGGGATTGTATTTGATGAGAACCTTGTTGTGGAACTTGATATGCCTGCGCCAAAAATCATAATAGATCAAATAAACAATTAACAATTCCATTTATATATAGATGCTTTCTTTAATGGTGGAAAATTGTAACTCATAGATGCCGATGAATGTTGGCAGAAAATTGCACAAAAATACCAAGATAAAATAGATGTTATGAGGAATATAATTTCATACAGCAGAAAGTCTTCGGCGTGAACATGTTGAGAAAGATGGTATTCCGGTTTCAACAGGCATTTTAGAGGATCTCAAAGTGAGGCGGCGACCAGAGGATCTCAAAGTGCGGCGGAGATCAGAAATCATTGTGGACTTTGGATTTAATTGCCTTCTAGCAGAGACACGGCAATCCCTAGACTCTAACTGAACATATACACAAGGCAACAAATTCAACAAGTTAGGATTAAATTTAAACCAACAACAAAACAAAGAGAAATTTTTTTAGAGAATGACACCTAAAAAAGGTTACTTTTCATGTGTAGTGAACAAAAATCAACAGGGTAACCAAAAAATATTACTTCTTTAGTCATTAAAACTCTATGATTTATGCAGAAATAATGGTGGTAGAATATTTACTAGTGTTAGACTTAGAAGGTATAATATTAGGAAAGAAGAGAGAGTTAACCTGGTTATTATGTTTGGTTGTCAACTCAGCCATGTTCTTCCTTTTCTGCTTCCTGGGTGGCATGATGTGAGTATACAAATGAAATGAAAATTTAGAACTATATAGAATTTCTATCATGTTGTTTTGAATTTAGGATTGGAAGAAAAGGGAATGGGACAAATTACTACGGAATGTAGGAGACCGTTGGAGGGATTGTAGTTGTATAGGTGAATACCAAATAAAGAAAAAAAAGGAGGGAAGTGTTATTTTTTCTGGAAACATACACCAAAATGGAAAGATTCTCACCCATTTCAATTTATTGTGGGGTCCTTTCTAGAGCGAGTCAGTGTTAAATGTGGTCTATGATGGGCCACCTCTTTTGACCTTTGGATTCATCTTATCCTTTTCTTGGTGTTGGAGCGGCCATGTACAAATGGACCGTGGAGAGATAGATGAAGATTTGTTAGTCGTCCTCTATGCAGAGGCTACAGTATATCATGCTCAAAACTTGCTTCTTTTTTTTTAAGCATGGATTTTTTTGGTCAAATAAGCATCCAGTTTTAATCCCTACTAATTTATTTTTTAATTATACTTTCACGTTAAATTTACTTCTCTCAAATTGTAATTTTCGTCAAAATCCCCCTTGAATTTTGCAAAACTTCAAAAAATCCCCGATATTGTGAAACGTTAGTCAATTTGTCTCCTTTGCCAAATTTCTCTGTTAGTTAACATGACGTGACATTTGAATGTCTACGTGGCATTGCCACATGTCATGCCACATCACAGGTGGTAAATTTATTATTTTTAAAAAAAAAATCTGGATTTTTTTTACGGTTATGAGCAAATGGCCCATGAAATTGATAATAATCAAGCAAATTGGTCCCTATGACAAAAAATATTTTTCTGCTCTCTATGACATGCATCAATAATGAATCCTTATTTGTTGGCCCTTGCCCAGTAGTGAATCATTATTTCTACCCTATGAGGTCAAAATGGTTATGATGATAAAGGTTATACTAGAAGTAGAAAGCAACAAATACACTAGTATAAGTTTTGGAGGGTTATGTCTATATGTTAATATATATTTGAGATTTAAAAAAATTAAAAGAATACCATAATATAAGATCATATAACAACCTAATCACTTCTCATTCTTTTTTAGAAACATTTTATAGCTTGCTTAATTTAGAAAAGAAAAACAAGTCCTTCCCTCCAAAATCACCCTCCTAAACAAACACTAACTATTAAATCTTAAAGTATTATAGCTAACTATTAATATCTTTAAAGTCAAGGATAGTAAAAAATATATAAATTTTCAAGTTCAGGGGTATTTTGCACATAAATGCAAAATTTCAAGGGGGTATTTGCTCACAACCGTAAAAAAAAATCCAAAATTTTTTTCAAAATTTTTTTTTGAAAAAAAACTATCACATGTGACGGGGCAGTGCGACGTAGACAGTCAAATGTCACACCATGTTGACTAACAGAGGAATTTGATGGAGGGGGCAAATTGATTAACGTTATGCAATTTTGGGGGGATAATTGAAGTTTTGTTAAAGTCAATGGGATTTTTGACGAAAGTTTCAATTTCAGGGAGTAATTGCATATTCACTCAATTTAACACATTAAGAACGTTATAAAAAAATATCCGTAGAAAATAAGCTCAAAATATAATTTATAGGTCTAAGTTTTTATTATTTTATCTTTAACTTTTGAAAGTTTGAACAATTCATATTTAATTAATTTCATTTAAATAATACTATTTTTGTGAGAAAAAAACAATATATTAGATTCTTAACATGTCTATAAAAAGTTTTTTAAAAATAATTAAATAAATTTGGATTTGACATGGACTAAAAATTCATACTATTTTTTTTATAGGGATTAAACATGTCACTTTTTTATGAGAGTTAAAAGCAAATTTTGATATATTTATAATGACCAAAAACTTATTTAACCTTAAAAAATAATTATATAAAGATTTTGAATAAATTATAAAAATATTAATAAATTTTTATTATGGTCCAATTATTTAATTTTGAGAAAAGCGAGAAGCAAGAGCAAAATTTCATTATTTATTTATGAAATATCAATCACATGGTCCATTCATTCATACATACATGGCCATGCTTTATCTCTCGCACACTCACAATTCCTGGAGTTGCTGTAGTAGTATCGCTCACACCACATACTCTACCGCTACCTTCCCCACTCTCCCTCACAGTTAGTTAATCACACTCTAAACCTTCTTTAGTTTCAATTTTTATTAACCCCGTCTCATGTGATTCAACTTAATTAATTAATTGCTGTATAAGCTATTTCTATAACAAAAAATGAAATTGTTTTCATATAAAGTTGTTTTTATCAAGAGTTTATGGGAATAAGCTAAAATCATAGGCTGTTACTATAAGCTCTCACAAGTTGTTCTTATGACAGTAGATAGATAAGTTCAAATAAGTCAATTCTTTTCTTACAAGGCCTAATGAAATTGATTTTTTTTTTTTATAGGGAGTAGATATAAAACATGTTCTTTTGCCAAGAAATCGTTCAAGAGGGAAGGACCGGATACATTTGTAGATATCTCAAAAGACAAATCTGTTCAAAATGACAACTTATTGGACACTTCTCTTAATCCACCTAATGAGAATGCTAACCCTATTCCTTCCAGGAGTGCTGTGCTTCAGGCTTGTATACTGACTTCTGGTCTCATAGCTGCTTTCGGGACAGTGATTCGCCAGGTTCTCCTTCAGTCAGTTTCTCACTTTGTTGCATTTTTCCAATTCTGCTGTATTGTCTTTTTTAGCGATATAACATGCTTGCACAAGAAATATATGTTTCATTTAGCCATCATAGAAATTATATCAGTATATTAGCAAGGAGAATTAGTTGAATTTAGGCCGAAAGTCCTATTATGAAGAACCCATTTCTTAATGCCAGCCAAAGCTTCGTTTTACACTAGATTGTTAGTCGTGGAAATTTGCATACACAAGATTGTTTTTTGTTTTTTTTTTAATTAATCTTGTTTTTACAACTTGCAGGTGTCTCATGTTGCGTCAATAGAAGGATTGCCGGTCTTGGACTGCTCTAGAGAAGTATCATGTATTACACTTTTATTTACTTCTTCCTGCTTTTTTGTTTTTCAAGTTTCTGCTAATTCTCTTCGATCCAAATTGTTAAAAAGATAACGTGAATCAATAAAATAAACATTGTCCTCAAACATGTGGTGTTACCATAAAGCAATACTGGTGTGGGTGAAATACTGAAATGCACATGACAATTTTGGATTTTCAAGTGGTATCTCAGGTGAAAATTATTGAACATGAAGGTTGATAATTTTGCAAATTTCCAACCATAAGCTTAAAAGTACAACATTTCCTCTGGAATGCTCTAAATAATCGGTGTGAGGCTACACATGCTATGATCTATTTATTGTGAGTTGTGACTTTCTCATGAACATTGACATGTAATTCAAACTATCTCGTATTCTGGTGGTGGAACTTTAAAGCTAACCTGAATTGACTTCTAATGTATTTGAGTAACCATACAGTCACTATTGTTACCACAGTTAGTTAGGCTTAGTTCAGTTAGGAGTTAACCAATTTTGTTATAGCTTCTGTAGTTACATGTGTATAAATACTTACTTGTACACATCTCAATTTACAATGACAAAAACAAAACTGATTCAGTTACACTTTCTTTTCTGTCTCTCTGAATCTAGAAGCTTCTCTGAAGCTAGCCAATGGTGATTACAGAATTATAACAACATAATGGATCTAAGAGTGATTTCTATCGAGTGCCCGTAGCGAATATAATTGAGCTGATTTCTTGTGGTAAATGCTTGGGAAATGTGTTTAAAGTATTTGTTATGATGAGTGAAGTATCTTAAGATTTTTTTTTCCTCTTATATGCAGTTGGTTTTGAAATGTGGCATCTTGAGTTGATTGCAGGAATTGTAGTATTAATATCATCAAGTCGCTATTTGCTATTGAAGACTTGGCCAGATTTTGCTGAGTCTAGTGAAGCAGCCAATAGACAGGTAACTTGATGGAAACCATAAAATCAACAGTGAAATATGTGTATTATTGAATGAAAAAGATGAGCTCAGAGCTCTACAATGGTGGGATAGTAGAAAATGAAGAGATAAGCCAGAGTGTGAACACTCCTACCAGAGCATAATGCTCCTAACCAGAGAGAGACTCTCTTAACAAACTCTAACAATAATTCTCCATGGGTCACACACTACCCTTCCCTCTCTTTTATATTAGAAAAGTTCCCTAAAATCATGAAATATTCTAACTGACTCTTATTCCCTCTATTAAGGTTAGTTATTGGGCTTAGGCCCAAAACCAGTGTTCTATCATAAGTGAAGGAAATGGATTCTCTAGTCTACAATCAAAATGTCACGCTGTCACTGCAGTTGGACAATAAGAACTGTTGAATGAAGATTGGAAGACTCACTTTTTGAGTTGGCCTTTTAAATCTGAAACTTACATGGTGGAATAAACTTCCTGCCAAGTAGTAGAATCTGAAAAGGAAGCATTGAAGGTGAAGTGGCATGCACAGATCCTCTTAAACCTAAGGTAATTGTTATGAGTAGCAAACTGTCAGATAAACGTCACCACGATTATCAATTCTCACGCAATACCTCGCTTCCTTTTATTTCTTATTCATTGGTCTCGCTCGCACGAACAGATGCATCCTGCTCCCAGTTTTCTCTGTTAACTGTAACAAAGCTTCCGAGCCATCAGTTAGTTTTGGTTCTTTTCTTGGGAAGCATTTTAGCTATGAATTAGTAAAACTGATGCCTTTGCTGTGGTGTCCGAGGAAGTGTTTTATCTTTGAATTAGTTAGTATTCACAAGCTTTGGTTGACTGTCAAATATCTCTCTCTCCTCGGTCAAACACTTCCTATTTCACGAGAATTCATTGAAAATTGAATCACGAAGAAGACTCTGAAATCAGTCATGTTGTCGTGTAACATGAACCAACACTGTAGTCACTCGTCAATTCAAAACAAAAGGTGTGAATCTTAATGAACACATTGCACGAGACATTAAATTGTCGGTTTCACTCAGTCTGCTGCTCCCGAGATCCAGTCTCGGAGATCCCAAGAAGAGAACCAAAACCACCCAATGGCTCGAAAGCTTTCGTTACCATTAACGGAGAAAACTGGGAGTAGGATTCATGTGTTCGCAAGAGTGAGACAAGTGCATAAGAAAGAAAAGGAAGCAGGTTTCAGATGCTGCGTGAGAATCAATAATCGCGGTGATGTTTATTTGACAGAGTTTGCAACTCCTAACAATTACCTTTGGAGGCTTAAGAGGATGCATGCACGTCATAAGTCGTGGCTACCATAAAGTAGCACTTATTGAATTTAAAATATGAATGAATATTTTGGTTTTCACCCAACAGTTACGAGTTACTAAATGCATGGTATTCTGACTGCAAACAATGATGGCCCATGACTG
This sequence comes from Medicago ruthenica, assembly GCA_018208015.1. Lineage (NCBI taxonomy): Eukaryota > Viridiplantae > Streptophyta > Magnoliopsida > Fabales > Fabaceae > Medicago > Medicago ruthenica. Next base: position 86,741,194 of record CM031374.1, on the reverse strand, counting down.
AATCAGTTCATAGCTCTAGAAAATTCCTTTAAGATATTGTAAGCTTGGCATTGTTGCCATTTAAAATTTGAATATTATATAGTAGATGGTATTTAGTTAGTTAAGTAACTGTTAGTGCAACGAAACTACAAATAATTTCGGCCAGCAATAACTTTTCTCACAACTCAGTTGCTTTAGTCCATTTTTGTTTTCTAATCTCTGAGAATATTTTGTTTTCCAAATCAGGTCCTTAGCTCTCTCCAACCTTTGGATTATATTGCCGTTGCAGTTTTGCCTGGAATTAGTGAGGTTAAAACAGAGTTACTCTTCTTGGCTTATTTTACCATTCTTATTTATTTTTCATCATGACTTAAATCACATCTTACCATCTTGAATTCCAGGAACTACTTTTCCGCGGCGCAGTTCTGCCACTTTTGGGAATGAACTGGACGAGTATTGCGGTAGCTGCTTTAATCTTTGGTGTTTTGCACATAGGCAATGGTCGAAACTATTCCTTTGCCATCTGGTGCATGTCCCTAATTTCTGAAAATTGGATTGTTGATTTGAATTCCTTTTATTGTATTATCCTCTCCATGGCATGTAGATCACATCCATTTTTCATTGTTGTGTTTTTAACCTGATCTAATTAGAATAAGATTATTGTTTATGTTTCAGGGCAACCTTTGTTGGTCTTGCATACGGATATGCTACAGTTTTATCCTCTAGCCTTGCAGTTCCCATGGCTTCTCATGCGGTGAACAACCTGATAGGAGGGCTTTTATGGCGGTACACATCAAAGCAGAAATGAAATGAGTCATTGCCATCTTCCATCTCAATAGATAACTCACCATATCTACATTATTCAACCTCCCCTGCGAGGGTTTTGGTGTTATATAGTATGATTCGGACTCGGAAACAATCCAAGAGATCAAATGCTTTCTCCATTTTTTAAGAAAAAATGTAGAATTTAAGTCTGTATAGTAGATTTTTGTTGTAATTATGACCAAAACTATGTCATGCAAATTATTTACCATAAATAGATAACTAAAATTTGTAACAAAAGAAAAACTAGATCACTTGGTTTGGTTAATGTTGTTATTACCTGTTTGGATTAGTTACTTTACCATTTTCCAAAAATGGCCTCGTTCCTTTTGGGACAAAACTTTGGTTTTCTGCTACCCTTAAAGGAATATTCCCCTAAAAATAAAAGGAAAAAAGAAAACAGAAAAACCAAATGACCCGCGTGTTGGACGAGTGGGACCACGCAGGAATGTAAGACCCAACTGCATTACGGATAGGGGTGACAACTTGGTCCACCAAATCCATATCCATCCAATCCATTATCAAACAAATTTTTTGTTAATAGATTGATTTTGGATCCAACCATTTAGAATAATGAATGGATTTGATCCATCCACCTTATTGTAAAAGTCTATTGAATTATTTTTTTTTAAAAAAACAAATCCATTGGATCATTTTAAATAATAAATTATAAAAAAACTGAAACAATTGAAAAAAAACTGAAAGAAAAAAAAATTAATTTTTTTTAATATTAAAATATTGTTTATTTAATATATTATTAATATTTAATATTATTTTAACATTGACGGTGGTGAACGCCGGAGAACCACCGGTCAACGCCGAAGGTCCGTCGTGAACCATCGCCCGCCGCAATCTTGCCGGAGCTCCGGTCAACCGCGGGGGTTCGCCGGAGCACCACCGTGGCCAACGCCGGTCAACCATGGTCAACGCCGATCAACGGCGGGCAACCACTACCTATTATTATATATTTAATTTTGTTTGGGCTGAAATAAAAATCAAGTTTGAGTTTGATAATAAAATATGTTTTGGGCTTAGATATGAATAAATAGGTTGAATATTTTTACTTTTGGCACCAATTAATTAACTAAATATTTATGAAATACAAATTAAATAAATAACACATTTTATTTGATGGATCGGATGGACAATCCATCTGTTAAAATCTAGTAATGGATGGATTGGATGATCAATATATTTAATGGATGGATCAGATGATTTTTTTTCAACAAAAAAAATTAGTGGATTGTAATGGATTAATGGATTTCTTTTGATCCATCAATTAGGATCCAAATCCATATCCATCCAATCCATCCATTTTGCCACCCCTAGGCATCCTTTCTTATTCTACACCCCTATTATAAAATCTTACATTTCCAACCTGTTTTTTTAATTCCATTCCATTCCATTCATTCTCTTCTTCCTTCTGTTTTTCTCTTCTTTGTTGTCTATTCCATTTCCCCTTCACAAATTTGGGTAACCATCAATCGTCGCAAAGCTTTAATCTCCATGGCTTCGGTAAGATATTCCCATCCAAACCAATGATTTTAATCAATTTTATTTGGTTTTTCAATTTTTACTATTATCATAAATGAATCATCTTTTGTTTAAAAGGGTATCTTGATCATCATTTATATTATTGTTTAGGGGTGAAAAATTAATCTATGTTTTGATGCATATGCAGTATGAAAACAACGGAAGGCCTTTACCCAAGTTTGGGGAATGGGATGTGAATGATCCTGCATCAGCTGAAGGATTCACTGTTATATTCAACAAGGCCAGAGATGAGAAAAAAACTGGTGGAGGAGGATCGGGCCGAGTTAATTCACAGCGAATTAGATCTAATTCGCGCAAGGATGACGATAAATCCTCCAAGGTAACATATCAATTCAATTGGTTACATTAATATATTTTCTCTTAACAATATCCACAACAGTGTCTGTTAAGATTATGAAGGAGGCATCTAATAGTTACACACATTATTTTTGGTGCAGAAAAAGTGGTTTTGCTTTAAACCGTAGACAAACAAGGATGTGTTCTATGCTGCACAGAACATATGATTCCATTCAGTTTTCTTCTGAGTTGTTCTGAGGCCTCATCTGTCGCCAAAACATGGATTGGATACAAAAAAACAAAACAAATAATCGTTAAAGTTTCTAGTTGTTTTGTTTTGTTTTGTCTTTCTTTGCCACCTAATACATGTCATGGATCTATCTAGCTACTTGTATTATCCTCCAGCCAAAAAAAAAGTAATAATATATGTAAATAGGTGTGAATGAAAATAACTACGTTCTGCATTTACAGAAAGCAGATATTGTTGGTTTTTAACACTTTCTACATGTTTATGTGCCTATGAAGCCCATATACTCATCGGATTAGGCGTGTCACAATGTCACATATGTATCGTATCTGACATCGACACGATACGATACGATACATATGATTACACTGAATTATGTCATTTTCTTAAATTATTATTGGTGTGGACGTGTCTATGTCGTGTCTGATGTCTGCGTCTTTGTTTTATAGTATGTGAAAAATCTTTGTATTATTTGTATTTTTAGCTTTTGCCGTCTTTATAGAGGAATCTTTTAATAATTGTGAGGATTGGGAGTGGGATTAGTGTCGTTGAATGAAGACAAAATGTTACCAGCAGCAGCATGTTGCTGACCATGGCTGATAATGGTGATGATATGCATTTTAATACATAATTTATTTATATGGTACTAGATAATATATATAAAATAATGTAATGTTTTACTATTATATTGTGGATTGATTGACTTGAAATAGAGGCGTATTATTAAATGATTGTTTAGGAAGGTGAAACACGATGCTTATTTACATTTCTTATTGTTTTCATATTGGCCTATTGGCAATGAAAATCAATCTCTAAGCTACTAATTTTGGTGGTTAGTGATCTACAATTAGGTGTCGTTAATGGGAAGAAAAAGGAAGGAGAAGTTGATACAAAACAAAACCTTTTGACATAACTTTGTTTAATTAAATATTAAGAGAATGAAAGGGGTTTTGCCTTTGACAAAGGCTCATAGAGTACTTCATATTTAGTCTCAACGTTGCATTTCAACGTTCCAAACCATGGCTAAGGAGTCTTCATATTTAGGAGGTGTACTTAGTATTCATTAACACACCAGGCAATTGTGGAGTATTTGTCTCAACGTTATGTTTAAAGGAAGTGCTGAAAAATTCTAAAAACACATCCAATTTATTGAGTTGCAATTTTAGTTCATGTTAATATTCCTGATTCCTTCCCATCCTCCTTGGTTTTGCCAAACTTAACCTCCTCTCCGGTATAATTGATCACTATATAGGCATGAAAGCAACAAATGGGTATGAAAGACATGATTTGATTGTCAAATACGTGATTTGATTGAGCAATGAATAAACAAATAATTTGATGTAAAATTATAAGTGTGGATTATAAAATCAAGAACTGAACTAATAATAATAATAATAATAACAATAATAATAATAATTTGAAAGTCTGGTTACTTTTTCCCCTTGGCTTATATTTGAAGTTTAAATTGGTCCCTTAATATTAAAAGTTGTCTTTTTGATCCTTTATTTACTATGTTAACCAAAATTGATCATTTTTGTCAAATACATGTAAACAATGTTTGTGAAAGATGATGTGACATCTTGTATGATTTTCATCCTAAATTATCCTCTGAAATGCATCATAAAAACATTACTCTTCTTCAAATTAAGGTTTATAAAATTATTCTTCTTCCCAAATTATGTAGTTTATAAAATATTTCTTCCTCTCCAAATTGGGGACATCCACCCTTATACATAAACAACTGTTGTGAATTCAGACTAGTAACTAAAACTAAAATGATCAAACAAGCACAAAAAATAAAACAAGTCAAAGGAGAAAAAGGAAAAGGCGACGACATTTGTTTTCCTAATACGACTCAAATTTAACCTACAACTAGAGAAATATATCTCAAATTCACTATCAATAAGTTCTTTACAACGAACTCAAAAGGGTACCAAAAATTAGCTTTAAGTTATAAACCTTAATTTCTACCATTTGTCTGAATCTCTTTCCGTAATTAAGAGACCCAATGATTTCACTGATTTTGATTGTTTTCCAACTCTAAAAATGTCCTTTTGATTAACCCTAGTTTTGCTTAAAAAAATGATAACAAAAAAAATAATTTTTTTTTTCTTTTTATCATTTTTCATTTGTGTGTACCTAAATTAAATGTATTTGTAGTTATGATTACACAAGCATTGCTCGCTTGAAAGATGCCATGGACGAGCCTCTGGGTTTGTTAACCTTTGATTATGATCATGGATGGATGTTACGCATTATTGTTGTTGTCCTCAGTTAATAAAGTCTACATATGAAACTATGATGAATGGATTTAGCGTTTGGAGTTTGGACGGAAAAGACCAGTGAGTTAATAGTGAAGAGTAAATTGACTTTCTTTGTTGTTTTTTTTTTTTAAATTAAGGGACCAACTTAAACCTCAACAATAAGTTAAAGGGAGTACATACTCATAGCTATTATAGTGGGTACCTTTTTTTTTTTTCCATTCCATTGAGTTTCTCGCGCGTCTTATGCAGTCCGGATTATAAAATCCGAACGGCACAAACACCTATAAAATCTTTCAAAATACGTTAAAACATTTCAGATTTTAAAATCCGAATAAGACGTATGAAAAATTCATAGGGAGGAAAAAGTAATTGTCATTATAGTGAACGATGAAGTTATGCCTGGGCGAAGAAAATTGTTGTTCTCTCATACAAAATCGCTCACTCCCACATAAACTGACGAAAATACCCCCAACATGACTTAAGTCACGTTCACCTTATATCAACGTGAGTTAAGTTACGTTGCACCAACGTGAGTTAACTCACGTTCTGTACTGGTATAACGTGACTTAAGTCACGTTGCCTTCTGGTATTGCTGCAGAACAACATTTATTACATGCAATCAAGACATTAATGATCCGTAACACTGTCATAATTGATCCAAATTACATCATTTCAACAACATAATACTCATCATAACATAATTAGACATAATCGATCCAAATTACACAAATTTATCGTTAAATACACAATCCACAAATTCGACACAAATTCATTAAAATGTAACATTACAGACACAGATTCGAACATATTACACTATTACACGTTAATAAATATTACACTTCAATGGATCGGATACAAAGATGTAAAATGTTATTTTCAACCATTAACTTAAACATGTAATCTACGTCGTCATCATCATGGATAACTTGTGGAAAATACACGGTCTTCCAACTGTCTTTATCTTTATCCGCCCCAGGTTCACGCATGGCACCTGTACAAATACATGAAATGTTCTTTGATGTTCACCAAAATGGACAAAGTATCTGTTAAGTTGTGTCTTCAACTCATCCAACTCGTCGGTGGGGGTTAAAAAGACTTTAATCGTCTTCTTCACGGCAGAGTATCGGACATGAGCTTCAACTTCATCTTGTGCATCTTCAGACATGTTTCACTTCACAAAAGTTTATGGAATAACAAGTATGAGAATAAAACCAAATGAAAGATTAAATAAATAGTTGAATAATTAGAGACATATATTTTTATAAAATGCAAGCAATAATTGGTGTTACATAACCGGCCACCGAAAAATATTTCACTTCATATATTTATTTAATCTATATAATGTTAGTTACATATTGGCCACAAATATCGGCGTTACATAACCGGCCACCAAAAAATATGTCGGTGTAATATCGACAAAAAAAGAACGAACACCGACAAAAATGTGTCATAACATATCTAACTAGCTACTAATATGGCATCATCTTCATCTTCTTCAATTACTTCTGTCGCGTCGCTAAAAAACGCTCGAGCGTACTAACACTCGGAATAACCACGGAGTCGCCACCAAAGTTTTATTTTTAAAGGGAAACATTGATAAAACCCTTGACGATTTGGAAAAGATGGTCATCGCAACCATTAACGGGTTCGGGAGTCGATTATGCAAGGGGAAAGCATTAGCACCCCTCGCATCCGTTGTACCCAATAAAGTGTTTTAAAGGGTGTGCTACATTTTAATATTTCAAAGAAAAAAAGGAAAGGGGAGAAAAAGGTTTTTTTATTAGTGTGCTTGACAAGAGTGGGATCTTGCTCCTACGTATCTCCTAGTGCGATGGAGAATTCAAAGCTACGTAGTTCTTTGGTAGAAAATATTTGTTTGTTGGTTGATTTTAAAGAACAATGTTTTTGATCGTATTCTAGCGGTTAAACGGAGCTTGTATGCTCGCGCGTGGGAGGCTTAAGCGTTTGTTTATGTCGCATTAGAATTGATAAAACATCGTGCGTTTGTGAAAAGATATTTGAATTTTATTTGACCACGGGGGGACGAAAATTAGTTTGTGTGTTGGATTTGTTTTTTATGTTTTATTGTATTTTGAAAATAGAATGACGATTGTCCGAACAACGAGACATACGTCAAGTGCTCGTGCAACCGGGGAATGGAAAGACATACGTCGAACCACTCCTTTTTCATCCAAGTTTGTTATTGAAAAATAAATGTATAAACTATAATTGAAAACAATAACACTTGTTATATTTCTCTTTTTCAAATAAAATGAGTTTTAGCCCCTTCAAAAATAGTTCAAACCAGGTTCTGAACCTTCAGACGCAGAAACTGACTTCAGAAGCTGCTTCAGAAGCACTGTTCAGAAGCTGCTTCAGAAGCACTGTTCAGAAGCTGAATTCTGCTACGGTCGCAGAGCGACCAGGACTTTGCTCTGCGAAACCTTCAGAAGCTGACTTCAGACTCTGAACTTCATAAGCACTGTTCAGACTCTGAACTTCAGAAGTGTTGTTCAGACTCTGATTTCAGAACTTCAGGGGTAAAAATGTTGAAAACAGTAGGAAGAAAAATCATTTCTGTTTTGGTAATTGTTGTGATCTTTGTGATTTTTTTGGATTTTTGAATGATCTTTTTAGTGCACAAATGAGTTAAAATGACTAAAAATGCAGAAAAATAATGCAGGAACATCAACACAGTTTCTGTGATTTTTTCTCAACTTCTGAGTTCAATTTCTCACTCAGTACTGAACCAAATACGAAAATAAAAATATCACTGTAAAGCTTGTCATGAATACTACATCCTAGTGGCCTTAGATCAACCAAAAGATGTCCTAGAACTAGTTATATTTTGGTCTTAAGTCATGCTCATGAACTTATGATGAAAAATGCATTATTTTTAATAAAAGCTGCAAACACTTAAACAAAATGCGAAAAAGGTCAAAGGTAACTTACAAACTCCTAGCCAAAGCTTCAGATGCACTAAAAATGAAAGGGGCTTTTGGGTGGTTGTGGTTTTTTTTAAAGATGGAAGTGATGGAGAAGATGAACAGTAACAAAATGGTGTTTTGCTACTATTCTCCTCTCTTTGTGTGATGTTTTTTTTTGTGGTTTAGTTGTTGTTTGTGTGAGGTTTTGTGATGATGGCTTAGGTAATTTTGATTTGTTGTGTGGTTTGTAAAGAAAACTGAAAACAGAGCTTTTTTCTTTTTAGAGGTTTTGTTATATGATTTTTTTGCTGTTTCTGTGATTCTGCTAAAAAAAAATCCTCTTTTCCCTCTGATTTTCTTCCCTCTTATATAGGCAATTTTGGTGTTGTTTTGTGATCATGAGATCCCTTGAAAGCTGGACTTTTTTGTGTGTTTTGGCTAGAATTGTGGTTAACATTTATGGAGGAAGTGACCTTGTGATTTTGGTGAAGATTTTGGGCAGGATTTTGGACAAAGGGATGATGAGAGAAGACAGGAAAACAGGGGGCGCCCTCTGCAACTTGATTAATTCTTGAAGATTTGGGGTTAATTCTTGAAGATTTTGGAAGAGAAACAGGAAATAGGGGTGCTGCCTGACAGAGGTCAATGGAAAAAAACAGAAAGGAGGGGTTTTGGAAACAGAGGTCAAATGGAAAAAACAGAAAGGAAGGGTTTTGGAAACAGAGGCTGCAACCTTCTTTGACCTTTCTTCTCTCTTTTTTTTTTTGAGAGAAAACAAAAAATAATAATAATAATAAAAAAGAAAGATAAATAAATAATAATAATAATAATAATAAAAGAAGAAAATGAAAATTGATTTTTTTGTGCATGATGATGAGTTTTTTTTTTAAAAAGAAGAGACTTGGACAAAATTGGGGTACAACAACTTCAAATTCTCTTTTTGGTTTTTCGGGAGTCAGAGTGTCGCAATAAAATGGATTGCGATGATTTGTTGGTTTTTTCTGCGGTTTCGGCTCCTTAGACATGAGGTCTTTGAACAAAGCTTGTATATCCATAAATGCAAAATCCCGTTGCTCAGCCTCACCAATCTTGTGATTCTTCCACTCCTTACAACCGCTCTTGAAGACATATTTTTTGCTTGCCATACACGTCTTATGCACACAACCGCAATATTTCTTAGCAAAGCCGAATGTCTTGGAGCGTTTTGCTTCCTCAAAGATAAAACACAATGCGGTTCTAGATACACAACCCTCCAACTCAATGTACAAAAAGTTGACTTTGTATATGTGTTCTAAGACGGTACGACTCCTCCCAAAACTTGTTTGTATCTCAGACAGCTGGATAGCCAACATTTTGTCTATTTCATCCCAAGATGATGTCAAATCTCCCACACTACTCCTCAAATATTTTTTTCAACTTTCCATGAGCCGATTCAACAATGTTGGTAGTTCTGCACCCTAGATGCAAGACTTTATATGTCCATGCCCTCACAAATTTTTTCTTAACGGTGTTCAATATTGTGGTTTCAATATATTCAAGGAACTTTGGAAATGTTTTGCATACATCTTTGAATCGTTTTACCGCACTTGCATATGAATCCTCCATAGGAGATTCAACCAAATCTTTCCAAGCACTCATGATTTTGTCAACAACATCACTTGCCTTCTCCTTATACACTTCCTTCACTTTTTTTCCCATCAACTTTTACATCCTTCGGCTTCGCTTTGACTCTGCAATCTGTGATGCACTTAGCTCTTACATTCTTCCCAATATGAAAATAACAAAGTAAAGCGGAAGTATCAGGGATAACTTTGGCAATAACATTCATCAGAGCATTGTCCTTGTCAGTGACAACCACCTTAGGTATGTTGAGTTTTGAGGACAAAAGACCAACCAACATCTCAGGTGCCCAAGTAAAGTTATCCTCTTTTTCAGAGGCAAGAAAGGCAAAACCAACAAAATATGTCATGTTGGTAGAGGTGACACCAACAATCTCAAATAACGACAATCTGTACAAATTGGTTTTTTAAGTGGAGTCCATGACCAAAACGGTCGGAAAAGTCTTAAGCATATTAATTGACTGCGGATGAGCAAAAAATATGTCTTCAAGAATGGTTTCCCCATCATTTGTTGTTGTGAAATAGACGTATTTATGTTCTTCCAACTTCTCAATCAAGTATTGCATCTCTGTCTTGTCACCTCTTATAGACTTTCGCCATCTAGTTCGTGCATTGTACACTTGTTTTATATTCGTCACACTTTCTTTGTTTTTTTCCTTCAAACCCGTGAAAATATTCCTAGGCAACACCAAGCTCTTTGTCATGTCGACAACTCTTTTCTTCTCCTCCTCTTTTATTCTACCCGTAAAAAGGTGACCGCCTAACTTTGTCTCCAACTCATGGTTGTGAATTCCATTAAGCATGGCCAACCACCAATCATTTGTATTCTTCTCAAAGTAACCACGCAACCTAAATGGGCAATCACATTTCCTTGAGCTCGTGCCTTAGAGATTCAATTTCTTCCTCTCTTCGGTGGTTTTGTATACACCACTCCTTCACATTTTAACGTCAACATTCGATTTTTTATACTAGATTTATCTATAGATATAGTAAATCCCGCCATTGCCGCTTATCGACGAACCCAACCAAGCAAATCATCTCGCTTTCGCCATCTATCATTTGTTAAAAAAAATGAGGTGGTGTTTACTTCATAATCGTGAAGCTTGGAGACACCGATAGGTTTATGTTTTTCTTCAATGTGAGCTTGAAAGGGAATTTTGACATTAACCTTCACTTCAATGGTAGGTTTGACATCAACGAAAGCTTCGACGGAAGCTTCAGTGGCCGGTTTCGGCTCAGTGCCGTCATCCACCACATTTTCAACCATCACTATGTCTATTGAATAAAAAATAACAAGGAAAAAAAATATAAATAACTTGTGCAACAAGCTAAGAAAGAAAAAAAAAATGGCAGAAAAAATCAAATTATGGGTGCCAACGTGACTTAAGTCACGTTGCCCTTACACCTACGTGAGTTAACTCACGTTGAGCTCCAACGTGACTTAAGTCTCGCCTAGACATGCTTCCCAAACTGACGAACTAAGCTAAAAAACCAGCAAAATCAAAAGAGGTTAGATGATACATTACCAGATTTTTGACATTTGATGAGCGTAGAAACTTGCTTCCTGACGATTTCCAATTATTTCAGCTCAAGATTTTGCTCCAAATTTTCGCACTTTTTGAGTTTTTGGAGGTGAATAGGGAAACAAATGTGTGTTGAAATGTGGAATTGTTGGGTTTTGTCCCAAAATAGTATTGCATCGCAACGTGACTTAACTCATGTTGCTTTAAACGTGACTTAACTCACGTTGCTTTAAGACGAACGTGACTTAAGTCACGTGGGGGTATTTTTGTCAGTTTGTATGAGAATGAGCGTTTTTGTTAGTGAGAAGAGCAATTTTCCTAGGAGAATTGGGAATCTAGCTAATACCGAAACCAATACAACTAGTTGGGCCATGTATGTTTGGGACTCTATGGACCACTTTGTCAAAACTTGAACCTAATTTGGTCTCAACTGGTATTAGACATAGAAAGTTGCTACATTGCTCACAGTCTCCCTGAAACTCCGAAAATATTCTACACATAACCATTAGAAGTTACGTTTTGATATTCTCAAAAGATAACTTTCGATGCACCATTCCACTGATTTAATGACTAGTTATTCTTCTAACCAATTTTGATTTGATGGTTATGTATAGCGGTATTTTCGGCATTTTAGGGAGCCTGTGAACAATTACAGGGGCATATAGAGCAACTTTCTTGGACATAAGAGAAGGGGTAGCTCTAAACCTCATGTATGCATTTTATTTGCCTAATTGGAAGAGGGCTACTAAGAGATGGCTTTTGAGATGAGCCCATATATAATTGTGGACACCATAAACATAGAAAATTGCTCTTCTCCCATACAAAATTGCTCATTCTCATACAAACTAACCAAAATACTCCCACCATGAGTTAACTCACGCTGATATATACCCTGCGTGACTTAAGTCACGCTCGGTATATACCAACGTGAGTTAACTCACGCTGTGTACATATTATTACATTACATCACTAAATATTATTACACACAACCTAAATATTATTACATTACATTGCAATGCAATGCATTACATTCAACAATGATTAGTATAATATAAATTAAAGGTTTTTTTTAAAAAAATCGATTAATCATAATGACCAATCTTCTTGGGGTAGGGGGGTCGGTAGACGAACACACCATAACCACTTCTGTAGCTAGCGGGAAAACACATTCCGGCCTGATTCTTGTCGATTAATCATAATGATCCTAACATGACTCAAAAATTCTCTCGTCGATTAATATAATGATCTTAATCGCCGTCATAAAAAAACAGCATAAGATCATTATGATTAATCGACAAAGGACATTGAGGCCGTTTACGCCTATAGTAACAAAACTAAAAAAAATTGAGAGAAGAGATGGGAGATTGGAGAATGAATGAGAAGAAATGAAAATGAGAAAAAAATGAAAGAAAAGGTTTCAATTTATAGATTTTTTGCTTGAATTCTAAGAAAAGGTTTCAATTTATAGATTTTTGCTTGAATTATATTGGTCGAAGGAAGTAACAGCTCCTCCCTGATTGGCCACCGTCCAACCTACGTGAGGTAACTCACGCTCGCCGTTAACCTACGTGAGTTAACTCACGTTGACCACCGTCCACCTGCATGACTTAATACCGAGCATGACTTAAGTCACGCTGGCTTCTGGTGCAGTAGGAAACACATTCAATGTTGTCAACCAAGCCATTAATGACCCCAAACCAATACACACTCATAATTGATACAAATCACACCATTTCAACAACATAATCACACATAACCACATAATAACACATTAACGATCCAAATTACACAAATTTTTCGTTAATCACATAATAACACAATCGATCCAAATTACACACAATCGATCCAAATTACACATAATCGATTCAAATTACACCAATTCGTCATTAATCACACATAATCGATCCAAATTACACATAAACGATCCCAATTCTTCGTTAAATACACAATCCACAAATTTGACACAAATTCATTAAAATGCAACATTACAGACACAAATTCGAACACATTACACTATTACACGTTAATAAATATTACACTTCAATGGATCGGACACAAAGATGTAAAATGTTATTTTCAACCATTAACCTAAACATGTAATCTACATCGAAATCATCACGGATAATATCTGGATAATAAACCGTATTCCAAGTGTCTTCCTCCTTATCCTCCCCCAAGTCCACGCATGGCACCTGTACAAATACATTTGACGTTCTTTGATTTTCACCTAAATGGACAAAGTATGTGTCAAGTTGTGCCTTCAAATCATCCAACTTGTCGGTGGGGGTTAAATAGACCCTAACCGTCTTCTTCACGTGGGAGTATCGGACATGAGCTTCAACTTTGTCTTGAGACATGTTTCACTTCACAAAATAAATAAATAGTTGAATAATTAGAGACATATAATTTTATAAAATGTGAGCAATAAGAATAACGAATAAAATTGTTGATGTTTTGTCCATCACAAAAAATGACATATATTTATATAATCTTATTTACATATTGGCCACAAAAATTGGCATTACATAATCGACCACAAAAAAATATGTCGGTGTAATATCGACAAAAAAAGACAAACACCGACTAAAAAGCGTCGTAGCCTATCTAACTAGCTAGTGATAATGCATACTCTTCATCTTCTTCAATTACTTCAAATTCTCTTTTTGGTTTTTCCGGAGTGGGAGTGTCGCAATATATTGGATTGGGTTGATTTGTTGATTTTTTCGGCGGCTTCGGCTCCTTAGACATGAGGTCTTTGAACAAATCTTGTCTGTCCATAAATGCAAACTCTCATTGCTCAGCCACACCAATCTTGTGAATCTTCCACTCTGTACAAGGCTGTGTTAATGGACAACCGTCTTTCAGATAAATATGAAGAAAGTGGTCGGGAATTAAGCTAAGACACAAGATGTGGGAATGTGGGTTAAGTGGTGGAGCACCTCGGATTGGGAAATATGTCTCACATATACCTCTTTCCGCCAAAACCAATTGAACAACGGCTCTATTGTAGCAAGTTGCAACAATGTGACCCATATCCGGTAATGTCAACCACTTATCTTCGTATGCAATTCCACCATTATTTGTTGGAGGGTGTAAATCATTCAAGATATATTGAAAACGCTTATTCGAACCAAATATCAGCAAATAGTAACTCTTATTAATTTTCAACTCTTAAATAAGTGAACTACGAACCAATACATGATTTTCCTCATCCATACCCATGTGTTTAGCTATGACCCGGAATCCACAATTACCATCTCCTTTAACATTCACAATATTTTCGATGAAAAGTTTCATGATCTTTGGGAAGTGTGATATGTATGGTAAATCTCAATGTCTAGTAGAGGTTGAAGCTTGCGAGCGGGATGAATTGCCTAAACGTGCACTTTTCCTCTTTGGAAATGTTGTCTTGGCATGTGAAGATTGACTATCGGGATTTTGAGAATTAACACACTCCCATGTAGAGAGGATTTGACCCGTGGATGACTCTTTCGGTGTAGACCTCGCCCTTTTAGGTGCTCCCTTGGTTACCACCTTTCTTGGAGGTGGAGATAACATTATGTCTTCCGGAAATGCAAGTTGACGCATCACCTCTTTGATGTGGAGTTTCATCTTGTAAGGGGCTTTTTTGAGCCTTTCTTGAATGTCATTCCACTCATCCATCACCAAAAAGTCATCATCAACCTTTTCTCCGCATACACTTAACCTTTGCCAACGAGGCTCTATTTCATTCAATCGAATAGGCAATTTTTGTTTTCTCTTCATGGCAATAATACATGCACAAGGCAACCCGTACGATGTCTTTTAAACACAACCGCAATCTTTCTTGGCAAAGCCGAATGTTTTGGAACGGTTTGCTTCGTCAAAGATAAAGCACAATGCGGGTCTAGATACATACCCTCCAACTCGGAGTGCAAAAAGTCTCCTTTGTATCTATGTTCTAAGACAGTACGACTCCTCCCAAAACTTGATTGTATCTCGGACAATTGGATAGCCAACATCTTGTTTATTTCATCCCAACATGATGTCAAATCTCCCACATTACTCCTCAAATATTTTTTCAATTTTCCATGAGCTGATTCAACAATGTTGGTGGTTCTACAACCAAAATGCAAGACTTTATCTGTCTATGCCCTCATATTTTTTCCTTAACGGTGTTCAATATTATGGTTTAAAAATAGTCAAGGAATTTTGGATATGGTTTGCATACATCTTTGAATTGCATTACCGCACTTGCATATGCATCATCCGTAGGAGATTCAACCAAATCTTTCCAAGCATCCATGATTTTGTCAACAATTTCACTTGCCTTCGTCTCTTTCACTTTCTTCTCTTCTTTGCCATCAACTTTGACAATCATTTCGCTTCGCTTTGACTCTACAATCCGTGATGCACTTAGCCCTTACGTTCTTCCCAATATGAAAATAATAAGTAAAGCGGTGGTTTCGGCGAGAACTTTGGCAACGACATTCATCAAAGCATTGTCCCGGTCCGTAACAACCACCTTAGGCATGTTTAGTTTTGAGGATAAAAGACTAACCAACATCTCAAGTGTCCAAGTAAAGTTGTCCTCTTTTTCGGAGGCAGGAAAGGCAAAACCAACCGAATATGTCATGTCGGTAGAGGTGACACCAACAATCTCAAATAATGGCATTCTATACAAGTTGGTTTTGTAAATGGAATCCACGACCAAAACGGTCGGAAAAGTGTTAAGCATATTAATTGACTCCGGATGAGCAAAAAATATGTCTTCAAGATTGGTTTCCTCACTATTTGCTCTTGTGAAATAGACGTATTTATGCTCCTCCATCATGGAAATCTAGGATTGCATCTCCGTCTTGCCACCTCTTGTCCCCTTTTGCCATCTTGTACGCGCATTGTGCACTTGTTTGATAGTCGTCACACTTTCTTTGTTTTTTGCCATTAAATCCGTTAAAATATTCCTAGGCAACGCCAAACTCTTTGTCATGTCAATTACCCTCTTCTCCTCCTCCTCCTTTAGTCTTCCCGCAAGAAGGTGACCGCCTAATTTTAGCTCCAACTCATGGTTGTGAATTCCACAAAGCATGGCCAACCACCAATCACTTGAATTCTTCTCAAAGTAACCACGCAATCTAAACTGACAATCACATTTTCTTGAGCCCGTGCCTTCAAGCTTCAATTTCTTCTTCGTCTTTAGTGGTTTGTATACACCACTCCTTTCACATTGCAATGTAACCATTGGATTCTTTAAACTAGATTTATCTATAGATATAGTAAATACAGCTCTTGCCGCTTGTCGACGAACCCAACCAAGCAACTCATCTCGCTTTCGCCATCTTTTGTTTGTAAAAAAATGAGGCGGTGTTTACTTCATAACCGCGAGGCTTGTCAACACTGGTAGGTACCGGTGTAGGTTTTTCTTCAATGGGAGATTGAAATGGAATTTTGAGTTTATGCTTCACATCAACGGTTGGTTTGACATCAACGAAAGCTTCCCCGGAAGCTTCAATTATGGCCGGTTTTGGCTCAATGCCATCATCCACCATATTATCAACCATCACTATGTCTATTGAATAGAAAAATAACAAGGAAAAAAAATATAAATAATTTGCGCAACAAACTAAGAAAGAAAAATAAAATTCTGGGCACCAGAGTGACTTAAGTCACACTGAGCTAACAACTGCGTGAGTTAACTCACGCAGAGCTCCAACGTGAGTTAAGTCACGCCCAGGTCGTGTACCAGACTGCTAAACATGGCTAAAAAACCAACAACAAGAGAGGTTAAATGGTACATTACCTGATCTTTGACGTTTGATGAGCGTAGAAACTTGGTTCCTGACGATTTGCAATGATTTTGGCTCAAGATTATGCTTCGAAAATTTGCACTTTGGGGTTTTTTGGAGGTGAAGAAGGAAATAAAATGTGTTTTGAAGTAGGAACTACTAGGTTTTGTTCCAAGCGTGAGTTACCTCACGCTGGAAAGCAACGTGAGTTAACTCACGCTGCCTTCAGCATGACTTAAGTCAGGCAAAATGTATCGAGCGTGACTTAAGTCATGCAGGGGGTATTTTGGTCATTTTCATTGGGAGGGAGCAAATTTGTTTGTGGAAGAGCAATTTTCATAAACATATTCACGGTGACGACAATTTCTCTGAATCTTGACCAATTATCCTTAGAAAATTGTTCTTCTAACTTCAAGAATTTCCCCTAGCGACAATTAACTGTAGTTCGCCCCCAATGACAGTTGACTGTCCTTGTGTTCTGGTTTTATAGAAACAACAACTCCAATTACTCCCCTTACTTTCAAATCACAAAAAAAAAAAAAAACTCCAAACTCCCTCAAAGCAACAACCATCCAATTTCTTCAAATTCAAGTCAATGATCACTCTAATAACAAGTAAGTATTCACAATCCTTTATATGTTCCATTTTTTTTGTTTAAATTGGAAATATTTTAGTGTCTATGGTTTATGTAAATTTTGATTTTTTTTTTTAGTAAATGATCAAATGTTTGCATTATGAATGTTGTTTAGACTAGATTTAAGTTCAATATGGTAGTTTAAAACATGAAATAATCCAATGAACCAAGAATATATATTTTGCACTCTAAGTGTTTGATGAAATGTTTGAAAGATTTTTTTATTGATTTTTTTTCATTTCTTACGTTGTGTAGATATGGGTGACATGCATAGGCTCGTTCGGTAGATCTAATCAACCTCCATCAAGTAGATCTGTACAAACTACAAAGAACCATAAACACATATCTAGTAGATCTGAACACCAAATTAGTCGCAATTTACTACAACACTGGAAAACTCAATGTGTTCAGAGTCCGGGTCGATGTCACGTTGTTAGATCTAAAGGATCAACTGGATCAAATCAATTGTAGACTCAACCACAAAGACACAAAGAGGGCGGATAATGTTGAGTATCGTCATCCATCGATCGACTTAGATGGAAGTGCCCATTTCACCTAGATGAAGATCAAGAATGACGACGGCGTGAGAATCATGTTCTCAATATTTGGTCAGTATAGTACTAAAGGATCAATCGAGTTGGATGCTTCATTGGTTAGACATTTTGAAGATATTCGAAAAAGTTTGATTTGCCCCAGAACCTAAATAAAATCAGGGCTTGCATGGAGGAACCAGATGAAGATGTTAGGTTGTCCGATTTGTGATCTATTATGTGGTGTTTTATTATGTTGTAATATTATGTTTTTTTTAAAGAATGTTGTATCATTATGTTTTTGGATTTAAGTTTAATTCATTGAAGTTTATGAAAATATCCGCATTTAAGTGTCTTACTTAGTGTAAGGATTTACTAGTCTATTTGAAAAAACTCAAAAGAATGGAGAAAACATGTTTTATATTCTACCTAATGAGTTGTGTAGATCCTTTACACTAAGTAAATCCTTTGAGTTTTATAATCCTTACACTTAGTAAGACATTTCAATGTCAACATTTTCATAAACTTCCATGAATTTAAACTTAAATCCAAGCTACAAAATGATACAACATCCTTAGGAAGAATGACACGTTAGACTTTCTTAATTGTCTTTATGTACTCTAATTGCTCGATTTAAATGGAGATGAAATAAAACTATAAATTATCATCTATCGTTTTCTATTGTTTTACATGCATCTATCATTTTCCATTGTCCTAAGAAAATGGCATGTTAAGCAAATGGAAGGAGGTTGATTTGTGTTTTGGAGAAGTGAGGGAGGTGATGTGTTATTATGGTGCAAGTCAGAACCCAACGATAGTTAACTGTCGTTGGTTCATTTAGTGAACGACAGTTAACTGCCGTTAGAGACGAATGACGGTTACCTGTCGCTGGGGACATTTGGTATTCTGGGGTGTTAGGGAACAAAAATGGAAGTGAGAGAATCCTTCACTTGTAAGTTGCGACCAAACTATAGTGTTAAATTTGTTATGCACTAAAGTCAACTACTGAGGTAGCCACGTTTAAAGCTAGTAGCCCACATGAATTGGTCTGGTGGTGTTGGTTTAGAAACTTGGAGTATGCTCCTCTCAAATTCGATATATCTTTTTTATACGAGTAGCTAGTCTCCATAATTTTGATTCCCCCTCTCTTTATAGTACTGCACATGTTATTAGAGAATTGTGTATGGATATGCAATGAGTCACGTTACGTAGCTCAGAATCGTAAGGTTATTAAAAAAGATAACAAGAGACCTTAGAAGCATGACTCATGCCTGAATTGTGAACAATAGAAAGAAGAAATTAAATGGGATTGGTGAGAGGTGGAGGTTGGACCGAAACTAGTTTTTTTTCTTTTTCGAAATGGGGACCGAAACTAGTTATTCATCACTAAATTATGTATAACTATATGCACCTTAAAAGCTGGAAACATCAAGGAAAAGTACCTTAAAGTATTAGCCTACCATATATTAACTATAATAAAAAAGTTGGGGAACAACATTAAACCTAAAATTTTGTTCAGTATATTACCAACAGAGAAAAAAAAAACAAGAACGTTAGGTAAAATGTCATGAAGTGTATTTAA
Source organism: Medicago ruthenica (assembly GCA_018208015.1). Classification (NCBI taxonomy): domain Eukaryota; kingdom Viridiplantae; phylum Streptophyta; class Magnoliopsida; order Fabales; family Fabaceae; genus Medicago; species Medicago ruthenica. The sequence continues at coordinate 86,721,472 of CM031374.1, read as the reverse complement.
GGCTAACCATCTCCTCTCACCATCACCGTAAAAGAAAGGAATAAAGGTCCGATACCCGTCATAAGAGTTTATAAAAGATTGCAAACATAACACTTTAATTCACATCTCACAATCACATTTAGCACCATGCATCAACTTGAAGTACTCATCATCTTCCTCCCATTACTCCTCGGTTTAACCCTAACATTTAACTACTTCATCACACTCATTACATGGATCTTCAACACATGTCTCCGATCCGACAAACACCTCATCAAAACCTATGGTTCATGGGCTTTAATCACCGGAGCAACCGATGGCATCGGAAAAGCCCTAGCCTACCAACTAGCACAGAAAAGTCTCAACCTCATTCTTGTAAGTAGAAACTCTAAAAAACTTGAAACAGTTAAAAACGAAATCAAAACAAAGTACCCTCACATTGACATTAAAACCATCACCATTGATTTTTCCGGAGACTTTACAGAAAGTCTCCGGGAAATAGAAGTTTTGGCTAGTGATTTGGATCTTGGAATATTGATCAACAATGTTGGGATAACTTATCCTAAGGCTATGTTTTTTCATGAGGTAAAGGAGGAAATGTGGATGAAGATTGTGAGTGTGAATATTGAAAGTACAACTAGAATAACCAAAGCTGTTTTGGGTGGAATGATAGAAAGGAAAAAGGGTGCGATAGTAAATATTGGGTCTGGTGCTGCGGTGGTTGTACCTTCACATCCTCTCTTCACAATCTATGCTGCAACTAAAGCGTAAGTTATTTTATTTCGAGAAATGTTATTTAAACAAAGATTTTTTTAGAACAAATCGTACTATAACTAAATTATATAAAGAAATGTAGGTATTGATACAAAAAGTAAAGCAATAAAAAGAGAGAATAAAAATATCATGTGAGCATGAGAGAAAAATTATCACAAAATATTTGTTCAAATATAATTTCTCTTTTCTTTCTACTATCAATCTTTCATCAATCCTAGTATTTGAGAGGTTGTCTTTTTTTTTTTTGAACAATTGGTAATTTTGTCTCTTACATTTTCTTTTATCATTGTTATTATTTTATTCCACTCTTATATTTGAACTCAAATATATTTCATATCCTCATTTAACAATTTTTTTTTTCATATCTTTCTCTTTACATCATCCACATATCATTCTCACTCTTGGTTTATTTTCCTCTCATAGCGTCATTGGAGTGTTTAAGTGTCGAACATGCATAGTTCTATTTTATTATTACAGCACTTGCCACACCTCTTAAATGTGTATCTCCTAAGTCCCAGATCTCTCTACCTAACTGTTATTGATGCATATCAAGTATACTGAATTCAAATAAATGTGTACCTTTATTTAATTGTGAATGTATTTGAATTTTAAAATAATTTAATAACAAGTAGTAATATATTATTATTAATATTATTGTTATTCTTATTATTATTATTATTATTATTATTATTATTATTATTATTTTCCAATTTCCATGAAAGGTAACAAAAAAAACATATATTGATACTTAATTTTTAGAAACTACTACATCTGTCTCTAAATATAAAATATTCTTGAGCTTTTTCCCTGGCTTTTTATTTTTATTTTTATTTTTGTGAAAATTCTCTGGCTTTTTATCAAAACAAATAAATCATAAAAGTTTCTCGTTAACTTAATTAATAATAACAAAGGGATGAAGGTACATATAAACTTATAAAGTTCAACGAGTATTATGATGTACCGACTACTGCCGAGTTTACTAACCATAACTCAGGTGACTAATTGAAAGGACAATGCAGGCGAAGGTCCATTTATGATATACCTAGGTAATACGATATAGTGACAATTTTTTAAAAAATTATCAAAGAAAAACTGAATCCTTATTTAAAAAGATGAATAGAAGTTAGAAATAAAAGAATATAGCTATTAAATAGAAAAATATATACACATTATTTGAATGAGTATAAGATAATTTTGTCTTTTTATGAATTTGAATAAAAAAGGTAACTTTACTTATTAGATTTTCTTACTATAAAAATCTATTATTTTTATATAGATTTTCTTTTGAACCACAATTTCTTCCATAAAATTTAAGAAGAGACTGAGAAATTGTAACTTGCAAGGCATTGTTTTCTCTCATATATTCTTAAATCCAAATCAAAATATGAAATGAATATTATACTGATACTTGTTCATTTCCTTACAATTATTTCAATTTAAAGACTGTTTTTTTACTAGTACTGATTATTAAATAAGGTAGGAGGTGACATTAAAAATGGTCAAAAGGACAATGAAATTAGCTGATTTTAGTGTACTTTGGATGAGAGAGAATGATAGATAAATGATTAAAATAAATTATTTAAATAAGAGAGAATGATTGATTAAGAGAAAGATAGGAACAATGTCTATGTCACTCAAGTGTTATCCGAAATTAGCAGGGAGAAGAGTTGTACTGGTCATACTTGATGTGATAGTGGCAATGGAGAAACTCTAACTTTGCCGCAACCCCAAATCAATTTTATTTGGACACACTCACAAATGAAAAAAAAATTAAAGAGAAGATTTAAATGATGTAACTAAATCATTTCTCTTTTAATTTTTTTACATTTGTGTGTATACAAATAAAATTGATTTGGGTTTGTGTCCAAACAAAAATTGCTCGTGGCAATGTGGCTTGTATCGTATTTTATTGTACATTTTAGTAGCGGCACATATATATTTGAAAATAGACATTCTTCTATAGACACAAACATAAAAGAATAGTGTATGGACACATACACTTTAAGAGTTTTTTTTTCTAATAATAAAAAAGAAATTAATAATTCTTTAAAAAAAATGATTTAATAATAAAGTTTTTTTATCATGTGCAAATTTAAGTTAAATAAGCAAAAAGTTAGTCACCTTACTTTTTTTATACTTTTCAGTCAAATGTTAATTTTATTTAAATAAATGTGATATTAATATTATTTTATTTTTAAAATACGCCATTTCCGCTATCTTTGGCTAGTATTTTACTATTCATTTTTGTATTTTAATTTTTAACATTGCGAAAATTATTACTTAAAGAAACAAATATGCAGATATGTAGATCAGTTTTCAAGATCTTTATATATGGAGTACAAACAATATGGAATCCACGTGCAATGTCAGGTATGTATAATATATTTTTTTTAAGGATTGTTATATATATATATATATATATAGATATATATATATATATATATATATATATATATATATATATATATATATATATATTGTTTTTGGTTTAATTGGTCTTTTGGTTCCTTAATTAATTTTCAGTTTTCATTTTGGTCTCATAACTCATAAAATCAACGTTTGGTCCCTCAAAAATGTTTCCGTTAATCAAATTAGTCTCTAACTGTTAATTTTAACTTCAAATGTCTAAAGTGGAATAAAAACAATGTTGGTACATAATAGACCTTATTAATTCTTTTAATTTTAACCATTCGATATTTTTTATCAAAAAGTAACGGTTAGATCATAAAGATCTATTGTATCTAATTTTTTTCTCAAGGAGACGATTTCTTGGTTTATTACAATCATGTGTCATGGTTGTTGTTTTTGGAAAAAAATTATGAGTTTTGTATGAATAATGTGATGTTGAAGATGACGAAGAAGAGGAAGGGAGAAGATGAAGAAATGGACAATTAGGTGCTGACAATTTACTATTAGATACAATGGACACGATCAAATGGTTAAAATCATATCAAAAAAATTAGACATTAAAAAACTAACGGAGGGGATCAATTTGGCTAACGGAGACAAACATAAGGGACCAAAACGTTGATTTTACGAGTTATATGACTAAAATGAAAACTAAAAATTAATTAGGAGACTAAAAAACCAATTAAACTATTGTTTTTTTAAAGTTAAATAATGCATTGATAATAGAAAAAAAAATTAGTAACCCAATCATATTACGAATTATGGCCATGTAGACATGTAATCAGATTTTTTTTAGAAAATCATATAACAAAGTGATGTCATGTTAAGCTATGATTAGATGATTTTGTAAAAGAAAATGGTCGCAAGAAGAAATGAATGAATACTGCTTAGGCACATAAAAACCTGAGAATTTTTTTTAGGGCACCTCTAATATTGTCCCTTGTTTAAGGTCCAACCATGGTCCCCCTAGTATGACTTGTTATAGTTGATTCTACTTTTTAATCATGTTTATTATTTAGTGTGTGCCTAGACATTATGCATTTGGTTTTGTGATGGCTCTTATTCATATTTTTTAAAAAAACTAGCACTTATTTTTTTTTTTTTTGTGAATGAATGAACCAGCTCTTATTAATGTTAAGCTAGTATTTTAATATTAAATTTTGGAAGAAAAAAATACTTATATTTCCACAATGATTTGCGCTCATTATTTGGATAGGAACATCAAAATATAATTTATTATTTTAAAATATTTTTTTGGTCACTATTATAAGTAAAAAAAATTATATTTATTGAATAATTGATATATTAGTCCAAAAAATTTACTAAAAACCTAACTTGAATATGAGGAAGTCTTGAATGGTCACAACTATTTAAACACAATCATATATTTCAAAAAATATATAGAGAAAAAAATAATTAAATAGTATGTACTCTCTCAAATCACTATTATAAGAAAAAAAACATTTTTTAGGTTCATCGAATATATATATATATATATATATATATATATATATATTCCTTCAAAAAAAATTATATATATATATATATATATATATATATATATATAATGTGACAAATTAGTCATAGATGTACGTTGACCTCACTTAGTCAATTCGATCACCTCATACTCTTTAATTATTTATTTTGGTCGAAAATATCTTCTTTAACTCAAATTCAAACTTTTAACTCAACAAAACTTGATTATTTTATAAGTTTTTTGAAAGAAAAAAAATCCATTTATAAAAAAAGAAAAAAAAGTTGAGTTGTTATATAATTTTAACTTTATTGTGTGATTGGAATAATCTTTTTTCAAGCTAATTCATTTTACAAATTAAAAATAATAGTTTTAATTACTTTTAATTATACATTCAAAGTGAACCAAACATTTGGGGCATCGTCCCTCGTTGGCATTAAAAAAAGGTTTGTCTAATATGTGCAATATTGCACATGCTAAAGCAACAAAAAGTGGAAACTTTTTATTGAAAAACAATAATTATTTATTAAAAAGATATATATTTAATATGAAATATATGAGTTTTAATGTAAACTTAATTTGTACATGATAGAAAAAACTAAAAAAAAAACAGCTCTTTTGTTACATGATAATATTTCCTCCCCTTCCCTCCAGCCAAACAGATCTTAAGGAACAACCGAGGTGGGAGTTATGTTTGACTACCGTAAAATACATCCAAACTTATAGAAATCAGAGACCAAATGCAATATATTTAGGCTTAATTGCACTTTTCCCCCCTATATTTTGCCAATCGTGCGATTTTGCTCCCCATCCTTTTTTTTGAGCGATTTTGCACCCTATCATTTACCCCCTTTCTGATTTTGTATCCCCCTCGTGTGTTTTTTTGCCTTCGCCTTGACTTCGCTCTGCGATAGGGTGCAAAAAAACACACGAGGGACTACAAAATCAGAAAGGGGTAAATGATAGGGTGCAAAATCGCTCAAAAAAAAGGATGGGGTGCAAAATCGCACAATTGGCAAAATATAGGGGGAAAAGTGCAATTAAGCCATATATTTATGCATCGAGCCACATTAATTAGTATTATTATTTTCATGCATTTAAATTGAACCAAGCATGCATGTGTTGTTACTCCTAGAAATGACTAAGGAGAAATCAAATGTATTATATATGTTTTTGTGTGTTGTGGCTCTTATTTTTTGATTGAATTAAGATGGTCCATTTCTCATATGAATTATTGGTAAATATATTACTATTGATAATATTGGCATGAAATGAAGGTACCACTGTATGTTGCAACAAACATGGTATCAAGGGTAGCATCTATTGGAAGAGATTCTTTATTCATACCAACACCTGAAGGTTATGCAAGAGCCTCTATTCGTAAAATTGGGTATGAGATAAGGTGCACCCCTTATTGGGCTCACTCAATTCAGTGGGCATTTGCACGCTTAATCCCTGATCCACTTCTTGATTATTGGCGCATGTCCATTGGTTTGCGACGTAGGAGAAGTCACAAGAACAAGGATTAGAGTCTAGAAGAATTAATTAGGACGCTTATCACTGATTATATGAATGAGTTTGAATTTAACTTGTATGGATTGGTTCCATAAATAAAATAAAAGATAATGCTGAAAATGGTGAAGAGGGTTAATGTGATAATGAAGAAGAGGAAATTGTGGACATTTGTTGGTCGATAATGAGTTTGGAATTTTTAATGAAATGAAACGGGAAAATGTTTGTTTGTGTTAGTGGCAACTTTTGTTGGTGGATTTGATGTATGTAACGTACTTAGTACGATAAAAAAGAATCTTTTCTACTATATGGGCCAATGACGGAGGTGAAAATAATTTTGAGGGTGGGTCAATTCTTTTAATAGGTGTAAAAAAATTTTTTAGGCTTAAATGTACTTTTGATCCCCTATTTAAACTTAAATCAAAATCTTAATCCTCCTATTTTCAAAACCACTATTTTAGTCCCCCTATTTTACATTTTTTGGGTTTTTTTTAATCCCCACCAATTTTAGTGATTTATCATTGTCATTAATGACGTGCGGTGACGTGACAGTGTGTTGGCTAATTAAGTTTTCATGTTATTAACAAAAATAATTAATTAGATACAAAATGTAAAAACTAATTGATTATTAATTAATAAACTAAAATTGAATTAAATTATAATAAGAAAATAAATCAAGTTTGATAACATGAACCCTAATTTCTAAAATCTCTAATTTCTTCAATCTCCATCTACTTTTCCTTTCTCTCTCCACGCACCTTTGTCTACGACGTGTTTATAATATGTCAAGGAAACAAAACTTATAGCACAACCAACTTAAAGAAGAAGAGGAGCCCATAGGCATAGATTAAGAACTAAGAATAGGTACATAAAAGAAATTCCATTACCATATAATATAATTACAATTTTCAAGAAAATGGAGTTTCTAATTTTTAATACATAAATGATGAAAGCAGAGTAACCTTAGGTGAGAAACGTGCAAGAACCAAATTAATAGCGTACGTCCATACAAACACCAATTGGCTATAAAAAACAAATCAACTTATAATTACAAAGCAGTAGAACACAAACCTCAACAGATTGCTTCAGATCAAAACCCGATCACTTCAACTGGTTCAACTTATTTAAAAGTAAGAGATGGCCAACATATTGCGTGGAGTGAGAAAGAAAAAGTAGATGGAAATTGAAGAAATCTGAGATTTTAGAAATTAGGGTTTATGTTATCAAACCCAATTCATTTTCTTATTATAATTTAATTCAATTTTTGTTTTTTTAAATTATTAATCAATTAGATTTTACATTTTGTATGTAATTAATTATTTATGTAAATGACATGGAAACTTAATTAGTCAACACACATTGCCACGTCACCACCACGTCATTAATGACAATGACAAATCACTAAAATTGGTGGGGGATTAAAAAAACCCAAAAAATGTAAAATAAGGGGACTAAAATAGTGGTTTTGAAAATAGGGGGATTAAAATTCTGATCAAGTTAAAATAGGGGGATCAAAAGTACATTTAAGCCTTTTTTTTATTTACATAAATAATTGTGCTTTATTTACATAAATAGTTTGTGAGCGATATAGCATTGTATATATAATAATCAAAATCAAATAAAAGCGAATAGGAAGTTGTTGTTCAAATGGCTAAGAATTCATTGATGTTTCATGTGTTCGCCAGTTTGAACCTCAACAATATATATTTTTTTAATAAATCTTTAAAAAAAATGCATAAGAAATTAAAAAGAATGGCAGGCAGGAGTCAAACAGTGAACAAGAAGGTACAGGAGAGCTCGCGTTAACTGCTAGGACACACAAATGATTTGGAATGTTTTACGCAACATATTTTATATATATATATATATATATATATATATATATATATATATATTTTTTTTTTTTTTTCATATTATAATATGCTTATACACCTATTAAAAATGATTTTTTTTTTAGGGTTTGGGTGGGCCGTGGCCCACCCTAGCCCATAGGTGGCTCCGCCATTGATATGGGCTACTCCAACTCACGTAACACATAAACTATGTTACGCTCACATGATTCTCTTATTAGTTCTTAACCGTTCAACACTCCCTACCATACAACATCATCAGTCTGACGGTTGTCTGATAGGTGGTTAATAATAATAATAATAATAATAATAATAATAATAATAATAATAATGGTCTTTTCAAAAATAATAATAAAATAATGTTGATTTGGATATTAGGTGGTGTAAAATTGGTTGTCGTGTAATTTGCCAACTCTAAAAAAGTTTTAATAATTGTCATCTCTCTAGAAATGTAATTGAAAGTATGTGTAGTACTCCCTCCGTTTCAAAATACATGTCCATTTTGAAGAAATTTTTTGTTTCAAAATACATGTCCATTTGATAGTTTAATGATACATTTTGTCTATTTTACCCTTGCCTACCAATTAATTGGATTCTAGATTTTCTCCACAATAATTATTTTCTACTAATAAATGTTGACCCAATTTTAAGTGGATTTACTCATGCACTCTCCCAAGAACTTGTTTAATTAATTTTGGTATTGGTATTGGGAGTAATTATGAGATGGGATAAATAAATGTAAAATGGAGAAAATCAAAGACAAGGGTATAATAGGAACTTTTGTGTCAAACTAGCTTGTCCTTGGTTACTGCAATTTCTCTAAAATGGACATGTATTTTGAAACGGAGGGAGTAATTGTATCCTCACACGGTATACTAATTAAACTAATTAAACTTAATATAGAATTAGTGGATGTGCATTGTCAATGTAAAACAATTTTACATTCACATTTAATAAGAACTCATTAGTTTACCACAACAATATTCTTGTTCCCAAACTATAATTAAATCATTATATGCATGCGTAAAACTATGCTTAAAGTCAATCAATTGAACTTAGCGATTTAGATGAGTGCAAAGTGGCAAATATGCACAATCATTATCCACCACCGAACGTCAACTTCATCAAACAAATCAAGTATACATGCTTCATTTGAAAGATAAAAAAAACAAAATTTAAATCCATACAAATATATCCAGAAAAAAAAAAAGTAAAAAGAAATTTAATAGGAAAACAAAAACAAAAGTAAATAGAATTCTACAGCACCAACATTTCTGATGAAATGTGTGTTAAACATTGTGTTTGTATCATTGCTCATATTTTAGAACCGACGATGAGTGGGTGGTGGCTTCTTGCGAAACGCAACTTCAGTATCCAATCCAAAACCATCAACTTTACGAACATGAACCAAAACTGAATTCTTGAAAAGCTCAACAAGAGGCTCAACACTGTAAAGATCATTAGCGGAATATTTATCAGCACGACGAGATAACGCCACATGTAACACACAAACACCGTTAGGTTTCAACGTGCGTTCAATCTCAGCAACAAATTTTTGCGGATAAAGCGCATGATCAAAGACGTTGGAGAATTCAAAATCGAACGTGTCGTTATCAAACGGTTGGTTATGGAAATCACCTTTCACAACCAACGGTGGACATGGAACAAGGTCCATTCCGATGGAATCAACGACATTGATTCGTCGTAGAGCTTCGACTTCTTGTCCAACACGTGCACCAATGCATAATGCTTTGGATGTTTCTTGGAGGAGATTCTTGGTCTTGAGTTCGGAGAAGAATTTGGCGAAAACTGGGATCTTGCGGTTCCAGTCGCGGGTTGTCCATATTTTTCGTAGTTTTGGGTTGAGAGTTTTGTTGAGTTGACGTTGGATGTAGGTTTCATAGGATTTGTAACCAGGTCGTATTGTTAGGTCTTTTTTTGATGTTGTAGTTGTTGTTATGGTGTTGATGGGTTGTGTGGGAGAGAAGAGATGGAGGAAGAGAAATGGGAGGGAGAGAAAGAGAGAGATTAGGAAACAACGAAGAATGAATGGTTTTGTTAATGTGATTTTCATGTCCTATATCTTTTGTGTTTTGGCATCAAAAAATGAACATTGTGTTATATTTGGAATGTGGTTTGTGTAATATATTTTGGTTTTTGTGTGAGATTGAGATGGTTTTTTGGGGAGCCATGAAAATTCTGGAGAGAGAGGATTAAAGAAAAAGAGAGAAGAAAAAAAATGAAAGAAGAAAGATGGAAAAGGATAATGGATACGTAGTTTATAATGTGAAAATATGGCATAAGATGGAGGAACGCGTGGTGTGTAGTGCGCATGCAGTGTAAATGTGAATCAAAGGTGGCATTGTTTCATTCTGTTTTGGTTACTTGTTAGTAACTTTAAGCACCCCTTTAATGGTGTCATTATCCATCCATGGCATATAACATATGTTATATGGATTCCTCTCAAATAAAAATGTTATATGGATTGCCGTTGATTACAAAGTGGGGTAGCTAGGAGGCAAAAGAAAATTAAAGAATTTGATAAAGTACTAAATGGGGTCCGATCTTTAGCCAACAAAGTTAATTATGTGACAAATATGCTTGACATATATAGCCATGATTGTAGGAAGTAATAAGGAGAAGTAGAGAACAAGTCAAATTGGATTAATTAGTGGAATCAATTGCTATAATGGATTATACCTTTTTTGGTGCATTCAAATTAAAGAAATCATATCGTAAAAATAATAATAAGATATGAGCCGTCCCACGTAAATAAAATATGAAAGGCTTGTGTTAATAAAGGGTTTGACGACAATATAAAATTTCAATTGCAATAGTTTTTTTTTAAAAAAAAAAAAAAGACAATTGCAATAGTTTTGTGAAGCATTTTGGCCGCTTTGAAAATCTATCCGAAATAGTGTACCAAAAAACATAAATCATCTTTAAATTTGAATTACGTTCGGATTCTGAATAGATATATATTTGTATTTTTATATGGAACGTTATTCCGTTGTCGTGTAGAAAGGATAAATTGAACAAGAATCACAATTGATCACGTGAGGTTAACTGGTTAAGCTTGAATGAACGTAAATTGCGTTGGTGATGTGAAGTTACAGAACAAAAGAACCAATAAAATGTAAACTGCACTTTTTGGATATACGTTCACCAATCACCAAATTCATGTATTGCATTGCATCGTTACAGATGCAGTCATATTGGTCCTCGGGTAATCTTCAATCGGCACTCCTTCCAACTTATCTCAAAATGTGAACAATATTTTAGTAGAATTTATATCTGGTATTTTTTTTTTGTCCATCTTGGTGTTAACCTTCTATGTTTAAATGTTGTATAAGTTTAATAATATAAAATTTAAAAGCATTTCTTCATAAAGCTAGGTTAAAAGTGTTTATAAATGTTTTATACTTTTTTTTATAAGAAAATATTTTATAGTGTTAAGTGTTTACTAGGACCCCTAAAAATGAGACCCTAGGTGGTTGTCCATTTCAACCGTAGTAATGCCACCACTGCATATGCGAAAGAGAGTTTTCAAATACAAGATAAGTGGGATTATTCAGCAATTTATCCCATCGACCAATAGTCAAAAAAAATCTTTATGTTGAAACAAGAATCTGCCCTACTTAAGGCCAATAAAGTTAGAGTTTTACGTCTCAAGTTACTCCCATTAACATAATGAGTTTGGGATTAATTTATTCTTAGTATAAAAATGTCAGTAATTAATTTAGATTTTTTTGTCAGGGATTGAATTGATTTGCAAAAAATTGTGAGAGACTAATTGAATCTTCACTCTTCTATCTATTAAAAAAATTTACATTTCGGTTTTAACCTTTGGTGTTTGTTCCATTGTCATGTTATTGAAATCACAAGGTTCTTAAAATATTTTTGTAATTTCAAATGACCAACGGCTTTCCTCACACTTCGGATTACTATAAAATGTATATACTATATTATCAACCCTTTCCTACGAATACTCCAACCCACCAACATTCCTTTATAACATCAACAACAACGTAAACAAAAAAGCACAAACACAAACGCAAACACAAATCATGGCACGTTCAAGGCATGTTGTTATTCTAGCGCTTGTAATGTTGGCCATGATTGGTCTTGCCTATGCTGCAGATCCACCAGCACCTTCCAAGGGAGAATTTGAAGACGATGGCGATGAGTATCTCGTTGGAACTAGAAGCGGGGATCCTCCTTCAGCGAGCGGCGGTATTGTGGCTGGGCCCATCGGTGGACCCGTGCCTCCAGGTGCCTTCGATGCTGCGGATCCACCTAGTGCCGCCTCTAGCATCTACTTCTCCGTCGCAGGAACAGCTGCCACCGCCGTTGTAGCTGGCTTCTTCTACTTTTGATTATATATACCCTCATCATGTATATGTATGATCACTACTTAGTTATGTATTGTTTAACTTTGTCCTGATCATTCATGCATGTAATTTTTTAGTGGATATGTAATGTAATCGTTACATATACCAAAGTCTGGTTTTGATGTGTTTGTCATAATGATTGAGGTTCAATTTTTTATTAAGCTTGGTGACTAGATTTAATCACTACACACACATATACATACATACATATATATATAATACTTATATAAATTGTTGAGAATGTTGAATTGTGGAGGAACAATTATTCTTTTAAACTAGTACTAGTATTAGTTTTTGTTGGTTTACATTGACAAGAGAAATAAAACATCTAAACATTATTACAGACGGTGAATATTATTGAGTTAAGAATTTTTTATTGATAATATTTGATGATTGGATTTAGAAAAATTAAGTACTTGTTTGTTCTGGAGGTCGTCGTGCAATGAGATGGAAGCTTGAAAACCCAGAGGAAACAACAACGGGACGCGAGATTTAGAAATTAGACGCATAAACAAACAAGATCAAAACCATGATATGTAAATTTGATTGTGATGTTTGTAACAAAAAAAAAAGTCTTGTTAACGAGTGCTCCGGTCACTTTTAAGGATTTCAAAAGAAGAAATTATTTTATAAAAAAGTTAAATATTTCGATTTCCAATGCGGATTACAAATATTTTCATAAAAAAATATCATTTAAAGGAATCACATTACTCATTAGTACCCTCGCCTAGCTAACATCCTAACACTGTAGTTACACAAGTTTTTTTTTAGGGACTATAGTTACATAAGTTAGATTCATCGAAGAACTCCAAATTCATAAAAAGAAGTTACACAAGTTAGATTCATGTGTTAGATTTCTAATAAAATAATCTTCGTACTTGGACATTTTTTTTATTATTAAACACTAGATGAATAATTCTTTAAAAAAAAAAAACACTAGATGAATAATTGAACATAACTTGAGAACACATTAAAATCGGATTGAAATAGAATCGATGAAACAAACCTAAAACGTTCAGAGATATTGAAGATTGCTGAAAGTAAAGATGAACACGTACGCAAGATTTTTCTAGGTTCAGAACAATGTTTCATACATGATCAAGCTGAATTCAGCAGCAACAAGAAGTCTACAAGACTTTCTAGGTAAGGAAAATCACAACTCCCTCACTTGATCAATAATTCTTTCCTTTTACAAGGGCACATCACCTTATAATTATATACTACCCTAATGTGTCTATAGAAAGTGGTACTATTAGGAATCAGAATTTTGGAGGAAAAGAAGGAAGCTTAGAAAGTTTTAAGAGAGATTTAGATTCAAATGGAATCATATTAACAAAAGACAGAGAAAATAATGCAGTAAGATCTCTGTATAGAGCAATTAACTACCAAACTAAATGTTAACTAACTTTAACAATCTAAACAAGAATACATATTCTGTAACAGCCTCCTCAATGTCAAATGTTTTATTCTTACAACTACTTACAGTAAAGTCAACAAATTTACAAGACACAACATAATACTTAATCAACACATTTTGATTATGCATTTATTATGTCATAGTTAGCATAATGATATCAAGATGTTCATACTGCAGGTACTGGAATGATTCTTAACTAGCAAACTAAATGCTAACCAACTCTAACAATCTTAACTAATTCCTAACAGAATATATATTCAGAAAGATTAAAAAAACACAAACAACAGAATGATTTATATAGCATTAAAAATATACACGTTACAAGAGAAATAAATGATTTATATATCCCATAACAACAACAAAACAAAAACTAAATTTTATTTTATATATAAGAAAAAGTTTCACTGTCTCATTCTGTTGATTTGGTTAAGAGCAGGCTGCAAAATATTATAAAGAACCCAAAGAATAGCTGGTGCAACCACAAACAGCAGAAGCTGACCCCTATTATCACTACCAGCAGCTTCAGCAATTGCAGCCATTTCACTAGCCATTGCATCTTGCGGTGACAAAAACCCGGAAGCTGCTAATCCACCACCAAGACCCAAACCAATGATAACTCCTTTATCGTTACGCATACGGTTTATTTGGTTAAGTGCTGGTTGAAGAATGTTGAACAGAACCCAAGCTATGGCTGGAATTAATGGTAACAAAAGTGCTAAACCGCGGTTGTCTGATGATCCTTCTGCTATTTCAGCTATTTGTTGAACTGCAAAAGCAGGGTTACAGGTTGAGAGTGTTGAGAATATTGCTCCTGCAAGTGATGTTCCTGCTATGGAAGTTGATAGTTTAATGTTTTCTGTTGTGGCAATTCCCTTTGGAAGAAGGTTCTTGAGGGAAATGAGGGAAGTGGGGTTTGTAATGAGCTTAGTTGGGTTGTGGAACTTTGGTGAACTAGTAGTATTCAAGGACTTTGCGTTGATCATGGTCATTGCAATGATGGTTGATGCCATTGATGAGTTGATGGATGAGAATGTGAATGGTGTTTGAATTTTGGAGCTGAGGAGCAATTAGAGAAAGTGGCTCTAAGTGGTTGGTTGGAATTTTGGGTTTGGAAATATATTTGGTAAAGTGAAGTTGGAGAAATGAGGACCAATGGGATTGTGGTTTGTAGATTCTTTTCTTATCACAATAGTGTGATTGGTATGAGATTTGGACCTCATATTTTTTGTGCATTTCTTATCACTTCGCTTATGTGATGTAGTTATGTGTTCTTCCTAAAATGCATTATGTTATGTTCTTTCATTAGTTCCAAAATGGATATTATTCATCCGCCATTACGTTTAGAGTAGATTACAGTTCATTTACTATCATTTTTAATAATAGTGTCTAACAAATACTCAATCATTTCAATTTGGCTTAATTGCAGTTTTGCCCCCTATTTTTTACCAATTGTGCGATTTTGCACCCCATACTTTTTTTTGAGTGATTTTGCACCCTATCATTTACCCCATTTCTGATTTTGTAACCCCTCATGTACACATCAGCAAAAGCCACCCGAAATGACCATTTTGCCCTTCTCACCATCAACAACCTCATCACCACCACCAACCACCACTTCCTTCTCTCTACCGTACCCAATTAGATTCTGATAAGTCTCTGACCATTCAACAAGAACCACTTCCTCCAATTAGATTCTGATAAGTCTCTGACCATTCACAAAATTTTTAGAAAATGGAAATGAAATGATTAAAGAAAATGAATGAAAGGCAAAAATGGTGACAAAATCTCTCTCAAGTGAGATCCACTCTTAAGAACAAAAAGAGATTAGAAAATTTTTGCATAAGAAATCCTCCAAAACACACAACTCGGCAACAAGTCCTTTTTGGCCTCAATCGCATTGAAAAATTGCTCTTATTGACAAAGAGCATATAGAGAGCGGAATAGAACACAGAAAAAGTCAGCAGAAGAGAAGAAATAGAGTAAATCCAGAGGTTCTTCAACAGAGCCTCAATCAGTGATTCAAGTGTAAAATGAGAAGACATAAATCTACTGTTCCTCATCTTTTTGAGAGCAAATTCCGAATCAGGAAACGCCGAATCGAAATCAAGCTTCGATTATTTGTGTAATAGATGAGAAATTGAAGAATTAGATCGAATGTGAGAGAGATAATTAGGTTTTTTTGGGGATGAAAATGGAATAGGGTTAATTGTTGTTGTTGTTCTTGGTTTTACATAACGAAGTAAAAGATTCGACAGAACATGATTGTTGTTGATATTAACGTTGTTGTTGTTGTTGACAAGGTTAAGGTTGTTGAAGTTGTGATTTTGTTGTTGGGTTTGAAATTCAGCTAAAGTACGTTTTCCGATGAAGCGATTTTGTTGGATCTGTGAGGAAGGATCTAGAAAAATTGGAGGAAGTGGTTGTTGTTGTTGGTGTTAGGTACGGTAGAGAGAAGGAAGAAGATGGTGGTTGTTATGGTGGTTAATTGGTGGTGGTGATGAGGTTGTTGATGGTGAGAAGGGCAAAATGGTCATTTTGGGTGGCTGTTGCTGCTGTGTACTTGTTTTATCCCAATCATCGTGTGCCACGTCGCTAATCACTGTCCACATCAGCACTGAAACACATGAGGGGCTACAAAATCAGAAAGAGGGTAAATGATAGGGTGTCAAATCGCTCAAAAAAAGTATGGGGTGCAAAATCGCACAATTGGCAAAAGATATGGAGCAAAACTGCAATTAAGCCTTTCAATTTAACATCTTTAAAAAATATAATAAACAGATTCTACCAATAATTTTATATAATCTATTCATAACATACCACATTAGATTATTTTTTTTGTTGAATTCCTTGTTAGATTAGGTGTAAGAACTTTTATCGCTTTAACCTAATAGGTTATATCTATATCTATGGTAGAAATAGGTGAGACCGATGTGAGATTTACGGTCTAGTTTATGTTTGTCCTAGATCTAGTCCATTTTTTTTAAATAGACAACATTAAGTCTATTGGGTATAATTAAGTAAATGTGAATAATATTTTTTTATTTTTATATTATTATATTAGATTTTGTAGTTTGTGTTTAATTATAAATGCTTTAACATTTTCAATAACTAGACCCCGACCCGTGCGTTGCACGGGTTTTTTTCGAGTTTCATATATACGCTATAATATAATTTGTTGTCGACATGGATAAATGTATTATGTATAACATTTCAATAAAGACTACAATGATACTATTGAATAAATAAAATTATAATAATTTAAAATATCTAAAATCAAGTTACATTGAGTTTGAGAAAAGAGTAATTAAGTAACTATTGAACATTCTGAAAAACTTCTTTGTAAACCACATTTCCTGTTTCATTTGTATCTTCACCTTCATCGTCTGTTATCAAAATCTTTAAGCCTTTCCTTGAAGTAACCCTTGACATTGCAACATATAGCTGTCCATGTGAAAAAATTGACTGAGGAAGACCTTGACTCTTGTTGATAGTCATGGCAAACGAAACAGCCAATGGAAACTGTCGACGTTGAAACTTAAAAGGGATTTTTTTATCCGAAGGAATCAGTGATAACCTAGGAATAAAAACTTTTTGACCAATATTACTACCAGATATAATCTTTCCTTCAAGCACATATCTTCCCATTCTTGTAATTATGAAACGTGTACCATTGCACAATCCTAAAGTTTGGTCAATATTTCTCGACAACATTACTGGGACTCCAACTTTCAGCTTTAACTTGTGATTTGGAATTCCTGAAGCAACAATGGTGTTTAGAAATTCAGGAGTGTGCACATCATCTGGCATGTCAACATTTGAGTTGGCATTACATAGAGAGTCACAACTGAAATAAGTTTTTTCATCTCCAGGTTCTTTTCACTTGTCTCCTTGCTTCTTCTCTCCACAACCCTAGTTTTCCTTTGATCTCTAATCTTTTCTTGTTTGTTGTAACCCTAATTCTCTAATGCTCTCCTCTATTTATAACCTTTTAACTGAGCTAGGTTTCTCTCATAACTATTTAACGGGTTTACTCTTCAATTTTAAAATATATTATTAAGTACAAAAATATATTAGATTTAGTACAAAAATATCTCAAATTGAGTACCAAAATATATCATATTCAATATAAAAATAGTATATTAGATTTAATTCAAAAATATCTCAAATTGAGTACCAAAATATATCATATTCAGTATAAAAATATATTATTGAGTATTAAAATATATTTCATATCACAAACCAAAATATATTAGATTGTGCATAAAAATATTTTAGCAAAACTTGGGGACTAAGAAATCACTTTCTAACATGTTTGCTCTCCACTATTTACACCTCCTTTTATCCTATTTAATTAAAACACTACTTAATTCCTTCATTCAAACCCCCCTTTTTATAATTGCCGTAGATATATATAAAATAAAAGCAATTATAAGTCACAAAAACCATTAGTGATCCAGTGGTTACAGTTGTGACCTATTAGAAGTTGGTCTGTGGTTCAACTCTCAGCACGGATTTTTTTTCATAAATTTCTTTCAAAAGAAAAGTTAGGGTTAGTCATTAGGGTTGTCAAGACTACCTAACATTTATATATATAAAGATTTAAGCATATTTATCGATATTAATTTTTGGTAATTAATATATTGTTGTAAAATAGAATTCAAAAATGATTACATATAAAGTGAAATTCTTTAAAATGTTATGTTAAATATTAATCTAGAACTTAATTTTATTGGTTTGTTAGTTAGTAAATCTATTGAAAGAGAGATCAAATTGCTTACTTAAAGATGTTAATATGAAATAGACAATTAAATATAAGGTTAAATATGTTTTTAGTTCCTACAAAATTGACATCTTTTAAATTAGTCCCTACTTAATTGTAATAGTTTTTTTTGGTCCCATATACAAAAAAGTTGCATGCCCTACTCAAAAAAAAAAAATTGCATGCAGTCTTCATCCCTGCTAAAATAAAATTTGTTTATTTATCTTTTAAATTTAAAAAATTTCACTAATTTTTTGCACATATGTTTAGATCAATATAAAAAACTTATTTACTAAAATTTTAATTTTTTTACTCAGATAAATTAAATATTAATTTTTTTTAATCGCTAAAAGTTTGAGGTAAAAGTAACTAAAACACTACAAGAAAAAAGACATTTTGCGATATTTAAAATGATGGATTGCGACTATTAGAAGGGTCGCAAATGTCCATTTGCGGCGGTTCCCCAACAGTCAGAGAAATTGGGGTCACAACTACCTTTTGCGACGGTTCAAGGAACGGTCGTTACAACCATCGCAGAGGATATTGCGACGGTTGCTAACAGTTGCAATACTATATCTACGACCCCTCAGAACTGTCGCAAAGTAGACACTTTAATCTAAATTAAGCGGGTTTGTGACCCCTCACAACAGGCGCAAATGTTTAGTTTTTAAAAAAAAAAAATTGAATGGGGCAATTTTGTTGACAATTTAAATAAATATATTAATAAATACTTAAAATACATAAATATATAACTAAAACTATCTAAATCCCATAAATATAATTCTTTCAAGAGTACCAATCAAAACAATAGATAAAGTACATAGTTTAAACATTCAAAAACCAAAACACTAGTGGTTGGACATTCAAAACTATTGTATCAGAATAAAAACTCCATAAAAATATATAGGTATCCCTTAGTGAAGTTGCTCCATGATCCTCAAGACGATAGTTAGACTCGGATGAATGTCTACCTCTTTCCAAACATTTTGACAAATGCTTCATTCTCAAATTGGCATATCCAGCATGTCTCTTTCCAAACACTTCAACAAATGCTTCATTCTCAAATTGAGTGGTTTGCATTTCAGCTTGCAATTGTTTCTGCATATACAGCAGCTCAGCAAATACAAGTGGAATGTTTTCAATTGACTATATACGCAGTTCAGCAATTGTTATGAGTTGTGTTTCAAACTTGCTTGGTTCACACTAGAAATCAAACTTTGAACTTATTTTTATCGATGAAGTTTTTTATAATGGTCTAAATATGTCTGCAAAAAATTGTTAAAAAATTTAAGAGTTTAAGGTTAGTTAAACAAATTTTGTTTTGTTAGGGACTGAACCTGTGTGCAAAAAAAAACTATTAAAATTAAGTAAGGACTAAACTTAGAAAATCTTCAATTTATAGGAACCAAAAACATATTTAACCCTTAAATATATTAACAATTTCTCAAAAAAAAAATACTACCAAATCACATCAAACTTCAAAAAATGCTAAACTTAAAACTAAAAATAAGTTTATTACAAGTAACAAATTACTCAAAAAAATTATTGACGATTATAAAGTCTAGCTCAAACTAACTTATTCCTGCCTCAATCTACAATATGTTGTATTGTATCATTAGGTCGTAGAGAATCCAAATCTTCATTTACCCAAAATAGAATATATATTTTTTTTACTTGTGTTGCAACCATAGGTCGCTTAATTTAAGTAGAAAGATGAATTAAGTTGGGTGTGGATCTTAAATAAATGAATCGAAGAAATTTAGATCTAACTAGTCAGTAGTCATTCCCTCTTTAGACAATAACATGAAGACCCAAATTATTTTGAGCAAATTTCTCACTATAACTAACCATAACCATTTCTAGCAACAAAAAAAAAAGCTATAATTAGTCAAAATTAGAGGTGTAAGAGTGTTTGATACCAACGGCTTTCCTCACACTTCGGAATACCTTTGAACTATTATAATTTTATGTATATTATGAATCATTTCCTACGACTACTCCAACCCACCAACATTCCTTTATAACATCAACAACAACGTAAACAAAAAAGCACAAACACAAACACAAATAAATCATGGCACGTTCAAGGCATGTTGTCATTCTAGCCCTTGTAATGTTGGCCATGATTGGCCTTGCCTATGCTGCAGATGCACCAGCACCTTCCGAGAGTGACTTTGAAGAAGATGACGACGAATATCTTGTTGGAACTAGAAGGGGAGATCCTCCTTCAGCAAACGGCGGTGTTGTGGCTGGACCCATTGGAGGACCCGTGCCTCCAGGTGCCTTCGATAATATTGCGCCCGCACCTAGTGCCGCCTCTACCATCTACTTCTCCTCCGTCGTAGGAACAGCTATAACTGCTGCAATCGCTGGCTTCTTCTACTTTTGATTATATATATCCTCTTCATGTATATGCATGATCACTACTTATAATGTATTTCTTAACTTTGTCTTGATCACTCATGCATGTAATTTTCTTAGTGGATATATAATGTAATCATTACATAAATCAAAGTCTGGTTATGATGTGTTTGTCATAATGATTGTTGTTCAATTTTAGATCAAGCTTGGTGACCAAATTTAGTCACCATATATATAAATTGTTGAGATTATTGAATTATGGAGAAACAATTATTATTTTAAACTAGTACCAGTTTAAAATAAAAATGGTAAATATTATAAAAGTTAAGAATATTTTATGGAGAAATAAAAAATTATTTAATTTGACAAGAGAAACAATTATTATTTAATTATGGAGAAGCAATTATTACTTTAAACAATTATTATTAGTTTACTTTGACAAGAGAATTAAAACATCTTGAACATTATTAAAAATGGTAAATATCACAAAAGTTAAGAATTTTTTAGCTGTAATATTTTATAATTTGATTTATAAAAACTACTTTCTCCGGTCACTATTATAAGCAAAAAAATCACTTTTTAGATTCATTGATTAACTGATGTATCTAGTCTATATTATAAACCAAATACATCAGTTAATCAATGAATTAAAAATGATTTTTTGCTTATAATAGCGACCGAATGGAGTAAATACTTATTTATTTTGGTGGCGGGATGAAGGTCGTTGTGCAATAAGATGGAAGCTTGAATATCTAGCTTCATGAAAATGCAGAGGAAATGATAATGGGACGCAAGATTTAGAGATTAGACGCATAACCAAACAGGATTGAAATCATGATATGTACATTTGATTAAATTGTACTTAAATGAGCTTATTTTAGGTCGATACCAACACAAATGTAATTAAAAACAGTCAATATAATTGACATTTTATTCATAGATGGCAAAGATCTTTAACAACTTCCGCGAAGGTAGGAGGGTGAGACACAAAATAGTTTGTCTTGAAAATGCAAATTATATATTTGTCAATGTAACGAACACAATTTTCTATAAAGAGACTTGCAGATTTTGATTCTTTAACAACAAAACTTGTCCCTAAAAAACAACAAAACTTGTTTTTTTATAAGCAAAACTTGTATGCTACTCCAATTAGTTGTTACTCTCTCCGATTTCGTTGATAAAAACCAAAAAATTAAAATAATGGCACACATCAAAGGGTCTTTTAACACCTTAATATCCCCACTTAGACCATAATTCTGAAGTAAGAATTCTTCTAAAATGGTGAAGTACTTGTATCGAGTACGTATATGGTACTCGTTAGTACCTACCGATCCATATCCATTTTTATTTGGTTGATTTGTGATGGTGAATATGGCTCAAACGTACATGCGGTGGAAAAATAGCAGAAAATATTTTGATTTTTTATTATATTTTAATTATCTTTCTTGTTTTAGATGAAAATAGTAGAGGCAGTGGAGAAAAAAAAGAAGTAAATCTCTATAACATAGAAGTGAGGTTACACACATGATTAAAATGCGAATATTATTATATTGGTTTTATCACAATTGAATTATTTAACAAATGTTTCTACAATAACAACAGCAGTAATTCACTCAAAAAAAATTCTTAATATTTTATATTAGGGTACTCGTACCTTTAATTTTTAAAATTTGTCGTATTTTGTATCGGTACCGGTATCAATACCTGACTTACCAAGCACGACTTAACATCAAAATAATTTGTTTTAAATATAAGCAAAATTCAATAACAAATATAGTTATTCCCAATTTATTCTTGGCATGTTTGCAAGTTCATTTTCCAAGAGACATGAATTATGTCATCAAAATTTCAAGGGTTATGAGAGGTTTTTTTTAGGGATACAAGATGGTCTAAGCCCAAAAAAAGAGAAGCTAACAAGAAATTAAACGAGTAGAGACTCCTTTAACATCATCACTAATCAACCGAGAAAGCTCAATCGGACAAACATCAAATTCTGGCAATCCACCACCAACAACACATCCGCACACTTGTTAGCCTCACGATACGAGTGACAAATACGAACATCCTAATTCATCTCCAAGAGACGACTAATATTTTTAATAATCCTTCTGCCTATTGTATTCACGTTGCCACTGTGACACAGGTACCCCTTTGTAAGCTTTTAATCACCACTTCCGAATCGACACATAACTCTACAGTCGCAAAACCTTTCCGACGTGCAATATTTAAACCCTTTAAGACACCCCATAATTCCGCCACAAAAGCATTACAAATACCCAAACTTTTAAAGAAACGACACACCCAACTACCCATAGAATCACAAATCAAACCACCACACCCTGCCAATGAACCCTCCTTACAAGTACCATCAGTGTTTAACTTCACCCACCCCACATGAGGCGGAAACAATCGAACAATAGTCCTCACTTTTGGCACTCTATGCACCTTATTCAAACTATTCATTGCTTGAAAGTAATTATTTGCAGCTTCCTTTATTTTTTTCCATGCATTTTCAGGTATGTTGTAATCATCATCATGGTTTTTGTTGTTTCTCCATGCCCTTAAAGAGTAGCACGGTGTTAATCAGAAAGCGCTCCAACTCACCATCGTCTTGTTATCCAAAATTTAATTCAAATTAAGTTAAGCATTGCACACTGCTGCAAATTAACAGCAAAAAAACTGATTCATTTGCAGACACGGAACAATATTAAACCAAACAGACATAGCATTCAGACAGTCATGGAGTGCGTGCAGCGACATTTCCACTGGTAATTGGTAAGCAACTGTTGGTTTTTGTAGATTGGCTACATTTTGCAAAAAACATCTACTAGCCAGATGCTGGGACAGATGTGGTAGCATATGGAACAGCATTACGTGAGTTGTGTTTTCGCGCAAGCTAGCGCTTTATATTTGTGTTCGCAATCTTCCAAAGATTTGCCTGAAGATTTATTTTCCTCTAGCTTGCTGATCAAGGCGCGTGTATCTGATTGAAGATTTGCTTGAAGTTTTATTTGCCTTGTTATTTGTTCCACAAGATATCATTCTATATTTGGAAGCTTTTTATTATTTCTAGGAGATTGTTTCAGCTGGACCGGTCAATGTCCATGCTCTATTTCGAAGCCCAGACCCGTGGTATCTGAGTACTATATATTCGTGAAGGCAAACCCTAGTAGGGTAACTAAAAACCGTGTGTGTTAGCAAAGCGTGTGTTTAAGGTTTTTAGGGTTTCTTTGTTAATTGTGAGCCTTGCTTGTATCTCCCTGATTCAAGCTAAGGACTGAGTTTGTTTGAGTTGTAATTGTAAGCTACTCCTAAGCTTTTAAGTACGGAGTGAGTATGTGTCATTAGAGTGTGTTTCTCTTGGTGTGTTTTGCGTGTTTTATTACAATACTGTGTGTGTTGTTGGTAGGAATTGAGACGGGGTCTCATATCTAGGAGTTCCTAGATAGAGTTGCCACTGGTAGGGTCTAGGTGCAAAGTCAAGTAGTGTGTCTGCGTTGGTCTTTTCACTAGAACTATAATAGTGGAATCATTCCTGGATTGGTATCCCCCAGAGTAGGAGAGTTGCTCCGAACTGGGTTAACAAACTCACTGTGTACTTTATATTTCCGCTGTGTTCTTTTTAATTTGTGCCTTGTTACGCAGTGTTACGTTAATTGTAGTTCTGAGTAGACACGTGCTCGGACAGTTGTGCCAACATTGTGCACAGCATATTTCAGTCAGGTTGCCAGGAATTTCAATTGGCATCAGAGCAGGCACCCTGTTCTGTGTGGGTGAGCTCCAGGGAAAGAAGTTTCTGGCTCAATGGATAAAGAAGGAGGACTGGTGAACAGACCACCTTTGTTGGATGGGTCGAACTATGACATTTGGAAATCACGCATGACAGCATTCTTGAAATCTCTAGACAGCAGAGCTTGGAAGGCTGTGATCAAGGCATGGGTCCCTCCTAAAATAAAAGATGCGAATAATGTTGATACTGATGAGTTGAAACCAGAAGAGGAGTGGTCTACAGCAGAAGACACTGCAGCTATTGGAAACTCTAAAGCCCTGAATGCTTTGTTTAATGGTGTAGACAAGAACATGTTCAGGTTGATTAAACAATGTACTATTGCTAAGGAAGCTTGGGATATCCTAAGAACAGCTCATGAAGGTACTCAAAAGGTCAAGAAGTCAAGGCTACAACTGCTAACAACACAGTTTGAGAATTTGAGAATGAAGGAAGGAGAGAGTGTTCATGACTTTCACATGAATGTGCTAGAATATGCTAACACATTTGAATCCTTGGGGGAAAAGATATCCGATGAAAAACTGGTAAGCAAAATTCTCAGGTCCCTGCCTAAGAAATTTGATATGAAAGTATGTGCTATTGAGGAGGCCCAAGATATTGGAAATATGAAAGTTGATGAGTTGATTGGATCTCTTCAAACTTTTGAATTAAAGGTTAATGAAAGATCTGAAAAGAAAGACAAGAACATTGCTTTCATCTCCAACACTGATGAAGATGATGTGGAGAGTAATTTAGATACTGATGAGAGCATCTCTGAAGATATTGTGTTGTTGGGCAAACAATTTAATAAAGTTGTGAAGAGGATGGACAGACGCCCTAGGACAAATGCTCCGGACAACAGTCGCAGCATCTATAAAAATGTCAACAATCAGAGGAAACCTAGAACTGATGACAAAATCAATCAAAGCAAAGGGGTGCAATGCCATGAATGCGAAGGTTTTGGTCACATCAGAACTGAGTGTGCAACTTATTTGAAGAAACAAAAGAAGGTGATGACTGTGTCTTGGACTGATGAGGATGAATCAGAAGAAGAACCTGAAACTGCAAAACATGTGAATGCCTTGACTGGAGTGTGCACATCTGACAATGAATCTAGTGATGAAGAGGTAACATATGATGAATTGGCTGATTCTTACAAGGAGCTATATCTCAAAAGTGAGGAAGTTTGTAGAACTTTAGAAAAACAAAAAGGGACCATCACTCTCTTGCAAGCTGAGAAAGACAAACTTCTGAAAATAAACTCAGACCTCAATGATGAGATTATCTTACTTACTTCCAAGATTGGCAATATGAACAAGCAACTGCGGATGATGAACAAAGGTACTGATGCTTTGGACGAAATTCTGGAGATAGGACAGAAACCTGGAGATTCTAAAGGTATTGGGTTTGACTACAGTTCCTTGCCTCAGCAGAAATAACTACCAGTGAGACAGTTTGTGCCATCTGTTAATACTCATGATCATACTATGTCAAGACAGATGCCCCAGCATCAGGTGCGACAACAGGCATCAGGATATAGGCCCAGATCAAAAGGAAGGAATTATGGTTGGGTATGTCACTACTGTGGAAGAAAAGGACATATCAGACCTTTCTGTTTCAAATTATATGGTTACCCAGACAGGACCTATTCACCAAGACCTGATCCCACAGTAAAGATCACCAAGAAGCAGTGGAAGCAGAAAAATGATAACTTCACAAGCAAAACTATGGATCCTAGAAAAATAGAACCAGAAGCTGATGAGATTGCTCAAATTGCTCATACATCTCTGAGAGTGTCATCCAGAAATGATTGGTACTTTGACAGTGGATGTTCCAGACATATGACTGGTGATAAAAATTACTTGACTGATGTTAAGCCTTATGCTACAAGTTTTGTGACTTTTGGGGATGGAGCCAAAGGAGAAATAAAGGGTGTAGGAAATCTTGTGGAAGAGGGTCTACCCAAACTTGATAAGGTGCTTCTTGTGAAAGGATTAACTGCCAACTTAATTAGTATTAGTCAACTGTGTGATCAAGGAATGAAGGTCAACTTTACTAAGAGTGAATGCTTAGTTGCTAACAGTGAAGGGGACATCCTGATGAAAGGTGTTAGATCAAAGGACAATTGCTACTTGTGGGTTTCTCAAGATAAAGCAAAGTTATCTACTTGTCTAATAACCAAAGAAGATGAAGTTAAGCTATGGCACCAAAAGCTTGGACATCTGAATCTCAGAAGCATGAAGAAAGCTATTGCTGAAGGAGCCATCAGAGGTTTACCAAAGCTCCAAATTCAGGAAGGAAGTATATGTGGAGAATGCCAGATAGGAAAACAGACCAAGATGCCTCACCAGAAGCTGAGATGAAAGGTGTTAGATCAAAGGACAATTGCTACTTGTGGGTTTCTCAAGATAAAGCAAAGTTATCTACTTGTCTAATAACCAAAGAAGATGAAGTTAAGCTATGGCACCAAAAGCTTGGACATCTGAATCTCAGAAGCATGAAGAAAGCTATTGCTGAAGGAGCCATCAGAGGTTTACCAAAGCTCCAAATTCAGGAAGGAAGTATATGTGGAGAATGCCAGATAGGAAAACAGACCAAGATGCCTCACCAGAAGCTGCAACATCTGTCCACATCCAGAGTTCTTGAGCTATTGCACATGGACTTAATGGGACCTATGCAAGTCGAAAGCTTAGGTGGTAAGAAGTATGCTTTTGTTGTTGTTGATGATTTTTCTAGATATACTTGGATAAATTTCATTAAGGAGAAATCAGACACTTTTGAAAAATTCAAGGATCTTTGCTTACAACTTCAGAGAGAAAAGGATTGTGGAATTGTTAGAATCAGAAGTGACCATGGGAAGGAGTTTGAGAATGGTAAGTTCTCTGATTTCTGTATTTCTGAAGGAATATTTCATGAGTTCTCTGCACCCATTACTCCTCAACAAAATGGGATAGTTGAGAGAAAGAACAGGACTTTGCAAGAATCTGCTAGGGTTATGCTACATGCAAAGAAGCTGCCATTTTTCTTTTGGGCTGAAGCCATGAACACAGCCTGCTATATTCATAATAGAGTGACTTTGAGAAAAGGTACATCTACAACCTTGTACGAGCTATGGAAGGACAGGAAGCCAACAGTGAAGCATTTTCATGTGTTTGGTAGTAAGTGTTATATTCTAGCTGACAGGGAACCAAGAAGAAAGATGGATGCTAAAAGTGAAGAGGGAATCTTTCTAGGCTATTCTACAAACAGCAGAGCCTATAGAGTATACAACTCCAGAACCAAGACAGTGATGGAATCCATAAATGTTGTTGTAGATGATGAAGGAAATAATGCGATGCCAGATGATACTACATTTGACGCAGCATCTGACCTACAGGAAGCGAAGAAAGTAGATGAAGCAAGTGAT
This sequence comes from Medicago ruthenica, assembly GCA_018208015.1. NCBI lineage: Eukaryota > Viridiplantae > Streptophyta > Magnoliopsida > Fabales > Fabaceae > Medicago > Medicago ruthenica. Next base: position 86,693,374 of record CM031374.1, on the reverse strand, counting down.
AAGCAAGATTCTGAAGTAACTGGCCCAGAGAAGACTGCTCCCAACAAAGGACCATCTATCAGAGTTCAGAAAAATCATCCCATAGATCAAGTCATTGGCGATCCTAACCAAGGGATCACAACTAGAAGAAACTATGATGAGGTATCAAATTCTTGCTTTATATCTAAACTTGAACCAAAGAATGTTAAGGAAGCTCTAACTGATGAGTTCTGGATAAATGCTATGCAAGAAGAATTAACTCAGTTCAAGAGAAGTAATGTGTGGGACCTAGTTCCTAGACCAGATAATGTGAATGTCATAGGTACCAAGTGGGTTTATAAAAACAAGTCTGATGAAAATGGTACTATCACTAGAAACAAAGCTAGACTGGTTGCACAAGGATATTCTCAAATTGAAGGTGTAGACTTTGATGAGACTTTTGCTCCTGTAGCTAGGTTGGAATCTATTAGATTGTTACTTGGGATTGCATGCATACTAAAATTCAAGTTGTATCAGATGGATGTCAAGAGTGCCTTTCTCAATGGGTACTTAAATGAAGAGGTTTATGTGGAACAGCCTAAAGGCTTCATTGATCCTAGTTTTCCAAACCATGTGTACAAATTGAAGAAAGCTCTATATGGCCTGAAGCAAGCTCCTAGGGCTTGGTATGAGAGACTTGCTGAGTTTCTAATCAACCATGGCTATAGGAAGGGAGGAAATGACAAGACCCTGTTTGTGAAAGATGAAAATGGACAGCTGATGATTGCTCAAATATATGTAGATGACATAGTCTTTGGAGGAATGTCTGACCAGATGATAGAGCATTTTGTTCAGCAAATGCAATCTGAATTTGAGATGAGTCTTGTAGGTGAGCTAAAGTTCTTTCTTGGTCTTCAAGTGAAACAAATGGAAGATACTATATTTATCTCTCAAAGTAAGTATGCTAAAAATATAGTCAAGAAATTTGGGATGGAAAATGCTGCTCATAAAAGAACTCCTGCTCCCACACATGTAAAATTATCAAAGGATGAGAAAGGTGTGGATGTTGACCAAAGCATGTATAGGAGTATGATAGGAAGTCTTCTATATCTTACAGCAAGTAGGCCAGATATCACATTTGCAGTTGGAGTGTGTGCCAGGTACCAAGCTGAACCAAAAATAAGTCATCTGACTCAGGTAAAGAGAATTCTGAAGTATGTGAATGGTACTAGTGACTATGGTATGTTGTATTCTCATGGGGAAAGCACTGTGTTGTTTGGATATTGTGATGCTGACTGGGCTGGAAGTGCAGATGATAGAAAAAGTACCTCTGGTGGATGTTTCTTTCTAGGCAACAACCTTATATCCTGGTTCAGTAAGAAGCAAAATTGCATTTCTTTGTCTACAGCTGAAGCTGAGTACATAGCAGCTGGTAGTAGTTGTTCTCAATTGTTGTGGATGAGACAGATGCTGAGTGAATACAATGTCAAGACAGATGCTATGACATTATATTGTGACAATCTGAGTGCAATTAATATCTCCAAAAATCCTATTCAACATAGCAGGACCAAACACATTGACATTAGACATCATTTTATAAGGGATCTTGTTGAAGACAAAATTGTTACTCTTGAACATGTTCCAACTGAAGAGCAATTAGCAGATATTTTTACCAAAGCCCTTGATGCTAATCAATTTGAAAAATTAAGACGGAAGTTGGGGATATGCTTAGTTGAAGAATTGTAGCAATTAATGTGCAAGGGGCGTGCAGCTATTATTTTTTCCCTCGTCAACCGCTTATTGCACGTCACTCAAGGAGGTTATTACCAACTTGCCTTTTTCAAAACTCTTGCACGCTATCATCATTATCTTTGTCTTAACTTCTCTCAACCTCTCATCTCCTCTCTTACCGCGCACATCATCATTCAAAAATCGTCCATTTCTCATACCTTCACATTCAAAATCATCGCCATGGCTGATTCTACTTCTCAAGCTGCTGAAGCCGTCATCACTGATGCGCAACCCCTCACCACTATCCTCAGCGCTCCTACGAAGAAGCGTCGAACTAGGGCATCTGCATCACGAAGGAAGACACCTGCCAAATCTAGCAAAGCTACCTCCTCCACCGCTGTGAACACGAGGTCAAAATCGAAAGGTAACACTCCTACAACTCCCGCTGTTCAACGAGTAGGGCTTAGCATGGATGATTTGTACCTTAAGGACAATCCGTTTATATCTACTGTTGTTGAACCACATGCTGAACCTTCTGTCACCGAATCTGAGAATGTTGCTGTTGAAAGTACTGTAGCTATGCCCAAAACCCTAGGTTCTGATAATCCTAAGGTAGATGAAAAATTAGTTGGTGATTCTTCAAATTCTCCTATCGAGAAAGATGTTACTACTGGTTCTGGTGAAAAGAATGTTGTTGATACGGCCGTTTCTGAGACACCTGCTGATTCCCCTGCCACAACAAAGGATGCTGTGACAGATGCTCAAGCATCTTTGTCACAAGCTCATGAGGAGCCTGATGTGGTGGTTCCTAATATCTCTGGTTCTGTGAGTGTCCCTGAGAATGAGTCCTCAGAGTCTGAAGATGAAGGTACTGAGACTCAGGATGTTGTAGATAATACTGAGACTGCTATTTTAGACCGTGCTGACACTATTGCTGTTGAGGAAGCTGTGCCTGAAGAAAGACCTCAGGAAGAAACTGGTGCTATTGGTGTTGCTCGCAGGACTAGGAGCAAATCTGACAAAACTGCTACTCTTGTTAGTGAAGGAGAAAAGGATAGGAAGAAGAAAGCTGTTAATGCTGGGAAGAGGCCTGTGTATGGTCCCCCCAAGGCTGGGAGCAAGAAGGTAACTCAAAGTGGTCACAAGAAGAAGAGCCTCAAAAGAAAAGACCCTCCCTCTAGTGACTCTGAGTTTGAGGTTGCTGAGCTTGAAGCTGCCACATCTGGTGGGGCTTCCAGAAAAACAATGAAGGGTATGAAGATACCTCTAACTATTCCTCCTGCCCCTCTTGATAATGTTTCTTTTCACTTGGAAAATGGTTCTTCTAGGTGGAAGTTTATTTACCACAGAAGACTGGGTCTTGAAAGAAATCTTAAAGAAGATGTTTTCAAGTGTCAAAAGCTGGTTGATTTGTTGGAATTTGCTGGACTGATGAAGACTGTGAGAAATCTGGGTCCATGTTATGATAAGCTGGTCAGGGAATTTCTGGTGAATGTTTCTGATGAGTGTGATGACACAAGAAACCCTGAGTATAGGAAGGTTTTTGTTCGAGGTAAGTGTGTCAACTTCTCTCCTATGGTGGTCAACACATACCTAGAGAGATCTATTGAGGAGACCCCTGAGCTTGAGGTCACTGAGGACACCATCTGCAAGGCAATCACTGATAACAAGATTAGGCATTGGCCAAAGCATTTGTCTTCTGCTCAACTGTCTCCTATGTATGCTGCTTTGAATAGGATTTGTGCTCATAATTGGACTCCTACCACTCACTCAAATTCTGTTGCTTCTGGGTTGGCTAAGTTCATTTATGCTGTGGGGACCAAATCACCCTTTGATTATGGAGCCTACATCTATTATCAAGTTTTGGAACATGCCAAGTCTTTTGCTATTAAGTTTCCAATTGCTTTTCCTACCCTCCTGTGTGGAATTATTCTTCAGCAACACCCTGATATTTTGATAAGTAGTGATGAACCCTGCAAGAGGCCTGGTCCTATGGCTTTGGATTGCAGTTTGCTGTCTGAGACACATGATGCTGATGTAGCTGGTACTTCTGTCCGGACATCTGGTGTGCTCTCCAGAAAGCAAATGATTGCTGATCTTACTGAGACAAGTGTGGCTCTTGGAGCTAGGAAGGTAAAGATTGACAGGATAATTGCAGCTTTGAAGGCTGAAGCAGATGCTGAGGGTGAGCAGGATGAGGAAGAAGGAGGAGATAAGGTTGTTGCTTCTGCTGGTGACTCTGAAGATGCCTCTGATGATTCTGAGGATTTCTGATTTTCTTGTTTTGTTCTGAACCCTTTTGATGTATTTTTTTTGCTTTTTGCTGGTGACTGGGCTATGCCCTGAATTCTTCTGCACCTTGTGTGCTTCTGGTCTGTAATATGCACTCTCTGTGGTTTCTATGCACTCTTTATGGTTCTAGGCACTTTCTATGAGTATGCCCTATCTGTTGGTTGTCAGAATTTTTGGCTAAAAAGGGGGAGTAGAATTGATTTATGTCATTGATTTATGTCCTATCTGTTGCTTGTGTGCATGACTTGAAGTTTGAAGCTTATATTATGTATGGTTACATGTGTTGAGGGGGAGTGTAGTATATGTTGAGGGGGAGTACTGGTACATGCATGTTTTGAGGGGGAGCTATCTTAAGTTTTTTTTCTTGGTGTGTGGAAATTTATTTTTTCCTTATCTATGTGATTCCACTATATGAGAGTTTATTTCTCTCTAGTTGTTCCTATGAGGCTAGATGTTTGTGTCATCTGGTGCATACCTCTGATTCTTCTTGCAAGTCATCTTTGACTATTTTTCTCCCTTGGAAGTAATCTCAATACTTGCTACGATATTTTCTTTCCTTGTTGAAATTCTGGCAGTTCTGGTTCTGAACCAGTAAAACAGAGTATGAAAAATTGAAGTTCAGAAGCAGAAAATAAAGTGCAGAAAGATAAAGAACACAATGAGTTTGTTAACCCAGTTCGGTGCAAACTTCACCTACTCTGGGGGATACCAATCCAGGAAGGAAATCTACTAAAGGAATCAACCCAAAGACTCAGACACAGACCCCCCTGTTCCCAGCCTTAGCAATCAATCTCGACTTAGTCTAGACTTCTACTCAGGAACCCACCTAAGTATTAGAAAACTACTAACTTCCTAATTACTCAATCACAACCCAGTGATCAGTAACATTGAAACAAACAACTCAAAACAATGAAGACATTCTTCAAAACAAAAACTTCATTCGTGCTTAAAAGCTTTGAATGAATTACAACTCAAACAAACTAAACCAACTCAAAACATATGAGTGGTGTACAAAACAAAGCCTAAGCTTACACAGACAAAAACTCTAAAAACTCTAAACTCTGAATTCTGGTTTTTGACTCATGAAATTTCCAATAGCAAAGCCCTCTTTAAATAGTCTTCAGCAGCAACATAATTCTGAACACAATCTTCAAAGATATACTCCCAGAATTATTTTAGAAGCAAATAGAAGCTCACATAAAATTCACAAATATATTTTCCAAAGATTTCCTTGAAAATATATTCACAAATAATTGAATCAAATCTTCTTCAATTGATATGATTCTGAAATATGCAAAGGCTCAAAAAGGAAACATATATTTCTGAATTATATTTTGCAAAGATACTTTGAAAATATATTCATCAATAAACACGAAGCCAATCTTCAATAGATCTTCACATAAAATTATCATACTTCTGGAAACTTCAGCCATGATAAATCTTCAACAAATCTTCAAAGATATGATCTTAGAATTCTTTTAGAAGAAAATAGAAGCTCTCATATTATTCAGAAATATATTTTCCAAAAGATTACTTTGAAAATATATTTACGAATAACTGAAACAAATCTTCAGAACAAATCTTGCGCAAAGAATACTTCCTTCTAGAAATGAAGCTTTGGATAAATCTTCAATTAAATCTTCAAAAGATATTGTGAGAATTAACAAAATGAGATTTTTAGCTTCTGAAGACACAATGCTTGTATATTTGATTTTTGCAAAACATGTAGCCAACACTCAAATATCCAACAATCTCCCCCTTTGGCAAATTTTTGGCTAAAATCAAATTGAGCACAACAACAAGCAAATTCTTCAAACATCAAGGTACGCAACCATGAAGAACAAAACACAAATGTAGCAATAGAGTCAGCAGCGGATGAAATGCTATGTTAACACATAAAAACTCCCCCTGCAACATACAGCAGCAGTTTCTGAGGTACAACTTCTCCCCCTGAAACACACATTCAGGAACTCCCCCTGAAACACAACACTCAGGAACTCCACCTGAACAGCTCAGCTCCTGACAGATCAGCACACATACTTCTGAACAGATTAGCACACACATATTTCTCCCCCTTTTTAGCCAAACAAGTTTGACAAAACACCAGCAAACACAAGGAGCAAGAAACACAACACAGAACACAAAGAACCCAGCACAACACACTTGCAAACTAGAAACACTAAGGAAATCCAGAACATTCGTCACCCACTAGCCAGTCTTCAGACTCAGCATCAGAAGTTGCTTTGTCTTCATTAGACACAACACCAGATGCTACTCAGTTGATGTGTGCCTCAGGCACATTCAGAACCTTATTCCCAGCAAATTGTTTCTGAAGAACATCAATTCTCTTCTGAACACAGGACATGGTATCATGCTTAATAACATCTTCAGACTTACAAGGAACTAGTGCCTTCTGAACAGGAACAGGAACCAACACTTTACTCCAGACTTTGGATGGTCCAGCACCAGAACTCTTCTGTGCTACAGGAATGGGCTTGCTGTCAGCAGCAACAGTCTTTCCTTTCCCTTTGTTCAGCCTCTGAGCAACACTTGCACACTTTGGTCTCCATTCTTTCTTGATCTTGCTTTTGTTCACAGCTGGTTCCACTTTTCTGTGGTGAAAATGCTTGGGATATCCATGCAGCTTGTAACAAAAAGGTTTAATGTGTCCCTTTTTACCACAATGATGACATACCCAAGGATGAGTTCTCCTCTTGTCTTTAGATTCCTGAGATTTGTTCTTAGGTTTGCTCATTAGTGGAACATAAGTATCAGCAGCAGGTATGAACCTCTTAGCAGGATTTTGCTTTTTGATGTTCAGATTCTTATCAACAAATCCTATGCCATTTGGTTTTCCTTGATTCTGATTCTCCAAAATCTCTTCCAGCACATCAGTAGCAGAGTTCATCATTCTAACTTGCTTCTTCATCTGATCAAGTTGAGAATTCAGTTGGCTCACCTCATTTTTGAGATCAGTATTTTGTACCAATAGTTCACTTTTCTCAGTCTGAAGTTGACTGATGGTCTTCTTCTGATCTTCCATCAGCTTGCACACTTCTTTAAATTGACCCTGCACCTTCTTACAAAACTCAGCAGGATTTTTATAAGACAATTCTTCATCACTGCATTCAGACTCTGATGAAGTTTCAGACTTTGATGATTCTTCAGACTCTAACAGAGTTTCTGAACCCTTAACTATATCATCATACCAGAATTTACCAGTTAAAGCAGTGACAGGCTCCACTTCTCCTTCTGAGTCATCTTCATCAGACCAAGACACAACTAAACTTTTCTTCTGTTTCTTGAGGTAAGTAGGACATTCTGACTTGACATGACCATATCCTTCACATTCAAAGCACTGAACTCTCTTTGATTGATTGCTCTTCACATCAGTTCTTGTCTTCTGCTTCAGAAACTTCTTAAATTGTTTACTCAGCAACACAAGAGCTTCTGATGAGGTTTCATCATCCACACTTTTAGCATCTGCTACAAAAGCAACACCTTTCCCCTTCTTATCAGTCCTGCATATTTCAAAGTTTTGAAGAGACCCAATCAATTCCTCAACCTTCATGCTGGAGATGTCATGTGCTTCTTCAATTGCAGTCACCTTCATATCAAACCTCTTAGGTAGGGATCTTAGAATTTTCCTTACAAGCTTCTCATCTGATACTTTTTCTCCAAGTGATTCAAAAGAGTTTGCCATGTCCAGAATATTCATGTAAAAGCCTTGTATGTTCTCATCCTCCAGCATTCTGAGATTTTCAAATTTTGTGGTCAGAAGCTGAAGTCTGGACAGCTTTACCTTTGAAGTGCCTTCATGAGTAGTCTTGAGAATCTCCCAAGCATCCTTAGCCACAGTGCACTGCTTGATCATTCTGAACATATTTTTGTCCACTCCATTGAATATAGCATTCAAGGCTTTGGAATTTGCATGTGACAAAGCATCTTCATCATTGGTCCAATCTTCTTCTGGTTTCAACACATCTGTCTTCTTACCATCTTTGTCAGTCACAACAGGATGTTCCCAACCTTTCAGAACAACTTTCCAGGTCTTGTTATCCATAGATTTTAGGAAAGCACTCATACGAGATTTCCAATAATCATAGTTGGTCCCATCCAGCAAAGGTGGCCTGTTAACAAATCCTCCTTCTTTCTCCATAAAGCCAGAAAATATCTCCCTGGAGCTCACCCAAATACAGGCAGGGTGCCTGCTCTGATGCCAATTGAAATTCTGGCAGTTCTGGTTCTGAACCAGTAAAACAGAGTATGAAAAATTGAAGTTCAGAAGCAGAAAATAAAGTGCAGAAAGATAAAGAACACAATGAGTTTGTTAACCCAGTTCGGTGCAAACTTCACCTACTCTGGGGGATACCAATCCAGGAAGGAAATCTACTAAAGGAATCAACCCAAAGACTCAGACACAGACCCCCCTGTTCCCAGCCTTAGCAATCAATCTCGACTTAGTCTAGACTTCTACTCAGGAACCCACCTAAGTATTAGAAAACTACTAACTTCCTAATTACTCAATCACAACCCAGTGATCAGTAACATTGAAACAAACAACTCAAAACAATGAAGACATTCTTCAAAACAAAAACTTCATTCGTGCTTAAAAGCTTTGAATGAATTACAACTCAAACAAACTAAACCAACTCAAAACATATGAGTGGTGTACAAAACAAAGCCTAAGCTTACACAGACAAAAACTCTAAAAACTCTAAACTCTGAATTCTGGTTTTTGACTCATGAAATTTCCAATAGCAAAGCCCTCTTTAAATAGTCTTCAGCAGCAACATAATTCTGAACACAATCTTCAAAGATATACTCCCAGAATTATTTTAGAAGCAAATAGAAGCTCACATAAAATTCACAAATATATTTTCCAAAGATTTCCTTGAAAATATATTCACAAATAATTGAATCAAATCTTCTTCAATTGATATGATTCTGAAATATGCAAAGGCTCAAAAAGGAAACATATATTTCTGAATTATATTTTGCAAAGATACTTTGAAAATATATTCATCAATAAACACGAAGCCAATCTTCAATAGATCTTCACATAAAATTATCATACTTCTGGAAACTTCAGCCATGATAAATCTTCAACAAATCTTCAAAGATATGATCTTAGAATTCTTTTAGAAGAAAATAGAAGCTCTCATATTATTCAGAAATATATTTTCCAAAAGATTACTTTGAAAATATATTTACGAATAACTGAAACAAATCTTCAGAACAAATCTTGCGCAAAGAATACTTCCTTCTAGAAATGAAGCTTTGGATAAATCTTCAATTAAATCTTCAAAAGATATTGTGAGAATTAACAAAATGAGATTTTTAGCTTCTGAAGACACAATGCTTGTATATTTGATTTTTGCAAAACATGTAGCCAACACTCAAATATCCAACACTTGTTGTGTGCCTATGTTGACGTGAAGGAATCTTATTTGTGTATCTCCCAAAGAACTGGCTCTAGAGTGTTTTAGCCAAAATTGTGCCAAAGGGGGAGATTGTTGGTTTTTGTAGATTGGCTACATTTTGCAAAAAACATCTACTAGCCAGATGCTGGGACAGATGTGGTAGCATATGGAACAGCATTACGTGAGTTGTGTTTTCGCGCAAGCTAGCGCTTTATATTTGTGTTCGCAATCTTCCAAAGATTTGCCTGAAGATTTATTTTCCTCTAGCTTGCTGATCAAGGCGCGTGTATCTGATTAAAGATTTGCTTGAAGTTTTATTTGCCTTGCTATTTGTTCCACAAGATATCATTCTATATTTGGAAGCTTTTTATTATTTCTAGAAGATTGTTTCAGCTGGACCGGTCAATGTCCATGCTCTATTTCGAAGCCCAGACCAGTGGTATCTGAGTACTATATATTCGTGAAGGCAAACCCTAGTAGGGTAACTAAAAACCGTGTGTGTTAGCAAAGCGTGTGTTTAAGGTTTTTAGGGTTTCTTTGTTAATTGTGAGCCTTGCTTGTATCTCCCTGATTCAAGCTAAGGACTGAGTTTGTTTGAGTTGTAATTGTAAGCTACTCCTAAGCTTTTAAGTACGGAGTGAGTATGTGTCATTAGAGTGTGTTTCTCTTGGTGTGTTTTGCGTGTTTTATTACAATATTGTGTGTGTTGTTGGTAGGAATTGAGACGGGGTCTCATATCTAGGAGTTCCTAGATAGAGTTGCCACTGGTAGGGTCTAGGTGCAAAGTCAAGTAGTGTGTCTGCGTTGGTCTTTTCACTAGAACTATAATAGTGGAATCATTCCTGGATTGGTATCCCCCAGAGTAGGAGAGTTGCTCCGAACTGGGTTAACAAACTCACTGTGTACTTTATATTTCCGCTGTGTTCTTTTTAATTTGTGCCTTGTTACGCAGTGTTACGTTAATTGTAGTTCTGAGTAGACACGTGCTCGGACAGTTGTGCCAACATTGTGCACAGCATATTTCAGTCAGGTTGCCAGGAATTTCAGCAACCTACCATGTAACAGCTGCCAAATGAAATATTTAACTCGTTTCCAAATTCTCACCCAAACTGTGCTCATATCGCTTTCTTGGACCTCACTAAGCAGATGATATGCAACTGATACAGTGATACTGTATATTGACCAAAAGTATCACCTGGCCAGAACTGCAGATCAGAACCTGCATCTACAAATTCAAGTTTATGACAAGTAAAATAAATTACTGTAATTTCTTGGGTTTAAAAGGGTAAAAGAAATTATTGTATATTATTGACAAGTAACAAATTACTTTAAATTTTTATCATACTTGTACTTGCTGTGAGTACAATGTATCGAAACTAGGGTTCCTGTGCTCTGTTTAGGTCATGCCCTGGGAATGATCCCAAGGGTACTATTTGTAGCCTCTCTTGGGCCTACTCGGTCATGGTTTTGGGCCCAAATCGTAAAGGGCAAAAACCATGACTAGGGCGCCCTCGTAAGCTGCTGAGGGCGCTCGCAGAGGGTGCCCTTGGAGGGTGTCCAGCCTTATTCTAAGGGTTCACACCCTTGTCTTTAGGATCTCAAGTCTTAGATGGTGAGATCTACGGTCCACAGCCCAACAAGCACAAGTCTTGGTACAAGGCGAAGTGATTAAACTGTTTACGGGGGGATTTGCCTATGACCTTTTGCCTAGCAAGTGGGGCTTACCAGTCACGAAGCTATATGAAAAAAAAATTATGAGTACTAGCCCATCATGGATGCTTGCCCAATCATGGGTGCTCGCCCGCGATGAGTGCTAGCCCAACATGGATACTAACTCAACGTGGGTACCAGCCCAACACGGGGACTAGTCCAACCTGGGTACTAGCTCCACGTTTCTGTTAATGGTCGTTATTCCATCGAGAGTATGGGCGCTAGCCCAACGAGAGTATTCATATTAGCCCAACAAGCACGAGTTTTGATATAAGGCGAAGTGATTAATCTATGTGTAAAAACGACTCCTTTGAGTAGATTAGATCGCCGCGCCTGGTTGAGGACGCCTCTTAGTGGGATCCGACGGCTGACGTGAGGCAACCGTTCGCTCTCGCTGAAGTGTTCGCATCGCAACGGTTCTTGGAAATCGTGCCCACTTAAGTGACGTCATCTGCGCGTTTTCCCAGGCTTTGTACTTCGAACTGTATTCGGATCTACTTCTCATGTCCCCTGTTCAGTATTTGTCTTTTCACTTTCTTTCTCTTTTCTCACTTGAAAGCGTATACCCTTTACAAACCGTAAATAGTTCCGAGAATCATCGCGCTCTCCAAAACCAGATCATTCCTTTTCTCCTTGCCGCTTTCTTTCATACAAAAACAGGTAATCCCTTTTTGTTTTTGAATTCGTCCTTTGTACGTTAGCTCTTCGTTTTTGTATTTCGGGTTAGGATATGGTAGTTATCAGAGAGTGTGACAGGGAGGGCAACGTAATGTCTCCGGCCAATTCGGAGGAGAGGGATATGTTATTGAGAGAGGCAGTTAGACTTGCGAAACGATCGGATGGAACCACCGATTGGGTTGCTTTTGAAAATGCCTATTATGGCCATTCCGTTTTAGGAGAATTTTCGAGTGATTTGAGCGATAGTGAGGGGAAAGACGATAGTGGGAATTCATCTGATTGTATTATTCTTTCTGTTCGTCCAGGTCCCTCCCACATGAGAGAAACTCGATGTATGGCGTCTGCTAGTAGTTCGGGACAAGGGGATTTTGCTAACGAAATGATGCGCTCTGAGTCCATGTATATGGATCCTCAGCGAGTGGCGCTGTTCCGAAGCCAAACTAGTGTTTCTTCGACAGGATGCGAAAAAGACGTGATTCTTGAGCCCTGCCGCCCTGGTGAGAAAGTTTACTTACGGATGCCAAGGGGTATGGCTCATGAGTTCTTCTACATGTACGCGGCAGTCTTTGAAGATTTGGGCGTGAAGTATCCCTTCACGCCCTTCAAAGTAAGTGTCCTGAGGTGGTTAAATGTGGCGCCCTCGCAGCTTCAGCCCAACAGTTGGGCGTTCATCCGGGCCTTTGAGATCGCGTGCGAGGGTTTGGGCTTTGAACCCTCTGTTGGTTGCTTCTTTAGTTTTTACGGTACTAAGGGGGTAGACAAGTTGTCCTGGGTGTCTGTTGGAGCCCATCCTGGGAAACGGTTGTTTCCACCTTACGCTTCTCATTACAAGAATTGGAGACGAACCTTCCTTAGGGTGAGGGGAAGAGAGGATTGCGAGGACGCCGCAGTGCGCGTACAGAACGAATTAAAATTTCCCATCTGTTGGACGAGTTCTCCAGCTTCTATTACTGGGTTTGCTTACGAGCATCTGAGTGAGTATGAAAAAGATGTTGTTTCCTTCTTGGACAAGATGTAGCCCATGGATATCCGGGAGTTGTTGAATAGGGAGGGGAATGTTGATAGCTTAGAGACTTATTTGCGTGAGTTGATTTCGTAACCCTACTTGCTTGGCTTTCACGCCTTTTCCTTTACTAACTTGTGTATTGGCTTTGGTCTTTGGCTTGCAGAATCAATGGCGCCTCTGACAGCTGCGGAGAGGAAGAAGTATTTGGTCGAGATGAAGGCCAAGAAATCGGGCGGGGTTTCAAACGCCAGCGATCCTTCTGGGCTTATCCTTCGCAAGTCTAAAAGGAAAGCTGAGGTCATTCTTGATGCTCAACCTGAGTGCGACATTGACGCTGAAGTGGCGCAAGAGAGAGGTCGAGAGGAGAAGAAGAAGAAAGCGCCAGACAGGGAGGAGGGGGTGATGAAAGAGAGGAGGTCCAAGAAGGCGCATTCTCGTCCCGCCGCTGAATTTACTGGTCCCAGCCGGGAGGTCCAATCCTTTTGGGATAAAGATTTCGACTATGGAGCTTACGTGAGAGAAAAGATGGTTTGTAATCCTGATGATGTGAAAGCTGGGACACAGAACCCCGTTCCCTTTACGACGAGGGATATTGGTGTGAACTGTTTGCGGTCTATTATGCTCTTGATGGCCGTGGAGTGCAAATATGAAGAGTCGGTTCATAACGGAGAAACACTATTGGATAAGGTGAGGTCGCTGGAGAAGGAATTGCAAGAAGTCCAAGAGAGCAAGGAGAAGGAGGTCAGGGAGACTAAAGAGGCGATGAGGTCCGAGTGTGATGAACGTATCAGTGATCTGAAGATTGGTCATGACGCCGACTTAGCTGGGAAGGATGCAGTGATTATTCGGTTGAGGGATGAGGTTGCCTCAGGAGTTGAGAGAGAAGCGACGTTGAAGGCTGAGGTCTCGGAAGCCAAAGGAGAACTGGCCCTGTCCTTTGAGAATGGCTTTGATTGTGCAAAGGAACAGGTCGCCTTTCTTCATCCGGACGTTGACCTCTCGTCTCTGGATTCTTTCAAAATTGTTGTAGATGGCGCCCTGGTGGACGAACCATGATTCTTGTTGTAATTTTTAATTTTGCTTTGATCTTGAACTCTTTGAATTTGTAATGATGTATTATTTGTAATATGTTGCTTCGAATTTTTTCTTTTTAACGACGATGTTTCCTGGGCGGTAACTATTACTTGTCTATTTCGCGACTTGCTACAGATTGTCAAACCGTTTAAATTTCGGCGTTATTGCTTTGTTGGGGCATCTTTTTGCATGAACCCCTCTATTTCCGCAATGTTTTCTTTTTCGGCTCACGACGTCTTAGATCCCCTTTTTTAGGGTCAAGGAATTAGGTGGCGATCTCATTTTCTGCTCACGACGTGTTAGAGCCCTTTTTTAGGGTTAAGAAATTAGGTGGCGATCTCGTTTTTGGCTCACGACATCTTAGAGCCCTTTTTTAGGGTTAAGGAATTAGGTGGCGATCTCATTTTCGGCTCACGGCGTCTTAGAGCCCTTTTTTAGGGTTAAGGAATTAGGTGGCGATCTCATTTTCGGCTCACGACGTCTTAGAGCCCTTTTTTAGGCTTAAGGAATTAGGTGGCGATCTCATTTTCGGCTCACGACGTCTTAGAGCCCTTTTTTAGGGTTAAGGAATTAGGTGGCGATCTCTTTTTAAGCTCACGACGTCTTAGAGCCCTTTTTTAGGGTTAAGGAATTAGGTGGCGATCTCATTTTCGGCTCACGACGTCTTAGAGCCCTTTTTTAGGGTTAAGGAATTAGGTGGCGATCTCATTTTCGGCTCACGACGTCTTAGAGCCCTTTTTTAGGGTTAAGGAATTAGGTGGCGATCTCTTTTTAAGCTCACGACGTCTTAGAGCCCTGTCTTAGGGTTAAGGAATTAGGTGGCAACCCCTTTGGGGTTAACGGATCATATGGCGCGCCTTTTGCGAGTTGACGTTGTCTATCTTGTTCTGGTGATGTCTGTGATATTGGAGTCAAAGCAAAGATAAAAGTAAACGGAAATTGGTGCCTCATTAAAAACCCCAGCTTTCGCGGGGAAAAGAGTGCTCCCTTATTCCTCTTCATTAGTCGAAATCAAAATACAAAGAATTCTAAAAAAGAAAATACAAGCAAAATACAAGCTTTACAGCAATTTAGTCTTGTGTGGTTTGTTTGTAAAAATGATGAAATACTCAGCTGTAGTAATGGCGTAGGTTGACTGCATTCCAGGTTCGTGGTATCGTGTCTCCATTCAGCTCTTCTAGTTTGTATGCTCCGTGTGCCAGCTTTTCCCTGATTCGATACGGTCCTTCCCAGTTGGGTAGTAGCTTGCCAATTCGAGTGGGCGCGACGACCTGCCTTAAGACCAAATCTCCTTCTTTCATGTCCCTCGGGATTACTTTTGAATTGTATCGGCGGGCTGCTCTTTGTTTTGCGGCGAATTCCCGGATGTGGGCGGCCTCTCGTACCTCATCGATCATGTCTATTCCGCATAGCAAGCTTGTCTCATTAGCCTCTTCCAAGAAGTTTTCCCGACGCCATGTTGGCGTGTCAATTTCTACGGGCAGCATAGTGTCGGTGCCGTACACCATAGTGAACGGGGTTTCCTTGGTTGTGGAGTGAGGCGTCGTGTGATATGACCAGAGCACCTCATGTAACTGCTCAGCCCAAAGTCCCTTGGCGTCGTCGAGCTTCTTTTTAATGCCGTTCAAAATTACCTTGTTTGCAGATTCGGCCTGTCCGTTCGCTTGGGGGTGGATGACTGAGACAAACTTCGTTTGGATTCCGAGTTGGTTGCAGAAAGCTACCACCTTGGAGCTAGCGAACTGAGTCCCGTTGTCTGATACGATAACTTTGGGTAGCCCAAACATGCATATTATTTTCTTCCAGTAGAAACGTATTACTCTGTCCGCCGTTATTTTGGCGACCGCCTCGGCTTCAACCCACTTGGTAAAGTAATCCACTCCGACTATGAGGAACTTAAGTTGTCCGGGTGTCAATAGGAATGGGCCCACAATGTCCACTGCCCACTTGTGAAAAGGCCATGGGGAAAAGACCGAGGTGAGTTCGCAAGCAGGGGAGTGCTTCTTATCAGAGAATCTCTGACACTTGTCGCACTTTCTTACAAAGTCGGCGCTCTCCTGGATCATTGTTGGCCAATAGTAACCTGCTCTTAAGAGTTTTACGGCCAAGGATCGCCCGCCGATGTGGCTTCCGCATACTCCTTCGTGCACCTCTAAGAGGACGAGGTGGGTCTCGTTTTCACCTAGGCACCTGAGCAGAGGCGTTGCCTTGCCCCTCTTGTACAATTTGCCAGCGACCTTGCAATACTTCGAGGCCTTCTTTCGTATTTGTAGTTCTTCCTCCTCGCTTTTGGGATCAAACGCTCCTGTGAGATATTTGATAAGCGGCGTCATCCATCCCTCCTCTTCGTTCTCCACGGCGCCTACTTTTATGATCTCTGTGCTAGGGGTTGCCAGCACCTCTTGGATGACCGTTCTGTTGTTTCCCGGGCGTTTGGTGCTGGCAAGTTTAGATAAGAGATCTGCTCTTGAATTCTGCTCCCTTGGAACGTAGATTGCCTCGAAGAACTTGAAAGTGGAGGCTAAACTGTTGACTTTTGCTAAATATTTAATAAGTTGACTATCTTTTGCTTGGTATTCCCCGGTAATTTGACTCGTCACCAACTGGGAGTCACTCTTCGCTCTTAAGTTTTCAGCTCCCATCTCTTGTGCTAACTTCATGCCCGCTACCAGGGCTTCATACTCTGCCTGGTTGTTGCTCGCCTTGAACTCGAATCTCAGCGACTGTTCTATGATTAGGCCCCCTGGTCCTTCCAACACTATGCCGGCTCCACTGCCTTTGAGGTTTGATGATCCATCGACTGATAATAACCATACGAAGGGGGCGATTTCTTCCACCGGGGATGAAAATTCTACTAGGAAGTCGGCCAGAACCTGCGACTTTATGCTGCCTCTGGGAAGGTATTAAATGTCGTATTCGGATAATTCTACTGCCCAGGATACCATTCTTCCCGCGAGGTCTGGCTTTCCAAGCATTTGCTTGATGGGGTAATTGGATTTGACAACGACTTTGTGTCCTTGAAAATATGGTCGCAATTTCCTTGCTGTTGCTACCACTGCTAGAGCGAGGCGCTCTATTTTCTAGTATCTCAGTTCTGCTCCCTTGAATACTTTGCTCACGAAATACACTGGCTTTTCACCTTCGTCAGAATCTTGCACGAGGACGAAACTCATAGCGTTCTCTGATATAGACAGGTAGAGGAAAAGGACGGCGTCTGGACGATGTAAAACTGGCGGGCTGGAGAGAAACGTCATTATCTTTGCGAACGCCTCTTCGCACTCTTCGGTCCATTGAAAAAGTTCCTTCTTCTTTATTGAGGCAAAGAAAGAGAAAGCTTTATCGCCGGCACAAGATAAAAACCTGGAGAGTGCCGCGAGCCTACCTGTTAACTGTTGCACCTCCTTGATGCTAGAGGGGCTTCTCATGTTGATTATCGCTTGACACTTGTCATGGTTTGCTTCAATACCGCGCCTGGTCAGCATGAAGCCTAGGAATTTTCCTGCGTGAACCCCAAAAGAACATTTGGCTGGGTTAAGACGCATGTTATACGCTCGGACCTGATCGAAGATCTCTTCCAGGTCCTTTGAATGGCTTTTATCTTGTTTTGTTTTCACCACCAAGTCATCGATATAGACCTCCAAGTTCTTTCCGATTTGCTCTGCAAAGGCGGTGTCCATCAATCTCTGAAAGGTAGCGTCGACGTTCTTTAAGCCGAAAGGCATGACTTCGTAGTGGTAATTTTGGTGGTTGGTCATGAAAGCGGTTTTTGGGGCGTCGAGAGGATCCATCTTTATTTGATTGTAACCGGAGTATGCGTCCATGAAACTTAGGGTTTGGTATCCTGACGTGTTGTCGATAAGGTGGTCAATATTTGGGAGGGGATACGGGTCTTTTGGACAGGCGGTGTTCAGATCGGTGTAGTCGACGCACATGCGCCATTTTCCGTTAGCTTTCTTCACGAGGACGACGTTGGCCAGCCATGTAGGATACTTGATCTCACTTATGAAACGGGCGTCTCTTAATTTGGCAACTTCTTCATCTACTGCTTTCCTCCTCTCCTCGCCTAACTTTCTTTTACGTTGAGCGACCGGTTTCACTCCTGGGCGTAGAGCGAGGTGGTGGCATACGATGGCGGGGTCGATGCCGGGCATATCTGATGGTTGCCAGGCGAACAAGTCTAAGTTTTTTCTCAGAAGATCCACTAGACTTTGTTCTTCGGCGGGATCTAAAGAAGTCCCCACCTTGGTTGTTTGATGTGGTTTCGGACCTATTGTGACTTCCTTCAGATCTTCCGTGGGTTCAAGGCGCTCGTTCTGGAATTCTTCCCTTGGGTCTAAGTCGATTGCGTTAACTTGCAATGCTTCGCTGTGGTTACGAAGTTGTCAGATCTGTTGCTGTACTGCTTCTACCGCCTTTGGGTCCATGAACAACGACGGCGATGATGGTCGTTTTGGGTCGGTTATGAAGGTTTAAGGCTGGTGACTGAAGGTTAGCGGTTAGGGGCTAAAATGACAGAAGAGAGAATTGGCTTTTCAACAAAGAATGGGCTGGGTTGAACGTTTGGTTAGGGTTAGGGTTGAATTGCGGCGGATTCGGAAGTTTCAGGGTTGCTCCTCAGAAATACGGTGGATTCACGGTGTTCTGATGACTTTCAGGGGCCGTGGATCAACTACTTTTCTTTCGGAGACGGTGGCTAGGTCAGTTTTACCGTAGCCCCACGGTGGGCGCCAACTATACTTGCTGTAAGTACAATGTATCGAAACTAGGGTTTCTGTGCTCTGTTTAGGTCATGCCCTGGGAATGATCCCAAGGTTACTATTTGTAGCCTCTCTTGGGCCTACCCGGTCATGGTTTTGGGCCCAAATCATAAAGGGCCAAAACCATGACTAGGGCGCCCTCGTAAGCTGCTGAGGGCGCTCCCAGAGGGTGCCTTCGGAGGGTGTCCAGCCTTATTCTAAGGGTTCACACCCTTGTCTTTAGGATCTCAAGTCCTAGATGGTGAGATCTACGGTCCAATACTATACTTGAGGATTATAAAGTCTAGCTCAAGCCAACTTATTTATGCCTCAATCTACGATATGTTGTATCACTAGGTTTGTAGAGGATCCAAATATTCGTTTACTCAAAATAGAATTTTTAGTTTTCTTTTGTTACAATATATAGAATTTCTAGTTGTATTGTAACATGTCATTTAATTCGTTTACTCGAAAGATGAATTCAGTTGGGTTTGGATCTTAAATAATTGAATCGAATGCTGAAATTTAGATATAACCAGTCCATTCCCTCTTTAGACAATGTTGAGTATTTTGAAGTTGGCTGCATGTTTTGGTAAATTCAATGTGTTCAAGCAAAGCATCTCCATGTGTTAGAGAAGTCTTCAGAAGCAAGAAAGTGGATTTGAAGTGGTTCAGAAGCTGTTTTGGCCTTCAGACGCACTACAGTGCTTCAGACGCTGAAAGTCCTTCAGACGCACTACAGTGCTTCAGACGCACTATTCTTCCGTTGACCCGCGTTGACTTCTTCAGAAGCTGGGTTTTTGTGCATTCTTTCTGTGCGAATCTTTGTGAAATTTATCAAGGATTTATTATGGCTGAAGGTTTCTAGAAGACTGAATTAAATTGATGAAGATCTTATGAAAATTGGCTTCGTATTTATGTGTGTATAATTGTGCTGAAGAATCTTTACAAGATACAATGCAGAATTATTTGTTTCCTTATTGAGCCATTCTTATTTTAGAAACATATCAAATTCAGAAGATTGGATTCAGATTAATGCAGCTTGTTGAAGCCTATTTAAGGAGATTGCTGCTACCTGTTGAAGATTTACGAAATATAGAGTATTATTCAGAGTTTTGAGTCTTTGTGTTTTAAACCTTAGGTTTTATTTGTACACCACTCAACTGAGTTGGTTTAGAGTTTTATTGAGTTGTAATTCATTCTAAGCCTTTAGGTACGAATGATGGTGTCTTTGTTATTTTGAAGTGTTTCTTCAAAACTGGTTAATTTTTCAGAAGTTATTTAGTAACTAGGTTGTTACTTGGTTAGTGTTGAGTATTTTGGTGTTGGCTGCATTGTTTGGCAAAACCAAAGTATTGAATAGAAGCATCTTCATATTTGAAACATTTCTTCAGTTGCAAGTTTTGTGTTTTGAAGCCATTCAGAAGCAGAAAATATCATCAGAAGCTGAATGCACTGTAGCAGTTCAGAAGCTGATTTCAGGTTCTGAAGCCAGCGTTGACTTTTGTTGACCACATCAGAAGCTGGGTTTTCAGATTAATTGTTGCGCGTATCTTGGGAGATTTAGCAAGGAATTATCTTTGTATAAGTGCTTCTAGAATGCTGAATTATTTGGAGAAGATTTTATTGAAGATTTGGTTCAAAGATATGAAAATCGTATTTTCTGTTTTAAATCTTTCAAAGATACAAAACAGTTTTATTTGTTACTTGATTGGACCAATCTTATTTCAGTAACAAATCAATTCAGAAGATTAGTTTTATTTTGCAAGACTGAAGGCTATATAAAGAGGAGGGCTGCTGCTATTCAAGAGAACAAGAAATTAGAGAGAAAAATTCAGAGAAAAGAGTCTTAGAGTTTTTAAGCTTTTAGCTTTATTGTGCACCACTCTGTTAGAGTTGGTTTAGGTGTTTTGATTGAGTTGTAATCACTCTAAGCCTGTAGGTACGAGTGAAGTCAGATGTATTGAAGTTGTTCTTCAAAACAGAGTAGTTTTTGTTAAGGGATTCAGTAACAGGTTTGTTACTTGATTAGGAAGTTAGTGGTCTCTAATACTCAACGTGTTGGGTAGAATTCAAGACTAGGAGGAAGTTAATTGCTTAGGCTGGGAACTGGGAGTCAGTGTCTTGAGTCATAAGGATTAATTCCTATAGTGGAATTCCTTCCTGGATTGGTATCCCCCAGAGTAGGAGGTGTTTACTCCGAACTGGGTTAACAAACCTCTGTGCCTTTTTTTACTTTCCTGCACTTTAATCTGCTGCTTGTGTGTGTTTGTGTTTGTGCTCTGTTTTAAGCAATTTAGTGTGTCCTGCATATTGTTCAGAACCTGTTGGTTCAGAACCTGGTTACTCTGTCACATTGCCTGGCCAGAATTTCAATTGGCATCAGAGCAGGCACCCTGCCTGTATTTTGGGTGAGATCCAGAGGGATTAATTACTGGTAAGCATGGATAGAGAAGGAGGCTATGTCAATAGACCACCCCTACTAGATGGCACAAACTATGAGTATTGGAAGTCAAGGATGTGTGCTTTTCTAAAGTCTATTGACAGCAGGACTTGGAAAGCTGTGATAAAAGGCTGGGATCATCCTGTGTATACAGACAAAGATGGTAATAAGACTGAAATTTTGAAGCCTGAGGAGGAATGGACCAAAGCTGAAGATGATCTGTCACTAGGAAATTCAAAAGCTTTGAATGCTATCTTTAATGGTGTTGATCAGAACATGTTCAGACTCATCAAACAATGTACTGTGGCTAAGGATGCGTGGGAAATTCTGAAGACCACTCATGAAGGAACTTCTAAGGTAAAGATGTCCAGATTGCAGCTGCTGACCACCAAATTTGAGAACCTGAAGATGAAGGAAGATGAATCCATTCAGGATTTTTACATGAATGTGCTGGATATGGCAAATTCATTTGACTCTCTTGGTGAAAAGATGTCTGATGAGAAGTTAGTCAGAAAAATCCTCAGGTCCCTGCCCAGAAGGTTTGACATGAAGGTTACAGCAATTGAGGAGGCTCATGATATTTCTGCTATGAAGGTTGAAGAGCTCATTGGTTCTTTGTTAAATTTTGAGACTGCTTTCTGCAAACAGCCTGATAAGAAAGGGAAAGGTATAGCTTTTTCTGTGAATGCTGAAGCTGATGATCAACAAGAGTCTGAGGAGGATGACTTATCAGAAGCTCTAGTATTGCTGGGAAAACAATTCAACAAGATTCTGAAGAATGTTAACAGAAAAGCCAGAGGCAAAGGTCAGAATTTTAGATTCAATAACAAGAAGCAACAAACTGATGAGAAGAAGACCAAGTCTGAGGAGAAAAGCAACCAAGCCAAAGGTGTGCAGTGCTATGAGTGTGAGGGCTATGGGCATATCAAATCTGAATGTCCTACTTTTCTTAAGAAGCAGAAGAAGAGCCTAGCTATTTCATGGTCTGATGATGGTTCTGAAGATGATGATGTTAGTAAATCTGATATGTGTGATACTGGTCTGGTAGTGAGGTCAGGAGCTATCTTGAAGAAGGAAGCTGTTTTAGAGTCTGAGACTTTTTCAGAATCTGACTCAGAGTCTGAAGCCTCATCTGTGTCTGAAGCTGCTAAAACCTCATATGATGAACTAGCTGATAACTACAAGAAGCTGTATACCAGAAGTGCTGAGGTCTGCAAACAAGTTTTGGATCAGAAGGAGACTATTCTACAACTGGAGGCTGAAAAAGGTGAACTGTTAGTACAGAATTCAGATTTAAAAGAAGAAGTGAACCAACTGAACTCCCAACTTGATCAAATGAAGAAGCAAGTGAAGATG
Source organism: Medicago ruthenica (assembly GCA_018208015.1). NCBI lineage: Eukaryota > Viridiplantae > Streptophyta > Magnoliopsida > Fabales > Fabaceae > Medicago > Medicago ruthenica. The sequence goes on along the minus strand of CM031374.1, from coordinate 86,670,967 downwards.
TTGAACTCTGCTACTGATAAGTTGGAGGACATTTTGGGGAATCAGCAACAAGGAAAAACTGGTTTAGGCTTTGTAGATCAGACTCAGATTCCTAAACAGATGAGTTTTGTTCCTGCTACTCAAACTCATGACTCTATGGTTGGAACATCAAAGAGGAGACCTCAGAAACAAGCTCAGATGCCAGCTCAGAAGCAAGCTCAGAAGAGACCTCAGATGCAAGGTCAGAAGTATGTTCAGATGCTACCTCAGAAGCAACCCCAGAAATCTTTCAGAAACAGAAGGAGGAGGAATCATCCATGGGTCTGTCATCATTGTGGAAAGAAAGGGCATATCAAACCATTCTGCTTCAAACTTTATGGCTATCCTGAGCATTTTCAGTATAGAAGAGTGCAACCAGCTGCTGTCAGACAGAATGTTCAGAAGGTGTGGAAGCCCAAAGTTCAGAATGTAGGCCTGATTGCTCATACTTCACTGAGAGCCACCTCAAAAGAAGACTGGTATTTTGATAGTGGGTGTTCAAGGCACATGACTGGTGTGAAGAAGCTGCTGAGCAATATCAGATCATACTCCAGAAGCTATGTAACATTTGGAGATGGTGTAAAAGGTCAGATTCTGGGTATTGGTGATTTGAACAGAGAAGGGTTGCCCAGACTTAATGATGTGCTACTGGTGGAAGGATTAACTTCAAATCTGATCAGCATTAGCCAACTTTGTGATCAAGACTTAAAGGTTAATTTCAACAAGCAAGAGTGCATTGTTACTGATCAGAAAGGTAAGATTCAGATGAGGGGCTGCAGATCCAAAGACAACTGCTATTTATGGGTTTCTGAAGAAGAAAGAAGTCTGACTTCTTGTCTTATGAGCTCAGAAGAAGAAGTCAAACTCTGGCACCAGAAACTGGGACATTTGCACTTGAAAGGCATGAAGAAAATCCTAAGTACTGAAGCTATCAGAGGTGTACCAAATCTGAAGATCAATGAGGACAGTGTTTGTGGTGATTGTCAGATTGGTAAACAAACAAGAAAGTCTCATCCCAGATTAGTTCACCAGGTAACTACTAAAGTACTAGAACTTGTTCATATGGATTTGATGGGGCCTATGCAAGTAGAGAGTATTGGAGGAAAGAGGTATGCGTTTGTAATGGTAGATGACTACTCAAGATTCACATGGATCAACTTTGTTAGAGAGAAGTCTGATACTTTTGAAGTGTTTAAAGACTTATGTACTCAATTACAAAGAGAGAAGGACTGTGGGATTGTCAGAATCAGAAGTGATCATGGCAAAGAATTTGAAAACAAGAGCTTCTCAGAATTCTGTGCCTCTGAAGGTATAAAGCATGAGTTCTCTGCACCTATCACACCTCAGCAAAATGGTGTAGTTGAGAGGAAGAATAGGACATTAGCAGAATGTGCAAGAGTTATGCTGCATGCAAAGAAGCTGCCATATATGTTCTGGGCTGAAGCAATGAATACTGCCTGTTATATTCATAACAGAGTTACTTTGAAGAAGGGAACCACTTGTACTTTGTATGAATTGTGGAAAGGGAGAAAGCCAACTGTGAAATATTTCCATGTTTTTGGGAGCAGATGCTACATTTTGGCTGACAGAGAGAATAGAAGAAAACTGGATCCTAAGTCTGATGAGGGCATATTCCTGGGTTATTCAGTAAACAGCAGAGCTTATAGGGTGTTTAATTCAAGAACTAAAGTTGTGATGGAGTCCATTAATGTGGTAATTGATGATCTAACTGCTGAGAAAGATAGAAGTGAGTCTGAAGTTGTTCCAGAGTCTGAACCATCAGAAGAACAAACTTCAGAAGCTGAAATTCATCCAGAGTCTGAAGAAGCAGATGTACATCCAGAACATAATTCTACCAATAAAGGGCCATCTATTAGAATTCAGAAGGATCATCCTAAGGAGCTTATCATTGGGAGTTTGGATCAAGGGGTCAGAACCAGGAGATCAGAACCAGCTGCTACTGATTCATGTTTTGTGTCTAAGTTTGAACCCAAAAATGTGAAAGAAGCCCTGACTGATGAATTTTGGATTGAAGCAATGCAAGATGAGTTGAATCAATTCAAAAGGAGTGAAGTGTGGGATCTGGTTCCAAGACCTGAAGGGTTGAATGTGATTGGCACTAAGTGGATATTCAAGAATAAAACAGATGAAAGTGGTACTGTAGTCAGAAACAAGGCAAGGTTGGTTGCTCAGGGTTATACTCAAGTAGAGGGATTGGATTTTGATGAGACCTTTGCACCTGTGGCCAGACTAGAGTCCATAAGACTACTGTTGGGTGTATCCTGCATCCTCAAGTTCAAATTATTCCAGATGGATGTGAAGAGTGCATTTCTGAATGGATATTTGCAAGAAGAGGTATATGTTGAACAACCTAAGGGTTTTGTGGATCCTAAGTTTCCAGAACATGTGTACAAGTTAAAGAAGGCTTTATATGGATTGAAGCAAGCACCAAGGGCATGGTATGACAGGCTGACTCAGTTTCTTGTGGCTCAAGGTTACAGAAAAGGAGGTTCTGATAAGACGTTGTTTGTGAAAGATGAAAATGGGAGTCTGATGATTGCTCAGATTTATGTGGATGATATAGTGTTTGGAGGGATGTCTCAGAAGATGGTAAAATTGTTTGTTCAGCAGATGCAGTCAGAATTTGAAATGAGCTTAGTTGGTGAACTGACATACTTTCTTGGGCTACAAGTCAAGCAAATGGAAGATACAATCTTCATTTCTCAAAGTAAGTATGCCAAGAACATAGTGAAGAAGTTTGGAATGGAATCAGCTGCTCTTAAGAGGACACCAGCTGCTACTCATCTGAAGCTAACCAAAGATGAACATGGAATATCAGTTGATCAAACTCAGTACAGAAGCATGATTGGGAGCTTATTGTATTTAACTGCAAGCAGACCTGATATCACTTATGCTGTTGGAGTATGTGCAAGATATCAAGCTAATCCTAAAGTGAGTCATCTGACACAAGTGAAGAGAATTCTGAAGTATGTGAATAGCACAAGTGACTATGGAATCATGTACTCACACAGTTCAAATTCTGAATTGATGGGATTTTGTGATGCTGACTGGGCTGGAAGTGCTGATGACAGGAAGAGCACCTCAGGAGGTTGTTTCTTTTTGGGAAATAACTTAATTTCATGGTTTAGCAAGAAACAAAACTGTGTGTCATTGTCAACTGCTGAGGCTGAGTATATTGCTGCTGGAAGTAGTTGCTCACAATTGGTTTGGATGAAACAGATGCTGGAGGAGTACAACATGAAACAAGGAACCATGACCTTATTTTGTGACAATTTGAGTGCCATCAACATCTCTAAGAATCCAATTCAGCACAGTAGAACCAAACACATAGACATCAGGCACCATTTTATCAGAAACCTTGTGGAGGATAAAGTTATTCAACTGGAGCATGTAGCTACTGAAGAACAAGTTGCTGACATTTTCACAAAGGCCTTGGATGCTAAGCAGTTTGAGAACTTAAGGAGCAAGTTAGGTGTGTGCTTATATGAAGAATTCTAGCAATTAAAGCAAACTGGATGTGAGGAAGGTAGAGTACCTGCCAGCTTTGTTAGTGCTAAGTGTGATGCTGTCTCTGATACTAAGTCTGAAGTTCAAACTGGGACAGTAGTTGAAGATGTTTGTGCAGTTTCCCTTTCCTATTTGAAGACTATGATTTGTCAGAATTTTATGGCTAAAAAGGGGGAGAAAATCTTATGCAATGTGTTGGCCTTGTTGGCTCTGATACCACGAATTAGAAGATGTATTGCTCTGATATGTGTGCCATTAATTCAAAAGGTGACTAGTTTTGTTCTGATACCAAGCAAGATATGTCCAGATATGATCAAGGGGGAATATGTGTCTCAGGGGGAGTACAAGATTGTTATGATCCTGAGTGTCTCTGTGATCCTGAAGTGTGCTTCTGATATGCTCTGATACCTTGTTTCTCTGTAGTTCAGTAGTAAGGGGGAGTTTGTGTGAGAAGCTGAGTTGCAGGGGGAGTGTTGTGGAGATTCAGGAGTAAGGGGGAGTGTTTGTGATGATCAAGAGTTGATCAGTAGCTCTGATACCTTGGAGTAGCTCTGATACCATGGTTGTGATCAGAAGTTGATCAGTACTTGGTTATGTGTGCTTCAGTAGCTGTTATGTTTTGTAGAACTGAAGCTGGTTTGTGTTTTTCATAGCTGTGTCCGCTGCTTATGTTTATGCTATGATATATTATTGTGGAGTTCTTCATTGCTGAGTTGATTATAAGGGAGATTGAAGAACTTGGATGGTTTTAGCCAAAAATTTGCCAAAGGGGGAGATTGTTGAGTATTTTGGTGTTGGCTGCATTGTTTGGCAAAACCAAAGTATTGAATAGAAGCATCTTCATATTTGAAACATTTCTTCAGTTGCAAGTTTTGTGTTTTGAAGCCATTCAGAAGCAGAAAATATCATCAGAAGCTGAATGCACTGTAGCAGTTCAGAAGCTGATTTCAGGTTCTGAAGCCAGCGTTGACTTTTGTTGACCACATCAGAAGCTGGGTTTTCAGATTAATTGTTGCGCGTATCTTGGGAGATTTAGCAAGGAATTATCTTTGTATAAGTGCTTCTAGAATGCTGAATTATTTGGAGAAGATTTTATTGAAGATTTGGTTCAAAGATATGAAAATCGTATTTTCTGTTTTAAATCTTTCAAAGATACAAAACAGTTTTATTTGTTACTTGATTGGACCAATCTTATTTCAGTAACAAATCAATTCAGAAGATTAGTTTTATTTTGCAAGACTGAAGGCTATATAAAGAGGAGGGCTGCTGCTATTCAAGAGAACAAGAAATTAGAGAGAAAAATTCAGAGAAAAGAGTCTTAGAGTTTTTAAGCTTTTAGCTTTATTGTGCACCACTCTGTTAGAGTTGGTTTAGGTGTTTTGATTGAGTTGTAATCACTCTAAGCCTGTAGGTACGAGTGAAGTCAGATGTATTGAAGTTGTTCTTCAAAACAGAGTAGTTTTTGTTAAGGGATTCAGTAACAGGTTTGTTACTTGATTAGGAAGTTAGTGGTCTCTAATACTCAACGTGTTGGGTAGAATTCAAGACTAGGAGGAAGTTAATTGCTTAGGCTGGGAACTGGGAGTCAGTGTCTTGAGTCATAAGGATTAATTCCTATAGTGGAATTCCTTCCTGGATTGGTATCCCCCAGAGTAGGAGGTGTTTACTCCGAACTGGGTTAACAAACCTCTGTGCCTTTTTTTACTTTCCTGCACTTTAATCTGCTGCTTGTGTGTGTTTGTGTTTGTGCTCTGTTTTAAGCAATTTAGTGTGTCCTGCATATTGTTCAGAACCTGTTGGTTCAGAACCTGGTTACTCTGTCACATTGCCTGGCCAGAATTTCAGTTAGGAAGTAAGAAGGGGGTTTCTTATACTCAAGGTGTTGGGTAGAAATCACAACTATAGGAGATTAAGTCAGAAGACTAGGAACAGGGGGTCTGTGTCTTGAGTCTTAGGATTAATTCCAATAGTGGATTTCCTTCCTGGATTGGTATCCTCCAAACGTAGGTGGCATTTGCACCGAACTGGGTTAACAAATATCTGTGCCTTTTTACTTTTCTGCACCTTTAATTTGCTGCTTCTGAACCTGATTAATCGTGCTCTGTTTTACTTTGTTTGTGCTCTGTTTTGCGTATCCTGATAAGTTCCAGCCAGAATTTCAATTGGCATCAGAGCAGGCACCCTGCCTGTGATTGGGTGAGCTCCAGGGAAGTGTTTTCTGGCAAGCATGGACAGAGAGGGAGGTTATGTCAACAGACCACCATTGCTGGATGGCACGAATTATGAATACTGGAAGTCCATAATGTGTGCATTCCTGAAAACCATTGACAGCAGAACTTGGAAAGCTTTGCTAAAAGTTTGGGATCATCCAGTTGTTTTAGACAAAGATGGGAACAAGACTGAGGTGCTGAAACCAGAAGAAGAGTGGACTAAAGCTGAAGATGATCTGGCTCTTGGAAACTCCAAAGCCTTAAATGCCCTATTCAATGGTGTTGATATGAACATGTTCAGATTGATCAAACAGTGTACCATTGCAAAGGATGCTTGGGAAATTTTGAAAACCACTCATGAAGGAACCTCTAAGGTTAAGATGTCCAGACTCCAGCTACTCACCACTAAGTTTGAGAATTTGAAGATGATGGAGGATGAAAATATTCAGGATTTCTACATGAATGTGCTGGATATGGCAAATTCCTTTGAGTCTCTTGAGGAGAAGATGTCAGATGAGAAAATAGTGAGAAAAATTCTCAGGTCACTTCCCATAAGGTTTGACATGAAGGTAACAGCTATAGAAGAAGCTCATGACATCACCACTATGAAGGTTGAGGAGCTGATTGGGTCTCTGCTGAATTTTGAGACTGCTTTTTGTAAACAGCCTGAGAAGAAAGGGAAAGGAGTAGCATTTGCAGTCAATTCTGAAGCTGATGATCAACAAGTGTCTGATGAGGATGATGGTGATTTATCAGAAGCTTTAGTGTTGCTGGGAAGGCAGTTCAATAAAATTTTGAAGCATGTTGACAGGAAATCCAAAACCAAAGGTCAGAACTTCAGATTCAACAACAAGAAGCAACAAACTGATGTTAAGAAGACCAAGTCTGAGGAGAAAAGTAATCAAGCTAAAGGTGTGCAGTGCTTTGAGTGTGAGAGTTATGGACATATCAAATCAGAATGTCCTACTCTTCTTAAGAAGCAGAAGAAGAGCCTAGTTGTTTCATGGTCTGATGATGATTCTAAAGAAGATGCTGCAAGTGAATCTGCTAAGTGTGATACAAGTCTGATGGTAAAGTTAATATCTCAGAAGTCAGTAGCTAATTCAAAGACTGAAGCAGTCTTAGAGTCTGAGACATTTTCAGAGTCTGACTCAGAGTCTGAAGCTTCATCTGTGTCTGAAGTCAGAGTTGCAAAATCCTCATATGATGAACTGGCTGACAACTACAGAAAGCTATACACCAGAAGTGCAGAAGTTTGCAAGCAAGTTCTGGATCAGAAGGAGACAATATGTCAACTGGAGGCTGAGAAAGGTGAACTTTTGGTGCAAAATTCAGAACTGAAAGAAGAAGTTAGCCAACTAAACTCCCAGCTTGAGAATATGAAAAAGCAGGTCAGAATGATGAATACTGCTACTGATATGCTGCATGAGATTCTAGAGAATTAGAAACAAGGAAAACAAGTTGGTTTAGGTTTTGTTGATCAGACTTAGAACCCCAAACAGAAGATTTCTGCTAAAAGGTTTGTTCCTGCTACTCAAACTTATAATCCTATGATTGGGACATCCAAGATGAAAGCTCAGAAGCAATCTCAGAAGCAACCTCAGATGCTACCTCAGAAGCAACCCCAGAAGTTTAACAGAAACAAGAGAAGAAATCATCCCTGGATCTGTCATCATTGTGGAAAGAAGGGGAATATTAAACCTTTTTGCTTTAAGTTATATAGCTATCCTGAACATTTTCAGTATAGAAGAGTGGAACCAGCTGCTATCAGAAACAATGTTCAGAAGGTGTGGAAGCCCAAAGTCAAGAATGTTGGCCTCATAGCTCATACATCATTGAGAGCCACCTCTAAAGAAGACTGGTACTTTGATAGTGGGTGTTCAACACACATGACTGGTGTGAAGAAGTTGCTGAGTAATGTAAAACCTTATTCCAGAAGCTATGTGACATTTGGTGATGGAGCAAAAGGTGAGATTCTAGGTATTGGTGACTTAATCAGTGAAGGTTTGCCTAGACTTAATGATGTGCTGTTGGTGAATGGATTAACTTCTAATCTGATCAGTATTAGCCAGCTTTCTGATCAAGACTTGAAGGTGAATTTCAACAAAGAAGAATGTGTGGTAACTGATCAAGAAAGTAAGGTTCTGATGAGGGGATGCAGATCTAAAGATAACTGTTATTTATGGGTGTCTGAAGAAGAAAGAAGCCTGACTACCTGTCTCATGAGTTCAGAAGAAGAAGTCAGACTCTGGCACCAGAAACTGGGTCATCTGCATCTGAAAGGCATGAAGAAAATCCTGAGTACTGAAGCTATCAGAGGTTTACCTAATCTGAAGATCAATGAGGACAGTGTTTGTGGTGATTGTCAAATTGGAAACAAACAAGAAAGTCTCATCCCAGATTAGTACACCAGGTAACTACTAAAGTACTAGAACTGTTACATATGGATTTAATGGGGCCTATGCAAGTTGAGAGTATTGGAGGTAAAAGATATGCTTTTGTAATGGTTGATGACTATTCAAGATTCACATGGGTCAGTTTTGTGGGAGAAAAATCAGAGACATTTGAAGTATTTAAAGAATTGTGCATTCAGTTACAAAGAGAGAATGACTATGGCATTATCAGAATCAGAAGTAATCATGGCAAGGAATTTGAAAACAAGAGATTTTCTGAGTTCTGTGCCTCTGAAGGAATTAAACATGAGTTTTCTGCACCTATAACACCTCAGCAAAATGGTGTAGTTGAGAGGAAGAATAGGACATTAGCAGAATCTGCAAGAGTCATGCTACATGCTAAGAAGCTACCTTACATGTTCTGGGCTGAAGCAATGAACACAGCATGTTACATACACAATAGAGTTACTTTGAAGAAGGGAACAACATCTACTTTATATGAACTATGGAAAGGAAGGAAGCCTACAGTCAAATATTTTCATGTTTTTGGGAGCAGATGCTATATTTTGGTTGATAGAGAAAATAGAAGAAAGCTGGATCCTAAGTCTGATGAAGGTATTTTTCTGGGTTATTCAGTGAACAGCAGAGCTTATAGGTTGTTTAATTCTAGAACCAAGGTTGTGATGGAGTCCATTAATGTTGTGATTGATGATCTGTCTGCTGAGAAAGATAGAGATGAGTCTGAAGTAGTTCCAGAGTCTGAAACATCAGAAGAACAACTGTCAGAAGCAGAAAATCAACTAGAGTCTGAAGAAGCAGAAATTCATCCAGATCAAGTTTCTACTGGTAAAGGACCATCAATTAGAGTTCAGAAGGATCATCCTAGAGATTTAATCATTGGAAGCTTAGATCAAGGGGTCAGAACCAGAAGTTCAGAGTCTGTTGCTACTGATTCATGCTTTGTGTCAAAATTTGAACCCAAAAATGTGAAAGAAGCCCTAACTGATGAATTTTGGATTGAAGCCATGCAAGATGAGTTGAATCAATTCAAAAGAAGTGAAGTGTGGGATCTTGTTCCAAGACCTGAAGGTTTAAATGTGATTGGCACTAAGTGGATTTACAAGAACAAAACAGATGAAAATGGTACTGTGGTCAGAAACAAGGCAAGGTTATTTGCTCAAGGTTATACTCAAGTAGAGGGACTTGATTTTGATGAAACCTTTGCACCTGTGGCCAGATTAGAGTCCATTAGATTACTGTTGGGAGTATCTTGCATTCTCAAGTTCAAACTGTTCCAGATGGATGTGAATAGTGCATTTCTGAATGGTTATCTGCAAGAAGAAGTCTATGTTGAACAGCCTAAAGGGTTTGTGGATCCTAAGTTTCCAGATCATGTTTACAAGTTAAAGAAGGCTTTGTATGGATTGAAGCAAGCACCTAGAGCATGGTATGAAAGGCTTACTCAATTTCTTGTGACTCAAGGATACAGAAAAGGAGGTTCTGACAAGACATTGTTTGTGAAAGATGAAGATGGAATTCTGATGATTGCTCAAATCTATGTTGATGACATAGTGTTTGGTGGGATGCCAAAGAAAATGGTTCAGTTGTTTGTTCAGCAGATGCAATCTGAGTTTGAAATGAGTCTAGTTGGTGAACTTACATATTTTCTTGGACTGCAAGTCAAGCAAATGGAAGATACAATTTTCATTTCTCAGAGTAAATATGCCAAGAATATTGTGAAGAAATTTGGAATGGAGACTGCCAGCCATAAGAGAACACCTGCTGCTACTCATATGAAATTAACTAAAGATGAACAAGGAGTTTCAGTTGATCAAAGTCAGTACAGAAGTATGATTGGGAGTTTACTGTACTTAACTGCAAGCAGACCAAATATTACTTTTGCTGTTGGAGTGTGTGCAAGATATCAAGTTGATCCTAAGATGAGTCATTTAACACAAGTTAAGAGGATCTTGAAGTATGTCAACAGTACAAGTGATTATGGAATCATGTACTCACACAGTTCAAGTTCTGAATTGATGGGATATTGTGATGCTGACTAGTCTGGAAGTGCAGATGACAAGAAGAGTACTTCTGGAGGATGTTTCTTTCTGGGTAACAACTTAATTTCATGGTTCAGCAAGAAACAAAATTGTGTGTCATTGTCTACAGCTGAAGCTGAATATATAGCAGCTGGGAGTAGTTGTTCACAGTTGGTATGGATGAAGCAGATGCTGGAGGAATACAACATGGAACAAGGTGTTATGACACTATACTGTGACAATTTGAGTGCTATAAACATTTCTAAGAACCCCATACAGCACAGCAAAACCAAACACATTGATATCAGACATCATTTTATCAGAAATCTTGTGGAGGAAAAGATTGTTCAACTTGAACATGTGGATACTGAGAACCAGATTGCTGATATTTTCACAAAAGCTTTGGATGCCAAACAGTTTGAGAATCTGAGAAGCAAGTTGGGTGTGTGTCTGCATGAGGATTTATAGCAATTACAGCAAGCTGGATGTGAGGAAGATAGAGTACCTGCCAGATTTGTTAATGTTGAGTGTGATCCTGAATCTGAATCTGAGTCTGATACTGGGACTGATTTTGAAGATTTTTGTGCAGTTTTTATTCCCCATATGAAGATTATGGTTTGTCAAAATTTTATGGCTAAAAAGGGGGAGAAAATCTTGTGTTTGAGCTGTTCAGAATCAGAAGATGTGTTGTTCAGAATTTGTTCAGAATTCAGAAGTTCAGATTTCAGTATTGTTCAGAAATTAATTGTTTTGTTCAGAATTCAGAACCAATGCAAGAAGTGTTGTGAAGATGTGATTGAGGGGGAGTTTGTGTCTCAGGGGGAGTTCATGAGTATGAAGTGCCTGAGTTATGAGCAGTGTGTTTTTAGTGTTCATGAAGAATTATGTGCTGAGTTGCAGGGGGAGAGTAGTGAAGTTGGTTTGAGTTTATTTGTGAAGCTTCAGGGGGAGTATTCTTATGAAGATCAGATATGTTGAAGTTTTCATGTGATGATTAGAAGCTGAGAACTATCAGAATTTGATCAGTAGTTGTTTTGTGTGCTTCAGGTTGTTCAGAAGCTGAAGCTGTTTGGTTTATCATAGCAAACATAGCATTTGTCTGTTGCTTATCTCTGTGTTATGTTTGATTTTGTGGAGTTCTTCATTGTTGAGTTTGTCTATGTTGAATTGAAGAACTTGTTATTTGTGAAACATTTATTTTAGCCAAAAATTTGCCAAAGGGGGAGATTGTTGAGTATTTTGAAGTTGGCTGCATGTTTTGGTAAATTCAATGTGTTCAAGCAAAGCATCTCCATGTGTTAGAGAAGTCTTCAGAAGCAAGAAAGTGGATTTGAAGTGGTTCAGAAGCTGTTTTGACCTTCAGACGCACTTTGGACCTTCAGACGCACTACAGTGCTTCAGACGCTGAAAGTCCTTCAGACGCACTACAGTGCTTCAGACGCATTATTCTTCCGTTGACCCGCGTTGACTTCTTCAGAAGCTGGGTTTTTGTGCATTCTTTCTGTGCGAATCTTTGTGAGATTTATCAAGGATTTATTATGGCTGAAGGTTTCTAGAAGACTGAATTAAATTGATGAAGATCTTATGAAAATTGGCTTCGTATTTATGTGTGTATAATTGTGCTGAAGAATCTTTACAAGATACAATGCAGAATTATTTGTTTCCTTATTGAGCCATTCTTATTTTAGAAACATATCAAATTCAGAAGATTGGATTCAGATTAATGCTGCTTGCTGAAGCCTATTTAAGGAGATTGCTGCTACTTGTTGAAGATTTACGAAATATAGAGTATTATTCAGAGTTTTGAGTCTTTGTGTTTTAAACCTTAGGTTTTATTTGTACACCACTCAACTAAGTTGGTTTAGAGTTTTATTGAGTTGTAATTCATTCTAAGCCTTTAGGTACGAATGATGGTGTCTTTGTTATTTTGAAGTGTTTCTTCAAAACTGGGTAGTTTTTCAGAAGTTATTTAGTAACTAGGCTGTTACTTGGTTAGGAAGTAAGAAGGGGGTTTCTTATACTCAAGGTGTTGGGTAGAAATCACAACTATAGGAGATTAAGTCAGAAGACTAGGAATAGGGGGTCTGTGTCTTGAGTCTTAGGATTAATTTCAATAGTGGATTTCCTTCCTGGATTGGTATCCTCCAGACGTAGGTGGCATTTGCACCGAACTGGGTTAACAAATATCTGTGCCTTTTTACTTTTCTGCACCTTTAATTTGCTGCTTCTGAACCTGATTAATCGTGCTCTGTTTTACTTTGTTTGTGCTCTGTTTTGCGTATCCTGATAAGTTCCAGCCAGAATTTCAGACAATAACAAGAAAACCCAAATTTTATTTTGAGCAAATGTCTGGCTATAACTAACCATAGCACTTCTAGCAAAAAACTAACTATAACCATATATTGTTGATGTAAACTTCTATAAATAGTCAAAATGTGAGGTGTAAGAGTGTTTGATACCAATGGTTTTCCTCATATTTTGGAACACCTTTGATTTATAATAATTTTATGTATATTATGAACCCTTTCCTACAAATACTCCAACCCACCAACATTCCTTTATAACATCAACAACAACAACAACGTAAACAAAAAAGTACAAACACAAACACAAATAAAACATGGCACGTTCAAGGCATGTTGTTATTCTAGCCCTTGTAATGTTGGCCATGATTGGCCTGGCCTATGCTGCAGATGCACCAGCACCTTCCGAGAGTGAATTTGAAGATGATGGCGAAGAATATCTTGTTGGAACTAGAAGCGGAGATCCTCCTTCAGCAAGCGGCGGTATTGTGGCTGGACCCATCGGTGGACCCGTGCCTCCAGGTGCTTTCGATACTGCGCCCCCACCTAGTGCCGCCTCTACCGTCTACTTCTCCGCCGTCGCAGGAACAGCTGCAACTGCTGCAGTCGCTGGCTTCTTCTACTTTTGATTATATATATATATATCCTCATCATGTATATGTATGATCACTACTTAGTTATGAATTTCTTAACTTTGTCCTGATCACTCATGCATGTAATTTTTTTTAGGGGATATGTAATGATTACATTACATACACCAAAGTCTGATTTTGAAACCGACTAACAACTCATTAAATGTGTTGTTGTTTGTCATTTTGAGAGGAGTTATGAAATGTGTTTAATTTGTCATAATAATTGTTGTTCAATTTTACATTAATCACCATATACAGCAGTATATAAATTGTTGAGATTGATGAATTGTGGAGAAACAATTATTCTTTTAAACTAGTATTAGCTTATTCGTTTACTTAATTTGACAGAGAAATAAAACATTAATAAAAAGATGGTAGAAATTATAGTAAAAGTTAAGAATTTTTTATGTATAATGTTTGAGGATTGGATTTAGGAAAACTAAGTACATGTTTGTTCTGGCGGTGGGATGAACGTTGACGTGAAATGGAAGCTTGAATATATACCAAGCTTCTTGAAAATATAGAGAAAACAACATTGGGACGCAAAATTGGACGCATAACCAAACAAGATCGAAATCATGAAACAATTTTTCTCATTGCAGTTTTCTGAATTCGTCAAACTAATGATATGTAAATTTGATTATGTCGAAGGTAATTGAGATTTAGGTCCATATCAATACATCTAATTAAAAACATCTAATATACTACTGACTTTTAATTCACGGATGAAAATGGCAAGACCTAATTTAACCACTTCCGCTAAGGTGGATATATTTTTTTTAATAAGCTATGGTGGATTTTTTTTTTTTTGAAGGATACCATGCAAAATAAATATATGTACTGAGTTTATCTTGTAGTAAATACAAATTAAACATTTGTCAATATAATGAACACAATTTTCTATACAAGACTTGCGTATTTTGATTCCATCACAACAAAATTTGTTTGTGTGCTCCAATTAGTTACTCCCTACAAGTCCAATCTCGTTGATAAACATCAAAATAACTTAAATATATAAGAAAAATTCAATAATAAATGTAGCTATATTTATTCTTGAATAAATTTATATTTATCTTTTCAATTTTTGATACAGTCGTAAAATTGGCATGTTCACAAGTTCATTTTCCAAAAGGCATGAATTATCAGTCAAAAATAAAAATTATCACGTAAATGCAATTAATAAACTTTCTTGAAGGATGTACTTTTTTTTTGCTTAAATATAAAGACTGAAAAGTGTATTAAAATGCTGGACAATATATATCTCAAAGAACAATGCTAGGGATATTTGCTTACACACTCTCTCTTAAACACTCTCAATGTATAGTGCCACGTCTCCCTCCTTTTCAACCTCTTACCTACTAACCGGCTCAAAAGATTGAGATTGTTTCAACATTTTTTTATTCTCTACTTTTTGACACCTCGTCATTTTCTCCCCCGTATTTTGACACTTCATCTAGAAACAACAAGGGCTCCAACAAGAATCGGCATTGAGCCAGACACCGGTGAAGACAAGAGCAACAACAGGAGGAAGGAGAGTATGGTGAGGAGGAAGTGGTTGTCGATGGAGCAGTGGAAAGAAGATGATGGGGCGGTCATGGGAAAAGAAGATGAAGGCGTCGAGTATGACGATGAGGAAAACAACGGGATGAAGTTGAAGTGAGATTAATGGAAGACAAGTGAACATCTTTTTTTTACTTTAATGACTTCCTCCGCCGGCCGAATTTTTTGTGTGCGGCGAAGCCTGATGTTCGCCCAATGACCACCACCATTATAGATTTCATCCTCCCACCGATACAGCACAGAAAAAATTGAAGTTACGCTGAAAATTCAAAAGAATGATGGAAGCTATTAGTGTGATTATGGCAGCCTTTTTTGTTAACAATAAATGCTTTGCTTTTTATTGAAAAAGAAAATCTAATTGAAGATGACAAGTCTGATTTGCTGTATATTTCTATGGTGTGAAGATTGTACTGAAATTATAGTGCAAAACCTTCATAGTGACAAAATTAAAAAAGACAAAGGTTAAATAATAAAAAAAAACTATTAAAATATTCCCCTACTTTGAAAACCGGTAAACAAGGAGTTGAAAAATTAGAAATGTGGCGCCATACACATGGAGAGTGTTTGTGGGAGTGTTTGTGGGAGTGGCATAGCATTTCTCTATATCAAATCATTACTAGTCCTGAAGTGTGCATTACATACCTAAAAATGCAAAAATTATGTGATTAACATTAACACAAAACTTGCACTAGTGCTTATTAATATTACAATTCAATCCCAACGAATTTAATCTCCTGCCTAGAAAAGTACTTAATGTTATACCAGTCCCAACAACAAATGAAAAAATGCAGAACATTACCAAACTCTAAGCTGAACACTAAAAATTGCCATTCAGCTCAGCCAACATTTTGTCAAAAATCAAATTCTATCTACCAATAAGTACCATCTGGACCTGCTGGCAACCATATTAACCACATGATAACTTGAAATTGGCTTCCTAGGAAAAACTGCAAGAATTAAAACTGGAAAAACATTTTTTTCACTGAATATACATATTTTACACTTCTGCTACCCTGGAAGATTGGAAGAGAGACCGTGAGATGAACCAAGGATCAAAATAACCAGACCATAATTTCTTTTTTTATATCAAGAGAAGAGACTGCATCTGTGATCAGCTAATTCATCTTTGCTTTAATACATCCCCTTGAAAACAGGATTTGTGCGGCAAATGCTTGCTCCATATTCTTCGTATTCTGCCTTTGTATGACAAGCCTGCACATTGCGAGCCAGAAATTATAAACACACATTAGCTCTATACCAAGAATGGATGGAAACAACCAAGTGATTAGGCTTAAGTGGTTAATGAGCTCCACCAAAGGGTGAATCATTCGAGAGAACCCTAGTTCAATTCTTGGGTGGAACAGTTCTTGGTCAGACTTTACTTACCTCAAAGCCGAACTCCGGATTACTAGACCCCTTTCCCCTAGGAACCAGAGAGCTAACACACACGCACACAAAAAAAGGGATGGCAACGGCTATTTTAAAAACAATAAGAAAGTATGAACTCTCCCTGGGAGAAAGTTTTTTTCATAAAAAAGACATCTTAATCTACAAGGAAGACGACTACAACAAACCTAGTTATCTTAATTTTGAGTGAATCACTAATTTAGTCTTTCAAATTGTAGGTATTAAGCAATTTAGTCTCTGAATTAACAATATTAAAATATGGTCCAAGAAATTCAAATCATCAATCACATCCACATTAGTCTTTTGAGTCAATATAATCCTTCAAATTGTCTCGGAGTTGGACGGATTAACGTGATCAAGATTTTTAATTTCAAGTATCACTTTAGAATTTCATTCCTTTTTAGAGATCAAATTGTCAGACCCTACCATTACAAAGACTAAATTTGTGATTAACTCCTTAATTTTACACGGATCCAGTATCATGTTTCCAAACCAAGGAATCTGAAAAGGAGTAGCGGGGTTAGCTAGCCGAACAATACCATAAGTCATAACCATTTAGTTTGTTAACATGTTAACATGCATGCAATCGTAAATTCATATAATGTGGCAAAGCATTCAACATCAACCCAAATCACAAATGATAAGCAAAGAAATGTAAAAAAAAAAAAAAAAAACTACATCCATGGCATTGTCATGCAATCCATTCACCGGTGCTTTCTCGGGAGCAAGACATAATCTAAGATTTTTTGCAAACAAATAACAGTATAACCTAAACCTAAAGAACCATTTTATCCAACATCATAAGTCTCAGAATAAATGTGTCCAGGTCAAAAGAGATTATTATTTTGATTTTTAGACATGGTACTAACAAGTCATAACCCAGAAAAAGGTAAAAGAAAAAAGCATACCGTAAAAAATTCAGGTGTCGATGCAAGCACTGATCCACCAAACCAAACTGCAAATCTTTGGATAGGATGGCTGAGTACATTGACCTCCACTGGATGTGACTGGAATCCATGAAGTGAAAAGAAAAAAAGAGTTAATGCCAGATCAAACCAATAAATATATAGCTGCCAGGCTTTTCACAAACTATGAGGCACGGGCACTCCTCGGATTAGACGTGTCCCGGTGTCAGACATGTGTCGTGTCTGACACCGACACGACACCAACACATATAATTACACTGAATTATGTGATTTTCTCAAATTACTAGCGGTGCCGGTGTGTCAGTGTCCGTGTCGTGTCCGGTGTCCTTGTCCGTATTTGTGCTTCATAGTTCACAAACACTGCCAATGTGAGAACTTCTTCCAAACATGTGTGCATGTGGAGGAAGACTTGTCTAGACGTTGAATACATGAGTTAAGTAAAGTAAACCAAATCAATCAACAACTAACACCTCGTTATTTTAAATCATGTGGAATGAAGATTTATGTAATTACATAATATAAAATAACAATGTGTCGATGGTTGACTGGTTTTATTCCATATAGCTTAGCTATTGCAAACAAGGTTTATACAAGAATTTTTCATGTGATCATCAGTTTAAGTAAAAGTATCCGTTAACTCTCACTTTTATCTCCCCATTAAGGCGTGCTTCAGCTGCAAGGACACGAGCATCCACTATTTTCTTTATATCACGTTGTAATCTCCTGTGAAAATCCTTGAACATCGTTGATCCTCCAGACAACACTATATTCTGAAATGAAAAAGACAAAATGGACAAGTGGTAAAGAGGTCAATCATTAAGAACATGTAAAGTGGAGGGATAGAAATTTGAAACTAATAAGATCATAAATCAAAGATCTGGGCTGGTCTTCCGACTGATATAGCCTCTGGGCCAACAACAGAAAACGCACTTCGCCAAAGATTGAGATTTACAAGTTCTCGAACATTAAGGTTAATCTGATTACTCACTAAAATTTAAAATTTTAAGCATATCATTTTAAAACAGCATATTGAAATATTGAGGCATCCAAAGTAGGTACTTTCAGAGCATATCTTATGCAAAATGTCACCAATTAAATTGAGATGAGGTGCTTCACCTTATATAATGACCTCCTTGTGTCAATTGGCGCAGACTGAATGCACTTGTCTATTACAACTGGCAAAGGAGTGGTGAAGTCGCTGCTATATATCTCAGGATTAAAGAAAACCTGCAAAAGTAATAGGGTAAACCCGCGGGAATCTTTAAATCACCAATCCTATTGATACAATGACCTAAATCTGTATGTAATTATATAAGTTCAACTATTACACCAGGGAATACTACATTTTCATGATTTCTTTAGTAGATTAAGGAACAAACTTAAGGAGTACCGAGATCAATAGTTAATTGAGATCATCAAGTCTCTTAGGAGACTACTTGATCAGTGATCCCAGGTTCCAATCCCAACCCGGATGTGCATTGCCTGCACTTGAGCGTCCCTTTCCCATCCCCTATCAGGATTTAGAAATCGTTGATAACCCAAAAAGGAAAAGCAACAAAATTTTGACCTTAAAACCAGAAGATATAAGGGCAAGGCAAAATGAATAGTCCCATTTTTTCACATATAATCCCCACTAATAAAGGTGCTTATTCATGAAAGAAAATGGGAAGTAATCAGGTGTATGTTTATTTAATTCATCAGTTCACGACTCAGGCTCAGGTATTATAATCCAGAACTATCTGAGAGATGTAGTATGGATGATAGAGAAAGTATAACGGGCCAAAGAACAAACCTCAGGGCCAAGAAAGCGTTCATAGCCAATATCACAGGAATATGGAGCCCCAGTCTTTGGTTTAACGCCTCTCCATTGCTTGATATACTTGGCTGGTTCTTTGTCATGCTTATTATATTCCTGAGAGAAATTGAGCAATTATTATAAAAGAAAGTTATCAAATAAATCCAATAGATAACTTTACGTCCCTTAATTCACTAAAAAATAAATCAAATTAACGTGGTGAGAAAGTTTAGACATTCAACAAAAAATGTTCGGATTAACAAAAAAGCAAAGAAACAAACTATTGGCAGCATCACACCACAAACTCCTTAAATGATCATGCCAAAGCAATATAAGCAGTGAACTCAAGACAACCTTAACTATGTCAGAGCAGGTGTAGCAATGCATTTCCTTCACTTTCCGAGCCACTTCGAACGAGTCTTCTGGTGGTATATTCTCTCCTCGTTCCTGCACAAATCAATGTAAACATGAGACAGTTCATGAATCTGGATTAGCAACTTGCAGATCAAGAATTGAATATTACAACCTTGGTCAGTACCAAAACTTAACATGGCAAAATGTATGAATAAGATCTAAAATCATGGAATAAGTAAACTTCACTTGAATTGCTTCTACTTATCAACTAAGTAACGATGACAATGTTATCATAAATACATCAAACCCCATTCATCCATGATTAGCATTAACCCATGCATGGTTTCACACTTTCACTATCGAGTCTAACTAAAAACTAGTAATATGTGAGAACCTTAATTGTTAACAAGTATACAGTCACAGATTTTAAAATTAAGGAACAGGTAGTAGTGGCACAGTAACCTAATTTTATACAAGGATTACCTACCCGCATTAGCTGCTGGACGAAAAGAGTAACATCCTTTCCCGCAATAGGAACTGATTTGATGCTACTTCCAATAACATAACCATCCGCAACTGGTACAACATGTGTAGCCCCGTCTCCGATATCAACTACGACTCCTGTCATCTCACACTAAAAAGAATACTAGATCAGCCTAAAAACTTCAAAAAACAATAATATATTACTTGAAATCTCCAATATGCTAAACCAACATAACATTCTATATTCAACAGATGATAAACTATCCCATGCACTTGTAATATTACAAAACCACCGCAGCCAGTTCTTAATCAACAGAGTGATTCACTTTCGGTTTCAAGCAAGATATCCAAAGCATTTTGTGTTTAGAATTTAGATAGCTAGCTAGCAAGTTGTACAAAAGATTTACCACAAGTTTGAATAATTAAAACCCCTTCAAAACATAATACAACAGCCAAAAGCATCTTCCCGCTAGGCAAGGTTTCATAAATCAGACAATGTCATAATATCCTATCATAATAATACAAAATATTTTTTTACCAGCACAAATTACACACCTTAGACGTAGTGTAGCCAGCAGCTAGAGCAAGCACAGAATTCACGGCAATGTAAAGTCCAGGCACATTAAAAGTCTCAAACATAATTTCCCCAGTGTACTCACGACTCTCAGGCGCCGTCAACGGACTCTCGGTCAAAAGAAAATAATGATCCTCAGGATCACACCTCAAATAATTAAATATACACTGCTGCCAGAACCTCTCCATAGCATCCCAATTCTCAACCTGACCATGCTTAATCGGGTAAGTGAGATTATAAGTACTGCTAGATCGAGACTTCGAAAGTGCATCATCTCCAATAAAGAAATCAAGATCAGCCATAACCCCAGCATTATGCTGAGCAATCCAATTTCCTTTAGAAGAACTTCTCGATTGATTCAGAAACGACTCGTTAATCGCAACCACACTCGGAACAATAAAACAAGGTTCAACATTACCAGCAAAACCCATCTTCGTATACCTGCGGGAAAAAAAACGCCATTTTTCCAATTTCAACATAAACCCAATTCAGATACATCAATATCACACACAATTTCAATCAAAAAAAACCATTCAGGCATTTCAACAAACACATGGTGTGCAACTTTGAAAGTAAGAAAAAAAGAAAGTAAACCCAATTGGGTAAATAGAAATGGAGTGAGAAAAGGTACCCGGAGCCATTGTCGATGACAACAGCAGGTCGAGAAGCAGCTGGGTCCATTAGAAATATAAAAAAAAATGGTGAAAATCGGAAATGGATCTGTGAGAGTGTAATTCAGATCCAGTAGAGAGATTTAGGCAGAGGATCATGGTCGTGAAGAAGAAGAAGAAGAAGACTTTGATCCAAAGTGAAAGGAGCGAGTTAACGTAAGATAGTGGTTGTTGGTGATAGCTCTATCACTATTACTACCCATAGTTTTTTGTTTTCAACTATAATAAATTCAACATTAATTTGAGAGATGAATCATAAAACTCTGTTTTGTTTTCCTAAATATACTTTCCTTCTCAATGGATCTTTCTTTCTGTTATGTCTTTCTTCTTTCCTTTACTAATTATTATTTCCTTTTTTAATGTTATTTTTTTGGGTTTGTTTGTCCGTAAAGACCAACAGGACAACCTAACCTTTCTTTTTCGGTATTGACGGCAGGTTGGTTAATTTGTTGTAGTTTGGAGGGTACAAATGGGTTGGGTTGTTTTGATTATAGGCCGTGTGATTTCTAGCTTCACCTGAGTAGATCACTTTTAGAGTTCAGACAAAGATTAAATAATAATTAAAAATATATTTTTATATCATTTTTTATTTATCAATTAATTCAACTCTCAATTTTGTCAAACATTATAAATTCAACTCACTGACCGTAACTAAATTAGTTGTCAAGTTAGCTTACTAGTTAGTCTTTTCGTTTTAAATTATATGTCACTTTAATAATTTTACATAGATTAAAAAATGTAGTTAATGTTGTATAGAAAAGAATAATTGTGAGTTGTTTTGCAAAAATATCTTTCGTTAATGGTATGAAAAACATAAATTAAAAGAATTGGAAAAAAAAATAAAATAATAAATAGTAAGGGACATAATAGGAAAATAAACATTAATGATTCCTTGATATTGTAAAGTGACATATAATTTAAAACAAACAAAATTCAATTCACTAAAATGACATGTAATTTAGAACCGACTAGGAGTAGTATTTGTTATCTTTCATCGAGTGGAGCATAATTCTCAACACACTGGACACCACTGTCATATTTGAAATAAGGTAATCCAAATTTCATGTCTCACCACGTTTTCTATGGTTTATTGAGAATTTAGGAATTTTCATTTTTGAGTTTCGGGGGTGGTAATCATAACACAAAATCATGTTATTTGAAGGTGTATTTGAGTGAACTTTTTTTTTAGAAAGAAGATCATGAAAATATAAGAATGATAAATGTGATCATGTAGAGTGTTGTGTTTAACCGTGTTGTAACAGTGATTTTTGTTGAAAATTGATAGTATTGCGTCATATGTTCTAATTGTAATAAGAGTGGTGGTCCATTATATATTACTCTCTTCAGTCTTACCGGTTCTTAATATAAGAAAAATTTTATTAAATTTTTAGACCATATTTATAAGAAAATGTCATAATTTTTAAGGTATAGTTATTTCTTAAAGATTTTTCTATCCCTCATTTAATTGAAATGATGATGAAAAGTGTAAGAAGTAGTTAAAAAAACATGTAAATAACTAACTATTTAATAATGTTTGCTCAAGAGATTTACAATTAACTTTTATTTTTAAAGTACTCAACGTAGATGATATTCACAACCATGAATATACATTTAGGTTGAAATAAAAATAAATAATTTTATTTGTATGAATATTTTTCTTTTAGCTAATACCGAAAAAGAATAAATATATTGTTAATAAAAAATCAATTGGTAAATTGATGCATATCTTAGGTTTTAAAACATTCTTCATGGCAAAATTTAGATTCTCATTCAAATAGAAATTTTTCTTACCTATTTCTAACTTCATTAGCCTCAAAGTTCTTGTCAATTTCTCATAAAAAATCTTCGCGAGAAGATATTCATTTACCTTTACCCTCGCCAACAATGGAAAGTTAATGGGGCATTTACCGCTGCATTTTAGCAAACGTTCCAACATCGATACTTGCAAATTAAATAGTCCAACATCAACATTATATTCTCATTTGTTGCAATGATTATTTCAAACGAGTTATAATTATTCACCTTCATCACTTCAATCTTGCTTAAATTTATCCCCATAAGAGAGATAATTAAACTTATCACTCTATTGCATCTTGTAATCTCCAAATGTATCAAGTTATTAAAAGAAGCAGATAAAGGAACAAAGTTAGTCAGACCCATGACTATTTTCAACAGTAAGGTATTCAAGAAACTCAAGAAGTAGGCGAGGTCTTCCACGTATATGTTGAAGTTTAGGTAAATTGGACAATCTCAAACCTTTTAACAATATATGAATCTCCTTATTTATCATTCTTTCATTTCAGAATATTTCTTCAATGGAACACACATCTTTGATATCAAACAATTTAAGACCATGTGCACTCTGGAGAGACAGTTGAGGAAATATCTCCTCTTCATTCTCGTAACATTGCTAGCAAAGTTGTTTCAAACTGGTGATGGGGGCACCAAAATTTTTTATTTGCAATATCTTGTATCATCATGTTCAACCCATCTAGGTGCAGAATCACTTGAAACATATACAAAACATAGTTTACAAAATTCGAGTATTTAATATTAATTTAATAAATGTTAATTATCAGTCAAATATGTATGAAACTTCTTTTTGCACCATTACCATCGTATTTCTCTTAGTTTCTTTTAAATCCAAGCACATATATTATGGATATAACTAAATTTATGTTTTTAAGATTTTTTTCTTCAATAAGGTTCGTTTTAATGAAGTTTAAATGTGAAAATTGTATGATACATGAACTCGTTCAATTTGCAATCCGAAACTTTTATCCACTACTCGCATACTATTTTAAATAGTTTCACACTAAACAATTAAGGGTTAAATAAGTAAACGGTCCCCCTAAATATATCAACATTTGATTTTAGTCCCCCTAAAATATTTCTTAGGTTTTTGGTCCCTTCAAAATTTTTCATCCATGAAATTAGTCCCTACTTTTTAGTCAACTCATGTCTAACTTTCATATTTTTTTAATGAAATTTTCCATAAATGGGTAGAAAATTATGACAATATTTTCCCAAAAAAAATAGAATTTTTTAACAAAACATGAATTTAATATGAATTTTTTAGAACCAAAAACATAAAAATTCATATTAAATTCATGTTTTGTTAAAAAATTTCAATTTTTTTTGGAAGAGACTATCATAATATTATACCCATTTCTGAAAAATTTCATTAAAAAATATGAAGGTTAGACATGAGTTGACTAAAAAGTAGGGACTAATTTCATTGATAGAAAATTTGGGAGGGACCAAAATCCTAAGAAATATTTTAAGGGGACTAAAATCAAATGTTGGTATATTTAGGGGGACCGTTTACTTATTTAACCCAACAATTAAATGTAACTACAATTGTTTGATATTTCATTATAAAAGAAAAAAGCCATAAACCATCCCTAAAAAATACCATAAACTAGTGTTCTTTTCGAGCAAACTATTATCATATGTTGATTTTTATGGTACCCATCTCTTCAGCAATGAAAAGTGATTCTTTTTTAAACAACACTAGAAGATTTCTCATGTTGAAGTCTTGTGTGATTTCTTGAAGATAGAATTTTAATTACAATCAAATTAGCATACCCTAAAACAATCACATTTCTCATTGATTGACATACCAGGGTATGAAGTCTTGCATATAACCTTTGAGTTTTGGTAAAACCATAAAAACTAAAGTGTTTATTTCTTTTAAGTCAACTTTGGAGGTATAAATACATAATATTTATTATCTAAAATTGTAACAATTTTCATATGAAGTGGACAAAGCTTGGAGCAGCAAGTGACTACAAAAAATGGAAGTAAGTGCTCCAAGCATTCACGCTAATGTGGATATACTCCTTTTAAATCATGAAAATAAGATTTTGTTAAAAATTCATACTGCATATATTCTGTACCTTTGGTAATGTTTTCAAAAATATATTTTAAATGAGTCATATACCTTTGTACATTTGGTAATGTTTTATAAAATATATTTCAAATGAGTCATATACCTAGAGTCAATTTAAATACTTCTTCTATTAAGGTACAATTCATAATCTCTTACCACACCAAATTACAAAATGTATTTTGCGTTGAAGAAGGAAAATCCACCACAATGTTTTCACAATTATTGACCATCAAACTCTCCATCGTGTCCAATTGACAGTGTCATGTTGTCTTCATGTTTTCCAAATCTTTTAATCAATTTCAATTTGAAAAAATAACTTATAACTGGCATTTTATGAAATTATGAATATCATATTAAATATATATTTAGATACAATTAAATCTCTAACATATATAAAATAAAATCATCATGCCTCTTTCAATGCAATAACACCACAATTTTTTTCTAGCCATTATCCCTTCATTGAACCACCATTCATAATTTTCAAATTTCTAAAGTTTATAAAGTTTTCAACCATGATAGACAAAACTAGTATTTTAGCTTTGTACGATTCCCCACCTAATCACATGTGTCAAGTTGAACATAGAATGTTAATTGACATCGTAAAAAAAATCCAACTTTTTATTTCCTCGAGAAAAATAATAATAAGGAAGTGCAATCTACGTAAAAATAAGTTAACTAAAATTATAATTAAAGTTATCATTATTTATCATCTTTACAACTTTGATTTATTCATAATGGTTAAAATCTTTCTCTTGAAAAATTCAACACATTGATTATGATAGTTAGTTTAAATTTTCAAGATTATAGTATAAAATACACAATTATGTGAAAGTTTGAATATGTAGAATGGTTGTGTTTTTTATGAAAAAGTATCTTACTATTTATTTCAATTATTTTCAATTTTAATGGTTATAAATAAATTATACTTGGGTGACTTTGTGTTTGATGACTTTGTCTCTATCTCTCTCCCAACTAATCATTCTCTCACATTAAATAAATTATTTTTAATCAATCATTTATCAATAAATACACTATAGTCACAAATGTCACTAAAATTATATGTTAGCCAAGCATTTTTCCTATATATATTTTCATCAATTATATTATTGTCTTATCAATTATTTTATACTTACATTGATGAAGAAAGTTAGTGTTTACACCGAATTTTGGTAATGTAAACTTCATTATCCATCAACGCTTTAGGACTGGATAAATGTCTTTCTATAGTGTTTGTTCAAGTCTCGCGATTTATGATATCACTTCATGTGTTCTTTAGGAACAAAATTATTGTTCTTATTAATGTTATAATTGCATCCAACAACTTTTAATAACAACATAATAGAAAAATACTCAAGTGAGCATATTCAAAAGAAAGAAAAATAAAGAAGATGGAAAGAAATGCAAATTACAAAAGAAAAAGGAAAATAAAGCAAGAAACAAAGCAATATTAAATTTCATGGAATGTAAAGGGTGGTCGGAATCCATCTCTATCCGCTCTAAACTTGTTTGCAAACGCGGTGTAGGTGTTACAAGGCTTTTAGAAAATAGGATCCAACCTCTAATACATCGAATTGCAACTATTTATAAAGAAAATAAAACAACTTCCTACATCTAAGATATTGACAAGTGTCTTATTTAATAACTTCTATTTAGGAGTTGTTTGCTTGATCGACGAACTATGTCAATTGTTTATATTTTGATGTTGGCTGCATGTTTTGGCAAATCCAATGTGTTCAATGGAGGCATCTCCATGTTTAAAACAAGTCTTCAGTTGCAAGAAATTCGTTTTGAAGAGGTTCAGACCCTGAAAAATCCTTCAGACGCTGAAAAATTTCTTCAGACGCACTGTAGCTCTTCAGACGCTGAAATGCTTCAGACGCAGGAACAGTGCATCAGACGCACTATTCAACAGTTGACTTTCGTTGACTTCTTCAGAAGCTGCGCTTTCTTGAGTTATTTTTTGCGCGAATCTTTGCGAGATTTACCAAGGTTTATTCATGGCTAAATGCTTATAGAATGTTGATTGAATTAGTGAAGATCTAATGAAGATTTGGCTCGTGTTTATGAAGTTTATATTTTCTGATGCAATCTTATGAAGATACAATGCTGATTTATTTGTTTCCTTTCTAAGCCTTGCATAATTCAGAAACATATCAATTCAGAAGATTGAAGTCAGATTAATGCTGCTTGACTGAAGCTTATTTAAGGAGTGTTGCTGCCATTGTTCAAAACTAACGAAATATAGAGTATTATTCAGAGAATTGAGTCTTTGTTTTAAACTTAGAGTTTATTTTGGACACCACTCAATCTGAGTTGGTTTAGAGTTTTAATTGAGTTGTAATTCATTCTAAGCCTGTAGGTACGAATGAAGTTTTGATGTTTTGAAGTTGTGTTCAGAACTGGGTTCAGTTCAGAAGTTGTTTAAGTGACTGGGTCGTAGTTACTTGGGTAGGAAGTTAGAGGTTTTCTAATACTCAACGTGTTGGGTAGAAATCAGACTAGGAGGAGGTTAATTGCTTAGGCTGGGAACTGGGAGTTCAGTGTCTTGAGTCTTAAGGATTAAATCCTATAGTGGATTTCCTTCCTGGATTGGTATCCCCCAGAGTAGGAGGTGTTTACTCCGAACTGGGTTAACAAACTCTGTGCCTTTTACTTTCCTGCACATGTTATTTTCCTGCTTCTGATTGTGTTTTGTTTGTGCTCTGTTTTTACAATCAATTGTGCCCTGCATATTGTTTTAACCTTGTCCAGCCAGAATTTCAATTGGTATCAGAGCAGGCACCCTGCCTGTGATTGGGTGAGATCCAGAGTAGTGTTTTCTGGCAAGCATGGATAGAGAATGAGGTTATGTCAATAGACCACCCCTACTAGATGGCACAAACTATGAATATTGGAAGTCTAGGATGTGTGCTTTTCTAAAATCTATTGACAGTAGGACTTGGAAAGCTGTGATAAAAGGCTGGGATCATCCTGTGGTTTTAGACAAAGATGGTAACAAGACTGACGTGTTGAAACCTGAAGAAGATTGGACTAAAGCTGAAGATGATCTGTCACTTGGAAATTCAAAAGCCTTGAATGCAATATTCAATGGTGTGGACCAGAACATGTTCAGACTCATCAAGCAGTGTACAGTTGCAAAGGATGCCTGGGAAATATTAAAAGCAACTCATGAAGGAACCTCTAAAGTCAAGATGTCCAGACTCCAGTTGCTGACTACTAAGTTTGAGAACCTGAAGATGAAGGAGGATGAAAGCATACAAGATTTCTACATGAATGTGCTGGACATGGCTAATTCCTTTGAATCTCTTGGGGAAAAGATGTCAGATGAGAAGATAGTGAGAAAAATCCTCATGTCTCTTCCCAGAAGGTTTGATATGAAGGTTACAGCTATAGAGGAAGCTCATGACATCACCACTATGAAGGTTGAGGAGTTGATTGGATCCTTGTTAAATTTTGAGACTGCCTTTTGTAAACAGCCTGAGAAGAAGGGAAAAGGAGTAGCTTTTGCAGTCAATTCTCATGCTGATGATCAACAAGAGTCTGATGAGGATGATAGTGATTTATGAGAAGCTCTAGTGTTGCTGGGAAAACAATTCAACAAAATTCTGAAGAAAGTTGACAGAAAATCCAAGAACAAAGGTCAGAACTTCAGATTCAACAACAAGAAGCAACAAACTGATGAGAAGAAGACCAAGTCTGAGGAGAAAAGTAATCAAGCTAAAGGTGTGCAGTGCTTTGAGTGTGAGGGTTATGGACATATCAAGTCTGAATGTCCTACCTTTCTTAAGAAGCAGAAGAAGAGCCTAGCTGTCTCATGGTCTGATGATGATTCTGAAGAAGATGCTGCAAGTGAATCTGGTAAGGGTGATACAAGTCTGATGGTAAGGTCAGGAGCTATCTTAAAGAATGAAGTAGTTTTAGAGTCTGAAACATTTTCTGAGTCTGACTCAGAGTCTGAAGCTTCATCTGTGTCTGAAGTTGCTAAAACCTCATATGATGAACTGACTGACAACTACAGGAAGTTATACACCAGAAGTGCAGAAGTGTGCAAGCAAGTTCTGGATCAGAAGGAGACTATATGTCAACTGAAGGTTGAGAAAGATGAACTTTAGTTCAAAATTCAGAACTGAAAGAAGAAGTAAGCCAGCTAAATTCCCAGCTTAAGAACATGAAAAAGCAGGTCAGAATGATGAATACTGCTACTGATGTGCTGGATGAGATTTTGGATGCTCAGAAACAAGGAAAAGCTGGTTTAGGTTTTGTTGATCAGACTCAGAATCCCAAACAAAAGATCCCTGTTAAAAAGTTTGTCCCTGCCACTAAAACTTTTAATCCTATGATTGGGACATCTAAGATGAGACCTAAGATGCAAGCTCAAAAGCCAGCCCAGATGCAAGGTCAGAGGCAAGCCCAGATGCAAGTTCAGATGCAACCTCAGAAGCATGCTCAGAAGCAACCCCAGAAGTTCAACAGAAGGAGGAGAAATCATACCTGGATCTGTCATCATTATGGAAAGATAGGGCATATCAAACCATTTTGTTTTAAACTGTATGGTTATCCTGAACACTTTCAATATAGAAGAGTGCAACCAGCGGCAACCAAAAACAGTGTTCAGAAGGTGTGGAAGCCAAAAGTTCATAATGTTGGCCTTATAGCTCATACCTCATTGAGAGCCACTTCTAGAGAGGACTGGTACTTTGATAGTGGTTGTTCAAGACACATGACTGGTGTGAAGAAGCTGCTGAGCAATATCAAACCATATTCCAGAAGCTATGTGACATTTGGTGATGGAGCAAAAGGTGAGATTCTGGGTATTGGTGATTTAATCAGTGAAGGTTTGCCCAGACTTAATGATGTGCTGTTGGTGAAAGGTTTGACCTCCAATCTGATCAGTATTAGCCAGCTATGTGATCAAGATTTAAAAGTGAATTTCAACAAGCAAGAGTGTCTTGTAACTTATCAAGAAGGTAAGGTTCAGATGAGGGGATGCAGATCAAAGGATAATTGTTATTTATGGGTATCTGTAGAAGAAAGAGGCCTGACTTCCTGTCTTATGAGTTCAGAAGAAGAAGTCAGACTCTGGCACCAGAAACTGGGACATCTGCATCTGAAAGGCATGAAGAAAATCCTAAGTACTGAAGCTATCAGAGGTGTACCTAATCTGAAGATCAATGAGGACAGTGTTTGTGGTGATTGTCAAATTGGGAAACAAACAAGAAAGTCTCATCCCAGATTAGTACACCAGGTAACTACTAAAGTACTAGAACTTGTTCATATGGATTTAATGGGGCCAATGCAAGTTGAGAGTATTGGAGGTAAAAGGTATGCTTTTGTAAAGGTTGATGACTACTCAAGATTCACATGGGTTAGCTTTGTTAGAGAGAAGTCTGATACTTTTGAATTGTTTAAAGAGCTGTGCATTCAGTTACAAAGAGAGAAGGATTGTGGCATTGTCAGAATCAGAAGTGATCATGGCAAGGAATTTGAAAACAAGAGATTTTCAGAATTATGTGCTTCTGAAGGAATAAAACATGAGTTCTCTGCACCTATAACACCTCAACAAAATGGTGTAGTTGAGAGGAAGAATAGGACATTAGCAGAATGTGCAAGAGTTATGCTACATGCAAAGAAGCTGCCTTATATGTTTTGGGCTGAAGCTATGAATACTGCCTGCTATATCCATAACAGAGTTACTTTGAAGAAGGGTACATCATCTACATTATATGAACTATGGAAAGGAAGGAAGCCAACTGTGAAATATTTTCATGTTTTTAGGAGCAGATGCTATATTTTGGATGATAGAGAAAATAGGAGAAAACTGGATCCAAAGTCTGATGAAGGTATATTTCTGGGTTAGTCAGTGAACAGCAGAGCTTATAGGGTGTTTAATTCCAGAACCAAGGTTGTGATGGAGTCCATAAATGTTGTGATTGATGATCTGTCTGTTGAGAAAGAAAGATATGAGTCTGAAGTGGTTCCAGAGTCTGAAGCCTCAGAAGAACAACTGTCAGAAGCAGAAAATCATCCAGAGTCTGAAGAAGCAGAAGTTCATCCAGAACATGTTCCTACTGGTAAAGGGCCATCAATTAGAGTTCAGAAGGATCATCTTAAAGAGCTAATCATTGGAAGTTTGGATCAAGGGGTCAGAACAAGAAGATCAGACTCTGTTGCTGCTGATTCATGCTTTGTGTCAAAATTTGAACCCAAAAATATAAAAGAAGCCCTAACTGATGAATTTTGGATTGAAGCTATGCAAGATGAGTTGAATCAATTCAAAAGGAGTGAAGTGTGGGATCTGGTTCCAAGACCTGAAGGTATAAATGTCATTGGTACTAAGTGGATATACAGGAATAAAACAGATGAAAATGGAACTGTGGTCAGAAATAAGGCAAGGTTAGTTGCTCAAGGTTATACTCAAGTAGAGGGATTGGATTTTGATGAAACATTTGCACTTGTGGCCAGACTAGAGTCCATAAGATTACTGTTAGGTGTATCCTGCATTCTCAAGTTCAAGCTATTCCAGATGGATGTGAAGAGTGCATTTCTGAATGGGTATTTGCAAGAAGAAGTGTATGTTGAACAGCCTAAAGGGTTTGTGGATCCTAAGTGTCCAGATCATGTGTACAAGTTGAAGAAATCTTTATATGGATTGAAGCAAGCACCCAGAGCATGGTATGACAGGCTGACTCAATTTCTTGTGACTCAAGGATACAGAAAAGATGGTTCTGATAAGACATTGTTTGTGAAAGATCAAGATGGAAGTCTGATGATTGCTCAGATTTATGTAGATGATATTGTGTTTGGTGGAATGTATGACAAAATGGTTAAGTTATTTGTCCAGCAAATGCAGTCAGAGTTTGAAATGAGTTTGGTTGGTGAGCTGACTTATTTTCTTGGGCTGCAAGTCAAGCAAATGGAAGATACTATTTTTATCTCTCAGAGTAAATATGCTAAGAACATAGTGAAGAAATTTGGAATGGAATCTGCTTCTCATAAGAGAACACCTGCTGCTACTCATCTGAAGTTAACCAAAGATGAACAAGGAGTATCAGTTGATCAAAGCCAATACAGAAGTATGATTGGGAGTCTATTGTACTTAACTGCAAGCAGACCTGATATCACTTTTGCTATTGGAGTGTGTGCAAGATACCAAGCTGATCCTAAGATGAGTCATCTGAAACAAGTTAAAAGGATCCTGAAGTATGTGAATAGCACAAGTGATTATGGAATCATGTACTCACACAGTTCAAGTTCTGAATTGATGGGATATTGTGATACTGACTGGGCTGGAAGTGCAGATGACAAGAAAAGCACTTCAGGAGGGTGTTTCTTTTTGGGAAATAATTTAATTTCATGGTTCAGCAAGAAACAAAACTGTGTCTATGAAACAGATGCTTGAAGAATATAACATTCAACAAGGTGTTATGACCCTGTATTGTGACAATTTAAGTGCAATTAATATCTCTAAGAACCCCGTACAGCACAGCAGAACTAAACACATAGATATCAGACATCACTTTATCAGAAATCTTGTGGAGGATAAGATTGTTCAGCTGGAACATGTGGATACTGAAAATCAAATTGCTGACATTTTCACAAAAGCCTTAGATGCTAAGCAATTTGAGAATCTGAGAAGCAAGTTAGGTGTGTGTCTGCATGAAGAATTATAGCAATTAGTGCAAACTGGATGTGAGGAAGATAGAGTACCTGCCAGTATTGCACATGCTAAGTGTGATCCTGAACCTGAGTCTGAGTCTGATGCTGGGATTAATTTTGATGATTTTTGTTCAGTTTCCTATATGATTTTTGTTCCCTATGTGAAACCTGTGATTTGTCATAATTTTGTGGCTAAAAAGGGGGAGAAAAACTTATATTTAAATTCAGTCTGGAGTTGTTGTTTTGTTCAGAAGTTATGCATTTTGTTCAGAGTTCATAAGCTGACAGAGTTACTCAGAATTCAGATGCATTATAACTATGGCTGTGCAGATGTGCTTGAGGGGGAATGTGTGTCTCAGGGGGAGTACATTGGTATTAAATTCCTGAGTGTGATGTGTTCCAGAAGTTTCAGAAGCCATTCACTGCAGTTCAGTTGTAAGGGGGAGTCTGTATGAGAAGCTGAGTTGCAGGGGGAGAATTGTGAAGCTGGAGTGTTTGTTTATGTGTATGTAAAGCTTCAAGGGGAATATTATTATGAAGATCAGATTTGCTGAAGTGTAGTTCAGTATTTCAGAAGCTGTTATGTGTGTTTCAGTTGTTCAGAAGCTGAAGCTGGTTGTTAATCATAGCTGAATCTGCTGCTTATCTCTTTGCTATGTTATTTAATTGTGGAGTTCTTCATTGCTGAGTTAGTTTTATGGTGGATTGAAGAACTTGGTTTTGTGTAACATTGATTTTAGCCAAATATTTGCCAAAGGGGGAGATTGTTGATATTTTGATGTTGGTTGCATGTTTTGGCAAATCCAATGTGTTCAATGGAGGCATCTCCATGTTTAAAACAAGTCTTCAGTTGCAAGAAATCCGTTTTGAAGAGGTTCAGACCCTGAAAAATCCTTCAGACGCTGAAAAATTTCTTCAGACGCACTGTAGCTCTTCAGACGCTGAAATGCTTCAGACGCAGGAACAGTGCATCAAACACACTATTCAACAGTTGACTTTCGTTGACTTCTTCAGAAGCTGCGCTTTCTTGAGTTATTTTTTGCGCGAATCTTTGCGAGATTTACCAAGGTTTATTCATGGCTAAATGCTTCTAGAATGCTGATTGAATTAGTGAAGATCTAATGAAGATTTGGCTCGTGTTTATGAAGTTTATATTTTCAGATGCAATCTTATGAAGATACAATGCTGATTTATTTGTTTCCTTTCTAAGCCTTGCATAATTCAGAAACATATCAATTCAGAAGATTGAAGTCAGATTAATGCTGCTTGACTGAAGCTTATTTAAGGAGTGCTGCTGCCATTGTTCAAAACTAACGAAATATAGAGTATTATTTAGAGAATTGAGTCTTTGTTTTAAACTTAGAGTTTATTTTGTACACCACTCAATCTGAGTTGGTTTAGAGTTTTAATTGAGTTGTAATTCATTCTAAGCCTGTAGGTACGAATGAAGTTTTGATGTTTTGAAGTTGTGTTCAGAACTGGGTTCAGTTCAGAAATTGTTTAAGTGACTGGGTTGTAGTTACTTGGGTAGGAAGTTAGAGGTTTTCTAATACTCAACGTGTTGGGTAGAAATCAGACTAGGAGGAGGTTAATTGCTTAGGCTGGGAACTGGGAGTTCAGTGTCTTGAGTCTTAAGGATTAAATCCTATAGTGGATTTCATTCCTGGATTGGTATCCCCCAGAGTAGGAGGTGTTTACTCCGAACTGGGTTAACAAACTCTGTGCCTTTTACTTTCCTGCACTTGTTATTTTCCTGCTTTTGATTGTGTTTTGTTTGTGCTCTGTTTTTACAATCAATTGTGCCCAGCGTATTGTTTTAACCTTGTCCAACCAGAATTTCATCAATATTCGACTCTTTGAATGACTTCTTCCGATGTCTTATAACATATGTCACTTCTTGTTAAAAATGAAGTCTTCGACAGCAAAATAGTTTAGTCGAATTCCACTTAATATGGCTAACTTCGACAAATCACGTTCCATGGCCAGTCGAAATGAGTTTTCTTCTTCTATTCAAATTCTAACACTAAGACTTTTCTCAATACCATAAATTTTATAATTTTGGCATCAACGGTGAGTAAATGAGATTATCAATCAATAAAAGATAAATATGTATTTAAAATCTATTTATTAACTAAACTTATTTCTTAGTTTATGCAAAGTTTCATTTAAGATATATATGTGTGTGAGATAAATATGTATTTAAAATCCATTTATTAATTAAATTTATTTCTTGGTTTATGCAAAGTTACATTTAAGATATTATATATATATATATATATATAAAGGATTTATCAAGTTTTTTATAAAGAAAACATAGTTAACAAGATTAAATCATTAAAGAAAAAAAACATAAAAATATAAAATGTTATATTACTCAACATTCTGTTTAAGAGATGTAGTCTATATTTTTCTATTTTTTCGCATTTTTATATATTTAATTTATTATAATGTTTTTTTTAGAAATTTAATTTATTATAATGTTATTTACTTTAACTTTTTCATTACTAATTATTTTGTATTGTCTTATGATATACTTATAATATATTTTGAGTTTTGTGCAACTATGTTCGCCAAAAGGAAACATAACTCTTATTCTAGTTATCTTCTTATAATATTATAAACAAATATTTTCTTTTCATATGCATTGAATAACTAATCTATCTCAGGGCCATTCCTTGGGGTGCAAACAGCTCTATGGAGCTAAGCCTCCAAAATTTGGGGGCCCAAATTTTTTTTTTATATATAATGCAAGTAAAAAAGGAATATATATTAATGATGCGGTAATATTATCAAATCTGGATGTGTGGCCCAGTGGTAGTGTATTATGTTGGCTTTCCCATGAACCTGGGTCAACTCCCAGGTCTTTAGTTTTTCCTTCTTATAAACTTTTTTTTGCGTCTGTACGAACTAAGGAAAATACAACCTAAAATGTCGATAAAGATATTCGCTTGAAATTGTATTTTTATATTATTGATTAAAATATGAATCTTTTTTGTGTCAGTTACATGACTTTTATTTATGTTTACGGATGTTATTTTCAATTAAATAAAAGAATGTTCTTTGAAAAAAAAATTATTTTATTTTATTAGGGGCCTACTTTTACTTTCAGAGTCGGGTCTCCATTTTCATAGGAACGACCCTGATCTATCTAGTTGATAATATAGTTCACATGAATTTGAAAAGGAAATGTTTGTTTATAACAGTGATAAGAGAAAGTGTAAACTGAAATAAGAGTTATGTTTGACTTTGGTGAAAATCACGTTGTTGCCTTGTACGTAAACATCATCTTTCTCGTTTTTGCTAATAATGTACAAAAACACGGTGGTTGGTTAACTATGTTTTCAGAATAGGTGTTTGACCCGATTCTTCCTGCACCGGTGTTATTCGGGGTAGGACAAAACATTGTGTCCAATCATGTACTAATAATCTTAAAAAAAAATATTGTTAAATCATGATCTTCCTAATCACGTGTAAAGTATTAATCACGTGCAAAGTGTTTTACACCACGTCATCTTCCTACATCCAATTCTTTCAAGAAGAAAAAGTATTTACTAGTACTATTAGAATATGAGAGGTTAGATAAGTTGAACCCTTTTGATACCCTGAATTTGATCAAAAAGTTTCAAACTAATGAATCCAAATCGATTATCTCCCTAATTTGTTTCAAAACTGTTTTGAATTTATAAATATTCTTTTTTTCCTGCATTCCTTCCAGCACCAACAATTAATCGACAATTTCGACTTTCAAGATCAATAGTTATCTCTTCCGAAATATTATATATCTCAGACTAAGAAAGAAAACAATAAAGTTAGTGTAAAACAAAGACCTAATAAAGGTGTAGAGAATAGTTATGCAGTTACGTACAAATTTGTAGTTCAAGAGGTCGTCAGCGCATGTAAAGATTCCTTGCATGCATCCATGTGACCGCAAAATTTGTCTAATACAAGGGTTTACCACCTATTCTTTGAAATAGTGAATACATTTTCCAATTCTAGTTTTGCAGCCTATAAATAGGATCCATGAATTTAGTTGAACAATTCAGCAAAATTGTGAAATTTCACTGAAGCAAAGCATGATAAAGCTAGAATTAGGCATAATATATCATATATTTTGCATTGTGAACAAGATCATTTGTTTATTAAAAAGAAAACAAAAGTTGCACATTAGAAATCAATCCAACGATACATCCATATTCAAATACTCGGTAAGACGAAATTTAACTCATTCATTGTCTATAAAAAAAATTATGATATATTATATAAGGGCGTCTTTCATCAAACTAGGCCTAAGATCCATAAAATACCAAGAACGGGGTTCACAAATGCGAAGAAACAGAGTGAAGACACAATTTTTTTTCCACGTTCCTCTCTGGTTTCAGTGACATATAATAAAATAAATTTTATATAATATATCTATACTATATATATAAAAGAAATAACATGTTTTGCCTCTTTTGAGCTGGCTTTTTCTTTTTCCAAAATTACCCTCGGCTTTCAATACAAATAAAATAGCACATATAACAAATAGATAAAAGTAAATTCAAATATTAAAATAAAAGTGTAACAAACACGATAAGAGTATATCTATGTCTATATTTTTTTTTATCCTTTAAAAAGTGTAACAAACTAGATGAGTATATTTATACTTACTTTTTTATTATCTCAATTATACCCTTAAACAACTTTTTCTATGATAAAACATTGTTGTTGGTGTCATTAAAAAAATAAGAATTTAGATTATATTTTTTTGTTAAATTGTTGGTGTCATTGAAATAAATAAGCATGGTTAGTTTGATTTGTTATAATTTGAAAGCAAAAAACATTTATATTTTTACTTTTAATCAAAATCAAAATCTTATAAAAAAACACCGTTCATAATTTTCAAACGTTAGCGTAATAAAAAAACGGAAATACGGTCACGTGAGTGCCCATCTTTTCGCTGGTAATATATTACAAAAATACTAAAAAAAAATATGTCGTGCCAACAGCTTTGGTTTGCAAAACCAACTACTTTGCGGAATCGCATTTATTCCGTTCGTTTGTACTTCGTCGATGTTCTTTCACCACTCCTGCCATTGAAGCTTCCGTTCGCCGCAGCCGCCTCTTCCGTCCGTGTGAGTAAATTAGATGATTTTTCCAAAACAAACTTGTTGAATCTCCAATATTGGTTATGTTCAAGTTGTCAAATTAGTTGTGATTTGTGAATCTGTTTATGAACTTGTCTTTCTTTATTTTAGGTTTTGTATAGTGATTTGTACTCCATTAGCCTTGAGCACATTCTTTATTACTTTTTTGTTTTTATTCTAATGTTGTTATGCATGACCTCATATTGATCTATAAGGCTATGGCGACAGAAGGATCTAGTAAACTATATATTATTTCTTATTTATGAAGCGGTCTTGAAGATATCCGTAATCAAATCAATCAAGAAAGTATCCGTCTCTTCAGATTACTTCTGGTTGACTCCACAAATTTACTTTCTCCGCTTGTGCTCGAACTGTTAAAGTACTACAACATTTAAACACATTTATCTTCATTGGTTATAGTTTTGCTATTACATTAGAGGATATTCTGTACATAACTGGTTTGCCCATTTAGGGCATACCAATCATGGATGCTTCTAAGGACAAGAAGGCATTCTCAAATGGGCAAACCAGTCATGTACATAATATCATAAAATTTAATAGCAAAACTATGACCGTTGAAGGTAAATGTGTTTAAATCACAGTTGTAGTATTTTAATAGTTCGAGCAAAAGCGGAGAAAGTAAATTTGTGGAGTTAACTTGAAGTAATCTGAAGAGACGGATACTTTCTTGATTGACTTGATCACGAATATCTTCAAGACCGCTCCATAAATCAAAAATAATATATAGTTTACTAGATCCTTTTGTCGCCATGGCCTTATAGATCAATCTGAAGTCCTGCATAGTAACATTAAAATAAAAACAAAAAAGTCATAAAGAATGTACTCAAGCCTAATAGAGTATAAATCACTATACAAAATCTAAAATAGAGAAAGACAAGTTCATAAACAGGTTCACAAATCACAACTAATTTGACCACTTAAACAAAACCAATATTAGGGATTCAACATGTTTGTTTTGGTTAAATTGGAAAGAACAGAAACAAACTTCGTTATGGTTGTTAAGGTTTTAAAAGAGCTTCGGGGTTCCTTAGAGGCTAAAAATTAGATGACAGAATTGTATGGTCTTGATTTAATAGTGGGATGCAATTGTACTCACATCCATAGGGAAGACAATCTTATAGCGGATGCTTTATTTAATTTTTCTTCTCAATAGTAGAGTGATCCTCCGTGTTTTTTTCTTTCTATTCTTTTTAAGGATAACTTAGGTGTGCCCTATACTACAATAACCTGAAGATGATTAATTTTGTACATGATCCAGGCCTCCTCCTGGTTAGTTTAATAATATTTATTCGATTAATAAAAAAAATCATTTAACATTATAGTGTTCATATAACATATAACATAGTTACAATAACGTTTTCTTTCAAAAAAAAAATGTTACAATAATTTTTATAACATATTGTTATAAGGTTGTTACTATTTTTTTTTTTATTTTAACGTAATAACATTACTATAACTATGTTTGTAACCAACAAAATTTTGTATAACAATGTTACAATAATATTATTACCTTACAACAACATTTATTTTAAAATTATTATAACAAACATGGTTGTTTAGAACTTTACAAATGAAATAAGTTATGTTATAAAAGACTTTTAATGATTTAGATTGTTTTTCACAAAGATGAACAACACATTTATATTATCTTCAAGATATTTAATCATAACCATTTTTGTTAAACCTTTGTTACCAAACGTTAAAATCGTTCCTCGGTTCTTCAACGTAAAACATTATGCATAAAGCTGAAAGAAAATGTGAAAGTTAGGAATTTTGAATTTCCTTATTTTAATTTTTGAAGTATAAAGGTTGTGCTCTATATGTTAAAACTAGAAACAACTTTGTCAACTATATCAATACAAACAACACATATAACAAATAAATAAGTGTAACAAACACAATATGAATATATATATATATATATATATATATATATATATATATATATATATATATATATCCAGTTTTTTTTTCTTTATCAAATAAAAAGTGTAACAAACTAGATGAGTATATCTATACTTACTTTTTCATTATCCCAATTATACCCTTAAACAACATTTCCTATAATAAAGATTGTTGTTGGTGTCATTAAAAAAAATAAGAATTTAAATTATATATTTTTGTTATATTGTTGGTGTCATTGAGATAGATAATCATGGTTAGTTTGATTTGTTATAACTTGAAAGAAACAAACATTTATATTTTTAGTTTTAATCAAAATAAAAATTTTATAAAAAAAACACCGTTCATAATTTTCAAACGTTAGCGCAATAAAATGAGCGGAAAGACAGACAAGTGACGTTTTGGAGGGGTTCAAAAGAGTAGTGATAAGCCTATTTTGGATTTTTTGGACTCTCAAAAGGAAATAAGCCTATTTTGGATGTTTTAGATTGTTTTTGTACAGGGTACCATCTCTTTTTCCAAGATACGAGTTTCAAATTATTTTTTTGCGGAAAGATTATTACGTCCATGATTAATTTAGGCATATAAACACGGAGAACTAAAGTAAGTATGAAAAGCCAACTAAAAGATTTTGTTTATTTGAAGTATACAATAGGATATACTATCTGCGATCTTTTAAGCTAGATCATTGTAACAAAGAGTAGTGATATTTGTACAGCTATTGGCGACAACTTTTGTAACAACTTTTTTTCTCTTCTTATTGGTCAAAAACAACTAAGAGGGAAAAATGAAAAGAAATAATAAAAATATAATGCGTGTATGAGAGAAAAAGTTGTCCAAAGTTGTCATAAAATGATTGTAC
Source organism: Medicago ruthenica (assembly GCA_018208015.1). Taxonomy (NCBI): domain Eukaryota; kingdom Viridiplantae; phylum Streptophyta; class Magnoliopsida; order Fabales; family Fabaceae; genus Medicago; species Medicago ruthenica. Next base: position 86,630,612 of record CM031374.1, on the reverse strand, counting down.
AAATATCATTTCTCTTATAACAAGTTAGTCTTTAAAGTTTTTTTTTTCGTTACAAATTGGTCTTTTAAGTCGTAAAACATCTGCACCATTATCCTATTTTCATCAAACTCAGTTAAAAGTGTTTATGTAGACATTTAATGTAAGGTTGTTATGTCCAAATTCACCGCTCTCAAAATTAGGGTTCATAGGTGTGTTATTCAGTCTTGATTTGAAACAAAATTGATCGATTACTTGATTTATAATACTTTTGATGAAATATTCATCTGTAAAATTAGGCTTGAATTCAAAAACAAGAAGGAAAAAATGTGCGTAAGTTATCATGTTTGATGTCATAAGCACTTTCAGACCTACTACCTCGATGCTAAATGATCTATAAATACTTTTTAACGAAGTTGGCTGAAAAAATCGATGACAATGCAAACTTTCAATGAATTAAAGGACCAATTGTAACAAAAACAACTTAAATGACTAATTTGTTATAAACATCTAATTTAAAAGACTCTAACATGTGTTTAACTTATAAAATATTATTATAGTTCCCTTAAAAAATATACTAGTATAGTTAGTATTTTGTGGGAACACAACTCTTGTAAAATAAACAACTAGCTTTAGTTTTTTTTAGAAGAACTCACATTAATTATTTAGTGTAAAGTCTTCCTCAAAAATTATTTATAGTATAAAGTGAATAACATAATAAAGTAATCAATTATAGAGAGAGAGAGAGAGACCATACATATGCATATACTTTGTTGAAATATTTATCACTAACTCTTATTTTTACTAACCACCCGCTTTATATATATTAGTAAAGAGATACCAGGGTAATTTGATGATTAGAGTGTGAGTTAATAGGAAGACAGTGATGAGATGAAGAATTCTATAGCTACATGTAACTTAATATTAACATTTATTATTATTAGCAAAAGATAATTTTTGGGTTAAAAAAATCAGCAAAAGATAATTTATGGCAAAATTATACTATTAATCCTTTAACTTAATTTCAAATAACATTATTATTCTTTACGTTTTTAAATATTACCAATGCTATCCTTTTTTTTATAAAATATGTTACATCTCATTTAAAAAAATGTCTATGTGGTCATTATGTTATTGATGTGTCAGTTTTAGTGATTATGTGGCAAATCCAAGAAGGCATTTAGTAAAAAATTTAACTTTAGTTTTAAAAAATCAATATTTTTAAATTAGGGTTCTTTACCTCCACCACCCACTATATCCAGATGCATCGATTCTTCCATGACAACAAGAGTAACATAATCAAAAAACCAATTTTGCAATTGATTTTGTTTGCGGCGTTTCTAGTTTCATTTCCCATTACTACTATTTCTTTTAGCTTCACCATTAGCAAACACCACCCACCGCTTATCTCATATTTTACTGCAACATAACCACATATTCATCCAAACTAATTGAACATTTCATTGCATATTCCATAACTTTCATTGTAAGAGGAGACATAAGTTATATATTTAAGAACGTAAAGGATTAAGTCGAAAAAAAGAAGATAAAAGACGAATTGTGTAATTTTGTCTTAATTTAACAATGATTTAGTTCCAAATATTGTGCATGATTTGATTAAAATGTGCAAATTATTCAAAATATTTAAGCTTAATGATAAAAGCTTGACTATGTAACTTTAAAGAATATGGTTCAAATTCGACTAACAGTTGTAAATTAGCCCCACCATAGGAGAATTTTGTACTCGGTTCATACTTTAGTTCTCCCTGAGATAGTTGCAAACTAGCCCACCCGAGGAGAATTTTTGTAAACTTAGTGCTTGTTTGGTTGAGCTTCTTCTTAGTCCAGAATTACTTCTACAACCTCAAAATTGAAAAAAGCAATTTCTCGCATGTTTGGTTGTTTTACAAAAGCAATTCTCTTCTCCAAAAGCAATTCTGGTTGAAGGTACAATTCCTAGGTTTTGAGTTAACTAGAATCAATTCTCCGTTAAATTTTATATTTTAATTATTACAACCCATTATTTTCCTTTATTGTCCTTTATCAATTCTCCTTCTTTTTGGTTTGTATTTAATTTGATGAACCAAATTTAAACAAAAAAATTTAACGAACCAAATTAGCCCCAGAAAATATTTATGGTAATGAGTTACCAAGTTTTGAATTTTTCTTTACGGTTTTTCCGTTCAGATTTACTGTATTTTTTCTTTTACGCTATATTTTATCATTTTTGACAACCAGCTCTATTATTATTTAACTTGAATATATTTTATTAAAATACATAGAACAAATATTTTGTCAAAAAAATTTGGTTCAATGATCGTATTTATTATTTTTTAAATTAATATATAGGAAAATTTATTTATTTAAATTAAATAATATATCTACATTTAGTATTTATTTACATATATATTCAACTATGTCCATTTATTTGTATTTAGCTATGTCAATTTTAGTAATTATACATTCAAAAGTAATTTTGATCAAAATTATTCAAACAACATCCATTTTGTTTAATCAATTCTACATTATTGTATCCAAACATAAATCAATTATCTCAAAATCAATTCTATCCAAAGCTGAACCAAACACAAGCTTGACTATGTATGTAACTAAAAAATCGTGTCACCAAGTACAAAATGACGGCTAACAGAGGCAACAAAGGAAGGTTATGGCAACAACTGCAAAATGAAGTGCTATCCTCAACTAGAAAAGGGCAAACTTTCACCATAAAATGTGTGGCTGGCCAAAAGGCAGCAGAGCAGACACCATGTGGGCTGGAGATAGAAGGAAATGGGCAATTGGGGTTTGTTTGAGGTAAAGACCTAAAGGGTTTCTAATCTACAAATGGTTCCGAAAGAGAGGATCATGTGAAGTCAAAATAGTAACCTTAAAAATGGCATACTAACAAAGAAAGAAGGGGAAAATCAGATTTTTGCCACTTGTTGGCACAAAAAAGCTATCACATGATTTGGCTGCGATTTCCGCTGATATCCAAACAAAACACAAACACAACCCTATGAGTTTGCTATAGCAGTCAGGACACTTTGCTAAATCACGATAGCAGTGCTATATGCTGCCATTGAGAACCCTATTTAGAATTTCTAGCATTTTGAACAGCTAAAGCCAATAAGAGATTTTCTACCTCTACAAGCACCTGCTTATGATTCCAATAATGTCAATACCTTAGTATGAATCCAACATACAAATCACCACTATGTAGTCACCTGCCTATTGTTGTTACTGTTAGTATTGCCATTCTGTGATTCATCAATATAATGATAAGAAATTCTGTAGGAAAATTTGAAAATCTCTTGTATTCTGAACAGTTAAAGCCAACAAGAAAGATATTTTATACTTCTAAAAGCAACCACCTATGATTGCACCAATGTAAATACTTAAGTATGAACCCAACATGCAAATCATTGTATTGTTGCCTTCCAATTACAGTTAATATTGTCACTTTGTGATTCGTCAATATAACATCGAGAAATTATGTAGGGTAATCACGATAAAGATATGGAAGAAGGTATGCTGTTGATGCATCAGTGCTTTAATACTAATTTGCTGCCCAACAAGCAAGCAAATGTATCTAAATAAAACACAAACACTGACAGAAGTGTAAGAAAGCATATATTCAAAGGAAATGACAACAGGATATGAAATATGCATCGTGGCCAGATCAATAGCCCACAAATGTAGACTTAAATTCCAGCAACTTCCACACATGATCCCTATTAAGTTGGCTTCCACATCTCACACTTTCAAAGGAAAATAAAGTTTCTTGGTTGTCAAAAATAAGCAATGCAAACGGTTAAAATATGGTTCATAACCCGAGCCAAATACCAATACAGACAAAATCGAGCAAAGCTAGCATTGTTCTAACAATTACTGGAATGTACCATTTTATGGAACAATATCATGTATAACATCAAAGGACAATCTTACATATCCACTCAATTAAATTTGAAATGCCCGTCGAGTGCTGTATTTTATTTGAGCATATGACATTACATTGACAACAAGAGAAATTACAAAGCATAGGATAGAAAAATTACAACATTATGTTTGAATTCAATAAGAATCCTTCTGATTGGCTTGCTCCCGAATTAATTGTTCTCTGACTCTTCTGATCTCCGCTTCCTTCTCCAACCTCTCTTGCTGCAACACATTATATCAATTAATTAACACAAAATATCGATCAAATGTTCATAATCTCAGAGCAGAATGAGTATACGAATCGAAATCCTTAAAGAAAAAATTCACCACAGTCAATAACTCAATCACCTCAACATTGCACACATGAGTAAAAATTCGTAATACGATGAAATCTAGGGTTTGAAATTTTTGTTTTCTCTTATATGAGTGAAAGTTAAATTAATACAAAAACAAAAAGAGTGAAATTGAAATTGAATATAAAAATTGAGATAAAATGAATAACATGAATTGAAATTTGATCAGAGAATGAAGAATTCGAAGAAGAAAGGGGAAAAAAAACCTTTTCGTCCTGATGAAGAGCGATCCAGACATGGACCTTGTCCATGGATTGCCAGAAAACGAAAGCTGCCAAGGACATTCCGAAGTACGTTGCTACTTTCACCATTTTCAATCCTTCTTCCTTCTTCTTCTTTACTTCGATTCAGTTTCAGAAATCAATTTTCTTTCTTTTCCACTTCGATGGGAAGGGAAAGTGAATTATTGTGAAAAAACAATTTTATTGGGCTCAAACTTTCGGCCCATCATTATTTCACAGTCCAAATATTTGCACCTCCATCTTTTACTCTCTTTTTCTCACAAGTTCTTTTACTAAAATATTCTCTATTTGAGGCGTGTCAGACATTAAATTGAAAGTTTAGACTATATCCTTGTTGGTATATTTTCAATTGCGTCGCCGTGTTTTACTTATTATCAAAATACTCTTAGTTATTGTGTCCGTTTTTATAATTAATAAAAATAAAAAATATTATGATAATAGTAGAAATAAATTAGCTCCCCTAAATCCTAATGGTAAACTAGAAAATAGCAAAAAAAATAAACATAAATTATTAAAAATAACCTAATATTGCTACCAAATTTTTAATTCTTATGATTTAATCAACATGTTCATACATTTCAACATGGATATAGTAGGATATTTTTCCAAAATATTATTATTATTTTTTAAATTGGATATCCTATTCGCTCAACTGAAAAAACTAATCCTCCAACAAAACTCTCTCTTATGCTTTTTGATTGGTGGTGTTTTTTTAGAACTAGATTTAAACTCAAGATCTTTGATAAAGTTGCATGGAACCTGGACCATTTTATCCAAACGATCATTTGTCCATAATATTTCACTAAAAATATGGGATAATTGAAATAGTCGACCATGATCAAGGTTTGGTGTTTCTATTATGTAGGGGTGTGCAAAAATATGGTTAACTGAACCATATCACCAAACTGAACTGCACTGAACCATAAAAAAACCAAACCATATTAAATGGTTCATGAACTGAACCATAAAAATAAAACAGTTCAGTTAACCAAACTAAATTAAATAACCAGATTTAAACTGTTTCACCAAACTTTGCATATGCAAATAAATAAGCTTTTATGTGTTATTCATAAGGTTGTCAAGGTAGTTTATGAAAAAACAGTTTATGAAGATACAATTTTCGTTAGTGAGAACCTATGAACTAACATAAAAGCTTATTTGCATAAGCTATTTTTCATAAGCTCAAAAATAAGTCAACCCAAATGGTTCCCTTATATGTAAGCGCTTACGTTATAAGTGCTTAATTAAGGTGTTTATCCAAAATTGCCTAAACCCAAACAAAATTTGCAATCATTGAATCCAACAAGCAAACAATAAATAAACAATGGATTGATCAATTAAACCGCTACACCAACAAAGTTTCCACAAAAAATAAAAACTTCCAAAAATAAAATAAAAAAGTGGGAGAATTGAAGAGAGAGTCTGACTCACTGAAGGAATTGACAAGGTCGGGTTGATGAATGTGAAGAAGGCAAATATTGTTCCCAGAAAATTTGCGAGTTGTCCAATGCAATAGTTTTTTGTTCTTCACAGCGTTCAATCCCACCACAACGTAAACGGTGTCGTTTTCCTCGACACCCTTCACTCGTTCTTCAGTAATCGATACCGCTTCTTGGATGCTACCCATCAGATCCAATAACAACCGATAAAGTTTCCGGTGGATTGGAAATCGCTCCAAGGTGACTCGGTGGGTGAAGGTAGAAGAAGACGCAATTGAAGAGTGGTGAGGACTGAGTGTGAAATTTTGGAGTGAAGTAGACGCAACTGGGTTTTTTTAAAACAATAACTAAAATCCGGTTTGAAAACCAGTTCAAGAATAATCCGGTTCAGTACGAAAACCGGTTCAAAACCGGTTAAAAATAAGTAAACTGGTTTAAAACTATAAACCGGTTCTGAACCGGTTCTAAACTGGATTGAAACTGTTTTTAAGAATTAACCAGTTTTTATTGAAATGGATTTTATGAACTGAACCAAACCATTTATATGGTTCAGTTCAGTGCAGTTCATGAACCATGAACACCCCTAGTATTATGAGTCATGACTATCCCATGTTTTCCATGAGTAAGTGATCTTATGTATTTGAAGAAGTAGGGTGAGGGAGTTATGGATGTGGTTACTATATAGTTGGGAATTGTTCAATAATGAGAAGTTATTAAATGGCGGGAACCTGGTTCTTCCTTATCAAACCGAGTTGGGTATAAGGTCAACTGATTTGTTGATTTCAGGATATATTCAACGTGTGCCGAATTTAGACTATCTACTAAGATAATAAAATTTTTAGTACGATGATGATGATGATATATAGTCCATAGTTTCTCAAATATAATGTCTATAAGGGCGAAGTGCTAAAGAAATTTTGTTGTTTTATGTATGAACTACAAATTTTTATGGTTGTCCAATTGTTTTACGAAATCTATTTTTTTGGTTCAAAAGAGTATAATAATTTTTTTTGTTAAGTAGTCTAATGACTAGAGCTCACACATTATAAATGTGGAGAAGTGGGATGTCCGAGGTTCGAACTCCGGCCCCTGCATATACTATGCAATGTTCCTACCAAATGAGCTAAGCTTACGGGGACAGAGAATACACATTTGAAGCGTACATAACTAGAAACAAAATTAGATCTTAAATTTATAAAAAAATACATATTAATTTTAGGGTTAATAGTGTTTTTTGGTCTTTGCCATACGAGGCAAATATGGTTTTAGTCCCTGTAATTCTTTTAAAGCAAGTCCACCCTTATCATGTTATATTCCTTCACATTTGGTCTTTGTTGTAATCTAACAATGCAAAAATATTGAGTGCATTTTGGTATCGCAATGAGTTCACCTTAATCATTGTGAGCCACCATGATTTTAATAAAGCCGCCAAAGTACATGTTTGGTATCACATGTGTTTGTCAAAATCACGGTGATTCACCATCATTTTGACAATGTAATTCTTAACATGCACAAAGTGTAGGTTTTACAAAAACTACAAAATATAGCTTATGTAAAATCAGAGTAGTTCACCTTTATTTTAATAAATTAACTCAAACTTAATAACAAACATGCAATAAAACACATTTAGAAAGAAGAAAGTATAGCATATTGTGAGACCAAATTATGGTCATTAAACTAAGATTTACATAAAAGATTGGACTTGGCTTAGCGCCTTAGGCTCAATGTAACTTGAGTTAAGTACAAAATTCAACAATTATACAAGAGCATGTCCTCACTAATAAACTTTTGAATTATAGACAAAACGACAAAAGGTCATGGTCAACACTTAGCAAAACTTAGTATCAACAGTATAAAGGTGAGAATAGGTTGGGCCGAGCCGGGCTTTGCTTAAATAGGTCAGACCTAGTTGAAAAAACTAAAGTCTAAGCATGGTCTATTAGTCTGTCAAAGGCTTTATTTTAAGTCTGACATGACATTTTTAAAAGTCTGGTCTGACCTATTAGCCTGTCTAAAAGCTTAGTTTGTGTTCAATATTTATCAAATAGAGTCCGTTCATCAATTTTTCTTTCTTTTCAATTTGTGCAACATACTTAATATAGATAGAAACATTGATTAGATACAAATTAAACTAAAAAAACACAATTGAAAAATTAATAGATGGATATAAACTCAAGAATAATCATGTCTCATAACACCAAGCATTTCAAACTTATTCTAATAACCATAATTGACCTTAAGCATATCAGTAGCAAGCCTTAACAGTTCACACAAATCAAATAATCATATGAGTCTTAAATGATAACTTAAGAAGCTTCCAGACCAAGAGTTGTGTTGTATTGTATCCCAAATACAAAAAAAAAACTAAAATAATAACAATTGTGGTATGAGAAGTTGAAGGATAAGTAATTCTTTTTGGTATTACTAAATATAAATAATAAATGTGAAAAAATGTAATATACTCATATACGGGCCGGCTTGATAGGCCTGATAGGCTTTTAAATAAGCATAACATGGCCTATTTTAATTAATAGGCTTTTTAAAAAGCTCAAGATTGACCTATTTATTAAACGAGTTAGGCCGGATCAGACTTTTAGTAGGCCGAGTCATAGGCCCTGACGGGCGGCCTGACCTATAGTATAATACTAGGAGACGGATAAATATTTTAAACTTTTTTTCCATGAAAAGAAAATATCCGCAGGACGTATAAAATATGTAATTTGGAGTTTTGTGTCTTGCTATCCGCGCTTACTTTTCATTCACCGATACAATTTCGTGATGTAGCCATGCATTTGTGCAGGATTATTTCACAAATGACGACCTCCCATTGGCGGATAGTACCATAGAATACTGGCGATAGCTTCGATGAATAAATACAACTAGGGTTAAACCACGAACAACAATTTAACCTCAGAAGAGCAATTTCCTTTTAAAAATGGAAATCTTAACTAGTGCACCGGAACACTAATTAAGGACCGTAAATGATAAATTTTTATGAAAGTTAGTGTAATCAGTGTATTTGAAATTGAAAAGTTTGACATTTTCAAAAATTAATTACTTAATTTAAAATGCTCAAAGAGTATCCCGAAAACATTTGCAATTTGTCAATACCCTTTAAAAAATGCAAGTGTGCAAAATACACTTAAGTATAAAAAATAGCAACTTGAACACCGGCAACGTTTGGCCCCAAAAACAATACTCTAGCAAGCAAGTGGCAACCATATATAAGCGAGTACAGCAATGCGTATTCTACGCACACGCCAATCTTGGACATGTTTTGAGAAAATGAAAAAGAAAACAATAAAATGAATTTTCTTGACGAATAGAAAATTTCTATTGAGTAAGAGTAAATAAAAAATCACAATTTTTAATATAACATTGTCATAGATTAAAAATATACACCATTATTTATCATTGACTAATCTTCTATGAAAATTTGTGGAACACTCGAAATGAATTATCCCTTTTCAATTGGATTTTTTATCTACAGGTTAACATGTTTTTTGAGTAACAAGGTTCCAACAATGCAGCAAGCTTTCCAGGAAAAGAAAAAGAAAACAGTAAATGAATTTTTTGATAAATAGAAAACGAATTAGTATAACCTCTGTTTTCCTTCTTAATAATATAGAATTATATAAAAAGAATTCTGAAATTCCTGGCAGGACTGATTCTGAACTATAATACAGAGTATAATACGCAGAACAGAGTATACAGTTCAGAAGCAAAATAACAGACAGAAAGTAAAGAACACAGGTGATTTGTTAACCCAGTTCGGTGACAAACACACCTACGTCTGGAGGCTACCAAATCAGGAAGGAAATCCACTAAATAGTATCAATTCAAAAACCTATGACAACAGCCCCTGTTTCTTAGTCTTCTCACTTAATCACTACTCGTATAGATTTCCACCTATGAACTCCTAGATATAAGAACCCCTCTTCCTTCCTACTCAAGCAATCACTGCCCCAGTGATTGTATACTCTAAACAAACAAGGATGAAGACACACTTCAAAACATCAAAGTCACTTTTGCTTAAAAGCTTTAAGTGAATTACAACTCAATAAAACTAAACCAACTCTAACAGATGAGTGGTGTACAGAACAACACAGCACAAAACTTACAAACTCAAAAACTAAGACTCTCTCTATAATGACTTCTGTTTTTAATGTCCTTTCTTCAATCAGCAGCGTCCTCTATTTATAGCTTCAACAACAACCATAAATCTGAACCAAATAATCTTCAAAAGATGTTGTTCCAAAATTCTTTAGAAGCAAATAGAAGCAATTATATTTCAGAAATATATTTTCCAAAGATTATTCTGAAAATATATTCTTAAATAACAGGAACAAATCTTCAACAAAGATCTTCACGCAAATAAAACTTCCTTCTAGAAACAAATGCAGCAAGAGAATTCTTCAATTAAATCTTCACATAAAGATCATGTTCTGAAAATACACAGCTCCAAAGCGCACAAAATATAACGCAGAAAACCAGCTTCTAAAGTTAATTCTGAAGTCTGCGTCTGAACAATTCAGCTTCTGAAGGTTGCTTCTGAAGGTCAGCGTCGGAACAGTGCTTCTGAAGGTCAGCGTCTGAACAGTGCGTCTGAAGGTCCAGCTTCTGACGTTCAGCTTCTGAAGTACTGTTCAGCTTCTGAAGCCCAGCTTCTGAGGAATAGCTTCTGAAGTTCTGCTTCCAGCTTCTGAAGACGCACATTGCTTGTATATTTGATTTTAGCAAACATGAAATCAACAACCAAATATCCAACAATCTCCTCCTTTGGCAAATTTTTGGCTAAAATCAATTCGAGCATAGAGAGTCACAACAAGCAAGTTCTTCACACATCAAAATTACGCAACCATGAAGAACAACAAATGTAGCAACAACAGAGTCAGCAGCGGATGATTCACTACATTTCACACAAACTCCCCCTGAAACAGAAACACACATACTCCCCCTGAAATATGACATACATCAACAACTTCTGGAACAACAAACACTGCTCCCCCTTAAACACACACTCAGAAACTCCCCATGAACTACTGATCTGTTTCCGAAACAACCAAACTTTTCTCCCCTTTTTAGCCAAACAATTTTGACAAAACACACCCAGGATCAGAAAAACAGAAACACTCCCAGAAAACAGAAACAGCAGAGGAAACAAAGGAACACACCCAGAAAAATTCAGAGGTTATAAGCAACCATTACAGCACCACACACAGAACCCTCAACAGAACAGAGACAATACCAACATCAAAACCATCACAGGACCAGAATCACAAAAACATGGTACCCACACACAAAGTCTTTACAGAAGATCAAAAACAAAAGAACACAACTGCAGAGTATAGCCCAAACTTGCAGACCAGAAACACAAAATGAAATCCAGTACATCAGTCAAAAACTTGACAGTCTTCAGACTCAGCAACAGATGTTGTTTCATCATCAGACACACATTCAGATGCTGCTTAGTCAATGTGTGCTTCAGGCACATTCAGAAACTTCTTCTCAGCAATCTGCTTCTCAAGATCAGCAATTCTCTTCATGATGTCTTGCTCAACATAATCCTCAGACTCACTAGGAGCCACTTCCTTTCCTTTTAGTGCCTTCTTCTTTGGGACAGGAACCAACACCTTGCTCCAGACTTTAGATGGTCCAGCAACATCACTCTTCTTAGCAATAGGAGTAGACCTGCTGGCAGTAGCAACAACCGTTCCTTTCCTATTTTTCAGCCTTTTGTCAACACTTTCACATTTTGGTCTCCATACCTTCTTGACATTGACTACAACATGTTCAGATTTTCTCTGTTGAAAGTTCTTGGGGTATCCATGCAGCTTGTAACAGAATGGCTTTTTGTGCCCCTTTTTACCACAATAATGACATACCCAAGGATGAGATGTCTTCTTGCTCTTAGATCCCTGAGGTTGGTTCTGGTGTTCCAACTTAGGTTTATCCATCATAGGATCACATGTTTTAACAACTGCACTGACCTTTTTAGTTGAATTTTGCTGTTTGTTCAAGGTCCTATAATCAAACCCTATTCCACTTGGTTTCCCTTGGTTCTGATTCTCCAAAATCTTTTCCAGCACATCAGTACCAGTGTTTAACATTCTGACTTGCTTCTTCATATGATCAAGTTGAGAGTTCAACTGGGTTACCTCATCATTGAGATCAGAAATTTTTGCTAAGTGGTCACTTCTTTCAGCAAGCAGTTGACTGATAGTCTCCTTCTGATTTTCTAATAACTTGCAAACTTCTTCATTTCTGAGGTATAGTTCTTCATAAGAGGCAGCTGGTTCTTCAAAAGACAATTCTTCATCACTGGCTTCAGACTCTGATCTGATGGTGCTTCAGACTCTGATAGTGCTTCTGAAACCATAACTTTATTATCAGACATGCATCTACCAGTAAAGGCAGCAACATGCTTAGCAGACTCATTCTCTTCTCCTTCTGAGTCATCAGACCAAGAAACAGCCAAACTTTTCTTCTGTTTCTTGAGGTATGTGGCACATTCTGTCCTGATGTGGTCATATCCTTCACACTCATGTCACTGGACTCATTTGGATTGATTGTCTTTCTCATCAGTTCTTGTCTTCTGCTTCAGAAACTTCTTAAATTGTTTACTCAGCATCACAAGAGCTTCTGAAGTGCTTTCGTCATCCACAGTATCAACATCTGCTACAAAAGCAACACCTTTCCCCTTCTTATCAGTTCTGGCTATTTCAAAATTCTGAAGAGATCTTATCAATTCCTCAACCTTCATAATAGAGATGTCATGTGCTTCCTCAATGGCATTTACCTTCATATCAAATCTCTTAGGTAGGGATTTGAGGATCTTTCTCACAAGTTTCTCATCAGATATTCTTTCTCCAAGAGACTCAAATGAGTTGGCCATGTCCAGAACATTCATATAAAAATCTTGTATGTTCTCATCCTCCAACATTCTGAGATTTTTAAACTTGGTGGTGAGAAGCTGAAGTCTGGACAATTTTACATTGGAAGTGCTTTCATGAGTAGTTTTAAGAATCTCCCAAGCATCCTTAGCCACAGTACACTGCTTGATCAATCTGAACATATTCTTGTTCACTCCATTGAATATAACATTCAAAGCTTTGGAGTTTCCAATAGCTAATTCATCTTCAACCTTGGACCAATCTTCCTCTGGTTTTAATTTAGCTGTCTTCTTACCCTCTTTGTCAGTCACAACAGGATGTTCCCAACCTTTCAGAACTGCTTTTCAGGTTTTGCTATCTATTGATTTAAGGAAAGCACTCATGCGTGATTTCCAATAATCATAGTTGGAACCATCCAATAGAGGTGGTATGTTCACAAATCCTCCTTCTTTCTCCATTATGCCAGAAAAATAACTTCCCTGGAGCTCACCCAAAAAACAGGCAGGGTGCCTGCTCTGATGCCAATTGAAAATCCTGGCAGGACTGATTCTGAACTATAAAACAGAGTATAATACGCACAACAAAGTATACAGTTCAGAAGCAAAATAACAGACAGAAAGTAAAGAACACAGGTGATTTGTTAACCCAGTTCGGTGACAAACACACCTACGTCTGGAGGCTACCAAGCCAGGAAGGAAATCCACTAAATAGTATCAATTCAAAGACCTATGACAATAGCCCCTGTTTCTCAGTCTTCTCATTTAATCACTACTCGTATAGATTTCCACCTATGAACTCCTAGATATAAAAACCCCTCTTACTTCCTACTCAAGCAATCACTGCCCCAATGATTGTATACTCTAAACAAACAAGGATGAAGACACACTTCAAAACATCAAAGTCACTTTTGCTTAAAAGCTTTAAGTGAATTACAACTCAATAAAACTAAACCAACTCTAACAGATGAGTGGTGTACAGAACAACACAGCACAAAACTTACAGACTCAAAAACTAAGACTCTCTCTATAATGACTTCTGTTTTTAATGTCCTTTCTTCAATCAGCAGCGTCCTCTATTTATAGCTTCAACAACAACCATAAATCTGAACCAAATAATCTTCAAAAGATGTTGTTCCAAAATTCTTTAGAAGCACATAAAAGCAATTATATTTCAGAAATATATTTTCCAAAGATTATTCTGAAAATATATTCTTAAATAACAGGAACAAATCTTCAACAAAGATCTTCACGCAAATAAAACTTCCTTCTAGAAACAAATGCAGCAAGAGAATTCTTCAATTAAATCTTCACATAAAGATCATGTTATGAAAAGACACAGCTCAAAGGCGCACAAAATAGAACGCAGAAAACCAGCTTCTGAAGTTAATTCTGAAGTCTGCGTCTGAACAATTCAGCTTCTGAAGGTCAGCGTCGGAACAGTGCTTCTGAAGGTCAGCGTCTGAACAGTGCGTCTGAAGGTTCAGCTTCTGACGTTCAGCTTCTGAAGTACTGTTCAACTTCTGAAGCCCAGCTTCTGAAGTACTGTTCAGCTTCTGAGGAACAGCTTCTGAAGTTTTGTTTCCAGCTTCTGAAGACGCACATTGCTTGTATATTTGATTTTAGCAAACATGAAGTCAACAACCAAATATTCAACAAATTATATTGAATAATGTATTATTTTTTATCAAATAGTGCGGTGGCTAAAATTTAATCCATTTGAACTTCGAACCTCAACCTTGCATATTACAGTCACTATTAAATTAATAAAAAAAATACATTATTTTCTTACAACAATGTCAGAGATTCAAAATACAATCGTTTATTAGTGACTAATCTTCAACAATAATTTGTTGCACACACAATATGATTATATCTTCTTAATCAGAATTTTCTTCAAATACAATAGTAAGAGATTGAACATTGACCACTTAATTTAGATGCTAAAATTCTAATCACTCGAATCAATTACATATATTTGCAAACACACTATTCTTTAGTACTTTATTAAATAAAAAATCAGAGTAGTGATATTTGAACATCATTAATTAATGTTTAATATTTCTTATCGTTTATTTTCTCTCTACTCTCTTTCTTTTATAGTCCACATGCATGATACATTTATTGTTTCACTCTCATTATTTCTTTCTCTCAACGTGTACTACTTTGTCCCAAAATATAAGCAAAAATGAGTCAACATAAGTTGATGTATTTGGTACAAATTTTGAACCAAATACATTAACTTTTGTTAACCAATTTTTGCTTATATTTTGGGACGGAGGGAGTATATTACATGTATAAGTGTCCAAATAACAATTTTTCTTAAATTTATGATGTTCATCTATACCAAATGATATTGATATTTGAACAGTACTTCTACATGTACAGTTCTACTCATTATAAACGAGAGACAATTCTAGTGGACGATACCTCAACAGCAATATCGAATTATCTAATAATAACCTTTTCCCATCTGTCAAGTTGGCTTTTAATTGATCATCCTCCGGCAAGCTCACTAAATGCTCACTCCATCTCTGTCTCTATGAAGAAAAAAAATAACAAAAAGAAAGATACCCCAGCCCGTCGCATTAAGAAAATAATTAACATTGGACCCATCGCTCCCTTCTTGTCCCCTTTCTTGGCTTCATACCATCAGCCTAAGCTTTCCTCATCATCTCATTTCACTATCCATAATCTCATCTATATTTTCTGCGTTACTTTCTCTCCCTCACAACATAGTATATCCATATTCAAACTATCTCTATCTATCATCTAATTAATCATGAGGTTACGGTGGTTGTTAGACACATGCTCCTCCGCCAACTGCGCCACCGCCACCCACAACTCAACCATCTCACTCCATCCATCCAAGAAACAACAACATGCATCTGACTCAAGCACTTCTTCTTCTTCAACCCTAACCTCTGATGACAGCACCTCAACTCTTTATAGCAACTACTCAATACAAACACTTCCATCAGTTCCATCTCTCCAAAAACTCTCTTCTCAAAACCTCAACGACTTCTCCGTCTCCTACCACTGCATCACCTGCCTCACACCCCACTCTTCCCGCCCTATCACCTCCCTCGCCCTCCACAACAACCTCCTCTACGCCGCTACGGAAAACCAAATCAACGTCTACGATCGTCACACGTGTACATATCTCCACACCTTCTACTCCACTTCCTCCGGCTCCACCAAAACCATCACCTTCACTAAAGACATGGTCTTCACCACTCACCAAGACTGTAAAATCCGCGTCTGGAACCACCACCACAAAAACAACAACAACCACCGCAAGTTAACCACTCTTCCCACCGTCAACGACCGTCTCCGCCGTTTCCTCCTCCCAAAAAACTACATAACCATCCGTCGCCACGTAAAACGTCTCTGGATTGAACACGCCGACGCCGTCACCGACCTCGCAGTCTCCAACGGCGTTATCTACTCCGTTTCATGGGACAAAACATTAAAAATATGGAGAATCTCTGATCTTCGTTGCCTAGAATCCCTCAAAGCACACGAAGACGCGGTCAACGCGGTTGCAGTTTCTAACGATGGAACCGTCTACACAGGATCATCCGATAAACGAATTCGCGTTTGGGCGAAACCCGTCGGAGAAAAAAAGCACGTTCTAGTTGCAACTTTGGAGAAGCATAAATCAGCGGTTAATGCTTTAGCCCTAAACGACGACGGTTCGGTGTTGTTTTCGGGTGCATGCGATCGTTCGATATTAGTATGGGAACGAGAGGATAGTGCGAATCATATGGTTGTGAGTGGGGCTTTGAGGGGGCATCAGAAAGCGATACTTTGTTTGATCAACGTCTCTGATTTGTTGCTGAGTGGTTCTGCTGATCGGACGGTTAGGATTTGGAAGCGGGTTTATGATGGATCGTTTTGTTGTGTTGGTGTTCTTGATGGGCACCGGAAACCGGTTAAGTCGTTAGCGGCAATTCAAGAGTATAATGACGATGAATGTCAAAGTTCCCCTAACGGCGTCGTTTCTGTTTTTAGTGGTTCATTAGATGGTGAAATAAAGGTTTGGCAACTTTCTATTGGGTGTGATCTGGCCTCTCAGGGTCAATATTTTCTGAATTCCTAGAATAGAATGCTGTAATAAAATCAAAAGTATATGAAAAGAAGTACAATGAGCAAGGACAAAGTACAAATTAGTATTTGATTTATATTTATATTCTTATTATTTGTGATTGGGCAAGGATCTAAAATTCCAATTTAATTTTTGCTGGAAATCGTAGATGTGGCTTTTGAAATATAATACTGAAAAATACAATAAATTATGTGAATGATTTCCTCAAAGTAAAAAATCAATATTTTTAAATTTGTTCATTAACATCTATTATTATTATTTTTTTGAAGAAAGGCAAACATCAGTTAAATATAACCTTGTTATGATAAATATTAACAATATATAAGAAATAGATAGTATATATATTTTTTGAGGGAAAATAGATAATATATTTGATAATTAAAGAAATATACATGAAATTTAACCGATGGAGTTGAAATCAAAACACATAAATATTAAAAGACATTTTTTTTTTGTGGTACGAAAAGACATCTTTCAATGACACTTCCCATCTAACTATTTCAAATTGCATCTGAAGCCCGGATACTCCAAAATAAAGACGTACCCGTATCGGATACGTATCGGATACCGATACTCCGCGGATACTTTCGGATACGTACCCACGGAGTATCAGAATTAATTATTTTAATTTAAAATATATATTTTATCGGATACTTATAAGATACTCGACAGATACACACAAATACGTATTAGATACTTCATAGAGACGTATCCTGAAAAAAAAAATGAAGGGTAAAAAAGTGAGACTGTGTTGTGAAAATTCAATGGAGATGTATATGATTCAATTTAAGATATGTCACTATAATTGTTTTTCGATTAACCAATTAAAAATTATGTTTTTGGTGGATGAAAGCAACGAGAGAGGAGATACAATCAATCAACATTAAACAAACTTTGTTTTGAGTTCTTTTATTGATGCATTTGTTGATATCCTAACATATAAATGAAAATAGAATATGATTTATACGAAAAAAGGTTTCATTTTTTATTTTGATCACATGTATTATTTTTTGTAAATTGTGACTTTTATGATTATATAGTATTGAAGAGTAATCAATGCTTATTTTTTCCAAGTATTTTACATGCATATAAATTTTAATATAAATATTTTGTTAACGTATCTTAGCCGTATCGTATCCTAAATTTTAAAAATTCCACGTATCCACGTACCCGTATCGTATCGTACCCGCACCCATACTACGTATCTGGGCTTCATAGCTTCACATAATCAATATTTTCTTCAAATCACAACATCACTAACAATGAAGTTTTGAGAATATGCTGAAGTAAAAAAAAAAAAGCGAACAATGAAGAGAAAAAAGAAATCATATGTTGATATTAAACAAACAATTGTGTTAAACGAACAACATGATACTTCAAAATGAAGAAGAAAAAAAATGAAGCATATAAATCAAACCGATCGTTCTTCAAGTATGTGAATTGATTGATTGAATGAGAGCCATTTTTTCAATAGATGATCATCGATTTGTCGTATGCTCTTGAAAGAGAAGAGGGTCGCTATAGTTTTCGTGCCGTCACTCTCTTTACTTAGTTTTTTTTTTGGCTTAATGAACCTCTTTCATTTGGGTTGGAACTTTATACTAAATGATGAAACAGTTTTTTGATTAGAAATATTTTAGTATAAAAAAACACTTTTTAGTAGATATGCATATATTAGTAGATCTATCTGGTTTTGTAGGCTTTTTTGATAGTTTATGTCTGAGCTATTTAATTAAATAGGTTTTTTAAGACCTTAAACCTATTTTTCTTAATAAACAAGTTAGACAAAATCAACCTTAAACATGTCAAGTTGTAAGCCCTCTAGACCGATCATACCTATTCCCACCTTTATTTGTTGGTACACAAAAAATCAATTATCAGCAATATCCAAATTTAACTTTGCCAAAAAAAACATAAATTCCACTTTTTGTCTACACAAATGTGACTCTAGTAATTTAGGAACATAAAAAAAGCTAGTGAGGTAAATCTGTAATTTGAGAGGTATGTGTTAAAATTTTCAAAAAAGTACTCCAATTTTATTTGGAAGCCCAGTTGTATGTATGGGTCCCGGAGCCCACAGCTTTCTTTTACTTTTTCAAAGCCCATATACTCTCCTATTCAGTTTAGGTTTCTTTCTGTTTCATTATAAAAGCAGAGCATAGCCAGACAAAGTTTGTCATCAACAAAGGCGATAAAACCTAGCCGCAAGGCAAAATCAAAGGCTGTTTGAGTTTCATAGTACGTTTCACTCTCTCTTCTTTTTCTAAGAATTATGTTTTACTTTGTTAATAATCATCGCTTTTGATAGGCGTTGCGTTCTTCGTTAGTTTTTCATGCCGAAGTACGTGTCAACGAAAGCGTATATCAATTTCAACACAGACCTGTTTCTTAATTATTTGTTAATTAAAAAATAAACATCTGCGCATTATCACTATGCAGTTTGTTTTTATGGTCGTGTTGTTATATTTTCATAATTTATTTTGAATCGTTGTTGCTTCACAATGGTGAACCCTTCTTTATTTTGAAATGGGAGGTTTCAAGTTTCCCGAAGCATAAATTAAACCAAAAAAACCAGTCTCTAACGGCTTAGTGTAATTTAATTTAGCTACACTACGCCACCTGTCTACTGGTACATTTCATTTTGTTTTGTTTGTTTGTTTTTTTATTTCTTTGATAATTTGTCTAATTAAACTAATATTCATTTGTTTAATCAGTGGTTGAAATGGAACAATCTTCCAAGCCAACTGTACCTTCAATACCTGAAATCAAAATGAAACCAAATCAGAAAAAGAAGATTCCTTCACCAAAGGAATTGATATCCTATTATGAATCACAAGGGATGGATTCACAAGAAGCCTCATTGAAGGTGATTGAGGATTTACAAAAGGCGTTGTTTGGATTAATTTCATCTGGTAAAGGTAAGAAGGATAGACTTATGAATGAATCTTCTAGAAAGATGGATTCGGTTAACCAAAGACTCGCTATACTTGACATGAAGCTTGATACTAAGCCTGGATTTGTTGAGACATTTGCAATTGGGGTTTTTTCTGGTGCTGCTCTTAATGGAATTGGGGCTGTAATGCCTCACATTCTTTCACCTATTGCTCAGATTTGGAATTCTGTTACCTCAGCCACTAAATCTACCCCTCAATGACTTTTTGTATGTACCCCTATTGTCTAAATTAACATGTTGTATGTACACTAAAGTTACTTTAATCACATTTGTGACGTTGTATATACACTATTTAATTGTTTAATTCAATTAACAAATGTAAAATGGCCTATGTTCATATGTTTTATTCTAGTAGTTTTAATACTACAATCTCAACATTTGTTACATTACATTACAATCCATATCAACAATATAGATATCACATCTCAAATACATGTATTCTAGTAGTGTAAATAAATGAAAAAGAGTCGGCATCACACACTTTAAAATCGAAATATCTTATTTTTTATTTGTTGAACTTATTAAGGTGTTTTTCTTAGGGGTTAAGAAAGGTGATTTATTCGTGCTATAGTAGTGATTCACTCGTTGCAGCACCGATACATGTAGAATTTTTCCATTGGTTGGCCACATTCAGCGCAAACAATCTTGTCTGGAACAGTGCCATCAACTCCTGGTAATATTAATCTGTTACAATGATGTGGTTGTTGGATTCCTTGTATGTAATCATCCATTGCAGGCAAAACTCCTTTATCATTCACATTATCCTTCCACTCATCTAACTCATCAAGGCACTTTAAGAACGAGTCACCTTTGCCTTGTGTCATTCTTACTGTGCCTTGATTTATCACAGCCCAACCATGATCACTGCTATCAAAGCTTAGGATTCTCATTATTTCTAGCATTATTTGGTCATTTTCCCCTGTCTTGCTTTGTTGTAATTTGGAGTGCCACATGCTTTCTAGCCTAACCCAGAAGAACCAAATTATTGTTGGGTCGGCGAGTACGTTGCTCAGATTTTCTTCATATATGGTTTTGTTGATTCTTTTAACTTTCTGTCCTGGGTTGCTTTTCCCTACATACATCATTTCCAGTGGAATTTGTAGAGTTCTTGCCATTGATTTTGCTGCACTTGTGAATTTCCTGATCCATTCCATATCATCCCCTCCATACAAGCATATGTATTTGCCTGCCGTTATCTGAAACAAAGAATAATAAGATCAAAAGAACAGAAGCATATTCCATGCAATAATTGCGTGATGCAGTTGCTAATTTTGATTGCCCGGTCTTAATCAATGGTCAAGATTGTTTACAACAGATTTTATGAAACGGTGATTTGAGCTGTCTGATATCAAATTAACAGATGATATTGTCTACACATTTAAACATGTGATTCCCATGGAATCTGGATCCCAAAAGTACAATTTTGCTAATAAGATCAAAAGTTAAATGGATCCTCTATCAGTCTATCTTAAGGACGGTAAAGTCGTTATTATAGCTTTAGGGTATTTTATGAAGGAGAAAGGTGAGAGAGACAATAAACATATAACTAGTTAGCTACTTTATTAGTTTGGTTATGCTATGTTCATATTCATATGTAGAGAATGAAAAACATAGGACTAACCCAATCAAAGAGTAATGGATCAATTGTATCTGCCAATAGTGCAAGTCCCCATGTTTCATCTTTCCAAAGAGCTTCCTCCCTTAAGCTAGAGAAAGGATAAGCCATGCTTCCCCAAATCCACATCATGTGTATTGCATTCAGGTTCACAACCTTCCCCTGTGGATCCAACACCACAAGCATAGGCTTTGTGTTGAAAAGCCATACCTCCTTAATGTACCTGATACTTGCCGGCTCCAGAAGTGAAGGGTCGTAAACTGAGTACCATGGCATCATTGATTGCAGTCTCTCAAACTTCTGTTTTGTTTCGGTCCACACGGTTCCCTTTTCCACAATCAGAATCCAAACAAGTTCATATTGACTTTCTAACCTTGTTGAATCTTGGCGCGATTCTTGATACATTTGTTCAAAAATCACAACCTCTTGATCAGATATATGGTGGAGGTCTGTTATGTAGAGCAACACAATTTTCTTCCTCAACACCTCAATGCTAACCTGAAGGCAGAAAAATGATTATGAATTATAGATTAGTTTATTGAAATTGTTGTTGTAAGATTGCATTGCTGTTATTCTTAGCAAGTCTTGATTAAAGATCATGCTGATGTCAATACTCAATGGAATATAGATTCATATATATTGTGTGTGAAATGAAGAAACAACAGATTCTATGCTAACCCTTTGCTTGGTAGAACCATCAAACAATGGCAACGGATCATCCTTGCAGCGAATCAAAGCCTTTAGAACCTTAATGTTATCTTGGTGAGATGTCTCAAAAAGGTGCTGAAGTGTTTGAAATGCTTCTCTCTGTTTGTTGTCATCTGCATCATAACATAGTGTTTGGACGTATAGAGATTAGAGAAATTTTACCCAAAGAAAAACCAAACAGTGTTTCTTCCTCATCTTCATGATTAACACACATGTGTAGTTACTGAATCCAGTAACTAAATTGACTTAGGCTTGTTTGACAAGTTCAATTCTATCAGTTATCCGCTCTATTTTAGCAAACAAAGCCTTAATTACCTAAATGTTGACGACAAATGGCAAGCTGATTATGAAGGTGACCATTCATGTTGTCTAGCTTCTGAGTCAAACTCGAAAGCTCCCATGTCTCTATTGTTGATGTCATGTATCTAAAATCAACACGTGAGAGTTAATATTACAATACAAAAACAAACAAAAAATTAAGGGATTTGTTTTTGGTGCAGGAAAGAAAATAAGAATAGTTACTAAAATAGAGATAGATGTACCCTTGACCCAAGCCAATGATGCCAAAAATATGTGATGCACATGCCACAATACTCCTAATGGTCCAATAAACAGCACTAGGAATAAGAGTGGAAGCAGTCAATGTTTCAGGTGCTTCATGGTCAATATACTGATCAGGAAGCTCATGAAACTCAACAATGCAATTAGTAACATCCAACATGGCCTTGAGAAGATGATTCACAGCTTCAAATTTAGGTCCTAAATCATCAACTTGATTTAGTGTTTCATGAATGTGCTTCAACAATGCAACTGATTTAGCAAGACGGTTGGTGGCATAAAGCTGAGCCACAAGCCAGAATTCCCCTAGGTTTGCTGCAAATGCTGCTAATGCTATCACCACTTTGGCATCCCATGAATAGCTTGATAGCATTCCAAGTATTCCTATGACTGTGGCATGAGCATCTCCCCCACCCATCATACACTTGCAAGATATCTGATACAAACATGCATCAAAACATTGACAACTTGAATTTGGCATATCTAGTTCTAGAAAATATTCCGTTTTTAGTGCCGGCAATGCATTTTTTGTAACACAATTTTCAATACTGTCACTCGTATTTGGGAGAGCTTGTAGAAACAATTTACGGCATGTTAATAAACTATTTTTAGCGTACTGTCATAAGCTCACCAAGATAGCTTATGACGATAACTTATAATTTATATGAAAGTTTGACTTTATTTAATCATTTATTATAGAAATAGTGTTAAAAGATGCATGCTGATGCATGGAGATGGGAGGGAAACCTCGCATGAAATTTTGTTAATTGCATGATACGAAATTTCTAGCATGTCAAATAAGTCAGACTCGTTGGCATTATCCTTAATGGCACCCATTTGCACTTGTTTTCCCTGTGTAAAATTTGAAAACAACCACAAACATAGTTAATTAACAACCAAAAAACATAATGATACTAGGTCAATATATGCATACACATACCTGAACGATGTCAGGGACGAGAGAAGCTGCATGGCGGAAAAATGTCTTGAACAACATTAAGTAGAGGTCTAACATCAACATGTTCTTCAATTGGAGCATGAGTGGCGCGTATTTGTTTTGTCATAACCGTATCATCTGATGCCGAAAAAATGTGGCGCATAGCTCTAGATTGCATCTTCCGTGGTACCATTTCCATTTTTTGATCAAATAATAATGGTTAAGATCACTGGTTCACCACAACTGGGTTACTTCGACTAGTGTTAGTCAGCTAGTTGCATGCAGAATGCAATATATAGTGAAATTGATGCCAAACTCTGTTGAATTTCTACCTTGCTTGTGTTTTGGTTCAAACAATATAAAAGTGACAAAGGTGAAAATGAAATATTGGATAAAGGATTGGCAGAATTTATACCTTTCATCAGTTCAGACTTTCTTATTATTATTGGTATCTTCTGTCAAACAGTTGTAAAAGTAAAACGATTTACACGAGTGTAAACTTTTATGGGAAATTAATTATGAATTACTAACTTTTATAATTTGTTTCTCAGTAACTCGTTAGTGTCTAGGCATCACACTTTTTAGACTAACACGTTGTAAAAATTATGATCAATACAAAAATTTAATTTCTTAAAAGAGGAATCATGACATAATAGTTATTGCAAGAAAGGTATAAATAAAATCATTAAAATGGTTGCAACTTTTGTGATGTGAAAGAATCATTACTATTTAGTACAAGTGTAATTACTATATACGATTTTTTTATACCATACTTTTCCTTTATCGTAAGACAAACAACGTAGAGATTCCTCTGCTAACTTTTTAATCCAAGAGGCCATAATGTAGTACTAGCTAGGAATGGATTATAATTTTTCATTTACATTTTTCACCATAATACTAAATGCAATGAATCTAATATTCACATGGATGTATTGATTACATCACTTTCTTGCTATTGAATTAATTGCTGAGGATACTTTTAATGAGTACATATGGTTAAACGAATTTACACTAAAATAGCTAAAAGAAACTTATTTTGAGTTCAAATATGGTTTCATGAAAAGCTCCAATAAATTTAGCTCGGATAATGTCGAGATTGATGAAATCGACCTCCTCCCGCTATCAATAAGTTTAAACCACTGGCTTCCAGGGTCACATGAATGATCATTGCTCAAGCATTTACAAGCATTGGTCACAATGATGTTGTTATCATTCACATCTAGACAAACATTTGTTGATCCACTGTTTATTTTTGATGAAAGGTGCAACTTGGAGTCTGAGATCATGTCCCATTTAGAGTTAGGATTTGAGCATAGTATGCTAAGTGCTGCAGGCATCCCTTCTTTCACTGCTTGTATGCAATAGTATGTACCTTTTACTGATAATATTTTCTGTGGAGTGTAATTCCAACCATCAGAAAGAGAGCATGGACCCAATTTTAGTGGCTCTAGTAGTGAATTCCTTATCACACAAAGACCGGTTGAAGGATGGAATATCAGTTTGTGTGGATTGCCTACTGTTATGCCTGGACCTGTGCAATGACAAACAGAGTATATAATTAAAGTCTTCATAAAGTGGTAAATATTAAATATGTTATCTTAGGAGTCCCTTATTGGATGATATATGATCCAAAAATGCGTTTATACGTGGTTGACATCCGTCACCTTACAAACCGATTTTGTAAGGTGGAGTTAGGCTTAACCCAAATTCTAAGATAATATTAGAGTCTATCCAAGGTCACCCGCTATCCGGCCACTTGGGTTACATCCAAATATTCAGTTAAGAGAGTGACGCATGTGTGCTAAGAGTTGCACGTTTGGACCAAATATGACATGAAAGCGAATTTACACATGAGAGACATCCCTCAAATTACAAACAGGTTTTGTAGGGTTGATTAAACCCCAACCCAAATTCTAAGATATTATTTTTAGAAGTTAAAATCACGATTAGATCCCTGCAGTGACCGTGAGCCACTAGATATAGGTGCAGTTGGATCTTGCATCAAATCTAACGACTCTATAGCAGTTGCACCATGCAGCCACTACAGAGGACTCAAATTAGATAAAAAAAATCACATTTAGTTTTTGCATCATAGAATTGACAATCGAGAGATCAACCGCCAAGTGGTGGCCATTGTAGTCCGACTAGCCAAAGGTCAATTGTCAGATTAATCTTTTGGTTAACAGATCAATCCAGCAACAAACTTCTGACTCGATGAGAATAGAAGAGATATTCAAATCCGAGAATTGAAGTTGAGTAATTATGTTGTTACCTCGAAATGGAAGTTGGAGGGAAGAAATCCTTTGCAAGAAGCTAGCATTTCTAACTTGTGTCCAATCCCAATTGAGAATCCCATAAAACTCTTCCATTCCAACAACCCCTTGTCTAAAGTAGTAACTACCTACCAATGTCCACAAGGCCCAATCCAAATCAAGTTCAGCTGCATATGCTAAAAAGCAGTTAAGATAACGGTTATCATTGACATTAGTACCCCTCAAGTCCACACCAAACTCACTCACAAACAATGGCCATCCTTGGTCCACTAAGTAACCAGACATTCTCTTCATATTTCCAGCCACTTGCCCACATACTTGATTTGGGTTGCCTGATGCCCAAGCTTGACCATCAGTGAAGGCATACCAGTGTGCTTCAAAGACTAGTTTCCCCTTGAATGTTAGGTTCACTGGTCTTTTGGCAATATAGGATAGGTCTTTGTCAAAATTTAATCCAGATAAAATTACAAGAACATCTGGATTTGCTGCATGAACTGCTTCTGCTCCTTGTACCATATACCTTCAATTCATAACAAACAACACTTATAATCCATGTAACATGTATTTTTCCTCTTACTTAAAAAAATGGAACATGTATTTTTCTTTCTTTACTCTTTTAGTCGTAAATTTGTTTTTAGTTCTCCACAATAAGATAATCACTCCATTTGATCTCCTATAAAGTTTTTCAAATGTTCTGTTGGCCACTCTTTACTGTGAGAAAAGGGGACATGCATCGTCAATGAAAACTAGTTTTACACCTACGTCCAATAAAATGAAGAATTCGGTGGTTATTTTTAAAAATATGTTTACAACATATGATTACTTGACAAGATGATGAATTTTTATTGGACGACTACACTGGTAGTGAACCTCCATTAAACTCCTATTCTAGATGTGTCAACACTAGTCTTTCATAGCTTTCTCGTTCGGAAATTATATTTAGCAAACAAAAAGCCATGCTAAATGAATACCACTTCATTTATAAACTTTATTTGACAAGAGGTGACATGAATTTTCTTTGCACATATAATTTCTAACTTGAGAAATTATAGTGGGAGTAATGTTGTCACATTTGTTTAAAATAAGACTTTAGTTTTTAGAACAAAAAAAAGAGGCTAAAAAAAACAACAGTTACTCTATTTTGGGAACTAAAACAATAATTAATCTTTGTTTTCACTAAACCAATATTTGTATATGCATCTCTAATTGGATGTTTGGCCTTTTAATATTTTTCTTCCAGTCTAAGTAATCTTTGTTACCTGTACCAGTCGTTGACATTCTGTTTTTGGACCTCTGAGCTCATTCCTCAAGCTCATGCCAACCACATTAGGCACTCCATTGAAAAGAGTGGCCATTTTGGTGAGGCCCTGGATCCACAGATTAGGGTCAAAATATTGGTCACCAAAAAATCCATTACCATCAGAATTACTGCAGCACCATCCTGGCTGTGTTATGTGGTTGTCCAAAATCACCATCACATCATTGTCACCAAGACTTTTCACTACTGCCTGGAGTCACCACCACAAAACATTGCCCACTCTTAGCTCAAAGTTTAAAGAAACATATAGAATATGTATATAATAATCAATTTAACATTTCTAATTCTGTCTGAGGCCCATAATAAAGCAATAAAAATAAGACAAAATAATTTATTTATCATAAGAAACTAAATTATTACCTTTTCGGTAAAGATTATTTGTGCACGCAACTACAGCTTGATAAAATACTTTTTTAATGAGATAAATTACATCTTCTTACAAAAAGCTAGTTGGTCTAATAAAATTAATTTATATGCATAGAAATTGTAATATTTTATACACATACATTGAATCAAATTAAAACAAACATGATGTCACTTAATTAGTACCTACCTGAAAAGCTTGGATAAGGGAAAGATCAATGATAGAAGGATTATTTGATTGAAAACCAGCTACAGATTGAAGAAGACCAAGGTTCTGAAATGATTGTCTAACTGTAAGAGAAGAAAGAGTGTGATTAGTAAGAAGAAGAATAGGCCAAGTGAGCCTAACACAGTTAAAGCCCATGGACTTTATTCCATTAGAAATAACATCCACAGGCTTTTTACTCAGCCCTTCAGCCACCACAGCATCTAAATGAGACACCCAATTCAAACATGCTAGTTTCACTCTTTGTCCATCTTGATTAACTATCCATCGTGAACTTGTTCCTAGTGGAACACCTTTCACTGCCACCACCGGATTCAATTCTAATATGGTTGCTCCGATTAAAATATAATTGATGAAAATCAACATGATGCACCGCCACAGACTCATTTTGTGTTTCTTTTTCTTATGATATGATGTGATCACAAACTAATGATACTGTCGTTTATATATAATATATGATTCATGTGGCACCATGAATATTCAATGACAAGTGACTTTGTTGTATCCTATTTTGTCATCTTTCCTTTTAAGTATATGTAATATAGTCTTGTACTTTTGTATATGCCTTTCAATTTAATTGTGATGGAAACAAGTTTTATGATATAATAAGGTAAAAGATAAAAACATAATTTATGTCGTTAAATTTTTTAATTTATGTCTTGAACTAACATATCCTTGACTTTTCTGTAAGGGTTATGTCGGCAGTGTGACTGAGTGGTGTCACGATTTGGTATGAGAAATTTTCGTCGGACACCGTTTTATATTTCTGTTTTGGTTTTCTTTTTTACTCTTGCATGAAATGCTTCATGGTGTGTTGGATGGAGAGTTTAGGAGGAATAAAGATTTTATTTTCCATTTTTAAATTACGGACAATGTTTACGATTATATAATACTTCAATCATACTTAATTTATTTTATAAAAACATGTGATATGGTCCTGTGATTTAAAAAAAAAAAAGTAATCCTCTCTCTCCCTTTTCTTCTAAACCCCAATCCAAACCCACTCTTAACTTTCCTCTCCCCCATATTCAAGGTAATTTTGCTTACCACGTTTTGTAGAAGATTAATCTCTTAACTTTCTTCTCCATATCGAACCCCGACCACTGCATATAAGCAATACATTGTCCTTGTCAACCAACTGAGCTTATGCTCACGAGAACAGAAGATTAATCTGATTTAAGATTAAATTATCACAAAACTATAATGTAATTCAGCAGTTGGTCGTGACTCTTGAATTAAATGAAGTATAGTTAAAATTGTTTTAGTCAGAATTTGATTCTCCAAACAATTTATCCTTAAAGCTCATTAGCCACTCGACTCATTTAGAGCTAAAGATCATAATAAATATTTTAAGAAATAAATTGCTGTTAAGAATTTTATTAATTCTTCTACCACCCACTTTTTTTTGCCATCAGCCTGATTTACTTGTCGTACGTGAGTCGTGCTATGTAGCACTTCTCCTTGGTAACAAGATCCCTCAAAGAAAACAGAAACAATTGTTTGTAAATTACATCAGTCTATCGTAATATTTTCTGTTTGAAGTAAAATAGTTTGGCTAAGCTAAATTGATAGATATACCCTATACGTGTAATATTGTTGCCTCATCATGTTTTAAATGCTGTAAACATAGAATACCGTGACTCCATCCAATTTTGCAGTTTGAAGTTATATAAACACTTAAAACAATTTTTGTACGTAAAATAAGTACTTAACTTAAACGTGGTGGACATATGATATATTACGTAAACTTTGGCGACATATTTTCTGAAAAATGCCAATTCAATATGTGTCATACACTCCATACCATAAGTTCGCACTTGAAATCAAAATAATGACATTTTTTTTTTGCTATTGTTTCTACTACAATTTGTGGACATCTTTGGTGTTTTCCTTCAATTAGTTCTTTGGCCCCCGGTAATTGTTTCTCTCTTTCATCGTAACTTTATTTTGTATTTGAAATTTTAAGAAATAAAAAAAAGAAGATTGGAATCAACTTGATATAGAAATCAATTTTGAATTAAATACTTCAAACCTTCATTCATGGCACACCACGCAAACTTTATATATATACTATACAATAGAATGAGGCAACACTTGTTCATTCTGTAAACAAATCTACCTAACCTGACATAGTTTTTTTGGTTCAAAATTGTGATAAATGATTCTGTACAAGAACAAAATGAATCCTTGACAGCCGTCAAATAAACAAATCTTAATAAAGTTTTATTCGGGTATCGATTGTGCTCCGGCAAATAGGGCAGAACTCAAGGCTTTCTCCACATTCACAACAAGTCTGTACCATGTGAGAAAATAAAATTGCAAAGAAAAGTTAATAATATATCCTTTTAAGACGGCCTTAGGTTCAATTCAAGAAGAATCAGCAGCACATAATTTAATTGGTTACCTGATGCCCACAACCAAATGCCATATCCTTCGCATTAGTAAGACAAATTGGGCAAACCTGCAGTTAATCAACATGCGAATTATCATTGAAAGTGACAAAGGAATGATCATTAACCATGATGATTATGCCAGGGTTCAAGTGAGGAAAGCTAAACAATGTCTCAGGCGAACATGATAACGGTGAATGGACCTAAATTTTTTAATACCTTATTGTCATATAAACCACCTGAAGACAGTTCCGTGCTCATTTCATTTTCATTGCTAGCATATGTATGTGTACTTTGCTGAAAACTATTTGAACGAAAAGATAGTGTGGCGTTACTAGAAGAAGCCCTATCATATTGAGGTGGAGGTAAAGGAACCCTGTCTGGTGAATATCCCCTTCGTGTCCTACATTTATCGAGGATGACATGATGCAAATTTAGTTATTTATCTGAGAAAAACATGTATGATAGGTCATAAGTTCTATATTTTCCTATGTAACTATTCAATCAATTTACCCCAATATGCTGTGGTCTATGGTTGCTTTATATTGAGAAGGTATCTCCATCAAAGCTGCTAGAGCAAACTCTGTCTCTTTTCGGTTTGAATCCACATTCCTTGACATTATTTCCGTAAAATTCACAAACTACACAGAAACCAAAAGTAAAAATATTCATATTTCTGCATAGTAGTAAGATTTGAATATGGAAAGCCAATATATGGTCATGTACATTACACCAAACCTGAAAATTGTCGAAGGCTCGAGCTGGAATGTTATCGTCAAATTCCCTCATCATATCCCACGGTCCATCTCCAACTCCAACCAAAACTATCGACAGCGGATACTCGCTGCAATTTAGCGAGTATAAGAATCCAGGATAGCATATCAGAGGAGAAAAACAACTACAAAGCATACCTGGCTTTCACTATTGCATCAATTGTCTTCTTTTCCTGAGAACTTAGCTTGCCATTCTCTGTGTCAACACTTCTTGTCACCTGTGGCAAAACTCAGGTATCAATTTTTCAAGATCTTGCATAGGAAAGGAAAAATGAATATCTACAATTGCCAACATGTTTAAGTGTGATTTATGAGCTAAATGTAACAGATATTGTTATTATTACCGTCATTAATGAAGTAAACAAAATAAAATTTTCTATCATGAATCATGATATAATTCACATAACTAGCATACTAACTCTTTAAAAAACTACTTTCAAATTTGTACTTTTGGATGGAATGAAATGTGCATTAAAGATACCTGTCCATCAGCAATTATAAGCGACATGATATTGGCCACCGCTTTTCTCAACAATAGTCATGGCCATCTCAATAATAGGAGCAAATGAGGTGGGTCCTGTAACAAAATTCAATGAGTCATGCCGAGCCTAATTAACATGTGGTATCAATATTATCAGCGAAGGCAACACCTGCGAGTCGGAGGCATGGAACAATCTCTCTATATTTTGACAAAACTTCTTCAAATCCATTGCAGCACCTCTCATCTGAATGGAAACTAAAGACGTCTTGATCATGTGTTGATGCTGACATGAGAGGAAAAAAAACACAATCAAGTTTTGCTATCTGGAAACAAAAAAATGGAAAAAGCATGAAGATCTTTTACCATCTCCAAAACCAAAACAAGGAATCAAATTATCCTCATCAAACACAGTTAATGTTTTCCCAATAATTGCAATTGCTTGTTCATATGGATTTTGACCATTTCCAATGTGATGTAAACTTTTTCGATTGAATGACATCTTCCCTGATTTTCAAAGAGAATTATATATTATGTACCACAACTCGCCGTAAGAAATTCAATCATCAAGATATGACTTATGAGTAAGTGATAAAACCTGTCCATTCATTGCTCTTTGTGAAATCAATGCCAACAATGAGATTAGATGATTCCAAGCCAGCATGTGAAAGAGCAGCAGTAACCTGGTGCAATTATTTCATTATTTGACAAAATAAAAGACTATGATAGATTTGTTGTAGAAAATTAAACTATATCACTTTCATTATAGAAATCTATGAAATTCTAAGAATAGCAATCCTGATGATCAATAATATGAATACGGTTACCAGTAAAATTTGTTATGGACATCTAAATAGGATATTGAAATCTTAGAAAAGAAATAAAGTAAAAGAATCCTGAAGTAAAACTCAGAATATATTTTCTCAAACAAACCTTGTTGCACACTTGGACTAGTGTGTTCTAGACAGTGTACCAACTACTGAGCAAGTTTTCTCTATTATTGGTAGGGATATTAGAAAATGAATAAAGGATGCTTCAAGATAATGAAGAAAATTGAAAATGATGGACTGTATAGTGTCTTTAGCAGCATCTCCTATTCTCCTAATTTTACCAGATTAGATGGAAAAAAAAAATGATTACCTTTCTTTTTTGTTTAATGCTATCCACACACATTACCTTTATCAAGTCAATGTCCCCTTTCCCTTTCCTTTACCAAACACAAAAGTCTATGACATTAACAAACAAAAACATAAAAAAATTCTGATATTTTCATACACAAAACACAATTTTTTCTTACATTACCAAAACAAAAAAACATCACAAGTATAGAGTAGCAAATCATAACAACACAACAATCTTAATCACCTCGTCGAGAGAATGATAATCATCAGCAATCCTTGAATATCTCCTATCTAACTTCCTATTTGGCCGTGAATAATCATGAGAGGGAGCCTGTGTAGGGCGACGGTGATTAGGCCTTTGATATGGATTTTGCTGTGGAGGA